>CM035094.1:57746713-58950588 GCA_020205505.1 Panax japonicus | reverse complement strand
GTAACTTGTGCATTTTGTTTTAGGTATGTCAATGGCAAATATTCCTTACCCATAGCATTCCTGTACTTGGCAGCCTTCTTTCTCCCATTTATTTCCAGTTCTTCTTGGACAAGGTGATTAGAACTTTCATTTAATATAGATCTTTAAGGTTCATTGTAATGCCTTTAAGTTTCAGTTGTTCAGACTAGATAATTATTACCAGATTTATGTGGATACCTGCATAGTTTATGTGCAATTAACATTTTCTCCTCCATCACTGTATGGTGTTTGTCAACCAGCAGCGTCAACACTAGGATGTTAAAAAAGTTCCTCGACATTTATAACTCTATTTTTTTCTGTTGGCTCATCATCTCATTTTTGATTGCTTATGCAGCTTGCATCATGTCTTGGACCACACTTCTACCTGAATATTTTTAAGTGCAAACAATATCAGAAACAGGAGCTCAGCAGGTTTTCATCAAGTTTACTCTTTTTCCTTATATACTGTTTGGTATCAAGAAGTTTAGAAATACATGTCAGCAAGCAGTTTGGATCCTGTCACAATGACTATCAATTCTAAGTGCTATACAATTTATATTAGTGGAAGTATAATTTATTAATTTTAATAACTCATTCTCCGTGATTTGGAATAAGTTAGCTGTGTGGTGCGTTTGCAGATGTTGTTGGATACTCAGGCTGTAAAGACAATTCTTCTAGATATTCCCTCCCTTGCAAGACAGGTGAGATATTATATGCTTTTTGTCTATATATTTGACATGACTAAAATTTGTAATATTTATCCTGGGTTTAATACATCCTTTATGATTGTTTTTGACTGTATTCTATACATTTGGTGTTGGGAACATAGATAATCCTATAGTCCCGTCTTAATATAAAATGTTTTTTGTAGGTTCTTCTGGGTTTGTATATGCTTAAATATTGATTTATCTAGGGTTAATATACTGAGCTTGTCCTAGAACTGATTAATCACCCCCTCTTCCTTGTGTCCCTGATTGGGACTACAATGACATCTTGATATCACACTCTACCCAATGTTCAAAAAGATTCAAGAGTGTAAGAAAAGCATTGGAAAACATTAATTTACTTGCAGACTTAAAAAAAAAGTAGACCATGTCAGAAGTAGATGAATATATTTCTTGAATCTAACATCTTAGTTTTAGTTTCTTTAATTAATTTTTTAATCACTCTGTTTAACAGACTATTTTAATGCATGGTTAAGTTGCTAATAAAAAAACATAAAAAGTTAATCAATCATACCGCCAAAGTGAATCCTATTATTCATAATAATAATTAATGTCAAGATTGTCTGTTTTGTCATCCTTCCCTCCCCCCTCCCCCACTCCCCTCCCTTCCTTGTTTCTACATTTGTGATCAGAAATTCTGCATTTAGGTTTAAGCATGATCCTTATGCAGAAGTGAAGTTAGATATCTACTTGAGAAGGTTTTTCTGGATGTTTATGTGTTTCTTCAATCTTCATGAGTATGATTTGAGTGTAGCAGGGACCTGAGTTGTCTATTCTGAACCTCAAAAATACCTCTTAGTCTATCCTCTTTTTCTGTATTTTTCAGAAACCACAACCTGGGTCTTTTGATTCTTTATTTGAATTTGCAGAGCATCTTTGCTTCCCTTTGGCAGGGTTAGCTTTTTTGTGTATATGTGTTGGCTCTCTTGATGCTTTAGTTATATTATTTTGACTTGTCCAAAAGGGAAGAAAATATTGGCACCAACATTAAGGGTTCTATCAAGTACTTTGTTAGCATTTTAATCTTTATCAATAGATTTAATGTGCTAGTTGGAATTCTAGAACCTTTCCCACAAATTTTTTTATGGTATTTCATGCTTCTGATAAAGTGATAAATTTTTCAAGACTGCTATTTTCTAATTTGAACTGCTATCTTAATTTCTTTTGTGGAGCTTAAAAGATCAATTTATCGTCTTTAACAGACATCAGGAGCAGCTAGCTATTCGAAATTTGTAAGCCGTGAGATGAGCAAAGCAGAGGCATTACTGAAGGTGAGTGGTTGAGGAATTTTGGGTTGTTATGGGGAAGTGGTAGTAACATATTCTTGTCTTTGGTTTTACAGGTTATATTGTCCCCAGTTGATTCTGTGGCGGATACATATCGTGCACTGTTACCTGAGGGAACGCCTTTGGAGTTTCAACGCATTTTAGAGCTTAAGGTTGGAGTCATTGATCCCTAATCTTTTACTTTACTTTTGTTTGTTATACGTCTTTCCGTTTGCTAAAGACCAATGAAAATATGATAGAATACATTATCATTGTATTGTATTGTAGTCTTCGCTCATAGCCTGGGTACTTGATATTTTAGAACACTTTGCATATTAATGCGAAGAAATAGATTGGAATTTGTTTATTCCAGTATTACTGTTTTAGGACAAGCAAGACACTAGTTCTGTTTCAACTGTGCCATTTTGGTTTTGAGTTTTAAAACGTGTTGATGCTGGATTTGTTTGCTTGATACGTACAGGGTCTGAAAAAGGCCGATCAGCAAAATATACTAGACGATTTTAACAAACGTGGGTCAGGAATCACTCAACACCGCCGCCTCTTGCCACATCAATTGTCCCGGCTGTCTCGAGCGCCCCAGCACCTCCCGCCTTGATCAATCCGGCCTCACCTGGAATTATTGCCTCGAGAGAGGATGTGTTGACCAGAGCAGCTGCACTTGGGAGAGGTGCAGCCACCACAGGATTTAAGAGGTTCCTTGCTCTGACCGAGGCTGCTAAAGACAGAAAGGACGGGCCTTTCAGGAAGCTCTTCAACGCATGAAAGAAACAAGAGAAAATGCAGTTTGCTTTCTTTATGTACATTGCCTATTTGGTTGTCATGTGTGGGGGAACTTGAGCTCAATGTGTATTTAGGAATATAATGGTGCGCTTATGTTGCTTCTGTTCTACTTCCATGGTGCTATTGTGTTTCTCCATTGGGTTGGAGACCTATAAGAGTTGCAGTAGGTTATTTGGCTAGGGTTTCTTAAATCATCAACTTATTATTAAATATATTAATCAACTTTTCATCCTTCTTTACAAGGAAATGTGCCACGGATTTTAAACAAGTCAATGCTACATTTAAATACAATACTCGTGATTTTTTTTTTTGTGGATATTATACATCGGCTATGTTTTTTTGAAAGTATAATATTTGGGAAAGAATTGTTAATTCTAAGTGTTTTGTTTATTTTGACTTGGGATTGTTAATCTCGATATTATAAAATAACTTAATAATTTTGACATTATAATTAAAATTTTATAATCGATAAACATAGACTAAGGTTGTGTTTGATAAATTTGGGAATTAAGATCTCAGTGATTATGATGTCTTAATAAATTAGATCATCTGAATGGTTATGAGGTCTGAATCTAAAAAATTGTTTGATAACTAAAAAGTAAGTTGTCTCTTAATGACACTATTTTACCATTTTAAAGGATAAAATTTTATTTAATAATTTTAAATATTCAATTTAATAAAAATGAGTGCATAATATTGTTTAATATATTTATATAAAAAAAATTAGCAAAAAAAATTCATTAATAGGTACCTCTTAATTATTAAGATTTCATTTTTTGTCTTACCGATTAAGAGGCATTCAGAGGTAACAAAAAATAAAACAAACAACATCATGCCTCTTAGCGAATAAGAGGCAGTCCATTAAGAGGCAATCAGATGTAAACAAACAGCACCTAAGTGTTGCAAAGGATTGTAAAAGTTTTCGGTTTACGAATGATTTTACCTTATTTTATTTTATCTTATAGAATCAATAAATTTCCAACCAAGTTGGTCACAATTTAACTTGGTTATAAATTTGTCAGCTACTTATTCGGTCTCCTTTACAATAAAATTTCTGTTGGGGTGTTTACCCAATCCAACTTTTTGATTTTTGAACTATTTTATTTATTAAAAAATAATTATTAAATCATAAGTTGTAGCTCATACATTAAATTTTATAAATTCTATCACAATTTGTGCTTTTGATGGAAGCATTTTTGGGAAAATTATAAAGTACAAATTTATGTTTAAATTATTGAAAAAAGATAAATTTTCATACCACAAAATTATCTTAAATTTTTTAAATAATATTTTTACAATTATATAAATGTGTTTTAACTTTTTCATAAAAGTATTTTATCAAAACTCTGTATTTAAAAAAATTTTCTCTCTCTATATATATCATTCGGTTAAACAGTTCGGGTTCGATTCGCAAAAAATACAAAAATTTGTTAATAATATGATCCAATTTGAACATAAAAATAATTCGAATAAAAATATGAGTAGAATCTGAACAATGTTATACTTAACTCATTCAAACTACTCGAATTCTCAATTGTAATTCGATACATACTCGATTGATACAGATTCGAATAGATACTCGATATATTCTCTTATAATATATACAAAATTAAATCAAATTAGGTTAATTAATTATTATTATTTGTTTTATTTTTATTTTAATTGTGATTTTATATTTATAAATTGTAATAATAAATATATTTTCTTATTTTTAAGCAAAATAACAAATTTAATTTATAATTATATTTATTATAAAACTAGATATTATGTGGATACTCGAATTAGAATTTTAATTTGAAGCTCGCGAATAGTTTGAATATAATTCGATCCGGATCGAATTCGAGTGAGTCGAATCTGAATAAAAAATTTCAAATACAATTCGAATTTGAATTTAACGTTTCGAGTCTAATTCGAGTAGTTTTTTGTTTGTTTCGGTTCGACTCGTTTACACCATTATTTATAAGTTGATTTGGCCAACTTATAAATCATTTATCACTATTCCTCTATTTGATAATGACTTGTTTTTCTATTTATATGTTGGTTTTTAAGTCAAAAAAGTAAACAAGTATTTATAACTTATTTTAAAATGACTTATAAGTCATTTTAAAATAAGTTAATTTAACTAAAATATAATGTCTATTTTACTTCTCTTTTTATTGTTGTCATTTTTATTAATTTTTTCTTTGGTTTTAACTTATAATAAATTATTATGAACCGGATACATTCCTACCTTATTTTAAGTTAAGTTCTGACTTATAAATTAAATTTCCATACGTCCTGACTTAAAACAGAGAAAACTTATATTTTACGGGCTCTTAATAGGTACAAAATTCATCACTATTATATCCATCCTCAGTAGTAGAAGAAGGGATGAGCCGCTCACTTGTCTCTCACTTTCTCACTATTACTTCATCACGCTTCTTCACATCTTCTCCTTCTTCTTCGCCCATGTAATCATTAATTTTCTTTTTCTCTCTATATATCCATCTATCTATATATGTATGATACTACGGATTGAATGCATTCTATGGAAATTTTGTTTATTATTCTACAGATTTTTTGACATTTCGTTTATGATTTGGAGAGCAGGTCATGTGGAATCCGAAGGAAATTCTCAAAAAAACCTGAATTAGTTCGCCATTTTGCTAGCCGTGGCCGGTGCTATTGCAGTTCATCAGTCTCAGAACCGGAAGTTGCAGAGAATTCTTCTACTTCTGTAAGGTAATATAATTGATTATTATATGAACTGGCCATTGATATTGCAGTTTGAGAGGATATTTGATAAATGGGTCTTTGTTAATTTGGGAAATTCAGACTTATAAAGACAATACAGTTAATAATTATGTGAATCTAAGGTGAAGGAGTTGTCAATAGTAATGTTCATGTAAATATGGCTTTACATAGTGTTCCTCCCAGTTCTAATACTGGGTGCTATTTGGAATATTTTGTATAACACTTGGTGATGTGGATTCAAGCTGTTCTCATGCTTTATACAGCCTCATATTTTACAGTTGTACTAAACAATGCTCCTTTACCTTGAAAACTGTCAAGGTAATAATTTTTGCATCTACTATTTTTATTTATTTTTTCTAGTTTAAATAAACTATTCCTGTACGTAGTCAGGGAAAGTATGTTTATGACGCCTTTAATAAGAGAGTGCTACATGCATGGTATGGGTGAAGGGTAGGAAGGAATGGAGAAGGTGGCATAATTTGGTGCATCTTAGCATTTGGTGGAAGATTTGCAAGGAGCTGAACAACCTTCATTTGAAGGCATAGAGAGACCTCTTGTGCATATTGGGTTTCTTTTTCTTTGGGCTTTATGATGTTTTTTTAGTTTCTATTGTGCATTAGGAAGAATTTGTGTTAGGAGCCTAGTTTAGGTACTTTCCTTGGAGGCTCTTTGTATAGGGTGATGTATTGAGTTTTTGGGGGCATAACTGTGTTTTTTAATTCCCCTGTGTTTTTGTCTACTGCGAGTACACTTAGTTTTCCCCCTTTAGACGCTTCTAGTGGATTTATTTACCTATAAAAAACAACTTTATCGAGTATACCATCACCATAAAAGTAATAATGAAAATGCATTAGTGAACCAAAATCAATATCTGCAATCCATATCAAATGCTGCTTGAACCAAATGTTCACAAACACGTTAAATATGTCTACATTAGTCTTATTTTATCTATCTTATCTAATTTAAAAACTCTGTTTTAAGCTGAGGGCTAAGGACTAATAATAGGTTATCATCTTCTCCTTGCATGTTCTTAGCTGAATACTTTGTTACTTGTTCCCTGGATGCTTGCTCCTTTTAATAATACATAATAATAAATTCAAACTACAGGAAGAGAATAGTGTCTGGTGTTCAGCCGACAGGATCTATACACCTTGGGAATTATCTTGGTGCAATCAAGAATTGGATTTTGTTGCAGGTCAGGAGTCCTTCCATATAAAATTTAACGATGAGCATTCTGACTAGCGTAGTATCTTAACTGAGTGGATGTAATAATGATATTAACTTAGTAATATTGTTGCTTCTTGTTAATGTGCCAAATCTTGCTATATCTACGCAAGTTTTTGTCATGAATCATGATCTAAATTCAATGTTTTTGTTAAAACATTTAATGGTACTTTGTACTTTCACAACTGGGCTTTCATTTTGGGACAGAGAGAGTAAAATGATCTTGGCCAGCCTACCATCCATCTCTTAGCAAATTAATAAGTCATGAAGGTTTTGATAATATGTGTTGGAGCCATTAGATTCAATTCTAAGCTTGCTTTGTTTTTTTCCATTCAAATGTAACTTATTGGTTAATTAGCTAGAATCTTAAACCAAGAGTTAGTTGTATGACCTAGTTCAACCCATAACACCTAATGTTATTTTGTTATATATGCTTCAGATTTTACATTAAGAATAACAAATTGAGTCTGTTTTATTGTCTGTATTTATGACATAGCATTTACAAGCGGACATCTTTTTCTTGTTAATATCAAAGATGACCCCTGGAGCAACACATTATGTTTCGATTTCTACTGCATTGGGATCTACAAGTGATTACCTTTTGAATTCCTTTTTATGTGATATACCTGAATAAAGATGGCAACTGATTTTGTGGATTTATATCTGATTTATTAGCATGCCACTGATCAGTGACGAAGCCAGGAATCCATTTAAGCTGAGGTCACCTAGAATTAATGAATTTTCGAAAAGATTATAATCAATGAGTTAATATTCTTCATCTGTCCCAAAATGAGAACAATTCATTTCATGTCCGTATGTCCCCAAATGAGATCTCACTTACTGGAAATAGATTAAGAAGTGACAGAATGTTCAAAGTTATGCTTAGTGAAATGTGACTAAACCTAACTTTTAATTAATATCTATTTAACTTGAATTATGAGGTTGATTTTAAAAACTTACTACTTTTTTGAAATGAATGATTTTTTTTTTCTTTTTTTAAAAAACAAACTCTTAGTTTGATATATAGATAAGTATACTTTAAAATATTAAAATAAGCTTACAAAACCTCCAAAATTTGTACTAATGTTAGATTTTACATTATTTCATATAATAAAATAAATAAGAATTTCTTTTAATAAAACGTACTCTATTTGAATTCTTGAACTAAATTTCTTTATGATATACCTGCATACATATTGAATAACTTTATTATATAATATATCAAAGAAAAGAACATGTCATAATTAAACTAGTGAAAATCAATATAACATATGTAAGTTTTAAAAATTAAAGCAGGGGCCATAGCTCCAGCCACCCCCTTCCCTCCGTCCCCTCCTCCTGAAGATGGTTGGAACTGTTTGTGGGATACAACAATTTGTCAAACCAAACGAGAAAAAGAGAGAAAGGGAAAAAGCAGGTTGGCTTTACTACAATATCTTTGTAGATGGGTTTTAAACTATTTCTGCAGATCTGTAACATAAAGTTATCATACTTGCATATTTGTAAAAGTTAAGCTGAATTCAAATTGTAACACTAGATGTAAAGGGATGGTTGTCAGTTTAGGGAGTTAAATCTCTATTTTGTAGTAATTTTTATTTTTTAGTGAAAGACAGGGTAATAAAATTGTTAAAAGAAACTTCCCCATCTCATGAAATCTAATTTTTCATAACCTTGAATACTTTGCTTTAATGCTCTTTTTTGTTCTTTGCAGGATAAATATGATACTCTTTTCTTCATTGTGGATCTCCATGCTGTACGTAATGTTCCAGACATACTATTCAACTAATCTTAGCTTATTGATATTATTGTTGGATGAGTTGCCACTAGGCCAAGTGTATTTGCAGCTGTATTTATTGGCATAAATCATAATACTTCAAAAGTTCCTCAATGACCTATAAAAAAGTCCTCAATGATGTTGGAGGTTGAGATATAAGAGGACAAGTTAGGAGAAAGCCTTAGAAATGAAAAATAGTTGTAAGCCGTACTTTATCTGTTTAGGTTTAGTTGTCCTTCTTTCCTTTTAGGATGTCCAAAGTCCATGTCCTCTTAGTATTTAACTTGATCAAAGATTCTTACTTTATTATTACTGTGAAATAAAAGGAATCTAAAGTGAGCTTCACTAAAGGCTTATTTCTGAATTGCTAACCGATCTCAATTTTTTCTACACTAATTTCATTGTTTTTCTTTAACCAAATGAAAATCAAATGATAACATTTGAAGTTAGATGGGAGGAGTACGAAATATACAAAATCAACAAGCTATCTAATGAGTTGCCATCAAATTAATTCCTCATTTATAGGATTAATGTTCAAAAGAAATGCTTGAAACTTAACCTTTGAACTTCCTTGTCCTTGTTTTATTAACTTTAAACTGTATCAAGAATCTCATTCCACATAGACATGGTCTATGAAGTAAGAAAGTTTCAAAGCAAACACATTGAAGCACCATCCATATCACTGATGGTTGCTAAATCAGGGTGGTATGCTTCGGTGCACAGTAAAGCCACTTATTTGGGGGAAGTGGCATGATTAAGAAATGTCGAAAAGTGAGATCCATATGCTCAAAACTTATCTTAGCTCTTGAATGTGGAGCTACTCCAGCTTAATTTTCAATAAAGCAATATGCATATCATAAGATAACCATCTGATCAAGTAAATAGCAAGAAATATTTGTAGTTGCTTTTGTAATTTTATAATGGTTATTGAATTTGTATCAACAGTTCTAATATAGTATCTCTTTCGTAAATCATAAGGAGTTATGGGACTATTAACCATGATGCTTATATTGACTATTTTTTTCTTTGAGTATTTCTAAGTGCTCTGCAACATTTTACTTGCAGATAACTCTACCCTATGATACCCGAGAACTATCAAAAGCAACAAAAGATACAGCGGCTATTTATTTGGCATGTGGTGTGGACACCTCAAAGGTCCTATGACCTTATTGTCCTTCTTACCTTGTTTTAATTCTGAAATCATGTCCATTTTTAGCCCAAATGCGACTGAATGGCCTTCTAACTTTTATTTATATATACAGGCTTCCGTATTTGTGCAGTCTCATGTTCGTGCTCATGTAGAACTGATGTGGCTGTTAAGTTCTGTGACCCCAATTGGTTGGCTGAACAGAATGATTCAATTTAAAGAGAAATCCCGCAAGGCGGTGCGTCTCTGCTGTATGAGGCTCAATCTCTACCGTTCTTTTATTTTGTCTATGTATTTTGGGATATATATTCTTCTAATATTCCTTTCAGTTTATTACTTTAATCTTCTCTTTAGAATTTGAATATCTCTTGCATGCAAAACCACACTTTTGCAAGTTCGTAAAAACATTTTTTATTTTTGATTATCTTATTAAATAACTGCTTGAAGAATTGGACTGATGAGCTTCTTTTCTCACATTATACATATGGATGCTTAGTTCATGGCCCAATGTTCTTTCTTACATTCTTTTCTACATTCTTCTTTATTACTTAAGCGACTTTTCTTTTCTTGTCCTGTTTTGAAGTGAATAAGCTTAAAACACTGATATGTTGTGTCTAGCGTGATTTATTATGATTTTTTCTGTTTTTAGCCTTTTCTTACAATATTCTATTCTTGCATGACACATTTTGTTTTTCTCTTTCTTTGTTTTTCGGTTTGCAGGGCGATGAAAATGTTGGGGTCGCTCTCCTTACCTACCCTGTTCTGATGGCTTCTGATATTCTCTTATATCAGGTGGTTTTCATTTTTGCAGCATGAATATATTTGAATATGCTTAAACCACGTACTTTATTCTATTCGTAGACAAAGAGCAATATCAGTTGTTCAATTGAATCACAGTAGTATGGCTTGGAAAAGAGATGTCAGTTATCCAATCTGGTTGTAATATTAGTCATATCTTGATTAGGTTGCCTGAATATTCACAATTCTTACATGCTGCACCATTTTTCTACAGTCTGATTTTGTCCCAGTTGGTGAGGATCAGAAACAACATTTAGAGTTGACCAGAGAGCTAGCTGAACGTGTTAATTATTTGTACGGGGGAAGGAAGTGGAAGAAATTGGGAGGGTAAAGCATATGATTTGAAGCATTCCTTAAAGATATAGAGATACATGTTATATATTTTTTCAATCTTAATCTGAATCAATGAGTTTTCATTTTTTTCTTTTGCTTGTAGGCGAGGTGGTTCCATTTTTAAGGTGGATTATGTTCTTTGATGTCTGGGTGAAACCCTCCACTTCATCTCATGAAATATCATAAATAGTTAGAAGAAATCTGACCAAAATATTTTTACTCTTGTAGGTTCCCGAGCCCCTTATTCCACCTGCTGGTGCCCGGGTGATGTCCCTCACTGATGGTCGCTCTAAGGTATTCTTTGGCAAAGCAATAAAATAATCCTTTAAACTTTATTTTTCTCTTTTAGGTAGTGTTGTATTTTTCTATCTCAACATCCCATCCAATGGAAATATTAGAGGCTGGGTGGACTAGAAATTTGAAGGAGAAAATATAAAAGTATAATATGGACATGGTGAGGATGTGCCAATAAAGGGTCTAGTTTCTCCTTGCATTCACGGCTGTTTAGGAAACCAATTTGCAGCAATATTTTTATTTATGTATTTATATATATTTTGTAAATATCTCTACTTCCTTTCCCAAAGCAGTTTCTTTTTCTAATAAGCTGTATTTCCCTATATCTGTAATCACTGGATCCAAGGTCTGCTGCATATTTGGCATTTTTCATGTAGTTGTTGTAACAAGTTTCTTTAAAAAATTACTGATTATGTATGTTTTGTTATGTCTGTAGATGTCAAAATCCACACCTTCTGATCAGTCCCGTATAAATTTACTCGACTCAAAAGATGTGAGTAGCCACACTTTGCTTCTCCTTTTCAAAATTGAATGCCTGAAAATGCTGTTTTCTTTAACTGAATTCAATTAATGAAGTTTATCCTGATTTGAATGTTGGCTGGTGACATGTATGACCCAATGTTGGTTTAACTACTGATCTAGTCTATTATCTTTTAGTTACACCAATATCCAGTACATTCTTACCCTAACTGAGAGTTCTAAGGCAACTTTCTCTCTTTCCCACTATTTTTGTGACCTGATTTCTTGGCCAAGATCTGAATGGTGAGACAACTAGTTTTGGGGTGCCAAGCTTCACTTATTTAATGCTGCCAGCTGGTAGTTTTATTAATATCTTTTGCTTCTTTTCTGGAAGGTGCTGGGTTCATTTTCCAGTTGTGATGTGGGTGTGTGACCTATTCAAATAAATTGGACTGGAACTAGAACTAGAACATATCTAGGTTGATATTATATACTATTCCTTCATTTGCTTGGTTATTATAAACTTGTCCTTTTCGTAGGTAATAGCTAATAAAATAAAGCGTTGCAAGACCGACTCATTTTCAGGGTGAGTACTCATCTTTTATTTCTGATTTCACAAAGTATTGATTATACAATTGTTTGTCCTTTTTCCAATAAAATTATCTCGTCAGCTATTGTTTGTTGTTCACTCTTTTCCTTCCAAAGTTTTTTTCCCAGTAAAAAGCAAGCTCTTCTCTGTACTTCTTCTTCTTCCATTGTGATTTTTACAGATTGGAATTTGACAATCCAGATAGACCTGAATGTAACAACCTTCTTTCAGTATATCAGATCATTACAGGCAAAATGAAAGAGGTAAAGGATCTACCTTCATTATGTTGTTAACAGTTGCTATGCTTTAGTTATTACTATATTTGGAAGTATCAGTACATATCTAGTATATTTATAATGTTTAATCCTTTTTATGTGGAAACAAGTAGCATTTGGTTGAGGATAGAATATATAATCAAGTCATTGCTCATGTTAGGTAATTTAGCAGTGTTGAATTCTTTTGTCATGACCTAGAGTTTCTCAGATTCTCGTATAATGTAAATTGTGGCCACCAATTTAGTATATTTGGTATGCATGCTTCAATGGCAACTCTTATACATACTCCATATCATGCTGTTCTGGATCTCATTCTTTTTAACTCCCTCTTCTTGTTCCCTTTATATCTTGTAAGTGTTAGAAACTTGTTTACTAGTTCTTAGCAATTTTACTTGGCAGGTTCTGCCTTCTTTCTCATTGTCAGTATGTGGACCCATTTTGGCCTGAGTGTATCCTCAAATGAATCTTTCATCCCTTTGAAACTTTGAGAAAGAAAACACAAGGAGCCTGTTTATCACATTGTAAAATACCTGAAAACGTGTAATACAATAATCCCCAAAACAACAAACAACGTACTCTAAAGATGTCAAGCAGATCATTGCAAAAATCAGTGTGAATGAGTTCATTTGATTCGCTACACATGAGTCCATGACACATATCCAGAAGCAAGGTCCTTATTAAACCCTCGCACTTGAAATAAATCAGTATTATTTGGGCTATTACTTAACAAGTTACACAGGTCATCCTAACCGTTTGGGACTAGAAAATTTCATGATCTTTAAGTTGCACCTTAATGGCTGGAGAATCTTTGAAAATTGGGCATGGTGTTTCAATATGGGCATTATGGATTAATTATGTATTTGCATGCATAAAGGTTTTTGTGTACTTGTGTTTGTACTTGAATAAGGTATCCAGCTCGGAATACCTAATGTTGGTATTTTGATAATCAGTTGTAGTAATAAGTATTAATTTATTGGCATTGTTAATTTGACTGGACTCCAGTGACCAGCTGGGTTTGTATCTTGATTAGAGCTCTCATTTTTAGCCATTCCTTTTACCTATCAAAAGAAGAAAAAAAAACTCTAATGTGATTGGACCTTTATGCTATTCGTAGTATTTGTGCATTCAGTAAACTTTAGCATCCTCCAGGCAGAAATTTATGCTCTGAACAATGTATACTGCAGGAAGTTGCGCAAGAATGTCAAGATATGAACTGGGGAACGTTTAAAGTCATTCTTACCGATGCTTTAATTGCTCATCTAGATCCAATCCAGGTTTCAACTTCTGTATCTAATACCTTCATGAACAGTTATATGGTACCTTGAGAGTTGTTGTGCATGCTTGTGCTTTTTATTTATTTATCTGTATTTATAATCTATTTTATGTGTCTTATGTATGAACCATGACCCCATAATCACAATGTAATTTGACTGCATAATCTGAGTGTAATTTACAGGTCTGTGATCCTTCCACCATTTGAGCAGTATAGATTCATTCTTAACAAATAAATAAACATGTTTCTATGGATGACATGCATAATAAGCTTTGGGCTCTCCATAAGCTATAATCATCTTGGTGCCTGATTGGAACTAATGATGCGAATATCAACCCACTAATTCGCACCAACTTTAACATTAGTTATGGCTTGGTGGAAAGTTATAAACTGATTTTTGCGACAATGTTTGCTCTTAAGCTACCTGTTATATAATATCTCGAGGTCTGCAGCGCCTTCTTTAAATTTTGTTAGTTTTAGAAGAAAATTTATTTGCAGCTACTTCTTCCTCTAGCAATTAGTGCTAAGCTGATTATTTTTCGTCAATGCATAATTATTTTTTTTATGTTTGCAAATTCATACTACGTACGAGTAGGAACTCATAGTTTGGCACTTGCATGAGTCCTCTCCGCAACTTGAGTATATTACATTCTTTATGGCAAAAATAGCCATTAACACTTTTGTGCAATAGCCCACTAAACTTTTAATTTACGCAATTGTCCGATTGAACTAATTAAAAAATTGGAATTGAGTTATTCTGTTAAATAAATTAAACAGACATCCATTTTTGCCTACGTGGCTGCTTTAAAATTAAAAGAATATACCAGACAAAATGACATGGAAAAAAGAAAACCCAAATCTAACAATCAAGTGATTATATGGAAAATAAAATTTTAATTTTTAACATTTTAAAAGGGTAAAACAGTAAAAGGTCAATGTCATTTAATAAAATAAAATCAAATATTAAATAAATTTCACATCCTATTTTCTTCTTCACTATTGCAAACCCCAAACCCAAGGTGAAGAACAATCCCAAACTTATCAAACTGTAAAATCATCTGATGAGTAGCCTCAAGTTAATCAGTGTTCTTCACATCGATACACACACACACACACACACATACAAATCCATCAATTTTCTTTTCATCAAAAGCTGGATAATCAATCAATCTTCTTCTCAAAATTGATGCACGAATTGGGGGAATTGGGATTTCTAAAATCAGCCGGAGGAATAGGTTTTAGCCAAAGTTGGGGGAAATTTTCTTCTCATGATAACCCAAAATATCATAATAAACTGGGTTCTCTACAAAATCTAACAAAAGAAAAAAAAAGAAAAAAAGATAAAAGAACCAATTACAAACCAAATTTACAATAGAAAATCATTTTTTGCACAAAAACAGTAACGGACAAACCTTTTGATGAGCTTGGATTGTTGTCAAACCCTAGATTCATCAATCTCCATGGGTGAGGGAAAGAGGAGTGAAAGATTTACCAGTAATTACGCAGCGGAGGAGATGACGTTGCTCTATGGTGGTGGAGGAACGGCGGCCGTAGGAGGGGGTGGTGCGGTTGTGCCCAAGTCGATTCTGATGGCTTTTCCTTTTCATTTTGTTAAATTAATCAGGTCAGTTGGCTTTTTCACGTCATTTGTGCAAAAAACAAAAAAAACAAATGGACGTTTGATTAATTTAACAGAATGACCTGATTGAAGTTTTTTAATTAGTTTAATAGAGCAATTATAGATTAAAAGTTTAGTGAGCTATTGCACAAAAGTGTACAAATACAATGGGCTAATTCCTAGTTTTGCCCATTTCTCTTTATGGTATTTCAAACTTAGTTCTCAAATGCTTGTTGCTTTGGGGTTCCGCTATGGGCACCTCAATTTCATATTTATGATGGGAATGGGAGCTGCACCTTTTTTTATGAAGTTATTTGTTTTTGATTCCCACTTATTCTTTGTGGTAGACCTCTTCTCCTCCCTTAATGTATCCTCTTATTTTCTTTCAGTAAAATTTCTTTTTCTATAAGAAAACATTAATGTACATGTGATCAATGGTGGAAGGGGGTCAGCTGCACTTACACTTGTAACAAAAATGTACTACACCCACCTTCCGCCCAAGACAAGATAGTAAGTCTCTGTGAACTATGCCAAGCTTGGCAATAAAAAGCTTCATGAGTTGAAAATGAGTAGTTTGTCCAAAACTTTGGCACCTTTAGGGAAAACAAAAGTAGAAAATAAGTGATAACACGGTAAAGTTTCTTTATTTTCCAACTCTTGCCCAAGTCCTTTAACTGACGTACTCATTCAAAGTTGAAATTTTGGGATCCACCACTGACATTTGTTTTCCAACATCAATATTGGCACATGTTTTTCTCTGCTTTTGTGTTGAACCTTCTTTGTTATGTGCGTGTTTCTATGTACTTTTGCAGTTATGGTTCACTTCTGATCATGTTGCTATAATTTATATTTCAGTACTCCCGTATATGCTAATATATATATTTTTTTCAGCTATTCACGTCGATGTTTGTTTTTTTGGTGCTAGCAATGTAAACACACACACCCACCTTTGCCACTGCCAAGGTTTAAAACCCCACCCTCTTGGTACACAAGGGATGAGAATAACCATTGAGCCAAGGCTTTTTGGTTGACGTCAATGTATTTTATGTGCATTTGCCTATGTACATCATTTCTTTCATTACCACAAACTTTTTGAACATTCTGCAAGTGGGAGTTTCTCCAGACAGAAATTAACCAATCTACCTCTAGTGACAGCTAATGGGCTTTAGGGACAGAGCACACTAAAGGTGGAATTAATTAATTAGGAAAAAATTGAAATGCATTTTAAGATTTTAATATCAAATCACTTCGGTCTTGGTAACTTTGTGCCAAGTATTAGTTGGCTGCATTTAACTAGGAAGCAGTCTGTTGGTGCTGATATTCTATGGACCAATTGTCATGTCCCCATCATGAATTGGGTTTTTAACCTTTTCAGGTTCGCTACGAGGAAATCATATCTGATACAGGTTATTTGGATGGAGTTTTGGCAGAGGGTGCCAGGAAAGCTGCTGACATAGCAGATGATACTCTCAATAATGTCTATCAGGCAATGGGATTCTTGCAGAGATGAGGAGAATTGATGCTACAGAAAGATAGTGTTAGGAGGTCAGTAAGAAAGCCACACAGAAAAAAAATTTTGGATGATTCATCATCGCCCACAAGTTTCTGATATTTATACCAAGGAACACATTCTTTGATTGAAGAAAAAGTAACTTATCCAAGTGGCCCACATCTTTTATGCTGTTACACAGATTTCTCCCTTCAGATAGGTTAGGTGCATGTTTTTATATCTTTTTGGTTTTTTCAGGATTTTTTGGTTGCAAACTGTATCATGTAATTGGAATTTATTATGAAATTAAGGCGCTATTGCTGTTTATTAGGGAGCTGACGTGCCAAAACCTCTCCCAAATGATAGCTAGTTCGCTAATTGTCATTTTATTTGTACGCTTCTTTTATGGATGAACCCGTTAATTCTTTAAAATTGGTTACGCTGTTATGATAAAAACTTTTCTCTACTGAAGGTATTACTTTCTTGTTAGTTGAATTAGTATTTTTCTGTGAAGGATGACTGAAATTTTGTGAGTGATGGCATCTTGTTAATCAAAGATTGAGATTGCTCCTAGGAGTATACTGAAGTTTTCTGTTTTAATAGGTCTTTAGTGTTAACTGTTCAATGTGTGTTTAATTTGATAAGGTGTACCAGTAATTTGTGTTAGGAGGTTCTTTCATAGAATAGAATGATAGAAGGCACACATAATGCATTGTTAGAAAACTGGTGAAAATGCTTAGTAACTTCTCTGGAGGTACATTTCAAATTCTTGTTTGCTATCTTCTGTTCTTAAATGTTAGGCAACATTAAAACACAGAGAGTAGCCGTCAGATAGTTGTGTCTAAATTATCGACATGTCCACCGTGGACATGTGTAACACTCCAGTCCCACGAAGTACTTTCAGTCATTACTTTTTGGGTGAGTTTGTTGGGCTAAGCTGACCCAAGAAGATATTATTGGGGTAGTGGTTTAAAGCCTTATTTGGATGAATTTGATTCGATTCGGATCCGAGATTTGTTCCGGACTCGGGATTTGACTTGAGTTGTTACAACATGTCCATCACCCTCTCCAATGATGTCGATAAGAACCCAACACCAATAATTTCAGGATTCATCATGTCCACCGTGGGGTTCTTATCCACATAAGAGAGGGTAATGGAAAAGAAAGAATATCTAACTGCCCAATGAAAGTTACAAATAATTCACTCATTCTGATCCCATTCCACTCACCCATCCACAGAGGTATGTGACCACAAATTTCCATACAAGCACATTGTAGGGAGACAGTGAGGGGTGGCCGGTATTCTATAACGGCTTAATCTCTGTCCCTTTCTCCCTCACTATTGGGTGGCAAAGGAATAAAGAGGGGGCATCTGGTCTCATCTCCTTTAAAGTTTGGCTGCTGCAGCAATTGCTGAGAGATGGACAGAGAGACACTGAGGAGGACCGCTGTCTGGTAATCTAAAGGTAATGCAACGCACTCATTCCCCAATCATTATTGATGTTTTCTCTATCCTTTCCTTTCGGCTAACTCATCATCTATGATTCTTCCATATGCTTCTTTCTTTTATTCTTCTTGTTTGATGATTCTCCACTTTGGAGAAGGCCACTTGTGACTCTCAAGTAAGCAATGTTCTTGTAAGTTTTTGAAGCTAGTAAATGCATTTTTGCAGTGAAACTTTTGTTCTCTGGTTGCAAGTTGATACAAAAGAGTATTTTTTTTAATTTTCCAAAACATTTTTTGTTATTTTTTTTTAATTATTGGTTCAACCAAGGTAAACCCTGTCCCAACCCAACCCAACCCAACCCAACCCAACCCAACCCAGGAAGTCAAGGTAGGGGTTATTAGAAAGCAAAGCAACCAATTTACTTCATTGGTGTTGGACTTGTTGGATGATGAAAATTGCAGCAAATTCTTTCTCTTTTCTATTTGGCATTCTCGAAAGCTTTTTCTTTGGTCAGTTTGTTCTCGAGGACTTCATTTTTCCCATATCATACGGGGAAGAGAATTAACTCATGTGAGTGAGTGTGGGGGAGGAGCTAAACACTCGTGACTTGGAGCATGTACCTAATTAATAGGATCCTCGTAATATTTTTTGATATTTCTACAACAAAAGTGTCGTTATATATGTATAACGACGGTGAGAATCGTCGCTAACTATTTTATTTTGAAAATATTATTTTTTGTTGTGAATTTATCACTTTCCAAAAAATATTATGAATATTAGCATCACTACCACACAAGTCACAGGCACGAGGCACGTGTTGTTGCAAGGAACGTGCCCAAGTGATCGACGCAAGCCTATGAAGTTGTGGAATCCATTATCCATATGATCATTGCCCAATCAGTTGGTTTGCCCGGACTCGTCGGAGAACAAATCCTCTGTCCTCAAATTTCTTGTCTCCGTCCTCCCACTTAAATTTTGACACATTCTTTTATTTAATTTTAAAATTAATTAGTGTTAAGTAAGAGACTAAGTGTCAAAATTTAAGTGGATGGACTCAAGGGCACAGGTAAATTGGGGACAGGGTCTACTCTCGACTCGGAGAGTATTTTAGCCTCTTTTTACACTCTACTAAAGATAATACTCCCTCCGTTTCTTAATATAAGTCGTTTAGAGAAATATTTTTGTTCCTTAATATAAGTCGTTTAAGAATTTCAAGTAAGTATTAGTTGCTTAGTTTTTAATATTACTCCAAGTATTAAATGTAACTTTGGTTCTTTCACTATTTTTTGTCCAATAAATAACAATCTCTTATTCCAATACAAGGATAATATAAACAATTGATATTATAGTTAATGCTATACAATCATTATCTTAATATTTGTGCACAACTTTAAAATGACCTATATTAAGGAACGGTGAGAGTAGATATTTAGCGAATGTGGGGCCGAAGACTAAAGATAATAGATACTCCAAATGTCCCTAATTATTTGACGTTTTAGAATTTTTAATTTGTCCTTGATTATTTAACGTTTATTCAAATTTAGGAGAATTAATGACAATTTTTCTAAAATAACCTTTTGATACTTTAAACTCTCTTCTTACCCCAACAAAACTCTCCTTATCCCAACAAAAGATTTAAATATATTATAAACAATTGAATACTATATTTAATATTTTCTAATCATTATCTTAATTCTTGCGTCTACCTCTAAAACGTCCCTAATAATTAGGGACGGAGGGAGTAATAGATATTCAGCTTTTATGTTGGGCCCAAGGCTACATTGAAGGTAATTTGTTCATTAATATGATAGGGAGAAATATGATACATCAACAAATTATAAAATAATTATAAAATAAGTTGTGTTTCTAGCATTACTCTAAGAGAGATATATATGAAGAAATTAATTGAGAAAAAGAATGGATTAATTTGTTGAAGAGCGATGAAAAAAATAAAGAAAATAAAAAGTAAAGTTTATTGTTGGGAGATAGAGTTGGACATCTCTCCAAACCTCTCAATAGCCCTCAGGATATCTCTTTTTATAATCTCCGATCTACTTCAGAACCATTAGATCGAGACTCGAGCACAATCCTGAAAGAGATAAAAGAACGAAAAAAGAGTAGAAAATGAAGTCCCAAATCATTTATGCCATTATCGATGTCGACCAAGATAGCAAGAAACATAAAAGAGAAAAAAATAGAAGGTGAAATAGAGCAGAGTGTTTTGGATAATGGCAAAGAATTGATGATGAAAATTGTTTTAGGTGAAGAGGGGTGGGGTGGGGGGTGGGGGGTGAGGGGTGGGGGGCGGGGGAGGAGGTAGGAGAAGATATATATATATATACGGTCCGGATCTTAAGCTCACCCCTTATCCAACTCACCCGAGCTCACTTTCCCTGTAAGACCCCAAATAATTAATAAATGAAATTTAATTTCCTTTAATTATTATTTTGAATAGTAAGGGTTGATTTGATTAATGTAGATAGTTATGGGTAAAATACGCAAATATTTCAAAATAAGCAAGTGGTTATAAAATATTCATTGTTGTCGGGGAATATTCGTTTGGTCGTGGAATATTCGTACTGTCGGGGAATATTCGTACGACGGCGCAGCCATGTGTGGGCCCCATAACGGAAAGCGATTGGAGGAAGAAAACGACAAATATAAGCTATTTAAAAATAACGGCGTAGTTGTTACCGTTTACACTGTTGGAATACCCGGTGGTTAAAATACAGTAATACGCGTTGTTGCATAGTAGCACACGGTATTGCACAGTATTCTGAATTATTGATCCTTACGTAAGAAGGCACTACTCAATAATTGCTACAGGAGTTACTGTTCATTACTTTATTGATTCAATAATTGCTGCGTTGATATTTATATTATTATTGTTTCAATAATTGTCACTGCATAGTATTTTCCATTATCAGATCAATAATTCATATTATTTGAATAATATTATCAGATAACATTATTGGCAATGTATAGAAAGTTCTGTCTAAGGAGAGGTTTGGTCACCTAATTGCGCGCTAGTAAGGAGAAATCCTTATTGGAAAGCCCCCTCTATCCTAGGAACGGCCTGGTTGTCAGTACTGTGATTCTGTAATATTAATTATTGATTATTATGATAAAGAAAATATTTATTTTATGTGGATATAGATGGAGAAAATTTTTAATGTGACAATTGTTGAAAATTAATATTTTATCTTTTTCTGATAAAATAATTCATTTAAATATATTATTTTAATAATATATTAACGATGATATTTTTACAATGAATGTGGGATATATGAATATATGAGGAGGTAGAGTATTTTTGTGGCATTAAATGTTTAACATATGTTTTGTGTGTCGGTGGACACAATTCTTGACCGAAAATTGATTGTAGACTGTAAAATCACTCGTTTGTGGATTTCGGATAATTTCTGGTTGGAATTTGGAAAAACTTCCTTTTGCAAAGTTGTAGAGAATTGAAATTCCTATAAAAAATTGCGAGATTCGAATTTTCTAATAAAAGGGCTAATTATTGTGAATTATTGAAGTTCCGGAGTTCCGAAATAATTGATTTTTGGAAGTTTTAATTATTATTTTCAACAAAAACGTTTTTCAAAGGTTGGTGGGCATCTTTAACATGTGTTTGATGGCTAAAATCAGATTCCTTGGTGGTTGGCTTGAATGTTTTGTAAATATTAATATTATATTAATTTAGTCTCCTTTGGCGTTCTAACATTTTCCTATAAATAGAGGGCTAAGTTAGAATTGAAAATCACACCAGAAACAAAGTTTTCTCTCTTTCTCTCTCTATATTATCGAGCGTATCCTTGTGAGTATACTTTGAGTGTTGTTATACGGTGCGAGTTTCTGTCAGCACTATACCAAAATTCAGTCAGAAGTACGGCTATTTTGAGGTAAGGGATGTTATTTTCTTCTTAAATGATATTATTTTCTTCAATATCATTATGCCGAAATATTGGTGAACGTTTTTATCAAATTTGAAACTTTTTGTGCCGGAGTTACTATTCACGTATACGGTACTATTCACGTATACGGAACTATTCACGAATACGGCACTATTCACAGAAAAATTATTTTATTTCTTTTCGTCCAAAATATCTATTGTGGATACTAGCTTTGATTGTATCCATGTTTTGATCATTCTTGAATTTTACACCACTATGATTATTTTTGAGGTATTTTTGGACATGGATAAAACAAAATACGAATCCTTAATCCTTAATCCTTGTCATTTTGTTTCACTGGATTCGTTTCTTTAAAAATATTTTTTTATCATCTTCAGTCTTAAAGGGTGTTATTATTGAATATCTTTGGCCTGTAGTGCAAAGATGAATGATTTCTGATGAATATCTTTGGCCTGTAGTGCAAAGATGAATGATTTCTGATGAATATCTTTGGACCGTAGTGCAAAGATGAACAGGTGTTTAGATGAACATGACCAACAGATGAATATCCTTGGCCTGTAGTGCAAGGATGAATATATGATTCAAGATGTGCATTGATTAATGTTACAGGGATAAAAATACTGTTGATGGACTGTTAAATTCATAGACGTTAGTATATTTCATCCTCTACGTAACTCTTCTATGAATTAATATTTTCCGCTGCGAATATTGATTTAAAACTTGTTGTCTATTGTATTCTATTAGATTTTTTCCCTGTTGAAGGCTAACGATAATTTGTTGTATATTATCTTAGTCATAATATTCTTTACTGAGCTAGTTGAGCTCACCCTTTTCATTTTTGTTCCATTTTTCTTCTCAAGAGACGAGAATATAACGAGTACGAGTCGGGGTATGAATTGATGGTCCTTGAGAGAGTTGTTTAGTAGTCCTCACCATTTTTGTAAAATAATATATCAATAATTGTATTGAGGACATAGTTGGGTATGTATATTGTCTAGATGACAATGTTTGTATTCAAACTCACAGTTTATGGGTTGTAAAAGTTGTAGTTGTTTCTGTACCATGTATTTGGCGACTCAAAATGGGTTGGATGGAATGGACCTATTTTGGGGGCGTCACATTCCCTTTAGTGACGGACCCGACGACGGTTCGGTCATACAACTGTCGTTTATACTTTTAGCAACGCTATATGTTGTGGGTTGCTAAAAGTATAGACGACGGTTGTATGACCGAACCGTCGTCGGGTCTGTCGCTAAAGGGGGGTAAACTCGGGTGAGTTGGATAAGGGGTGAGCTTAAGATCCGAACTCTATATATATATATATATATTAATAATTAAATAAAATTTAAAAAATCTTATTTTTTATGAACTAAAACATAATAAAGTTGAGTTACAGTATTCCTAAAAGTGATTAATTTTAATATTAAAAAAATTTGGTATAAAAAAATTTAAAAATAATAAAAATTCAGTTCATCTGGTCAACTTAACTGGTTTTACTAGTTGAACTACCAGTTCGACCGGTGATCAACTGGTTTAATCCGAATTTTGACCAAACTGGTTCAATCAGGCAAAACCGAACCGAACATAAAACCGATTCTCAATTCAATATCGGTCAATCCGAGCCGCATTTCAAAACAGTGTTTTAGCCTTCCTCCCTACTTTGCTAAATGAATACTGAAAATTATTTCTTTTACATTGTTTAAAAAAAATACATAAAACTGGAAAAGCTAATCCAAATAAGCTCGAATGAACATGCATTTTTTTTGTCACTAATTGTTCGGGAGCGTTTTACCGACCTCCATCTGGGCCGAAGGCTTTCTGGCAGAAGGGCTGGATAGACCGATAGGATGAAGCCCATGAAGGCGTTATAGGTGTTCGGGTCGGCATATGAGTCCTTCGGTATCGGGGCCGAACCCATTCTGGTGATGATGAGGGATCGGGCCTTCGAGTCCTTTGGGCCGAAGCCCAGACCAGATAATAGGACCGTTTGGGCCTGCACAGTGGGCTCTCCTGCGTGCAGAGTCCGGGGGCCTATTCATACACGGTAACTCCAAAGGTAGTGGTGGGATTGGATTCTACTTGCACCTTTTAAGGAGATTGTGTTGGACCCAAGTTATGGTAACTACCATACACTAGGAGTCCTAATCCGACTGGGAGAAGGATTCTAAGGTGGTGAGCTCTATAAATACAAGGCCTAGGTTAACATTATGAGGTAATACCTACTTTTGAGCACTAAATACTTTGCCTCCATTGTTTACCCTTGTAACGGCCTGTACTCATTCTCACACCGGAGCTATCCCCCGGCGGCACAAGCCGTCAAGCTTCTGTGTGATCTGTTACTGTGCAGGTTCTAGCGCGTGGATTCTGTGATTGGACGCGCCGGCGAAACTTGGCGTTAACATTGGCGCTAGAAGGAGGGCTTTAGTGCTTAAACAATCACAATCAGATTCCTTTCCGGCGAGAAACGATGGCGAGTGTGGAATATGCAGTTTCCGACCGGGAAAAGGCCAAGTCCCACCAGACCACTCAGGTGAGGGGGTCGGCGAAGGACAGACTGGGTTCCAGAATCCAGGAAGATCAGAGGGAGTCAGCGGGCTCCCCCCGGAGGCGGCTCTTTCAGGGAAGCCAACATACCCCCAACCAGGCTAGTCGGATGGGCGAAGCTAACCCACAGGCGTTGGAGGTGCGTGAAAAGAGTCGTACACTGGGTAGTCGAGACCAAAGAGAATTCCTCCTGCAGAAAAAGATGCAGCAAAATAAAGATGCCATGACGGCCCTACGTCTCCAACAGGAGGAACTCGAACTACAAATTGCCAACATGGCCGGGGAACAGGAGGCATCCTCCAAGAGGCGTAGGCCCCACATCCGGTCTCGATCTCCCCGAAGACGAGAGGCTGGTAGGGAGAGGAGCAGATACCGGAGCCGTTCAAGGGACGCCCGGAGTGTTAGGTTTGTAATATTCAAGAACGCAATCAAATTGCAAAAATAGCGGAAACGTGGAAAAATCAGAGTTTTAAAATTTTACAAACCATAAACCCGGATCACCCTTTATACACAATTATTAATTAAACGAAAAAGAAAGAACAAGAATCATACCCTTGAAGATCGAGCTTCCTCAGGTACAAGTTCACCTCCAATCCTTTTCGCGTTCAACTTGAATCCACCGGGTTGGGTTCCTTCCTTTGATCAACGTTAGCCACCCAAGTGTTTGGCCTCTAGAGGTGATCCACCAAGGAAGAAGAAGAATTCAAGAAGATGGGTATTTGGCTCAAACCCTAGTTTTCTATCTCTATAGAAAAAGGCGTACTCTCCAACAATTGGAATTACGTATATTAGATATCTGATATAAGACTCCTCTTATAAAGATATCAAGTAACCTATTAAAAATAAGGTATTATTTATTTAATTAAACTCTTTTAATTAAATGGGCTCCCTAATCTTATTAGGGATAATTAATTAAACTCCTTTAACTAATTTTCTCTCCTAATCCTATTAGGAATAAATGAGAGTACTTATATTAAATTAATTCCTAAACACTTTTAGAAATTAAAATAATAATAATTATAATAATATTAATAAGACTCCTCTTATTAATTTATATTTAATATTTCTAAAATATTAAATAATAAATATTAAGCTATTTAATTTATTCTATCACCATAGATTAAATTAAATATACTTAATATATTATTACGATTATGTCATTAACTTCTTAAATAATTATTCTTTCTTTTATGGTGTGACCCTTTAGGTTCTCCATATTAAACCGGTTGTGAATAAATCAATTAGAACAATTCTAATCTTATTTAAATAAATAAATTAAACTAATAATTTATTTAAATAAATAATATTTATTCTACAATAGGGATAAGCCTCCCTAGCGATCAACGACTTTCCAGATAATATAGATTTCAACATTAATCATAAAAGAACCTTTGAGTAAATAGTTACCGTACAATTCAATCCTTCCACCATACAATGTCCCAATTAAATATAAGACATGGAATTTCTGTCAAGTCTTATTTTATTTAATTATATGTATTTCGACTCTTAAATGCACAACTCCAAATAATGCAAATTAGAAACTCCTTTCTAATTTCATTCTGCCTTGGCCAAGGACTACTGGGTTGTCATTTATCGAATCACATAGGACATTTCTCTTCTTTTACTAGAAGTGGTAGATTCTTTATTGATCATACATTATCTCCATGTACAACTTATTATACCCAAGCATACCCTTTGATATACCCTAAGGGTCTTAAGGAATAAGTCAAAGTATAACTCATCATACACAAGATACTATGATGATCTCAAGTCCAAGGATCACTTGTACTACTATCACTACAGGAATTCCTATTGACATGCAAGTAAAACTCCATTAGGTATTCCTTAGCGAGTCACGTTCAGTGAACTTATTCTCTAATAAGCACCTACATACTTGCTTTAGTGTCTCCACACAAATGATCATGAGATCAATCATCCTCATCCAATGAGCAAGCAACGTATGTACCAATCTATCCGGATTCACTAATCCCCAATTTAGTAATCCAACGATTGGGAACTATTTTAGTTTTAAGCTTTCTAAGAATTTAGATCTCATTAGAATGATCATCATCATTATTCTAAAAGCATTGCTTAAAACTATGGGTTTATCACATATTATAAAACAGCATCATGTAGATAATTAAAAGCCTTTAATAAATTAATACTTTTTATTAATAAATGAATAAGATTGTTACAAAGTATATGCTTTATCATCAAACATGATTGGCTTGTGTGCATATTACTTTCAATCTCCCACTTGCACTAAAGCCAATCGTCATGGTATCTCATACTCTTCTTCTCTAAGTGACGATTATCCTGCTGTTGGATAAGCTTTAGTTAATGGATATGTAATGTTGTTCTTGAGAGTCCACTATCTCTATAGTGAATTTCCATCTTTCAATGATTCCTATAATCAAATGAAAGTGCCACAACACATGTTTGGATCCAAGATGAGACTTAGGAACTATTCCTAGTTCTGTAATGAACTTTTCATCCAACAATCAACTTGTAGCTTCATTTATAGCTATATACTTTGTCTTTATCACTAAACCAACAACTCTTTGCTGTTTGGAACCTTTCCAATTCACTGCACCACCGTTCAAGGTAACGATTTACCTTAAAGTGGATTTTCTGTCGTCTTGGTCGATCTGAAAAACTTGAGTCTGTTAAGCCCTCTAGTTTTAATTCAGACCCGCCATGAATTATATCACATCCTTAGTGCTGGTTAAGTACCTTAAGATGTTTTTCACTGTCTCACAGTGAACTTCTCTAGAATATGACTGATCAACATCAGGTCTCGTATATTTCATTGCATACATGATAGTTACTCATGCGATCTCTCTTTTAGGAGTCTGTGGGGACTATTAAGAGAGATACACTCCATGGCTCATCAACATGAGACAACTCTTGGAGTTTGCCATGCTAAACAACTTTAGCATCAAATGAATATACGTTCCTTGGGTTAAGTCGAGCATCTTTTTAAATCTATCTATATAGATTTGTATCCCCAATTAAGATACTCTTCCAAATCATTCATAGAGGAATGTTTAGACAACTTTATCTTTACTGATTTTAGCATTGGCATGTCATTCCTTATCCGTATTATATCAACATATAATAATAGAAATGTCACGACACTCCCACTGACCCTTTTGTACACACTAGGTTCATTCTTGTTTTTGATAAAATCAAACTCTTTTGATTATCATATCAAAATGAATGTTCCATTTTTGAGAAGATTGCTTCAATCCATTTCTCTGAGTGTCTACAACTCTTACCTCATCGTATGTAACTGGATCATCATCTTCTATGATACGTACCTCATCATCATCATCCATGATGAATCCATACCTCCTAGGTATCTTCGGTACTATTCCAGATTTACGATTCGGTTGTGGTACAATAGGTCTATCTATAGGTTCCTCTTATTTGACTTGTAGTGTTTTGTGGTTCTTGAACTTTTCAAGATGTATTATCCTCCCACTAGCCCCTTCAATGATAAACACCTTTATCTTAGAAGGCAGCATGTTTCGCAATAAACACCTTTTGCTAAGTAGGATTATAGAACATATGCCCTAAACTTACTTTAGGATGTCCCACAAATCTGTACTTGTCAAATTTTGTCCCAAGCTTATCCTCTGAAACTGTTTCACATAAGTTGGACAACCCCTTATCTTAACATACTTAAGATTATGAATCCTCTCTGTCCATAACTTTTATGGAGCCTTGGGGCCGGATTTTGAGATTACCTTTTTGGTAGATATGCAGCCATTTCTAGGACATGATCCTAGAGGGATACTGGAATGTCGGTAAAATTATTATGGACCGCACCATGTCCAACAAGGTACGATTTTTCCATTCAGATACATCAATCAATTATTGCGTATCAGGATGTGTCCATTATGAGAAAACCATTTGAGATGATCTAGAAACTTATTGCACAAGTATTTATTCCTTGATCTAATCAAAGAATCTTAATACTTTGTCAATTTGTTTCATTTCTGAATTCTTTGAACCTTTCAAATAATTCACACTTGTATTTCAACAAATACATACATTCAACTCTTTGAATGATCATCTCCTTTTCTTATACTAGTTTGTTCAATTTGCAAAATATATTTTTCACGTAAGTCAAGTATACAAAAATTCATTAAGTAATATTCCAGTTCTATACAAAACATTATTATTATAAATAGAACAACAATTGTTCTTAATATAATACCAAAGATTTCATTGTCCAACAATAAAATGGAAATAATGTTTCCAATGAGAACTGGAATACAATAACAACTTATTGACTTAATAGACTTGCCCGTAGGCATTGCTAAACGATAAGTTCCTATGGCTAATGTAGCAACCTTTGCTTTATTTCCCACACATAGGTTTACTTATATTTGTTTAGCTTTCTACTTCTGTTTGGTCCCTTCATAAATCTATATTTATGATAACCAAAGTCGGTATCCAATACCCAAGTAGAACCTTGACTTAAAGAAAATTTATTTTAAATCATGAACAAATTTGTATTTGTAACTGAAACTTCACTAAGCTTCTTTCGTTAGCCTCTACAAGATGCTTCTTGCAGTTTCTTTCCAGTGTCCAGGCTTATTGCAGTGGAAGCAAACTCCTTTGCTATCCGTATCAGTTTTGTTCTTATTATCCTTTGTTTTTGCCCTTTCTATTTACCTTCTTAGAATCGTTCTTCTTTTCAGAAGATCCTTTGGCCCCTATCAGTAAGACTTGGTCTTTCTTGGTTGGAAAGTGACTCTCAATATTTTCAACATGTTAAGCAAATCAGCGAGGCTGATATCTAGCTCGTTCATATGAAAAATTCACAACAATTATGAAAGGAGTCCGGAAGTGAGTGTAAGATCAAATCTTGGCTCAACTCTCCATCCATGATAAAACCCGTTGTCCTAATTGATCAATCAAATTGATTATGTTAAGGACTTTTATCTGTACCGTAGTGTCATCGGTCATTCTAGATCGGAAGAGCTTCTTAGATATCTGATATCTATCGGTCCTACTTTCCTCACCATCAACTACTTGATGTGCAGGAATATAATAGGAGCATCCATAGTTTTATGCTGACGCTGAAGCTCATTACTCATGGATGCGAGCATGATGCATTGAGCCAACTATGCATCATCTAGCCACTTTCTAAAAGTAGCAATATCTTCCTCAGAGGCGGGATAGGCGTATTAAGGATATAAGATAGCTTTTCAGCCGTGAGAACTATTCTCAATTCCTTAACCAATCCGTTTAATTCGGTCCGGTTAATTTAGCATCTAATATGCTGCGCAATGATAGTAATTTAGACATTGTAAAATTCTGTAAATGAATTTGTAATTAACAATATTTTAACATACATTCTTTTATTAATTACCAAAATAATTTAGGTCTTATTTTAAATTGGTATCTCCCACTATTTTCTTCAAACTATATTACCCTCACTATATAGTTCGGCAAAATCTAATTAAAGATATGCTAGTGAGAATAAGGATCCCATTTCAAATGTATATAGCCTTGTGTGTGCACAACAAACTATATATAAATAAATAGGTAGACAACTCTTGTCAATTACATCAACTATGTAACTCCTTGTATTTTGCCTCTTAAATCATAATGGTCAAGTGTGTGCACATCCGAACTAAAACGATTTAAGTTAAGTCAGACCCAGCATTTCCATATAAGTGAAGAGAAAACTACAGCCCTTGTGTGTGCACAACAAAACAGTAATGTTCAATTCCTTATAAACATCGTATGTAATAAAAACAACATCTTAAATATTTAATACTCGCCTTGTGTGTGCACAACAAACTCATATTAAATATTCAATACTCTATTGTTTCTATCATGCTAGAAGGCGACGTTCGATATTCCAAATATCTTTGAACGTTACAACTTAATATAAAATAATTGAGGGGTTTGTTATTAATTTGTCTCATCTTGTTTAGCGCGCATGCACATATATATATAAAATACGCGTCATATTAATCAACATGCGAAGCATGTTTGCATAATATATAATATATATAATATAAGCATGCACATATAGAATACTATATTCTACCTGGATTGATTATGGACTTTTATTCTAGTTTGGTTCACTAGAGCCACCAAGTGAACCAAAAGGTCAAACCCTAGGGGTGCAAGAATTAAATTTAAATATAACTATTACATTTAAACCCGGGCTCCATTACAAACGGGTCTTCAAGCGCTCCTTGCTCCTTGATCTTTGATCTCCAATTCTTCAAAATTAATTCTAACTATTCCTATTACAAAACTATTTAAAATAAATAGAAACCTTGATCAACAGTCAAGGGGAAGTACATAGGAGGAAGATAGAATTTACATTAAGAAAAATTAGAGAAGACGAGGTACGCAGACCCCATTTAATAAAACCCATACATTCAAGCATCCAACTAAAATAAAATCCAATCGCATTGGTCAATAGTCCATAATCAATCCCATTTATTATCATACACATCACCATATGCATCAATAAATAACATTCATCTCATGAATAATAAACATTTAATATATATATTGATATCATTTAATGGGCAAATTTAGTTAGTATAAAATCTAATTTTGAATCAAAATAAACTCTTTTATTTTAATCCAAATTTAAATCAAAATAAAACTATTTTATTTTAATTTATTTAATTTTGAATAAAATAAACTATTTTATTTTAATCAAAACCTTTAATCAAAATAAAATCCTTTATTTTAATTAATTATGGAATCCAATTCCATGTAAAAATAAAAACTCCTTTATTAAAGGAAACACGGATTTTCTTTCCTATTCACAAATAAACTCCTTTATTTTGAATAATATGAAATCTTATTTCATATTTAAATAAACTCCTTTATTTAAGGAAAGATGGATTCACTTTTCCTATTAATAAATAAACTACTTTATTTTGAATAATATAAAATCTTATTTCATATCTAAATAAACTCCTTTATTTAAGGAAATATGGAATCCAATTTCAACTCCAATTAGTTATCATGGAATCCAATTCCAACTCTAATTAGTTTGCATGAAATTTCAATTTTAAAATTAAAATAAATCTTTTATTTTAATATTAAAATAAACTTTTTATTTTAAAATTAAAATAAATTTTTATTTTAATTATAAAATACTTAAATATATATATATATATATATATATATATATATAATATACGATTTCCCACATGTCAGGATACTCCTCCTTTAATGCAGTAACTTGAAAGGAATTAGGGAGGAGTTATAATCATATGGCATTATAAGGGATGAAGCAACAGGATTATCCACACGCGAATCAAAATCCTCTTCCCGCGAATCACAGCAAAAGAAAACAAAAAAAATTTCAGTCTGCCGTATATTCTTTCCGTTTTTTTTTTGTTTTTTTTTTTTTTTTTTGACACAGAAACGGCAAAACAGATTTTGCGATTTACGCTACAGGATTTCGTGAATAACGATCTCCCATGTCCCAAAAAAAAAAAAAAAAAAAAAAAAAAAAAAAAAAAAAAAAAACAGCGAAATAAAAAAAAACGGGTCGGGATTGATTAAATTTTATACAATAAAATTATGCCCAATTAAATAGTTCTAAACACATATCAATATACATATCAAATCAAACAATTAATAATTCGCATAAAGGTTTGGCTCTGATGCCACTGTTAGGTTTGTAATATTCAAGAACGCAATCAAATTGCAAAAATATGCGGAAGCGTGTAAAAATCAGAGTTTAAAAATTTTACAAACCATAAACCCGGATCGCCCTTTATGCATAATTATTAATTAAACGAAAAGATAAAGAATAAAATCATACCTTGAAGATCGAGCTTCCTCAGGTACAAGTTCACCTCCAAATCCTTTCGCGTTCAACTTGAATCCACCGGGTTTGGTTCCTTCCTTTGATCAACGTTAGCCACCCAAGTGTTTGGCCTCTAGAGGTGATCCACCAAGGAAGAACAAAATTCAAGAAGATGGGTATTTGGCTCAAACCCTAGTTTTCTATCTCTATAGAAAAAGGGGAGTACTCTCCAACAATTGGAATTACGTATTCTAATAATACGTTAACCTCTCCCTCACCCATAATAAGACTCCTCTTATTTATAGATGTGGGCAACCCATCCTTAACAATTAAGGAATTGGGTTTTATTTTAATTAATTAAACTCTTTTAATTAATTAGGCTCCTAATCTTATTAGGAATAATTAATTAACCTTTTAATTAATTAAGCTCCCTAATCTTATTAGGGATAATTAATTAAACTCTTTTAATTAATTTGCCTCCTAATCCTATTAGGATATTTGAGAGTACTTTTATTAATTAATTCCCAAACTCCTTTAGGAATTAAATAATATTAATAGTAATAATAATAATAAGACTCCTCTTATTAATTTATATTTAATATTTCTAAAATATTAAATAATAAATATTAAGCTATTTAATTTATTCTATCACCATAGATTAAATTAAATATACTTAACTTATTATTACGATTATGCCATTAACTTCTTAAATAATTATTCTTCTTTTTATGGTGTGACCCTTTAGGTTCTCCATATTAAACCGGTTGTAAATAAATCAATTAGAACAATTCTAATCTTATTTAAATAAATAAATTAAACTAATAATTTATTTAAATAAATAATATTTATTCTACAATAGGGATAAGCCTCCCTAGCGATCAACGACTTTCCAGATAATATAGATTTCAACATTAATCATAAAAGAACCTTTGAGTAAATAGTTACCGTACAATTCAATCCTTCCACCATACAATGTCCCAATTAAATATAAGACATGGAATTTCTGTCAAGTCTTATTTTATTTAATTATATGTATTTCGACTCTTAAATGCACAACCCCAAATAATGCAAATTAGAAACTCCTTTCTAATTTCATTCTGCCTTGGCCAAGGACTACTGGGTTGTCATTTATCGAATCACATAGGACATTTCTCTTCTTTTACTAGAAGTGGTAGATTCTTTATTGATCATACATTATCTCCATGTACAACTTATTATACCCAAGCATACCCTTTAATATACCCTAAGGGTCTTAAGGAATAAGTCAAAGTATAACTCATTATACACAAGATACTATGATGATCTCAAGTCCAAGGATCACTTGTACTACTATCACTACAGGAATTCCTATTGACATGCAAGTAAAACTCCATTAGGTATTCCTTAGCGAGTCACGTTCAGTGAACTTATTCTCTAATAAGCACCTACATACTTGCTTTAGTGTCTCCACACAAATGATCATGAGATCAATCATCCTCATCCAATGAGCAAGCAACGTATGTACCAATCTATCCGGATTCACTAATCCCCAATTTAGTAATCCAACGATTGGGAACTATTTTAGTTTTAAGCTTTCTAAGAATTTAGATCTCATTAGAATGATCATCATCATTATTCTAAAAGCATTGCTTAAAACTATGGGTTTATCACATATTAAAAAACAGCATCATGTAGATAATTAAAAGCCTTTAATAAATTAATACTTTTTATTAATAAATGAATAAGATTGTTACAAAGTATATGCTTTATCATCAAACATGATTGGCTTGTGTGCATATTACTTTCAAGTGTAACAACCCCAAAATTCATAAAACTTAATTCTCAACTTTGGTCGTTAATAACACATATACCTTCTGATTTTATATCATTATTCGATGTTAAAATTTATAAAATGTAGAATAATTTAAACTTTTATGTCTTTTTACTTTAATTCCCTAAATCAAAACCTTTATCATCTACATATCTTTGAATCAATATTATTTTATGATTCACTTTATCACTGTTATTATATAAAATTTTACATTTCAATCCGATAACCTTTACATATCAGATAACTCTAACTTTAGCTTTAAAACTCAACATAAAACTATACATCATAAAACATTTAGTACATCTCATGAATCTTAATCATAGTATAAAGAAATAACAACTTTAGCTAAAATATTAATCTTCGTGTATTATTTCTGATCCACGTCATTCAAGTAGCACATAGTGTTACCTTCAATCCTTAACCTACAAAAATGTTTATTTGCAAGGTTGAGCTCGACAGTCCAGCAAGATCTAACAGTTTTCATGCATCACATAGCACATAATAATATTCTCAACATATAACATACATGTTGTAGTTCATATACCAAGTATAAAGATTGAGTTCCTTACCCAATCAACATGCTTTAATCAATCAACGTAGTCATAAATTGACTTTAACATTTCATACTTTCAACATATAAATAACACATCATGCTCTTTGCAATAAAGATTTTAAAACAGTTAATCATCAAGTTCACATAGCAAATAGGAACTGAAAGACTTGCCTGATTCGTAGTTTATGAACTACGACTTAACTGATTAACGCGTATCTGCACTTCGTGTATTCCTACACAGTTATATAATCATGGATTCACATCTATTAGTCATATATTTCATACATTCTTGATATAATAATAATGTTACATTATTTCCTAACTGGGTTTGTAAAACCTACATTTCACTTTCTCATCATACTCTTAGAATAGCTTGGTATGTATAGGTATACCTTAACCACTCATACTTTACATCAACGTTCATATATATATATATATATATATATATATATATATATATATATATATATATATATATATATATATATATATATATCACACTTGATTCGTTATGTGTTCGTTACACATTTCAAACTCATAGATGCATGATTCACAAAGTTCTTGCATTTTGCAAAATTTAACAACTCTGTGTTATATATAACCATTACATGCTCTTATGCTTAAAACATCATCTATGTCAAGTATTATAGCTTTAGACATTCATACCTATATGCTTTAAGGTCTGGATTCACAGTTAAAATAATAAGGCATCATTGCCCTGTGGCGCAGCTGCGGCCTAGTTAGGCTTAGGGACGGTGCAACTGTGCTGTCCCTTGGCCAGACCAGGGTTGAGCTTGCACTTCCTATTTCTGTCCAACTCTAACACACCTATTCACTTATACTTATACATAAATGTTAGAGGTTCTTACATAAGTATATGACCATTCTTGAGTTCATTTTTACAAGTTTTAGTTCATGACTTTCCATGAAATTAAAGCATAAAAGGTTATGTATTTATCATGCTTTATAACTTTGGTCATATTTCTACATATAGAGGTCTCACAATCTGTTAATACATATGATCATAATGTTCATATCATTCATTCATAACTAGCATTGTTTAACACTTTGAAATATGTGTTAACTAATGTTTGATTAAATTATCTTTGTGTCCATTACCTACGAATCATGTTTAGAGACATAATAAAACGTAATATGGCATCTCAAGCCTTTAGAATCTATGTAACATTCCAGAATTTGAAAATGTAAGTTATAAATATTTATTGGATGTGTTTATTATTGAATAAGTAATTGTTCAATTTGATTGAGTTTATTTAGTTAGATATTTATTTGTTAAATAATTAATGTGATTAGTTAATAATATATTTGTTAAATAATTAATGTGTTATGTGAATTGAGTTATGTTATTAAGTGATTTATTTAATAAATTATTATTAAATAAAGTGTGACAAATAACTAAGTGATAAAGAGTTATTAAGATAAATTAAAGTAATTTTAATTTAGTTTTTTCCAAACAAGGTTTAAGTATTAATCCTTTAATTTTAAAATGGTTTGTCAAACAAAGCCTTATGGCTTTTGGATTTCTTTTGAATTTAAATTATTAATTAAATAAATAAAATATATAATATATATTATTTTGGGTAACTGCTAAATTAATACGATCATTAGTTGAGTGTCAGTTTTTATTGAATTGAAAAAGCGAGTGTTGATTTTTTTTAGTATACGTATATTGCCATTTGGCTTACCTTAGAGTTGTCTGCTAAAAAGAAAAAAAAGGAGAGAGTTCTTAGAGAGTTGAGATAGAAAAAATAGAGAGTTCTTCAAGCTTTTCTATGGATTTAACAAGTATTCTTATAAACAAAAAGATAGGTGTTTATAACTTTAAGTATTCTTATAAACAAAAAGGTAGGTGATTGTATGTTTAACATGTATATATAAGATTTCATTCTAATTGCGTGTTAAAGAAAGAGGAACTTGGTTTTACAGTGAAAAACATGTATGAACGTATGTTTACAAAAGAACAAAAGTGGTATGCGATTATATAAATTGTGAACTAATACGCGAATTTAACTTTGTATATGTAAATTGGAATATATGTTTGTATGATAGTATTTCAAAAGAATTAAGTTGGTTATAATTCTTGAATTACGTTCACTGCGTTTTAGATATCAAGATATCAACAATGGAGTTTTAAAAGTTTGGTTTTAAAGGAAAACAAGTTTTCAAAGAATTAATTCTCTGATATTATTGTTTAGTTGTGTAAAATTTGTACACAAATGCTTCATAACATTTATGTGCAATTTTCATGAAATTATACATGTTATTGAATTTCAATGGATGTTAAAAGTTAGACAGTAGCTTTGCTCTATTTTTCTGGTTTGGTTCTGTGAGTTTCGGCGTCCCAGCGTCAAAATTCACGCTCCAACGTCAAGATTCGCGCCTTAGCACCAAACTCAACGCCTTAGCCGGACTTCGCGTCGCAGCGCCGAAGTCAGCGCCGGAGCGCCGGACTTCGCGTCGTAGCGCCGAGTCCCTGTATAAGTCTCGCGCCGCGGTGCCACTTAACAGAAAGTTCAGAAACGACTTTTGTCTTGCAAAAAAGTCTGATATTTTTAAAGGAATGATATATGATAAATGTTGATTATGTATTTTGGTATGATAGTATGTTAATACTTTGAGTGAACATGGAATTACTAATTAACAAATATTGTTATTAGTTTTAATTGATAGAATTTGATTATACAATTTATAATCAAAGCATACGTGATGTAGAGATATATTATGTTGTTACTGACTGATTATGTCATTTAATATATGTATATAGGATAATTGTGATTTGGATTATAACGGTTTAATCTACGCACAAGGCAAGTTTCTAAATCTATCTTTTTACATTAAGCAAGTTCTCTAACTCTACTTTTATAATTGTGGAAGTTTCTAAACCTATCTTTTTACATTAAGCAAGTTCTCTAACTCCATACTCTCGTTGAGTTAGTTTGTTGTGTTTAAGCAAGTTTTCTAATTCTAAAGCTTCGTTATGCAAATTTCATATGCTATAAAGTATTTCTATTAAGCAACTTCATTGTATCACGATATTCAGGATGATACAAGTTTCCAATCTCCATACTTTCGTTGAGATAGTTATTATGATTATGCAAGTTTTTCCTAACTCTAAACTTGTTATATTAGCATGTATGTATCGTTATTTAGTTAAAATCAGTTTATTGTTCAAGTTATTATTTGTTGTGCATGCTTGATATTAAATTCTAAGATGTAACCTTAGCTTAATGTTGTTTAAAGCAAGGTATGATGTGTTATTCAATAGTTATGCTATTAGATTATCCCTAAAGCATGAACTTAGAACGAAATGTTTATTCAGTTATAATTACTCAATAACATAGTGTTATTATCTTTTATTCAACTAATCCTTAGTTGATGTCCGTTGAACTCCAAATTACCTTGAAGTGTATCCAAACCAAACTATCTTTGGGGCGAACTTGTACTCAAAATACTGAGATGAACAACCCTATTTATAGGGGTTACGCTTAGTTTTGTACTTTGCGCTGAAATGTTTGTATACAATACATGTACGAAGGGTTGATCCCCCTAAGTACCCTGAAGTCATTATAGTCGTATGACTATAAAAGTTAAAGTTGAAAGATTACTTATAACTGTGGACAAGGTTCGTGGTCATTAGACCCTCAATTGAATGTTTAAGATGTTAATAGAATTTATTGTTCAATTCTATTGAGCCCCTGAATGGGCAGAGAATGTTTCAGTTCTTTTAAGCCTCTGAATAGGCAAGGAATGTATGAGAAGTTAATAGAACTTATTGTTCAGTTCTATTGAGCCCCTGAATGGGCAAAGAATGTAAAAGTTTTATTCATTGATATTTCAAGTGAGACTTGTTTGCTCACTCTTGCCTGTAAAATCTTTACAGCTAAAGATGGAAAGGGTGACGTACCTAGCACCATTAAAGGAAAGGGAAAGACGAACAAGTACTGAAGACTTGTAATAGTTTTGATAGTTTTATTATCAGACTTTGGTTTAAAGATTGTAATGAAGTTTATTTAAATTTTCCGCATGAATGATTGTTTGTAAAGGTTAGATAACCTGGGAGATATTATTTTATGTAATTCTTGTATGGGCAGGTTTATTATTCAATTTTATTTATAAGTTGGTAGTTTTAAATGAATGTTTTGATTACGTGAACACCAAATCTTGAGGTAATGAAGTACTGAGATTTGGGGGTGTCACAAGTTGGTATCAAAGCTTTAGGTTATGAACCTTAGGTGGGGGAAAAAGCCTTAGGAAGTAACCTTTGAAAAGATAGTGGAGATAACTCTTATCGAGTTTTAAGGAAGAAGTCATAAAACACTTATGTGCTTATGTGTTTATAATTTATGTGCTCGTGAGTGTCGAGTAGAATGATTAATAACTAAAACTTTAAAATTTTGTTGTCGGGATGACTAATGTCGGGGAATCCAGTCAGGCTAGGGAGGAGGGACCTCAAATGCCTATAGAGGAGGAGCCTCGCGACATTCAGGTTGTTTGGGAACAACTACTGCCACGGGAGTCAGCCCCGTTGGTCACAGTGGTTGAAGATGAGGATGATGATGTGGAGACGGATGAGGAGGATCCCGTGGAGTTGCCACAGGAGGATGAAGATAACGAGGACGAGGAGGAAGAGACTCCACTAACCTCGATGGCTACTCGTATGTATGATGAAGTCTACGACCATAACGTGGAACTTCAAGACACAGTTGAGGAGTTGTAGGAGATAGTAGCTGAACAACAGACTACAATGACACAGAAGGACGACGAGATCCAGGATCGAGATGAACGTCTAACTAATACTGAAGAGAAGTTGATGCTGTAATAACTCATTTTTAAAAAAAATTAAATATTAATTAATTTTATTGTATACAATTGTATTTAAATTGGAAAAGGTAAATGATTTTGTTTCCCTATTTTCTTCCTTGTTTTGTTTGGAAAAAATAAATTCTTTTAGTAGATAATTAAATAACTGATTAAATTAAAATTGAGGAAGATAATTTCTTTTCTTAAAGTCTTGTGCTAAAATCATTCGGAGCGGGAAGCTACTTGGGAGATAAAGGAGTCTATTCGAGCGGAGTATCCGCATCTCTCTTGAAAATTTGGTGCGTTCCATTCTTTTGATTCCTGGGACGGAATCCTTTTTAAGGGGTAGGTGATGTAATACCTGAAAAAAATATATTAAATAAAAAAAAGATTTATTTTGTTTAAAAACATATTAATTGGACTTTGTCCATTATTTTGGGTCAAAATAGTTATTTAATTTGTGTGAGCTAATAAATATTAATAAGAGATGGATATATTAATTTAGTACAAATTGGGCCTTAAAAATTAATTGGGTTTAATTTATGTGGGTAATATTAATCCTATTCTAATTAGGAGAATTAATAAGATAAATAATAAGTAAATAAATACTAAAACCTAATCATACATGCTGTACAAATCAAAAAGAAAAGGAAAAGTGGTTGGCGGCTGTGCTGTGAAGAAAGAAAAAAGGAGAGAAATCAGATAAAATTCAGAGGAGATAAAGAATCATTGAGTTGTGATTTCAGGTAAGTTATATATTTATATAAATATAGGTGAGTCTCTTCTACTTTGTAAGATAACTATGAGATCTATATATATAAAAGTTTGCCAGATCCGTGAGCTTTAATAGTATATATATTATATTATTTATATTATGTACTCCTAGATTGTACGAATTTTTTTAAAAGTTGTAGTTGATTTAGAACATAATCTATATATATATATATATATATATATATATATATATATATATATATATATATATATATATATATATATATATATATATATATCGAACCTGCTGTTGCTGTTGCTGCTAAAAAAAATCGTTAGCATGATGTGAGAGCTGCTGTTAAATCAGAAAAATTATAAATATATTATGTTATAGGTTTTGTGAACGTTGGATTGCCTGAAGGTGTATATTTCATTATATATATATATATATATATATAATATTTTAATAATCTTTTGGCATATATATTTTAATAATCATCTGGCCATAAAATTTGTATATGGAATCAGTAAATCAATTTAAGTTTTGTATATTAATTTGAATAATAAATTTAATAGTGTATTATTATTAATGATTGGATTGTAATAAAATCTTATTGAATTATTTAAATTGAACAAAAGGAATTTAAAGAGTTATTTTTGGAATATAAATTTTGGAGAGTATTAGTAATTGATAAAAGGCGATGATTAAAGGCATATTAAATAGATTTTGAATTATTTTGGGAATTATTAGTTTGGATTATTTTAATTTGAGGTGAATATGTTTAGGTTGTGAATGACGTTTCATATTTGATATCGTTGGCATTTGAGGGTAAGATTTGGTGGAGTGTGCTATATATGGTTTGGAAGTATCAGGTACGGATTCCGTACTATTTCAGCGATACTCTTGTTAAATTAGATTTGTTCGTCTTGTTCCTTATTTCGAATTTCGTTATTATTTCACATAATTGATTCATGTGAAATTCCTATAATAGTTTCATTTTGGAATTGATATATATGACTCGTGTTTGTACTCTTTGAATTAGGTTATCATGTTTAGTATTTATTTTTGATAATTGTAGAGCGGTATATGTTGTTACCTTCTTTTTGAGACCTTGTGACTATAATATGATTTGGTTCAACATGTACACATAGAACCCTTTTGTTGTAATTATGTCACATGTGTTGTGACATGGTATTTTTGTTAGAATATACCGTAGGGTATACTTGAGCTATAACCATATGTGGGGGTACCACATGCATGTCGTCTTGGCACGAGAGACGTGACACTCTCCGTGGCGGTGTGATTAGTCCACGGTGTCTCCGTTTTGGTCTCCGGAGGAAGTGCGCCATTTGGTGTTTTGTAGTGGGAGGCGTATGGGTTAACCCTAGTTTTCTATTCTGCGGATTGGTAATTGTGTGCCAAACACACTATCCGATTTGCACACATTTGGATTCGCGGTCCAATGTGTGATTTGCCTATGTGGCATTATTTTGGTTACTTGTGTGGCATCATTTGACTTGCCTGTGTGGCATTATTTTGACTTGCCTGTGTTGCATTATTTTGACTTGCTTGTGTGACAATGTATATTTCTGAGCTCACTCGGTATGAAATAAAACTCAACCATTTGATTCAGCCTATTATTTCATTGTATTAGTTTTGTTTGTTTCTGTTCAGTTCAATTCATTGAGTTCGTTACTTCAGTTCGTTATTTCTTTATTCTTCTATTTGTTTCATTAATTCTGTTGAGTCAGATATATTTCATTCAGATCTTTGGAGATTATATTTTCGTCAGTATTTACACTTGAGGCTTTGTTCTGTATTTTGTATCAGTTGTTTTCGTATATCAGTTGTATTTTCTTTTATATATCTATATTCGTACTGGGCAATTGACTCATGCTGTGTTTTTTTTTCCGGCAGGTTTGCAAGGGTGATTTAGGGCTAGTGTGACGAAAGTGTTGACTTTGACCATCTAGGTTGATTAAATTTTTGGTTTTGATTATTTTAACTCTGGTTTGAGAATTATATTTAGTACTTTATTTATGGATCACCATTATTAATATTTTGAAGTTATTAGTGCTTTGTTTTCTTATTTTGAGGTTTATTTTGCTTTGCACGTGACCTCCCTTTCCTTTTCGGGAAGGGGGTGTTACAGAGATGGTATCAAAGCCAGGTTCTTTCTTGTAGAAAACCTATTTAGGTTTGACTTGTGAATTGTGGGTAAACCATTGGGTAGACGTAGGAGTTTGATTTGATTTTGTTCTCTGTTTGGTTGGTCTTGATCTTGACCAAGTGTTTTTAGCTCTTTAAATTGTAGTTGATTTGAGAAAAGGCGAGATAATTTGTTAATATTATTATTGTTATGCGTTGGAACAATAATATTTTGTTAAGGATCATGATTTGATCATTAAGGAGAATAATGTCATATTTTGTTCAGTTAAGAAATGATTATACGATTATGATAGGAGCATTTGTATCAATGAGTTTTGATATTGGAGAATTATTTATTAGAGTTGTTTCAGGTAATTACAAATTATTGTGATTTTGGAATTGAGAATTTTATTTGGGTTAGATTCTGATTTTTTGTTAAAGTTGTGAATAATTTGAGGTATGTGAATCGGTGAGATAATATTATAAAGTGAAAACTATTAAGTACAGAGGATCCCTTGTAATTTTGAGTTATTGTAAAGATGCGAGGTAATTAGATTGATCTTCTGGAGTACATGAATTTTGCGATTATTTTCTAGTAGAATATTAGAGTTATCTTATATGAAATTTTGAGAGATAGAATGAGCAGATCTTGGAATTTGTTGGGTTAAGGTTTTCATTAAGAGAATGATTGATTTATTGAATGATTAGATATACAATAAGTGATGAATCTTTAAGAGATTTTGAAAGCTATAGTTTGCTTATTTAGATAGTAGGATTTATGATTTGGAGTTTCGCATGGTGATGAAGAGATCTTAGTAGTAATATATTTTTGGTGTAAAATTATTTGAGAACTAATTTAATTCTAGGTTATGATATTTTGAAACTCTTAAGGACTTAGGAGAGTTGGTGATAAAGAGATAGTAGTAGTATATTCTTTGGTGTAATATTATTTGATGAATAGTTCAAATTGAGGATGAGATATTTTGAAGCTCTTGAGGACATGGGGAGAGTTGTTAATATAGTTTGCATAGTTGTTTTGTTTATCTGATGTCTTTAGAGTTTTGTATGAATTTATGTAAAATAAAACAAAAATAATTTGTTAGATCTTTGTCATGTGTGGAACATAAACATTTTACGAGTTAAAAATAATTTTAATTATTTTGAGTATTCGAATCATATTTAGATGAATTTATTTTTTGTGATTTCGAATCATGTTCCGAAGGGTACGTTGACAAGTAAGAAAATCAAGAAAATTGACGAGAGCCCGCACCAACAGTGGATCATGTGATTTAACGCGAAGAACCTTACCAAAGCTTGCCACGATAGCTGACGAATCTTTTACGAGTACGTGGACAATTGTGTGGACTGATGGACTTATCTGCGTTGATCGTTACAAATGGCAGCGCTTCGTCGTAATTAATTATTATTTTTTTAGCTTATTTGAATTCCGAGGAAGAAATTATTTTTAAGGGGTGAAAAATGTAATAACTCATTTTTTTTAAAAAATATTAATTAATTTTATTGTATACAATTGTATTTAAATTGGAAAAGGTAAATGATTTTGTTTCCCTCTTTTCTTCCTTGTTTTGTTTAGAAAAATTAAATTCTTTTAGTAGATAATTAAATAACTGATTAAATTTAAATTGAGGAAGATAATTTCTTTTGTTAAAGTCTTGTGCTAAAATCATTCGAAGCGGGAAGCTACTTGGGAGATAGAGGAGTCTATTCGAGCGGAGTATCCGCATCTCTCTTGAAAATTTGGTGTGTTCCATTCTTTTGATTCCGGGGACGAAATCTTTTTTAAGGGGTAGGTGAAGTAATACCCAAAAAAAATATATTAAATAAAAAAAGATTTATTTCGTTTGAAAACATATTAATTTGACTTTGTCCATTATTTTGGGTCAAAATAGTTATTTAATTTGTGTGGGCTAATAAATATTAATAAGAGATGGATAAATTAATTTAGTACAAATTGGGCCTTAAATATTAATTGGGTTTAATTTATGTGGGTAATATTAATCCTATTCTAATTAGGAGAATTAATAAGATAAATAATAAGTAAATAAATATTAAAACCTAATCATACATGCTGTACAAATCAAAAAGGAAAGGAAAAGTGATTGACGGCTGTGCTGTGAAGAAAGAAAAAAGGAGAGAAATCAGATATAATTCAGAGGAGATAAAGAATCATTGAGTTGTGATTTCAGGTAAGTTATATATTTATATAAATATAGGTGAGTCTCTTCTATTTTGTAAGATAACTATGAGATCTATATATATAAAAGTTTGCCAGATCCGTGAGCTTTAATAGTATATATATATATATATATATATATGTATATATATATATATATGTATATATATATATATATATATGTATATATATATATGCCGAACCTGCTGTTGTTGCTGCTGCTAAAAAAAATCGTTAGCATGATGTGAGAGCTGCTGTCAAATCATAAAAATTATAAATATATTATGTTATAGGTTTTGTACACGTTGGATTGCCTGAAGGTGTATATTTCATTATATATATATATATATATATATATATATATATATATATATATATATATATATATATATATATATATATATATTTTAATAATCTTTTGGCATATATATTTTAATAATCATCTGGCCATAAAATTTGTATATGGAATCAATAAATCAATTGAAGTTTTGTATATTAATTTGAATTAATTAATTTTGCCGACATAGTTATAAAAGTTTTAATAATAAATTTAATAGTGTATTATTATTAATGATTGGATTGTAATAAAATCTTATTGAATTATTTAAATTGAACGAAAGGAATTTAAAGAGTTATTTTTGGAATATAAATTTTGGAGAGTATTAGTAATTGATAAAAGGCGATGATTAAAGGCATATTAAATAGATTTTGAATTATTTTGGGAATTATTAGTTTGGATTATTTTAATTTGAGGTGAATATGTTTAGGTTGTGAATGACGTTTCGTATTTGATATCGTTGGCATTTGAGGGTAAGATTTGGTGGAGTGTGCTATAAATGGTTTGGAAGTATCAGGTACGGATTCCGTACTATTTCAGCGATACTTTTGTTAAATTAGATTTTTTTTCGTCTTGTTCCTTATTTCGAATTTCGTTATTATTTCACATAATTGATTCTTGTGAAATTCATATAATAGTTTCATTTTGGAGTTGATATATATGACTCGTGTTTGTACTCTTTGAATTAGGTTATCATGTTTAGTATTTATTTTTGATAATTGTAAAGCGGTACATGTACCTTCTTTTTGAGACCTTGTGACTATAATTTGATTTGGTTCAACATGTACACATAGAACCCTTTTGTTGTAATTATGTCGCATGTGTTGTGACATGGTATTTTTGTTAGAATATACTGTAGGGTATACTTGAGATATAACCACCTGTGTGGGTACCACAGGCATGTTGTCTTGGCACGAGAGACATGACACTCTCCGTGGCGGTGTGATTAGTCCTCGACGTCTCCGTTTTGGGCTCCGGAGGAAGAGGGCCATTTGGTGTTTTGTTGTGGGAGGCGTATGGGTTAACCCTAGTTTTCTATTCTGTGGATTGATGATGGTGTGCCAAACACACTATCCGATTTGCACACATTTGGATTCGCGGTCCAATGTGTGATTTGCCTGTGTGGCATTATTTTGGTTGCCTGTGTGGCATCATTTGACTTGCCTGTGTGGCATTATTTTGACTTGCCTGTGTTGCATTTTTTTGACTTTCTTGTGTGGCAATGTATATTTCTGAGCTCACTCGGTATGAAATAAAACTCAACCATTTGATTCAGCCTATTATTTCATTATATTAGTTTTGTTTGTTTCTGTTCAGTTCAATTCATTAAGTTAGTTATTACTTCAGTTCGTTATTTCTTTATTCTTCTATTGGTTTCATCAATTCTGTTGATTCAGATATATTTCATTCAGATCTTTGGAGATTATATTTTCGTCAGTATTTACACTTGAGGCTTTGTTCTGTATTTTGTATCAGTTGTTTTCGTATATCAGTTGTATATCTTTTATATATCTATATCCGTACTGGGCAATTGACTCATGCTGTGTTTTTTTTTCGGCAGGTTTGCAAGGGTGATTTAGGGCTAGTGTGACGAAAGTGTTGACTTTGACCATCTAGGTTGATTAAGTTTTTGGTTTTGATTATTTTGACTCTGGTTGGAGAATTATATTTAGTACTTCATTAATGGATCACCATTATTAATATTTTGAAGTTATTAGTGCTCTGTTTACTAATTTTGAGGTTTATTGTGCTTTGTATGTGACCTCCCTTTCCTTTTCGGGAAGGGGGTGTTACAGAGATGGTATCAAAGCCAGGTTCTTTCTTGTAGAAAACCTATTTAGGTTTGACTTGTGAGTTATGGGTAAACCATTGGGTAGACGTAGGAGTTTGATTTGATTTTGTTCTCTGTTTGGTTGGTCTTGATCTTGACCAAGTGTTTTTAGCTCTTTAAATTGTAGTTGATTTGAGAAAAGGCGAGATAATTTGTTAAGATTATTATTGTTATGCGTTGGAACAATAATATTTGTTAAGGATCATGATTTGATCATTAAGGAGAATAATGTCATATTTTGTTCAGTTAAGAAATGATTATACGATTATGATAGGAGCATTTGTATCAGTGAGTTTTGATATTGGAGAATTTTTTATTATAGTTGTTTCAGGTAATTACAAATTATTGTGATTTTGGAATTGAGGATTTTATTTAGGTTAGATTCTGATTTTTTGTTAAAGTTGTGAATAATTTGAGGTATGTGAATCGGTGAGATAATATTATAAAGTGAAAACTATTAAGTACAGAGGATCCCTTATAATTTTGAGTTATTGTAAAGATGTGAGGTAATTAGATTGATCTTCTGGAGTACATGAATTTTGCGATTATTTTCTAGTAGAATATTGGAGTTATCTTATATGAAATTTTGAGAGATAGTATGAGCAGATCTTGGAATTTGTTGGGTTAAGGTTTTCATTAAGAGAATGATTGATTTATTGAATGATTAATTATACAATAAGTGATGAATCTTTAAGAGATTTTGAAAGCTACAGTTTACTTATTCAGATAGTAGGATTTATGATTTGGAGTTTCGCATGGTGATGAAGAGATCTTAGTAGTAATATATTTTTGGTGTAAAATTATTTGAGAACTAATTTGATTCTAGGTTATGATATTTTGAAACTCTTAAGGACTTAGGACAGTTGGTGATAAAGAGATAGTAGTAGTATATTCTTAGGTGTAATATTATTTGATGGATAGTTCAAATTGAGGATGAGATATTTTGAAGCTCTTGAGGACATGGGGAGAGTTGGTAATATAGTTTGCATAGTTGTTTTGTTTATCTGATGTCTTTAGAGTTTTGTATAAATTTATGTAAAATAAAACAAAAATAATTTGTTAGATCTTTGTCATTTGTGGAACATAAACATTTTACGAGTTAAAAATAATTTTAATTATTTTGAGTATTCGAATCATATTTAGATGAATTTATTTTTTGTGATTTCGAATCATGTTCCGAAGGGTACGTTGACAAGTAAGAAAATCAAGAAAATTGACGAGAGCCCGCACCAACAGTGGATCATGTGATTTAACGAGAAGAACCTTACCAAAGCTTGCCATGATAGCTGACGAATTCTTTACGAGTACGTGGACAATTGTGTGGACTGATGGACTTATCTGTGTTGATCGTTACAAATGGCGGCGCTTCGTCGTAATTAATTATTATTTTTTTAGCTTATTTGAATTTCGAGGAAGGAATTATTTTTAAGTGGTGAAAAATGTAATAACTCATTTTTTTAAAAAAATATTAATTAATTTTATTGTATACAATTGTATTTAAATTGAAAAAGGTAAATGATTTTATTTCCCTCTTTTCTTCCTTGTTTTGTTTGGAAAAATTAAATTCTTTTAGTAGATAATTAAATAACTGATTAAATTTAAATTGAGGAAGATAATTTCTTTTGTTAAAGTCTTGTGTTAAAATCATTCGGAGCGGGAAGCTACTTGGGAGATAGAGGAGTCTATTCGAGCGGAGTATCCGCATCTCTCTTGAAAATTTGATGTGTTTCATTCTTTTGATTTCGGGGACGGAATCCTTTTTAGGGGGTAGGTGATGTAATACCCGAAAATAAATATATTAAATAAAAAAAAGATTTATTTTGTTTAAAAACATATTAATTGGACTTTGTCCATTATTTTGGGTCAAAATAATTATTTAATTTGTGTGGGCTAATAAATATTAATAAGAGATGGATAAATTAATTTAGTACAAATTGGGCCTTAAATATTAATTGGGTTTAATTTATGTGGGTAATATTAATCCTATTCTAATTAGGAGAATTAATAAGATAAATAATAAGTAAATAAATATTAAAACCTAATCATACATGCTGTACAAATCAAAAAGGAAAGAAAAAGTGATTGGCGACTGTGCTGTGAAGAAAGAAAAAAGGAGAGAAATCGGATATAATTCAGAGGAGATAAAGAATCATTGAGTTGTGATTTCAGGTAAGTTATATATTTATATAAATATAGGTGAGTCTCTTCTACTTTGTAAGATAACTATGAGATCTATATATATAAAAGTTTGCCAGATCCGTGAGCTTTAATAGTATATATATATATATATATATATATATATATATACCGAACCTGCTGTTGTTGCTGCTGCTAAAAAAATCATTAGCATGATGTGAGAGCTGCTGTCAAATCATAAAAATTATAAATATATTATGTTATAGGTTTTATACACGTTGGATTGCCTGAAGGTGTATATTTCATTATATATATATACATATATATATATATATATATATATATATATATATTATATTTTAATAATCTTTTGGCATATATATTTTAATAATCATTTGGCCATAAAATTTGTATATGGAATCAATAAATCAATTGAAGTTTTGTATATTAATTTGAATTAATTAATTTTGCCGACATAGTTATAAAAGTTTTAATAATAAATTTAATAGTGTATTATTATTAATGATTGGATTGTAATAAAATCTTATTGAATTATTCAAAGATAAATGTTAAAAGTTTTGTATATATAATGCTTTTCATTTACTGCACATATGATGCATGCATTAGGTGATATGGATTTGCATTTATAAATTGTGAGTTAGGATTGACCCCTATGTGGTATTTTGATACTATTATACAGATGAGGCCCTAGTTTTTTTTTTATTAAGGATCTTCGAGGAATTTTTTCCTTCGTTTGTTCCTGCAAACTTAGGTCATTGTAATTTCTTTCAAAATTCTGCTCATTTCTTTTGATGGGAAGCTTGGTCCTGCCTTAGACTCCTTCCATTTCATTGAATTTGCAAAATGTCCCAGCCCTTTCGCATTCTGTTACCAGGGATTCATATAAGAAACTTATTTTATTGACCACGTCAAGAGTGAGCAATATCCTGCACATCAGGAGAATAACAAAATGCATCTAAAGTTCGATGGCTCGGGCCGTCAAGATTAGTATAATCTTGTCAATGAGGCATATGAAGTTAAAGTTTATGAAATTGAATGCTTGCATTCACTATGTTTTTTATCTTATCGCTAAAGATCTTGAAATTGAATATGAAAAATGAATTTTCGTGAGCAAGTTGTGAATTGCTATCTTTAAGATTTATATTTTTATATTTCTATTTTGACAAAATTTTTATTTAACAAGTTATGAAATTGCAAGAAAACTTTTAACCATCTATGTTCATTGTTCATGAGTAAGATCAAATTCGAAGGACTTATCTCCCTGAATATACTTCATCTTTGCTTTAGACAATGTTTTTCACAATATTAACAACATATGTCATGTGTACTATGAGTGATGCAACCCTTAGTAGGGGTTTCTCTTCTATGACTTTTAGATGATCTCATTTCCATCTTGCAAATTTTTCTTGATTCCTAAATAGTCCTTTTATATTTTTCCCTCGCTTAACTTGTCTCATTTTTTAGGCTATTCAAGGTTACCCATTTAATGAGTTTTAGACCAATGACTCCCAAACCAAACGGCTTTAGGGCACTAGGTGTACAGACACCCCTTTGGGTTTACTTGCTGGAGTAACAAAGGACACACTTCGAGACAAGTCAAGCGGTCTACTCTATTTTCTTCTTGTTTGACCATATGCAGAGTCCGTTTTCTTAGGCTCTAAGTTACCCATATAGCGAGTGTTAGACCGATGACTCCCAAATCAGACGGATTTAGAGCACCAAGTGAAAAGACACCTCTCGGGCTTAATTACTCAAGTAACACAGACCACGATTCGGATCTGCTAAGTTTTTTCCTTCTTCCCCCTTGCAATGCTTGTTTTCTTAGGCAGTAAGTTACCCATTTAGCGAGCGTTGGGCCAGTGACTCCCAAACCAGATGGCTTTAGGGTACCATGTGTAAAGACACCCTTCAGGCTTAATTACTCGAGTAACCCAGGCCACAATTCCAAACATTAGGTTGGCCACTACCTATATTCTTTCTTTTCATTAATTGCCATTGTTGTTGCCATAGTTCATACTCCACAGTTAAGAGTCAGTGCAACTGCAAAGTGCAGACATACATATGAGGTTAAGTCTGCTCCAAAAAGCTCTTTGAACTAGGATTTTGTGTTTAACCAAAAGGTTGAATAGTATGAATTCACTAATCGTTCCCGTGATGTTTGCTCCACGAACGCTTATCAGAAGTAATCAAATTCATTACAAGTTATACAAAACTTTTACTTTTAAAACTTTTTTCTAAGATTTTAACGTAAGATTTATCTATACTTCACATCTCTATCATTGCTAATGTATAGAGATAGAAAAATAGATAAAGAGTTGAAAGAGTCGTACCTTATTTGTGGATTGTTGTATTCTTAAAATAAAATTGATAGGAAAAGACCATATGATCATACCAGATTGCCAGTGAAATGATATGAGGGAAGCTCTGATGATGACGAACTATGCTGATAGTGCTGACTGGTGCATTTTTCTTTTAAGGATGGTCTATAAATGCCCCAGTTTTGAGTTATCACTTCCAATATTGCCCCAGTCTTATTTGTCAATAGGGTAGTCACTTCATTGTGCTTAATAGATGGTCTTATAAGATGCCAATATCATAAGTCTATTACCTCATGACCCATATGGTGATTGGGTAGAGGTTAGCTTTGACGTCTAGGTGCCCCAATCCTTGCTTCTAACTTATAGGTGTACTTAAGTTTGATGACCTTTTTTTTGGAATTGATGAAGGTTTGGGTTTGAGGGTGTCAATTCTTTGAAGGTCCTTAGAGGGGCCATCGGAGAGTTTCTTGTATCGTTGAATTTGATGTTTGTTGTAATCTTCTCTATATTTACATTTTTCATCTCCTTGGTTTGCATCTGTATTTGTTGATTATCATATCTTATTGCTCTGGCTTTGATGATTGATGTTGAGAGGCCTTCAGATTCCACTAAAATGGGACCCAAGAGCTTGTCTTGGTTTATGATGTGATTATTTAACTTATTATAGCTCGATTAGCAAGGCTTGATTTTTGGATTTTACCTTGGGGACCAAGTCATTAGGTATAAGATAGAACAAGTCCTCTCGCGTTTTAAGGGTTGATGAGTTGTTGGGTTTTTCTTGGGTGTAATCTTTTTAGGTGTAATTTAGTGTCTTGAGACTAGTATTTAGGTTGATGTTTAAGTTGATAGGTAAAGTGTTTGGTTTTTTTCATTTAAAGGTTTAACCACACCATAGATGGCTGCCTACGTAGTTGGAGGGAGAACATGTCTTTCGTAATTCATGCAAAGGATATCTGACTAATTTTTGATTTTTTTACAGAACTAATTTAATACATTAGCTAGCAGATTAAGATATGTAACATGCCTCGAATTCCTTGTCTCTTGAGGTTCCAAATCCTTTGTTGGGGACATTTACTAACTTGAAGTGGATCTGGATTTCTTCATTCGTCTGTATGGCATCCTCCATTACCTTTATGATGTTTATTTCTTAATTTTCATTAGGGTCTCAATCTTTCATATTCACTCGGTTGATGATTGGGGGTTTGACTATTACTGACATAAGGCGCCTCTTATTTCATTCCCGTCCATCCCAAGTTTCAAAACTTTCTTCTTCGTAACTTGCCCCATTTTCGCGGCTTTGTTGATTGATGGATTAAAACTTCCCTATAATTGGTGCTACTTAACTCAAATTCTTATGGTTCACGCTGTCGATCACTTCGACTTATTTCATTCTTAGATTCAAATCATCTTTTATCATCTCGTCTCCTTCCGGCTTTTCGCAAGTAGACCTACTGAGAGTTGGATCTTTGACTTGAGTTGTACGCACTATCACAATTTCCCCCACTTTGATCAAATCTTTCACTAAGCATTTAAGTGACCATCATTGCTCTATTGAATGCTCCGGTCCTCTCGAATGATAAGCACAGTGTTGTTAGGAGTTGTAATTTCGTGCCCCTATACCAATTGGAAGGGGAAGGTCTGAAAGTTTCTTTTGTTCTGTTAACTTCATCAAGACTTCTTCAATGGACTCTGTAATTGTGGGGAATTTTATCTCTGACCTTTCCTTTAAGTTTATTTCTCCCTGATTTTTAGGGTCACACAAGTCGTACTTTTCTGGGGATCTCATCATTTTTGCTCCCATATAGAATTATTGGAGTGTTTCCTTTCATTTATCAGAAGCTTATTTTCTTGTTGCATGGATGGGTATCGACAATGATCTTTTCATTCAATGCTCCCATACCCTTTACTTTTGCAACTCGAATTTTCCCATCCACCCTACCTCTCGTTATATGATAATTTTGTCAAACGTTATATCTTTCATGGACAAGATATCTTCGTAATAAAGATATTAATGTGTTTCAACAAAGATTTTTACCATTTCTTGTTCCTCTAGGTGCGCAATTGCTCGATCTGCTAATGACCTCCACCTTCGGGCATAGTCCTTGAAATATTAATCTATTTCTTTGGCCACCCTCATCAGCTTGCAATGATATGGTGGCATTTGTATCTAGTAACTATATTGGGATAAAAAGGCATGTGAAAGCTCTTCCGATGTGTTAATCTTTGATTTATCCAACGTAACAAACCAGGTTGTTGCATTGTCAATGAGACTTCTCCAAAACACTTGCATGCGATAGACTTCATCCTCAGCTTGCACTTCTAGTTATCTCAGGTATATCTTCAGATGAATATAACGATCGCGGATACCGATATATTTCATGAAATATATTTTTGAATATTATGGTGTGGATTTGAAATAATGTTATAGTTGTGGGTAATATTTATAAATTTTACAAAGTAAGCAAGTTGTAATAAAATATTCGATTGGTCGGGGAATATTCATTTTAACAGGGAATATTCGTACGACGACACAATCATTAGTGGACCCCACAATGGAAGTATTGTCATAGTTAGAAAATGACCAAAATATCGTTTTATAAAAATAACAACGAAAGTTTTACCGTTAAACTGTTGAACTACCTGGTGGTAAATGTAAGACCCCAACTTTTATGAATAAAGATTAATTTTTTTTGAAATATATTTTTGAATATTATGGTATGGATTTGATATAATGTTATAGTTGTGGGTATTATTTACAAATTTTGCAAAGTAAGCAAGTGGTTATATAATATTCGATTGATCGGGGAATATTTGTTTTAACAGGAAATATTCGTACGATGACACAATCATTGGTGGACCCAATAACAAAAGTATTATCGTTGTTAGAAAACGACAGAATTATCTTTTTATAAAAATAACGGCGAAGGTTTTACCATTAAACTGTTGAACTACCTGGTGGTAAAGGTACATTAATACGTGTGGTTGCATAGTAGCACACTATATTGATTATTGATGCTTACGTTAGAAGTCACTCAGTTATACTCAATTATTGGTAAAATAATTCTAGCATAATATCTCTCATATTATTGATTCAATTATTATTACTGTATCAATATTTATTATTATTAAATCAATAATTGAGACGATAAAGTTATTCATATTATTATTTGTAATATTGACAATGTCTAGAAAGTTCTGTCGATAAGAGGTTTGGTCACCTAATTGCGCACCAATAGGGAGAAATCCTTATCGGAAAGTCCCCTCTTTCCTGGGAATGATCTGGTTGTTAAATATTGTGAGTTATAATATTAATGATGAATAATTTCGTGTTGATTAAAGATGAAATTGATATTTCCATTGTGTTGGGATTATTAGTGTTAGTGGAAATCGATATTTATTTCGATAATAATTGATTTTTGGAGGTTATAGTGACTAATCGGGTAATTAATCGGATAAATGAGCAATTAATTGCTATTAATTCACATACTTATAACTATTTATTCACATGTGTGTACTATTGATTCACATGCATGTACTATTAGGGGAGGTGGTGCAAGATTGATAATACTTGCATGACTAAATTAAAAATGAAGGTATAGATGAAGGTACTATAATGTAACTATTTCTTTCACATGTATAGAACTATTGATTCACATGAATGTACTATTGATTCACATGCATGTACTATTAGGGGAGGTGGTGCAAGTTTGATAATACTTACAGGACTAAATTAAAAATGAAGGTATTATACTGTAATATTTCGATCCCCAAAACGTATAATTATCGAAACTATATTTTTCTATAAATAGAAGTTCATTCTTCTTTCATTCTCACCAATTCACTAAGACTCACAAGAGCAATTATTGAGAGAGAAGCTATAGAAGGAGAAGCTATAGAGAGAAAGAAGAAGAGAAGTCTACAACCTCACTATTCCAGTATCCAGTCTTCTTCTAAGGTAATGGATATTATTTTGTTCAGTATTCATAGAAATATTATTTTCTTCCATACTCTGTAGTATGTGAGTAATATTATTTCATCTCGTATTCTTGATTATACCCTCGTTGTGTTAAAGTATTGCTTCTATACTCTGTGAAATTAGTAGAATATCCTAGAAATTTGCGCTTTATCTAGTATCGTTTCACAAGGATATTTTCTGCACATTTTTGTTAAATTTTAAGCTTTTTATGCCGGAGTACTGTCCATGAGTACTATTCATTTATACGATACTATTCACAAAATATTATTCACGGGGTATAATTCCTGAAGTACTATTCACATGGTACTATTCACCCGGAGTACTATTCATGACAAAAAAATTGATTTCTTTTCGGTCCAAATCATTTTTGATATAATATCATTCTTCAATTTTACTTCACAAAGTAGTATCATGTTGAAAATTTGAACATTATTAAATTCTGGATAAATTAAATTATAAATCTTTAAAAATTTATCATTTGCTTTCTTTTATTTGAATTCTTATATCATTGTCATCATCCTCATGCTTATATTGTGATGAAAGTTATCTTTGGCTTACGTGCATAGATGGACTGTTGATTGGTATGATTATGACCATGTATCATTCGGTATAATCATTACCCGTAATGTTACAAATGATGTGGTAAAAGTCATCATTGGCCTGTAGTGCATTGATGGACAGTTATTGGTATGATTATGACCAGGGATTATCTGGTATAATCATGACCATTAAAGATTACATGAATATCCTTGGCCCATAGTGTAGGGATGATTCAATGATGTGGTTTATTTATTAAGTTGAGTCTCAGCGATAAAGTTGATGAAAAACATTTTTAATCATAGAATATAGTAGATATCATGTTCTACTTGACTCTTCTAATGGATTGCTTATTCCGCTGTAGTTAAACTTGTTGTTTATTAGTTTAACACTGTTGAAGGCTAACGATAATTTATTCTGCATTATCTTAGTCATAATTCCCATTGAACACATTCATAAGAATTGATTCGTAGATATTAGAGGTAACAGATTATCAGTAGACCTTTTACCGATAAGATTGAGAGAATTCGTGTAATTCTCGGTATGGATTGATTAATTAACCATATAGCGATAACAGATTGTCATATAAAGAGTGTAAACCTACGACTTTCTAAGAAACTCGAGGTGGTGTTTTACGGTAATAAATCACCGGGACGCTCTTGTTGTCTAACCATGACACAAGCTAGGAAGATATTGAAAAGGAATGTAAGGGTTACCTGTGCCATGTTGTAGATACCCAAAGAGTGGGAGCATCATTGGAATAGATACCGGTAGTTTAAGAGTTCGTGGATGTATCTTTGGAGGAGTTACCAAGTATTTCGCCAGATAGGGAGGTCGAATTTGTGATTGATTTATTGCCGGGTACGACACCTATTTCAAGGGCACCATATAGGATGGCGCCAGTAGAGATGAAGGAGTTAATGGTTCAACTACAGGAACTATTAGATAGGAAGTACATTCAACTGAGTGTGTCTCCGTGGGGAGCACCGGTATTGTTTGTAAAGAAGAAGGATGGGTCATTACAACTTTGTATCGACTATCGATAGTTGAACAAGTTAACGATTAAGAATAAATACCCATTGCCCATGATCGATGATCTATTTGATCAGTTAAAAGGGGAAAAGTATTTTTTTAAGATAAATTTACGTACAGGGTATCATCAACTAAAATTAAGGAAGGAGAATGTATCTAAGATGGCATTCAGAACTTGGTATGGTCATTATAAATTTCTGGTTATGTCGTTTGGGTTGACGAATGCGCAAGCCGCATTCATGGATATGATGAACAGAGTGTTTAAACAGTATTTGGACAAGTTTGTTGTAGTGCTTATTGATGATATTCTAGTCTATTCTAAGACGCCAGAATATCATGCTGAACATTTAAGAATAGTGTTGGAAACACTACGGAGGGAGAAGTTGGAAGCGAAATTCACTAAGTGTGAATTTTAGCTTGAACGAGTGCAATTTTTAGGACATGTTATAGATATAGATGGCATATCCATAGATCCAGTGAAGGTGAAAGCAATGAATGAGTGGGAGCAACCAAAAATGCCAACTGAGGTTTGAAGTTTTCTGGAGTTTGCGGGATATTATAGATGGTTCATTCAGGACTTTCCAAAAATAGCTACTCCGTTGACAAATCTGACGAGGAAGTCAGTAAAGTATGTGTGGACAAAAAAGTGTGAGAATAGTTTTCAAGAACTAAAAAGGAGGTTAAGTGAGGCACCTGTATTATCCTTACCAGATGATACGGGGAATTTTGTAGCTTATAGCGATGCTTCGCATAGAGGACTTGGTTGCGTGCTCTCACAGCATGACAAGGTCATTGCGTACGCGTCATTTCAGTTAAAGGATTATGAGAAGGCCTATCCTATTCATGACTTAGAATTGGCAGCTGTAGTTTTTGCTTTAAAAATATGGAGACATTATTTATACGGGGAGAAGTGTGAGATATATACAGACCATAAAAGTCTAAAATATATCTTCACACAGAAGGAATTGAATATGAGGCAGAGAAGGTGGTTAGAGTTAATAAAAGATTATGACTGTGATATCTTATATCATCCGGGGAACGAAAATGTAGTAGCCAACGTGTTAAGTCGAAAGGGTAGGGAAAAGCTATCAATGTTAACGACTCAAAATGAGTTAATAACAAAGATGAAAAGAATGGACTTAGAAGTTAAGTTACCAAGTGAAGTGGTAGAGATGTTATTCTCAATGGAGACTCGACCAACGATAGTGGAACGGGTTAAGGAAGTACAAATAGGTAATGAAGAATGCGAGCGAATGAAATATATAATGAAAGATGAAGTGAAGACTAAGTATAACCTTGATAAAGAAGGATTACTTCATTTTGAAGGAAGAATTTGGGATCCAAATAATTCTGATTTAAAAGAAAAGATTATGCGTGAGGCCCATAGTTCGAAGTAGTCGATACATCCTGGTAGTACTAAGATGTATCCAGACCTTCGTTAGAACTTTTGGTGGCCGTACATTAAGAGAGAAATATAAGAATATGTTAGTAAGTACTTAACTTGTCAAAACGTTAGGGCTGAACACCAACGACCGAGTGGATTGTTACAATCATTAGAGATTTCGAAGTGGAAATGGGAGCATATCACGATGAATTTTTTGGTGGGACTTCCAATGACGAGGAAGGGTTACGACACTATTTGGGTAATAGTGGATCGGTTGAAGAAATTGGCTCACTTTCTACCAATAGGAGTTAGGTATAACCTAGAGAAGTTAGCTAAGCTTTATGTCAAGGAAATTATTTCAAGGCATGGAGTACCCGTTTTGATTGTGTCAGATCGTGATCCACAATTCACGTCGAACTTTTGGAGGAGTTTGCAAGAACAACTAGGAACGTAATTGAGGTTGAGTACGGCGTATCATCCTTAGACGGATGGACAAAGCGAACAGACAATTCAAATGCTAGAAGATATGATAAGATTTTGCATTATGGATTTCAAGGGAAGTTGGGACGAACATCTGCCTTTGGTGGAATTCACTTACAACAATAGTTTTCACGCTAGTATTAGCATACCGCCTTACGAATCGTTGTATGGGAGGAAGTGCAGGACACCACTTTGCTGGGATGAAGTAGGTGAACGTCGAATGTTGGGACCTGAGATGGTACAACAAATGGCAGACATGGTTAAGCTAATATGAACTCAATTGGTAGCGGCTCAAGATAGACATAAGAAGTATGCAGATCCTCATCGTGAGAAGAGAGAGTTTAAAGTAGGTTCGTATGTCTTTCTGAAAGTATCACCTTGGAAAGGGAAGATACATTTTGAAAAGAAAGGGAAGTTAAGTCCAAGATTTATAGGACCTTTTGAAATTTTAAGAAGGGTAGGAGAGGTAGCTTATGAAGTAGCCTTACCTCTAGAGATGGAAAGAATACACAATGTGTTTCACGTGTCAGTGTTGCTTCCTTATAAATCGGACCACAAGCACGTAATAGAGTATGAATCTATTCAAGTAGAAAAAGACTTAATGAATGAAGAAATTCCGACTCAGATTGTTGATAGGAAGGAACAAGTCTTGAGAAATAAGATAATACCTTCAGTAAAGGTAATTTGGAGTAACCACGATGCCGAAGAAGAAACGTGGGAGCTCGGAAGTAAAATGAAGGAAAAGTTTCCTCATTTTTTTATGTAATTGTAGCGAGATTCTGGGGACAGAATCCTTATAAGGGAGGGAGAATGTAATGCACGAGAAAATAAAATTTTTAAATGAATTAAATTTTTTATTTGAGTACGTGGATTAAATGAATTTAAGTGATTATTTATGTGAGTAAGCTATTTGAAGGTCATTCTATGACCTAGAATGTGTGGATAGTATTATGGCTATGTGCTATGATTAATTATTTTGAATTACCAAGACGAAAATAAATATTTTTCGAAAAATTTCCATAAAAACACTATTCATCCGATTCTGCTCGGAGATTAGGTTTGAAATTCTGAGAAACGCGTAATGATAGAATATGAAGACGTAATAGAATATTCAATAATATTTTAGTTATGGCAAACGAAGTTTTCGCCTATAGACATAAAACCTAAGGGTTAGTGAAAGTGATTTCCGAGGAGGAAATGTAATGCATACATGATTAGGATTATTATACGTACGATATACGAGTATGATACTTGTTAGAATACGAGTATAGTATGAAGAATATTTTGATGTATAATACGAATATCGTATGAATACTAAACGAAGAGAATACATGAGTTATATGTGTAGAATACGATTAGTCTTAATGGACTTTGAGATTAAGGACTTTTTAGAATCCAATTGGACTTGGATTATATCAAGCCCAATTAATTGTGTAAGCAAGCCCAAGTTAAGGCTCAATGTAAAGTTATGTCAAGCCCGATCCAAGGAACCAAACCGCGGATCAAACCGGCAGGTCACCGGATGGGTAAAACCCATGGGGCAACCTATGGGGAGACCCACGGGCATATGGGCCGGCCACTTGGCCACCAAGTAAAGTGATTACTTGGTGGATAAGTTGTTGTGGAGGTGGGAATAATAAGGAGGTGGACAATGGACCATATTTCCCTCCATTTTGTTTCCCTATAAAAGAAAGCTTAGGTTGGTCATTTTATGTTTTACAAACTTTGTCCAACATATATTGAGAGAGAGAAAGAGCTAGAAACAAGTAATCAAGCTACTTCAAAGCAAACCATACACGTTTAGTCAAGAACACGAATAACGAAAATGTAATGTTTCGTAAACGTCAGTCTTCGACCTTTTGACTTTATTTTTTTTAGAGAATCGTAGATTGGTAGAGCATGTCTCTTCCAGAGGGATAAGGATGGCTATTAACGATTAAAACATTGATAAGTCATATTTAAGTAGAAGTCGTAAGTGATTACGTAAGTGTAAACCGAAGAAAACCTTTGAACGTTAATTTGGTTGTTGATGGACAAATTGAAAACCATCATTAATAAGGAATGTGCATATTGCTTGGTTAAGATGTAGATGATGAATCAATGGAGTTGTTCCATTTGATTTGGCATATAGAACACGAGTAACGAAGTTATGGCGAATTTTACTAAATTAGACGTTAAACGTCGAAAATGTAGAAATCTCGGATTAGTAGTCGAAAGTTTCCATTTAACTTGGAAACTTTGTTTTTTAATGGCAACACGTGAGATAAGGTATTCAACAGTCGTGGACTCAAGAATCATTGAATTCTAACTTAGGACAAAGAAAATGAGCTATGAACGGTCACGAACAATAAACGAATGCTTGATAATGAACTAAAAGTTGAATTCTGAGTTAACAGATTCAAATATGGAAAATTATTGCATTAACACTTAGAGTATTTAATTTGTGAGCTAATGGCTTTTGAATGAGCCAATTCGAATGTAAAACAAATAAGTTATGAGCCCGAGAAGTTCGTAGAAAAACCAAACTATCAAAACCAACTGAGGCTCAAGGGTGGCGCCACAGCGCCAACCCCAGCGTTAATGGTCGCGCCGCAGCGCCGACTCCGGCTTCAGTCACTGTTAGTTGGTGCCGCATCACCAATGGTGTGCTTGAGTCTGGTGCCACAGCGCCAGTAGCGGGATTTTGTTGACTAAGTTAGTTTTCTAATTCCAATTGATTGTAAACCAATAATGGGATATGAATGTACTTAATGTAGATGGTAAAGACTACTTTTAAAATCATTTATTTAGTAATGATTTTAGGAATGTAAATCTTGTTAATAGAGATTAAACAAGAACATAAAGAGCAAAAAGTAAATTGGATTCAATATTGGTACTTCACCAATGATGATCGAGATTCGGTTAATAACATAAGATTGTTAACAAGCCGTAATGAAGGATAATAAGTCGAATTGACATTTATTAATTAAATAAATTCAAGTAAGACATAGAAGATAAAGAAGTTGGTTAAAGCAATAAAGTTAGTTTGTTTGGTAGCTAATTACAGTGTGCTATGTGAATATATCATGTAGATTCTGTAAAGACTGAGAGCTGTTGAATATTATATTCGAAGACGCTTGTTGGCAAGTTTTCTTAACGCTTGTCTAACCTCTGTGTTAGAAAGTTTTTTGTGATTCATGTTCTGAAATGCATGAATTATTTTACTAAAGGGACGATGCCAGTTTTAACTAGGCTAGACTATAATTAAGAGTTAGATTGATTTATTTACAAGTCTTTCGATATAGAACTATTAACACTATCATACACCAAGTATTTGGTACATATTCAAGTTAAGTTTGTATATAAACAAACAAATGCATTTTCATCAATTATTCGATGGGCACGCGAGATTATCAAAACTTAAATGTAAATACGTTTAATGGATGAGTGTTGATCAACATAAAGTACTATAGGCTAATCACCTAGAAGTGCTCGTAAGAAATATCGGATGTGCGGCCTTAGTGCCAGGATGTACTTTTCATGTATGAACATGAAACGAATATATTCATAGTTTTTTGACCGGTTTAGAATTCCTAAGCTATTATACATACTTTGGAATTGTTGTTATAAAATTAGAAGTACTATTCAATGTTTCATAGTACTTCATAGCTATTTGTTCAGTTATGGAAGATAATCATATAATTCTCGATGTGATATTTATATTATCCTTTGTTAGACTTGTTGAGCTAGTTATGCTCACATCTTGCTTGAATTATATGATTGCAGCTAAGGCAAAACGAACTGAGGGTTCTAAGAAAGATAAAGGCAAGGCTAAGATGGATAATTTATTATCCTGTAATAGACTAATATGTTTGTATTTAATATACTTATGAATAATGAAGAATGTATTCGATTTCTAAACCTGGGAAAGGATTTATTACTATTATAATAAGAATATAGTAAATATAATCATTTTACTGTTCTTTCAAAGGAATAATTATATAAATTGTAGTACCGTGTAACACCATTTGTCGGGTTGGAAGATACCCGGATTTGGGGGCGTCACAGCTGCCTTCATGGATATGATGAACCAAGTATTCAAGGATTATTTGGATCATTTCTTGGTTATCTTTATTGATGACATCCTCATATACTCCAAAAGCCATGAAGATCATGAGCAACACTTGAGGCTGATACTCCAAAAGCTTCGTGAAAACAAGCTTTATGCCAAGTTGAAGAAATGTGAGTTCTGTCTTGAGGAAGTAGCATTTCTTGGGCACGTGATATCAAGTCACGGAATATCTATTGACCCAGCGAAGATTTAAGCAATTCAAAGCTGGGAGCAACCTAACTCAGTGACCGAAGTATGTAGCTTTCTAGGCATAGCTGGTTATTATCAGAGATTCTAGGAAGGATTTTCTCGAATCGCTACTCCATTAACTCAACTGACTCAAAAAGATACGAAATTCGGTTGGAGGGAGGAATGTGAGAAGAGTTTTTAAGAACTCAAGAGGAGACTCATTTCAGTACTTGTTCTGACAATACTATCTGGCTTAGAGGGATTTGTCATCGATAGTGATTCTTCAGGCAAAGGGTTATGATGTGTTCTCATGCAACATGATAAAGTCATAACCTATGACTCACGAAAACTTAAAGAATATGAGAGGAATTATCCTATTCATGATCTAGAGTTGGCAGCTGTCGTTTTTACGCTTAAGATTTGGAGGCATTACCTGTATGGAGAGAATGTAGAGATCTATACGGATCATAAAAGCCTCAAATATTTTTTCACTCAAAAGGAACTCAACATGTGGCAACGACGATGGCTTGAACTGTTAAAAGATTACGATCATACCATTCAATATCATCCTGGAAAAGCGAACGTAGTAGCTAATGCATTGAGTAGAAGATCATATATGGGTACACAAAGGCCCATTTTGTATGACTTACAAAGGAAGGAGATAGAGTTAAAGACTCCAGGGACCCGTGTGATGTTGGCGAATATATAGAACCAACTTTAATCAATAAAGTTAAAGCTGCTCAAGCTACAGACCTGGAGCTGATGCGTATGAGGAAGAAAGTGCAAGAAGGTGCTATTCCGGAAGCAAAAATCGATGAAGAATGAATACTTCGAATAAACTCCAGACCTTGTGTTCCTAACAATTCTGACTTGAAGTATAAAATCATGATGGAGGCGCACAACACACCGTTTGCAATCCATCCTAGGAGTACCAAAACGTATCGTGATCTTTGACATACATTTTGGTGGAGCAATATAAAAGAGAGATAGCGGAGTTTATATCAAGGTGTCTAACTTGTCAACGAGTCAAGGCGGAGAATCAAGTGTCAAAAGATCCATTGTAACCACTTGAAATTCCAGAATGGAAGTGGGAGCACATTACCATGGATTTTGTTACTGGTCTTCCTAAGATTTCTCAAGGCATAGATGCAATTTGGTTCATTGTTGATAGATTGACCAAGTCTGCTCATTTCATACCAATACGAGAAACTTATACACTTGAATGTCTTACTCGTATGTACATAAACGAGATTGTAAGATTTCATGGTATGCTAGTATCCATAGTTTCTGATCGAGACCCAAGATTCACTTCACGATTTTTGGTTAGTTTGCAAAAATCTATGGGCACGGATTTACGATTTAGTTCGGCATATCACCCTCAAATGGACGGGCAGTCGGAGAGGACTATTCAAACTCTTGAAAATTTACTAAGACTTTGTGTCCTTGACTTCAAAGGAAGTTGGGACAAGTTCTTACCATTGGTGGAGTTATCCTACAACAAGAGTTATCAAGCAAGTATTGGCATGGCTCCATTTGAGGTGTTGTATGCAAGAAAGTGTCGTTCTCCAGTATGCTGGGATGAGGTGGGTGAAGCAACATTGTTGGTACCGGAGTTGGTATGTATGACTATGGAAAAGATTCAAACGATCTGACAACGTATAAAAACCTCATAAGATCGACAAAAGAGTTATGCTGATCTGCATCGAAAGGATGTGGAATTCAATATTGGAGATCATGTGTTATTACGTGTTGCTCCGTGGAAAGGAGTTATGAGATTTGGAAAGAGAGGAAATCTCAATCCTCGATTCACTAGCCCATTTATAATCCTCGATCGAGTAGGAACTGTGGCCTATAGACTCGCCTTACCGCCAAGTATGTCTCGTGTTCATAACGTTTTTCATATATCTATGTTACATAAATATGTGAAAGACCCGAACAGCATTATTGAATTAGAACAGGATGAGATAGCGGAAGATTTAATGTATGAAGAGGTACCTGTTAAAATCTTGGATAAGAAGGATCATATTCTACGCTCCAAGGTTATACCTCAATTTAAAGTTTTGTGGAGAAACCATAATGTTGAAGAAATAACTTAGGAGTTAGAATCTGAAATGAAGTCAAGGTATCCTCGCCTCTTCGACATACCAGGTACGCACCCTAATTTCGAGGATGAAATTTCATAAGAATGAGAGGTTGTAAGACCCCAACTTTTATGAATAAAGATTAATTTTTCTCGAAATATATTTTTGAATATTAAGGTGTGGATTGATATAATGTTATAGTTGTGGGTAGTATTTACAAATTTTGCAAAGTAAGCAAGTGGTTATATAATATTCGATTGGTCGGGGAATATTCGTTTTAACAGAGAATATTCGTACGACGGCACAATCATTGGTGGACCTCACAACGGAAGTATTGTCGTAGTTAGAAAACGACAGAATTATCTTTTTATAAAAATAACGGCGAAAGTTTTACCGTTAAACTGTTGAACTACCTGGTGGTAAAAGTACAGTAATATGTGTGGTTGCATAGTAGCACACGGTATTGATTATTGATGCTTACGTGAGAAGTCACTCAGTTATACTCAATTATTGCAACAGTAATTACTGCATAATATCTCTCATATTATTGATTCAATTATTTTCACACTATCAATATTTATTATTATTAAATTAATAATTGAGACGACAAAGTTATTGATATTATTATTTGCAATATTGACTATGTCTAGAGAGTTCTGTCGAGGAGAGGTTTGGTCACCTAATTGCGCGCTAATAGGGAGAAATCCTTACCGAAAAGCCCCCTTTTTCCTCGGAATGATCTGTGTAGACACTCAAAATTTGGTTTTCCTGTTACTAACTATACATGAGGACAAAAAAGTCTTTTTTCACATTCTAGAAATAACCCTGGAGGACCAAAACAATCAATTCCAACCCCGGAGATAGCCCCGGGAGATCCAGTTTCCAACCTCGGAGATAACCCCGGGAAATCAGTTTCCAACCCTGGAAATAACCTCGGGAAAGGCAGTTCCAAACAAACCAAGTGGCCTCCTCCTTCACATTTTTTCATTCTTCCTCTACACTTTTTTATTTGAATAGCTTCTAATGTTCATGCTCTTTCTTGCTTCTTTTTTCAGGTGTTTTTAAGCTTAAATCTCAGACTTCTTTCTTTCCTATGATAAACATTCAAGTTCAAATACTTTCTTTGCCATCCTTTCCTTACTCTTTAGAGCCCTTATGCTGAATTCTTCTTGCTTATAGACCCTCGATCTCCATTGAACATTTTGCAGACCCAAAAACCGCTAAGGAGGCCCCGTTCCTTAGTGATTGGGGAAGGGCTCTCCTCTTTTAATTCTTTTGATGTCTTTTGGGAGAAATTCAGGCTTATGACCATATAACTTCTCTCCTGCTAGAGAAAGAAGGTTTGTTTCTATATTTTGCGGCTTACAGAGATTTGGGTGACTTTCCCCATTCTGTTTGTATAAACTGTATATGCATAGAGAAACCAGAATACCATTTCAATCCCCTTCACTTCTTCTCCGATTCATCTGGTTGCATTCAAGGATGGCAGTATTGGACCGACGAGGTCCTCAAAAATTCTGATTATGTGGATATACTAGAGAGGGCTGACATTATTCGTTACATTCATCTATGCAGGGATCTTCGCATCCAACAAGATCATGATGCTTTTACTATGTTGATTTCACACTGGTGCTTCTCTACATGCACATTCATTACTGCTTGGGGGGGGGGGGGATTCACCCCTACTCTGGAGGATCTCTATGTCATCTACCAATAAGTTTCTGTTCGCATATCCTCTAGAAATACCGAGTGTGTTGCATAGTTGACGGAAACCTTCAGGTGGGCTTCCAATTACACCTCGCAATTTAAAGGTGATATACTCCTTCCAAACTTTGAGACCTCCAGGTGACAGAAATTCAGTTAATATGTGAACCCTAACTTGTACTTGGGCTCACATTTGTTTGCCCCCTTTACGTGAGTTACACCTTTGGTTGGACGACCGTACAAAATATTTTTAGTGATCATTTTGGGAATTGATAAATAAGCTAGGAGAAGTCAAAGGTAAAAGGGGAGAGCCTCCCTAGGTATTCAAACCCTAGAAGGCTTTAGTCTCTCATTTTTTTTTAATCTCCTTCGTTTTTGGTGAATCTTGGGCATCTCCTAGCTTTGTTCCCACATATACTTGGTCGGATACATATACACAGGGCCCTCCTCTAGACCTTCTTGTTATATCGTCTTACGAGCCTTATTCTCAAAATGCACGGTCTCTCTATTCTCTGTGTGCAGATGATTTTGATAGGTTTAGTTGCAAGGTTGATGACTTCTCAATCCTCTATGAGCCTTCACATGTCTCCCTTTCATGCTAGGCTGGATCTTTTTACTTCTAGTTATCATGTCGTTGTACTTTCTTCAGATGTCACTTCATGTCATCATGAGAATGAATTAATTTATGTAGAGATTTAGGAGCTTCAAGATGTAATGGATAAATTGGAGGTTAAGCTTCGAAAAATTGTGTCAGTTGTCCAAAACCTTGAGGAACTGATAACCTTAAATATGAAGGCTCGGGATATCATCATTGTAGACTTAGAGGCTTTAATTTTTCCCATTCTTCAGTTCAACATGTCATTCCTTTAGATCATGAACTTTCATAGTTTTTCCATTTCTTGTATCAGAAAATTCATTTACATATATTTCATTCATCGGAATAAAGTTCTAGCCTTATTGATTGCCTTTAATTTAATTTTTTCATTAAGACCCAATGTTTAATATTGAATACCAAGTTGTTTAAATTAATACTCCAAGACAATAACAGCCAGTACGCATAATAAAAGAGCAAACATGATATTTATTGAAGAAAAACATGTTTTTTTTTTGATTTTATGCAAACTAACACTTAAATCTATACTTTTTTTAAAAGAGATCAGAAAGAATATTCAAGCATAAGTGAAAGTTTGACAATTTATTGATAATAATATTGCTTTTAACGAAAAGCATAATATTTGCCACTTTTAGAGATAAAGTGTAACTTTTCTTGTTTTTGTCAGAGAAAGCATAACGTTCGCTATTTTTAGAGATAAAGTGTAACTTTTCTTGCTTTTGTCGAAGAAAGCATAACGTTCACCACTTTTTGAGATAAAGTGTAACTCTTTTTTTCGGGGTTGAGGGCTTATACTCAGGTGCCTCAATCACTTTTGTAGTTGAAAGTGTAACTTCCGAGGACTTATAGTCAGGTGCCTCGATTACTTTTGAAGTTGAAAGTATAACTTTCGAGCCTCGATTACGTTTAAAGTTAAAAGAATAATTTTTTGGATCTGAGGACTTATAGTCAGGTGCCTCATTCAATTTTGATAATAAAGTGTAACACTCGGGTGCTTTTGTCACTCGGGTCTTCAAATTTCATGGCAAGTGCGATCTACGATGACTTGAAATTGGGTGCTTCGTCACTCGGGTCGTCCAATTTCTTGGCAATGGATAATCATGGGGACTTCAACCAACATTTTTTATGGACCACCATCTTGTGTGGATTTTTAATTCGTTAATTCTTGTATCTGTAGTTCAGAGTTCTTTCGATTGTAGAGCTAGTATTTGGGTTTTCCATCATCTTGATTTCTGGGACTGCACAATGGGTGATAGTGTTGCACGTTTATTTTCCTAGTTCAATCTCTCCAGTCGCTAACTTTTCATGGTATATCCTTCGCAGACTGTAACATTCCATAGTGGAACGTCCTATGTATTTGTGGTATACACAGAAGTCCGGTTTTCTTTTCATCTCTTCCGTCACAAGCAACCGGGGCCTTGGAGGTTTCACCACTCTGTGCTCGACCCATTGTTCGTACAGGCCCTTGAATGCCTTCTCACTGCATGTGATAGCCTTTGGAACTGGCATTCTGGTATACTTGTCCCTATGTTTTCCTCTGCTTCGCTCAAATTTCTCATTTTTGTCCCTCTTTCCCCCCTGTGATTTTGACTGAGAATCTGCCAAAGTCATAGTTGTTGTCCTCTTGCCCTTCCATGTAACCGTCGCATGGCTGATGGGTAATGTCATGATTCCTCCCAAGTCTTGTTCAAAAAATGAGAGGGTCGCAAATGGATCACAAGCCTTGGTAATGAGATGGGGCTTGAAGGCGTCTAAAGCACCATTGTTGCATATGCTTGCCAAGTTCTTTTCTTTAATTGGCTTTGCACACTTCTGTCCTTGGGCCCTGAACCTATTCATGTAATCTAACAGCTCCTCATTTGGCTTCTGCTTAAATCGCATGAGCTTTACAATAGTTACATATTTCTGCATATAGAAAAACTTCTTAAAATTTTGCAATTTTAGATCATGTAACGAACGAGAATTTTGTAATTAATTTTAAATATTTATTGGATTAAATAAATATTTTAATTTATTTATTAAGATAAATAAATAATTAATGAAATTATGGTATAATAATTTAGTTAAGTGTGTATGTTAACTAAAGTAATGAATGGAAATTTTGTTATTTAAAGATTTAATTTAATGAAATAATTAAATTAAATAGATTGTTTAATATTTAATGAAATAATTAAATTAAATAAAATGATGTTCTAGTTTAACTTAATAATTAAATTAGATGTGTAATAATTTGTTAAGCATAAATATAATTATAATGGAAATTATAATAGAAGTTGTAAGTTATTAAATTAATTAAATAAAAATTTGTGACAAATGGAACTATATAATATAAGTAAAATAAAAATAAACTAAAATCCTAATTTAAGGTGTAGCCAAACATGGCCTTGTGGCCTTTGGCATAATATAACTGATATAGGCTCTTTTTTTTCCTGAAGTGTATGTGGGAGGCCTATATCAGTTTACGTGTATTATTCCTAAAGCTGAGAAAATATTAAGAGTGTAGAAAGGAAGAAAACACATAGTGATTAGAGAAGAATAGAGAGAAGATAGAATTCTCTATAATCTTGTCAAGGGGAAGGAGAATGATTGTTGGAAACCTTATCATCATCTTTGCTAAATCAAGGATTGAAGGTATAACCTATTTCTAATTCTAACCCTTAAGTTTGGTAATTTCTAATCTGTATGAATTGGAAATTGTGTTGGATTGTTGATACATGTATGTAAAGTATTGCAAAAATCTGATAATCATTGTATATAAGTAATTTTTAGTGGTTAAATTCATGGAAATTGGGTTATAAGAAGAAAATTAAAGTAACAGTGTATACGTGTGTGAAAATAACTTAATTAAGTCCAAAAGTTATGTTCAATCCTTGTTACAATTTGTAAATTGATTTTAGATTGTGTAAGTATATCAAGAAACGAAAACGACGCAATTGAAATGGTGTAATTTGGTTAAGAAACAAAGATTTGGTGATTGAATTCGCTAAATGTGTTGAAAAAGGAGAAAACAATAAAAACATATAGGGTTTTAATCCTTAAAAATTTGGTTGTTTTGTTAATAGAAGTGTTATGTCTATGCTTAGCAATGTTGTAGAAAGTTTATAACTATTGGGTTAGGTGAATTGTTGTAGAAATTAGAAAAAATTGGAGTTTGGGTTGTAATAGGGCTGAAGATGCTACAATTTCTGTATTCGTACTAGCGCAGCTGCGCTGGTACCAAAGGCAAAAATGGCACAGCTGCACTTGTTGGGTTTCTGAAGTCGAGCACCAGCGCAGCTGCGTCAGTGCTAAGGCTTGGGGCAGCATAGTTGCGCCGTACCTTGAGCAGAGACAGTATGTTTTGTTAATTGCAGTCTATTATATGTTGACTCGACCTAGCCTTGTATGCATGATAAAATGTTAATCATATTATAAGATATAATAACATATTTTAATGTAATGTAATACCAAAAATGAAGATTTGTAAGTAATTACTTAACAAGCTATATAATGATTGAAATTCGATGTTTGTAAAAGGTAGATAGGAGAATTGAATGCTAAAGCTTTACATTATGTGATACTGAGTTTTCGGATTCGTGTTGTGTGATTAACCAATATGGTTAGACCTTAAGTTAAGGGTTCTAACTTAAATAAAATGGTGAATTAAACCTATTAAGCTAATGATAGTATAACTAATCGATATTGCGATCCTAATGGTATATGTAGCTAGGGTATTTGGCGAGCATTTATTAAACTTGGGTAGCTTACGTACGAGACAAGTTTCCTAACTTCATTCTATTTATAATGAATGCAAGTTTAATAACTATATTTACCTTTTGTTGTCAAGCAAGTTCTTTAACTCAAATATTTCGTTATACAAGTTTATTGATTCCATCTCGTGTATGATTATGCAAGCTCTCATATTCTAATTCTTTACATTTAGCGAGTTTCACATTCCTAACTCTTATTTTTGCTATTTAAAGCATAAACTGTTTAAGTTCATTGTCCCAAATCAGTTTTCTAACACTTTTGGATGTAATACTTTGTTTATATCATGTCTATTCAATTGTATATTGTTATTATTCAATCTTTGACTTAAGTATCATTGTTCAATCTTATATTACTATGTTGAACCTTCGAATAGCAAATAAACTTTTATTGATTGGACTAATCTATAATTGATGAGTGCTCTAAAATTCTAAAACCATTGATAAGCTAGTTCTAAACTAAACTTTCTTTAGTGCGGAAAGCCTAAAGTCAAACTGAAATGAACAATCCTAATATAGGGAATTATGTATGCGTTAACGTTTAGACGTTTGTGCATAATACATGGTACAAAAGGCTTATCCCGCTAAGTACGTAAGGAAGGGTCTGTATACTCTAAAAAACTGTTAAGGTTAAGGTATAAATACCTAAATACCGGGGACATTGTGACAACCCGAGAATTTGGAGAATTTATTAAAATCTTAAATGATTAATTTAAGGTTCAATATTAGGACCTAGACAGGAAATAAGTTTATGGAATTGGCAGTTATGTAATGAAATTCCAGGACTTTCAAAAGTTTTGGATAAGACTTGAATTATGTGATAGACTGTAAGTGATAGTCTAGTAATGAGGTATAAGATTATGGTAGATTTAAAATTCTTTTGAAGAATTATCAGTGATAAGTATCGAAGTGAATACTAGTCGGTATATTTGGTTACATATGTGAACCATAATGATTTGAGATCAAGGATTGATCAGATAAGTTATAACTTTAGAAAACCCTAAAGTTATGTTAATCATACGTTTATTAAGTTAGAAAAATCTAACGAATTGTTAGAAACCCTAACGGTACGCTCAGAAACTTTAATTTTAGTTTCGGGAATCCGAAACCCTAAATTCATGATATGAATATGGTGATTAATTTAGAAAACTCTAACGATATGTTCAGAAAGCCTAATTTAAGTATCGAGAATTTAAACCCTAATTTGGGAATCCTAATGCGGAGTATTAAACCCTAAGGGTTAAAAAGTTGTGTGTAAGGAATATGAACATTCTGTGATGGTTTATATTTGTTTATTATATAAACAAACAAAAGAAACTAGTGTAACCCTAATTATATATTAGGAATGAAGGATTTAATAACTTAAGGGTTATGGGAAAAGAGAATTGTGGTATTTAGAATACTTACAAATTCTAGGAGATTTATATTATATATCTCAAATGATTAATTTTATAACCTAATTATAGCAAGTCTAATTGGGTTAAGGAAATAGATGTGAATGAGCAAGGATTTGTGTTTTAATTGATGAACTAAAAACCCTAAGTAAATGATTTGGGTTGGATAAGAATTAAAGGAATTGGACTATGTATATTTTATAGCTCAAGTATTGGTGAATGAAATTGGTTAGAGGACCAAGTAATACATTAAAGGAATGGCTCAACTTTTAGCCAATTGAGAGAGGGAATTATTGGACTTTAAGTATGCTAAATAAGAGATCAAATTTTATGGATTAAAAGGCCACATGGCCGGCCATGAGGGGCTAGGAAAAGGGGGAATGAATGTTGTATTAATTGGTTAGCTTTAGTTGGTCACCAACTCTCAACCACTCCATCCATGTGTCAATTTTTATGTTGTCCAACACTTATGTTTTGCTTACAAGCAATCCTTAGCAATTAAGAACAAGAAAAAGAGAGATGTAAGGCACATGGCCGGTTATTTCATGAGAGAAGGAGGGTGAGTGTGGGCAAATAATAAAAAGCTACACAAAAGTCTATCCTATATTTTTCTTTCTTTCATCTCTTTGTCTTCCAAGTTGCTAAGGAAAAAGAGAGAGAGGGAGAAAGAGAGAGAGAGAGGTTCGGCTGCTCCAAAGAGAGAAAGAGAGAGAGGAGATTTTGATCTTCATTCATCCAAGATCCATGATCAAGCTATGGAGAAGAAGAAGAAGGAGAAGAAGAAAAGCTAAGGTATAACAAATTTATATTTGTAGGCTTAAGTTTCTTTGTAGTTTGATTTGATTTTTGTCAACTTGAAGTTTTGATCTTGAGGCTTAAAACCTTAGATCTATGTGTATATAAGTGTTTAATATGTAGATCTAACCTTTTTGAAGATCAAAAGTTAGATCTATAGCATGAATTGGAGGATAGGTTTTCAAAAGATAGAAAACCCTAAATTTTTCTTAGCTTTGATGTGTTTGATGCTTGTTTGTTGAATCAAGAAACTTTGTTTCTAAACTCAAAAGCCATGTATATACATGTTGATGAGTGTATCATGTTTAGATCTAAACATATTGGGTGTTGGTATTGGTTGAAATCAAAGGAATAGAAGAATGAAAATTTCCGGGAAAGTTAAACTTTTATAGTATGAGCTAGGTTTTTGATTTTCTTGAAATTTATGATGGATATTTATGATCTATACTCTTGGGATGTTAGATCTATGTGTAAAGGGTAAAATCCATTTGGAATTACTCGAATAGGTTGAAAAATGAACAAGTTATGGGATTTTTCCCAAACTACACAAAGTTAAGAAAACTGTGGAAAGGACAGTTTTGGAACAGTCACTTCCGGGATAAATTCCGGGATCTAAAAATGTCCAAATATTGATTGTGATATATGAAAACTGTAGTTCGGAAAGATGCGAACCCAACAAAATTGACGGATCATTAATCGGAGTTACAGAACTCGTTTTATATAAGTTTTAGCAAAGGACTCCAAAACTGCCAAATGACAAAAACAAGCTGCCAAGAATTTTGTGAGGGCTGTTTTGTCAACTTTTCTTGTGAGGAAAAATCAGATCATTTGGGAAATGCAAATATATGGTATTATGTAGCTCATGTCCAAAAATGAGCTAATTCCGAGTTAAAACGACCAAGTTATGACCATTACAATTTTTGTAATTTTCCGACGGAAATTGCTATAAACGGAGTTCAACAACTCTGATTGCCACGAAATTTAAAATGGAGCATCATGTTAACATATATAAGGTTATGCCAAAAGATGGGTATTACTGGAGTTAAGAAAGAGGTAGCTAATTTCTTAAGCTACGCACTAGAAATTAATTTTTGAAAAATACCAAAGGATGTTGGAAAATTATGGAAAAATACTTTTTATGCATGAAATACATGTATATGTGTTTGACCAAAGAATAGAAAAATAATAAGTTGATTTGGAATTTTTCGTGAAGAAGAATAGTGAATTCAGGTTGCTGAAATGGAATCCAGGTTGCTGGATTAGTATTTGACTTACTAGGTGTTAACGAATAACTTATGAAATGAAAAAGAGTGTTAAATCATATAAATATGACTCTATGGCATGGTTAAGCGCTGAGGTAGAGTTTAATTGAACTTAAACTCGATATTTGTCCGACTAGACCGTCGGGATGATAAATTGCGTCGGTATCAACTCAAACTTAATATTCTAACCTGATACTAAGTTTTATGTGCTGTATAGACTTATAATATTATGTAATGATTTTCATTAATATTTTATATTAAGTGAATATTAATGATTAAGGAATTATGTTGTATTTAATTCATTTAAATACGGTTTTAAAATGGTGATATATGGTAATAATTATCCGAAAATTATTACGAGATTAGAAAATATGTTTTTACTGATAAGAAAATTATCTGTGATGATATTATTCTAATATTGGAGATCTATATTATTAATATTAGGTCTTCGAGTAAAGCGTTATAAATTACGTTGCGGTAATCAACGGTTCAGGCAAGTTTTTCAGTTCTATTATGTTTGTGGATGGAATGTGGTTATGTGTTAAATTACATATCATGCTCTATGAATTGTTAAAAGTCAAAATATGACTAAGATAATTGGGTTAAGGAATTCAATCTATATGTGATTACATGTTGAATGATGTAACCTGATTAATTAAAAATGTATAATGCATGAATGTATGCTTTGTAAGGAATTATTGATGCATATAGAATATGCATAGTAAAGAATATATGTTGCATGTATAGATGCATATTACTGGAAAGGGAGTGCATATAGAATTGTGTGATATGTGAAACATTATAGATTGTTAAATTTGTTGGGCCGTCGAGCTCAATCTTACAAAAACAAACTTTTTACAGGTTAATGATGTTAGACAATATTAATTGCTATACGGATGATGAAGATTGATCGATGCACAAATGAATACATTTTCTTGAATTAAAAATTGTATAAATCTATAATTGGTAGTTTTATCAAACGTAATTGGCAGCTATATACAGTTTAAAATATTGTATAGATAAAGAAGGTTATTTTGAAATGAGAATAGATATGATTCTTAAACAAATGAATCATCGATAGAAAAGATAATGCCAAGTTCAGCTTGGGGCAATATATGCAGCTATTTTGTAATAAAATAGTTGAAAATAATGTTATGAGTTAGATAACTTTTGAATTGTGTAATCAGTTAAGGTTACTCGATTTTGGGGATAAATGTGTAAAGTTTAATGTATAAACAAATTATGTTTATATCTTCCGTGATTAGTGAAAGAATTAGTTTACCGAGTCCGCGGCGATTCGAGGCCCGGATTCGGGGCTACTATAGTTGGTATCAGAGATGTTGGTTATGAAGCTTAGGTAGGAATATCTGAGACCAATAACCGCAGTGATTAGGATAAGTACTAACTCAAGTCGAGTTAGTGTGTCGGTGAGATTCAAAGATGAATCTCGGCGAGTGTAAAGCACAGAGTTCCCTAACTCTGATAATATAGTTGAACAGTAATGGTGAATAGATTGAGTCTAAAAGACTAAAAGTGCAGGAATAAAAGATCGTAAAACAAAACGATCATAGTGCATAGAAATAAATCGTAATATATACGATAAGATCACCCCGTGATCTGATAAGGTTATGATGTGGGAAAAAAATCAATCTGATGATTGAAAAGTTTACAACAAGATGCTGTGTATCAGTTGTACTATGAAATTGTACTATGAAAACTCATGAAAGAGTTATGAATTATAAATACGGATTAAATAAAATTCGTATGGAGTAAGTGTGGAGCTAGAATTATGTGGGGATTCAATTGAGGACTCGTGTCAGCCGCTGAGTTGTATGATTCCTTGTATGGGCGGGGAATTTGTACTTGGTTTTAGAATCACTTAGCTTCCTGGTCGATGTAGTGGTTGGGTTGACCAATTCTTTGTATGGGCGGGGAATTGTTCACTTAGCTTCCTATATTGATTAGTGGCCGAGTTTGGTTTGACAACCACTTAGTTTCTGGCATTGATAATCATTGAAATGTTTGTGTCGCGCTATTTGCTATATGCATGTTAAGAGGGTGATTCCTTTCTCATGTGTATAACAGATAGATAGGTCATAGGTAGAGAATATAGGTTTAAGTACGAGTTCTTAAAATTCATACTTTTGTGACATACTTGACGCATAGTTATATGAAATGTTTATGAACCCCTCAGCGAATGGACGCCAAAGGTCTGTCTAGGAAAGTTCGTGAACTCATATGATTGTGGCAATTTATGGACTCATAAGTGTGGTTTTATGAACTGGGTATAGTTATGTGTGAATGGAGTATTGAGGATATTACGAACAAATAGAATGTTTAAGCAAATGATCATTAGTGGAGATTTATTTTTCTAAACCCCTATTTATGCTAGATTTCAAAATTTTTGACATCAAGCTAAGTACGCACTATGTGCCTTTTAAGAAAAAAAAAATTGTTTTTTATTTATCACTTATGTACCATGTGACCTGGTGCAGAGATGATAAAAATGATGAAGTCATCAATGCAGTATTACTTCGTGTGAATTTGACTTAAAGTCACTATTCCACTATGGTATGATGTAGCATGATAAAATCATCAAATGACGGAATCCTCAACGGACTGTAAATACAGTGCGGCATCATGACGTCATTCTCAAAAATGTTTTCAAAAACTCCAAGTGTTTATTGAAAGAAATTTCCTGAACCAAATTATTTTGGTGTTGAATCCTATGATAAGACTGAGGTGAACTATGTTATTTGGATAAATAATTCCAATCTAGTAGCTTAAATATTCGCTAAAAAATAAATACGTTATGCATGACGTAATCGTGCGATGGGCTAATCACCTAAAGTACTAGTAATGGTAGTTTACTTTCTTTGTGATTGTAAACAGACCAAATAATGTTTTGTTTTGCAGTATAAATACTGTCAAATCTATGTGTTCATGGTCTATATGACCCCTCAGCATAATTTTACACGTTTTACCCTTGTGAGTGGTATATTGGGTAGTATTTGATATGTGTGAATGGTGTAAGGTGAATTTCGGGGACTAAATTCTTATAAGGAAGGGTGAATGTGACAACCCGAGAATTTGGAGAATTTATTAAAATCTTAAATGATTAATTTAAGGTTCAATATTAGGACCTAGACAGGAAATAAGTGTATGGAATTGGCAGTTATGTAATGAAATTCCAGGAATTTCAAAAGTTTTGGATAAGACTTGAATTATGTGATAGACTGTAAGTGATAGTCTAGTAATGAGGTATTAAGATTATGGTAGATTTAAAATTCTTTTGAAGAATTATCAGTGATAAGTATCGAAGTGAATACTAGTCGGTATATTTGGTTACATATGTGAACCATAATGATTTGAGATCAAGGATTGATCAGATAAGTTATAACTTTAGAAAACCCTAAAGTTATGTTAATCATACGTTTATTAAGTTAGAAAAATCTAACGAATTGTTAGAAACCCTAACGGTACGCTCAGAAACTTTAATTTTAGTTTCGGGAATCCGAAACCCTAAATTCATGATATGAATATGGTGATTAATTTAGAAAACTCTAACGATATGTTCAGAAAGCCTAATTTAAGTATCGAGAATTTAAACCCTAATTTGGGAATCCTAATGCGGAGTATTAAACCCTAAGGGTTAAAAAGTTGTGTGTAAGGAATATGAACATTCTGTGATGGTTTATATTTGTTTATTATATAAACAAACAAAAGAAACTAGTGTAACCCTAATTATATATTAGGAATGAAGGATTTAATAACTTAAGGGTTATGGTAAAAGAGAATTGTGGTATTTAGAATACTTACAAATTCTAGGAGATTTATTTTATATATCTCAAATGATTAATTTTATAACCTAATTATAGCAAGTCTAATTGGGTTAAGGAAATAGATGTGAATGAGCAAGGATTTGTGTTTTAATTGATGAACTAAAAACCCTAAGTAAATGATTTGGGTTGGATAAGAATTAAAGGAATTGGACTATGTATATTTTATAGCTCAAGTATTGGTGAATGAAATTGGTTAGAGGACCAAGTAATACATTAAAGGAATGGCTCAACTTTTAGCCAATTGAGAGAGGGAATTATTGGACTTTAAGTATGCTAAATAAGAGATCCAATTTTATGGATTAAAAGGCCACATGGCCGGCCATGAGGGGCTAGGAAAAGGGGGAATGAATGTTGTATTAATTGGTTAGCTTTAGTTGGTCACCAACTCTCAACCACTCCATCCATGTGTCAATTTTTATGTTGTCCAACACTTATGTTTTGCTTACAAGCAATCCTTAGCAATTAAGAACAATAAAAAGAGAGATGTAAGGCACATGGCCGGTTATTGCATGAGAGAAGGAGGGTGAGTGTGGGCAAATAATAAAAAGCTACACAAAAGTCTATCCTATATTTTTCTTTCTTTCATCTCTTTGTCTTCCAAGTTGCTAAGGAAAAAGAGAGAGAGGGAGAAAGAGAGAGAGAGAGGTTCGGCTGCTCCAAAGAGAGAAAGAGAGAGAGGAGATTTTGATCTTCATTCATCCAAGATCCATGATCAAGCTATGGAGAAGAAGAAGAAGGAGAAGAAGAAAAGCTAAGGTATAACAAATTTATATTTGTAGGCTTAAGTTTCTTTGTAGTTTGATTTGATTTTTGTCAACTTGAAGTTGTGATCTTGAGGATTAAAACCTTAGATCTATGTGTATATAAGTGTTTAATATGTAGATCTAACCTTTTTGAAGATCAAAAGTTAGATCTATAGCATGAATTGGAGGATAGGTTTTCAAAAGATAGAAAACCCTAAATTTTTCTTAGCTTTGATGTGTTTGATGCTTGTTTGTTGAATCAAGAAACTTTGTTTCTAAACTTAAAAGCCATTTATATACATGTTGATGAGTGTATCATGTTTAGATCTAAACATATTGGGTGTTGGTATTGGTTGAAATCAAAGGAATAGAAGAATGAAAATTTCCGGGAAAGTTAAACTTTTATAGTATGAGCTAGGTTTTTGATTTTCTTGAAATTTATGATGGATATTTATGATCTATACTCTTGGGATGTTAGATCTATGTGTAAAGGGTAAAATCCCTTTGGAATTACTCGAATAGGTTGAAAAATGAACAAGTTATGGGATTTTTCCCAAACTACACAAAGTTAAGAAAACTGTGGAAAGGACAGTTTTGGAACAGTCACTTCCGGGATAAATTCCGGGATCTAAAAATGTCCAAATATTGATTGTGATATATGAAAACTGTAGTTCGGAAAGATGCGAACCCAACAAAATTGACGGATCATTAATCGGAGTTACAGAACTCGTTTTATATAAGTTTTAGCAAAGGACTCCAAAACTGCCAAATGACAAAAACAAGCTGCCAAGAATTTTGTGAGGGCTGTTTTATCAACTTTTCTTGTGAGAAAAATCAGACCATTTGGGAAATGCAAATATATGGTATTATGTAGCTCATGTCCAAAAATGAGCTAATTCCGAGTTAAAACGACCAAGTTATGACCATTACAATTTTTGTAATTTTCCGACGGAAATTGCTATAAACGGAGTTCAACAACTCTGATTGCCACGAAATTTAAAATGGAGCATCATGTTAACATATATAAGGTTATGCCAAAAGATGGGTATTACTGGAGTTAAGCAAGAGGTAGCTAATTTCTTAAGCTACGCACTAGAAATTAATTTTTGAAAAATACCAAAGGATGTTGGAAAATTATGGAAAAATACTTTTTATGCATGAAATACATGTATATGTGTTTGACCAAAGAATAGAAAAATAATAAGTTGATTTGGAATTTTTCGTGAAGAAGAATAGTGAATTCAGGTTGCTGAAATGGAATCCAGGTTGCTGGAATAGTATTTGACTTACTAGGTGTTAACGAATAACTTATGAAATGAAAAAGAGTGTTAATCATATAAATATGACTCTATGGCATGGTTAAGCGCTGAGGTAGAGTTTAATTGAACTTAAACTCGATATTTGTCCGACTAGACCGTCGGGATGATAAATTGCGTCGGTATCAACTCAAACTTAATATTCTAACCTGATACTAAGTTTTATGTGCTGTATAGACTTATAATATTATGTAATGATTTTCATTAATATTTTATATTAAGTGAATATTAATGATTAAGAATTATGTTGTATTTAATTCATTTAAATACGGTTTTAAAATGGTGATATATGGTAATAATTATCCGAAAATTATTACGAGATTAGAAAATATGTTTTGACTGATAAGAAAATTATCTGTGATGATATTATTCTAATATTGGAGATCTATATTATTAATATTAGGTCTTCGAGTAAAGCGTTATAAATTGCGTTGCGGTAATCAACGGTTCAGGCAAGTTTTTCAGTTCTATTATGTTTGTGGATGGAATGTGGTTATGTGTTAAATTACATATCATGCTCTATGAATTGTTAAAAGTCAAAATATGACTAAGATAATTGGGTTAAGGAATTCAATCTATATGTGATTACATGTTGAATGATGTAACCTGATAAATTAAAAATGTATAATGCATGAATGTATGCTTTGTAAGGAATTATTGATGCATATAGAATATGCATAGTAAAGAATATATGTTGCATGTATAGATGCATATTACTGGAAAGGTAGTGCATATAGAATTGTGTGCTATGTGAAACATGATAGATTGTTAAATTTGTTGGGCCGTCGAGCTCAATCTTACAAAAACAAACTTTTTACAGGTTAATGATGTTAGACAATATTAATTGCTATACGGATGATGAAGATTGATCGATGCACAAATGAATACATTTTCTTGAATTAAAAATTGTATAAATCTATAATTGGTAGTTTTATCAAACGTAATTGGCAGCTATATACAGTTTAAAATATTGTATAGATAAAGAAGGTTATTTTGAAATGAGAATAGATATGATTCTTAAACAAATGAATCATCGATAGAAAAGATAATGCCAAGTTCAGCTTGGGGCAATATATGCAGCTATTTTGTAATAGAATAGTTGAAAATAATGTTATGAGTTAGATAACTTTTGAATTGTGTAATCAGTTAAGGTTACTCGATTTTGGGGATAAATGTGTAAAGTTTAATGTATAAACAAATTATGTTTATATCTTCCGCGATTAGTGAAAGAATTAGTTTACCGAGTCCGCGGCGATTCGAGGCCCGGATTCGGGGCTACTATAGTGGGTATCAGAGCTGTTGGTTATGAAGCTTAGGTAGGAATATCTGAGACCAATAACCGCAGTGATTAGGATAAGTACTAACTCAAGTCGAGTTAGTGTGTCGGTGAGATTCAAAGATGAATCTCGGCGAGTGTAAAGCACAGAGTTCCCTAACTCTGATAATATAGTTGAACAGTAATGGTGAATAGATTGAGTCTAAAGGACTAAAAGTGCAGGAATAAAAGATCGTAAAACAAAACGATCATAGTGCATAGAAATAAATCGTAATATATACGATAAGATCACCCCGTGATCTGATAAGGTTATGATGTGGGAAAAAAATCAATCTGATGATTGAAAAGTTTACAACAAGATGTTGTGTATCAGTTGTACTATGAAATTGTACTATGAAAACTCATGAAAGAGTTATGAATTATAAATACGGATTAAATAAAATTCGTATGGAGTAAGTGTGGAGCTAGAATTATGTGGGGATTCAATTGAGGACTCGTGTCAGCCGCTGAGTTGTATGATTCCTTGTATGGGCGGGGAATTTGTACTTGGTTTTAGAATCACTTAGCTTCCTGGTCGATGTAGTGGTTGGGTTGACCAATTCTTTGTATGGGCGGGGAATTGTTCACTTAGCTTCCTATATTGATTAGTGGCCGAGTTTGGTTTGACAACCACTTAGTTTCTGGCATTGATAATCATTGAAATGTTTGTGTCGCGCTATTTGCTATATGCATGTTAAGAGGGTGATTCCTTTCTCATGTGTATAACAGATAGATAGGTCATAGGTAGAGAATATAGGTTTAAGTACGAGTTCTTAAAATTCATACTTTTGTGACATACTTGACGCATAGTTATATGAAATGTTTATGAACCCCTCAGCGAATGGACGCCAAAGGTCTGTCTAGGAAAGTTCGTGAACTCATATGATTGTGGCAATTTATGGACTCATAAGTGTGGTTTTATGAACTGGGTATAGTTATGTGTGAATGGAGTATTGAGGATATTACGAACAAATAGAATGTTTAAGCAAATGATCATTAGTGGAGATTTATTTTTCTAAACCTTTATTTATGCTAGATTTCAAAATTTTTGACATCAAGCTAAGTACGCACTATGTGCCTTTTAAGAAAAAAAAAATTGTTTTTTATTTATCACTTATGTACCATGTGACCTGGTGCAGAGATGATAAAATGATGGAGTCATCAATGCAGTATTACTTCGTGTGAATTTGACTTAAAGTCACTATTCCACTATGGTATGATGTAGCATGATAAAATCATCAAATGACGGAATCCTCAACGGACTGTAAATACAGTGCGGCATCATGACGTCATTCTCAAAAATGTTTTCAAAAACTCCAAGTGTTTATTGAAAGAAATTTCCTGAACCAAATTGTTTTGGTGTTGAATCCTATGATAAGACTGAGGTGAACTATGTTATTTGGATAAATAAATCCAATCTAGTAGCGTAAATATTCGCTAAAAAATAAATACGTTATGCATGACGTAATCGTGCGATGGGCTAATCACCTAAAGTACTAGTAATGGTAGTTTACTTTCTTTGTGATTGTAAACAGACCAAATAATGTTTTGTTTTGCAGTATAAATACTGTCAAATCTATGTGTTCATGGTCTATATGACCCCTCAGCATAATTTTACACCTTTTACCCTTGTGAGTGGTATATTGGGTAGTATGTGATATGTGTGAATGGTGTAAGGTGTAAGGTGAATTTCGGGGACTAAATTCTTATAAGGAAGGGTGAATGTGACAACCCGAGAATTTGGAGAATTTATTAAAATCTTAAATGATTAATTTAAGGTTCAATATTAGGACCTAGACAGGAAATAAGTGTATGGAATTGGCAGTTATGTAATGAAATTCCAGGAATTTCAAAAGTTTTGGATAAGACTTGAATTATGTGATAGACTGTAAGTGATAGTCTAGTAATGAGGTATTAAGATTATGGTAGATTTAAAATTCTTTTGAAGAATTATCAGTGATAAGTATCGAAGTGAATACTAGTCGGTATATTTGGTTACATATGTGAACCATAATGATTTGAGATCAAGGATTGATCAGATAAGTTATAACTTTAGAAAACCCTAAAGTTATGTTAATCATACGTTTATTAAGTTAGAAAAATCTAACGAATTGTTAGAAACCCTAACGGTACGCTCAGAAACTTTAATTTTAGTTTCGGGAATCCGAAACCCTAAATTCATGATATGAATATGGTGATTAATTTAGAAAACTCTAACGATATGTTCAGAAAGCCTAATTTAAGTATCGAGAATTTAAACCCTAATTTGGGAATCCTAATGCGGAGTATTAACCCTAAGGGTTAAAAAGTTGTGTGTAAGGAATATGAACATTCTGTGATGGTTTATATTTGTTTATTATATAAACAAACAAAAGAAACTAGTGTAACCCTAATTATATATTAGGAATGAAGGATTTAATAACTTAAGGGTTATGGGAAAAGAGAATTGTGGTATTTAGAATACTTACAAATTCTAGGAGATTTATTTTATATATCTCAAATGATTAATTTTATAACCTAATTATAGCAAGTCTAATTGGGTTAAGGAAATAGATGTGAATGAGCAAGGATTTGTGTTTTAATTGATGAAGTAAAAACCCTAAGTAAATGATTTGGGTTGGATAAGAATTAAAGGAATTGGACTATGTATATTTTATAGCTCAAGTATTGGTGAATGAAATTGGTTAGAGGACCAAGTAATACATTAAAGGAATGGCTCAACTTTTAGCCAATTGAGAGAGGGAATTATTGGACTTTAAGTATGCTAAATAAGAGATCCAATTTTATGGATTAAAAGGCCACATGGCCGGCCATGAGGGGCTAGGAAAAGGGGGAATGAATGTTGTATTAATTGGTTAGCTTTAGTTGGTCACCAACTCTCAACCACTCCATCCATGTGTCAATTTTTATGTTGTCCAACACTTATGTTTTGCTTACAAGCAATCCTTAGCAATTAAGAACAAGAAAAAGAGAGATGTAAGGCACATGGCCGGTTATTGCATGAGAGAAGGAGGGTGAGTGTGGGCAAATAATAAAAAGCTACACAAAAGTCTATCCTATATTTTTCTTTCTTTCATCTCTTTGTCTTCCAAGTTGCTAAGGAAAAAGAGAGAGAGGGAGAAAGAGAGAGAGAGAGAGGTTCGGCTGCTCCAAAGAGAGAAAGAGAGAGAGGAGATTTTGATCTTCATTCATCCAAGATCCATGATCAAGCTATGGAGAAGAAGAAGAAGGAGAAGAAGAAAAGCTAAGGTATAACAAATTTATATTTGTAGGCTTAAGTTTCTTTGTAGTTTGATTTGATTTTTGTCAACTTGAAGTTGTGATCTTGAGGCTTAAAACCTTAGATCTATGTGTATATAAGTGTTTAATATGTAGATCTAACCTTTTTGAAGATCAAAAGTTAGATCTATAGCATGAATTGGAGGATAGGTTTTCAAAAGATAGAAAACCCTAAATTTTTCTTAGCTTTGATGTGTTTGATGCTTGTTTGTTGAATCAAGAAACTTTGTTTCTAAACTCAAAAGCCATGTATATACATGTTGATGAGTGTATCATGTTTAGATCTAAACATATTGGGTGTTGGTATTGGTTGAAATCAAAGGAATAGAAGAATGAAAATTTCCGGGAAAGTTAAACTTTTATAGTATGAGCTAGGTTTTTGATTTTCTTGAAATTTATGATGGATATTTATGATCTATACTCTTGGGATGTTAGATCTATGTGTAAAGGGTAAAATCCCTTTGGAATTACTCGAATAGGTTGAAAAATGAACAAGTTATGGGATTTTTCCCAAACTACACAAAGTTAAGAAAACTGTGGAAAGGACAGTTTTGGAACAGTCACTTCCGGGATAAATTCCGGGATCTAAAAATGTCCAAATATTGATTGTGATATATGAAAACTGTAGTTCGGAAAGATGCGAACCCAACAAAATTGACGGATCATTAATCGGAGTTACAGAACTCGTTTTATATAAGTTTTAGCAAAGGACTCCAAAACTGCCAAATGACAAAAACAAGCTGCCAAGAATTTTGTGAGGGCTGTTTTATCAACTTTTCTTGTGAGGAAAAATCAGACCATTTGGGAAATGCAAATATATGGTATTATGTAGCTCATGTCCAAAAATGAGCTAATTCCGAGTTAAAACGACCAAGTTATGACCATTACAATTTTTGTAATTTTCCGACGGAAATTGCTATAAACGGAGTTCAACAACTCTGATTGCCACGAAATTTAAAATGGAGCATCATGTTAACATATATAAGGTTATGCCAAAAGATGGGTATTACTGGAGTTAAGCAAGAGGTAGCTAATTTCTTAAGCTACGCACTAGAAATTAATTTTTGAAAAATACCAAAGGATGTTGGAAAATTATGGAAAAATACTTTTTATGCATGAAATACATGTATATGTGTTTGACCAAAGAATAGAAAAATAATAAGTTGATTTGGAATTTTTCGTGAAGAAGAATAGTGAATTCAGGTTGCTGAAATGGAATCCAGGTTGCTGGATTAGTATTTGACTTACTAGGTGTTAACGAATAACTTATGAAATGAAAAAGAGTGTTAAATCATATAAATATGACTCTATGGCATGGTTAAGCGCTGAGGTAGAGTTTAATTGAACTTAAACTCGATATTTGTCCGACTAGACCGTCGGGATGATAAATTGCGTCGGTATCAACTCAAACTTAATATTCTAACCCGATACTAAGTTTTATGTGTTGTATAGACTTATAATATTATGTAATGATTTTCATTAATATTTTATATTAAGTGAATATTAATGATTAAGGAATTATGTTGTATTTAATTCATTTAAATACGGTTTTAAAATGGTGATATATGGTAATAATTATCCGAAAATTATTACGAGATTAGAAAATATGTTTTGACTGATAAGAAAATTATCTGTGATGATATTATTCTAATATTGGAGATCTATATTATTAATATTAGGTCTTCGAGTAAAGCGTTATAAATTGCGTTGCGGTAATCAACGGTTCAGGCAAGTTTTTCAGTTCTATTATGTTTGTGGATGGAATGTGGTTATGTGTTAAATTACATATCATGCTCTATGAATTGTTAAAAGTCAAAATATGACTAAGATAATTGGGTTAAGGAATTCAATCTATATGTGATTACATGTTGAATGATGTAACCTGATAAATTAAAAATGTATAATGCATGAATGTATGCTTTGTAAGGAATTATTGATGCATATAGAATATGCATAGTAAAGAATATATGTTGCATGTATAGATGCATATTACTGGAAAGGTAGTGCATATAGAATTGTGTGCTATGTGAAACATGATAGATTGTTAAATTTGTTGGGCTGTCGAGCTCAATCTTACAAAAACAAACTTTTTACAGGTTAATGATGTTAGACAATATTAATTGCTATACGGATGATGAAGATTGATCGATGCACAAATGAATACATTTTCTTGAATTAAAAATTGTATAAATCTATAATTGGTAGTTTTATCAAACGTAATTGGCAGCTATATACAGTTTAAAATATTGTATAGATAAAGAAGGTTATTTTGAAATGAGAATAGATATGATTCTTAAACAAATGAATCATCGATAGAAAAGATAATGCCAAGTTCAGCTTGGGGCAATATATGCAGCTATTTTGTAATAGAATAGTTGAAAATAATGTTATGAGTTAGATAACTTTTGAATTGTGTAATCAGTTAAGGTTACTCGATTTTGGGGATAAATGTGTAAAGTTTAATGTATAAACAAATTATGTTTATATCTTCCGCGATTAGTGAAAGAATTAGTTTACCGAGTCCGCGGCGATTCGAGGCCCGGATTCGGGGCTACTATAGTTGGTATCAGAGCTGTTGGTTATGAAGCTTAGGTAGGAATATCTGAGACCAATAACCGCAGTGATTAGGATAAGTACTAACTCAAGTCGAGTTAGTGTGTCGGTGAGATTCAAAGATGAATCTCGGCGAGTGTAAAGCACAGAGTTCCCTAACTCTGATAATATAGTTGAACAGTAATGGTGAATAGATTGAGTCTAAAGGACTAAAAGTGCAGGAATAAAAGATCGTAAAACAAAACGATCATAGTGCATAGAAATAAATCGTAATATATACGATAAGATCACCCCGTGATCTGATAAGGTTATGATGTGGGAAAAAAATCAATCTGATGATTGAAAAGTTTACAACAAGATGTTGTGTATCAGTTGTACTATGAAATTGTACTATGAAAACTCATGAAAGAGTTATGAATTATAAATACGGATTAAATAAAATTCGTATGGAGTAAGTGTGGAGCTAGAATTATGTGGGGATTCAATTGAGGACTCGTGTCAGCCGCTGAGTTGTATGATTCCTTGTATGGGCGGGGAATTTGTACTTGGTTTTAGAATCACTTAGCTTCCTGGTCGATGTAGTGGTTGGGTTGACCAATTCTTTGTATGGGCGGGGAATTGTTCACTTAGCTTCCTATATTGATTAGTGGCCGAGTTTGGTTTGACAACCACTTAGTTTCTGGCATTGATAATCATTGAAATGTTTGTGTCGCGCTATTTGCTATATGCATGTTAAGAGGGTGATTCCTTTCTCATGTGTATAACAGATAGATAGGTCATAGGTAGAGAATATAGGTATAAGTACGAGTTCTTAAAATTCATACTTTTGTGACATACTTGACGCATAGTTATATGAAATGTTTATGAACCCCTCAGCGAATGGACGCCAAAGGTCTGTCTAGGAAAGTTCGTGAACTCATATGATTGTGGCAATTTATGGACTCATAAGTGTGGTTTTATGAACTGGGTATAGTTATGTGTGAATGGAGTATTGAGGATAATACGAACAAATAGAATGTTTAAGCAAATGATCATTAGTGGAGATTTAGTTTTTCTAAACCCCTATCTATGCTAGATTTCAAAATTTTTGACATCAAGCTAAGTACGCACTATGTGCCTTTTAAGAAAAAAAATTGTTTTTTATTTATCACTTATGTACCATGTGACCTGGTGCAGAGATGATAAAAATGATGGAGTCATCAATGCAGTATTACTTCGTGTGAATTTGACTTAAAGTCACTATTCCACTATGGTATGATGTAGCATGATAAAATCATCAAATGACGGAATCCTCAACGGACTGTAAATACAGTGCGGCATCATGACGTCATTCTCAAAAATGTTTTCAAAAACTCCAAGTGTTTATTGAAAGAAATTTCCTGAACCAAATTGTTTTGGTGTTGAATCCTATGATAAGACTGAGGTGAACTATGTTGTTTGGATAAATAAATCCAATCTAGTAGCGTAAATATTCGCTAAAAAATAAATACGTTATGCATGACGTAATCGTGCGATGGGCTAATCACCTAAAGTACTAGTAATGGTAGTTTACTTTCTTTGTGATTGTAAACAGACCAAATAATGTTTTGTTTTGCAGTATAAATACTGTCAAATCTATGTGTTCATGGTCTATATGACCCCTCAGCATAATTTTACACCTTTTACCCTTGTGAGTGGTATATTGGGTAGTATGTGATATGTGTGAATGGTGTAAGGTGTAAGGTGAATTTCGGGGACTAAATTCTTATAAGGAAGGGTGAATGTGACAACCCGAGAATTTGGAGAATTTATTAAAATCTTAAATGATTAATTTAAGGTTCAATATTAGGACCTAGACAGGAAATAAGTGTATGGAATTGGCAGTTATGTAATGAAATTCCAGGAATTTCAAAAGTTTTGGATAAGACTTGAATTATGTGATAGACTGTAAGTGATAGTCTAGTAATGAGGTATTAAGATTATGGTAGATTTAAAATTCTTTTGAAGAATTATCAGTGATAAGTATCGAAGTGAATACTAGTCGGTATATTTGGTTACATATGTGAACCATAATGATTTGAGATCAAGGATTGATCAGATAAGTTATAACTTTAGAAAACCCTAAAGTTATGTTAATCATACGTTTATTAAGTTAGAAAAATCTAACGAATTGTTAGAAACCCTAACGGTACGCTCAGAAACTTTAATTTTAGTTTCGGGAATCTGAAACCCTAAATTCATGATATGAATATGGTGATTAAGTTAGAAAACTCTAACGATATGTTCAGAAAGCCTAATTTAAGTATCGAGAATTTAAACCCTAATTTGGGAATCCTAATGCGGAGTATTAAACCCTAAGGGTTAAAAAGTTGTGTGTAAGGAATATGAACATTCTGTGATGGTTTATATTTGTTTATTATATAAACAAACAAAAGAAACTAGTGTAACCCTAATTATATATTAGGAATGAAGGATTTAATAACTTAAGGGTTATGGGAAAAGAGAATTGTGGTATTTAGAATACTTACAAATTCTAGGAGATTTATTTTATATATCTCAAATGATTAATTTTATAACCTAATTATAGCAAGTCTAATTGGGTTAAGGAAATAGATGTGAATGAGCAAGGATTTGTGTTTTAATTGATGAAGTAAAAACCCTAAGTAAATGATTTGGGTTGGATAAGAATTAAAGGAATTGGACTATGTATATTTTATAGCTCAAGTATTGGTGAATGAAATTGGTTAGAGGACCAAGTAATACATTAAAGGAATGGCTCAACTTTTAGCCAATTGAGAGAGGGAATTATTGGACTTTAAGTATGCTAAATAAGAGATCCAATTTTATGGATTAAAAGGCCACATGGCCGGCCATGAGGGGCTAGGAAAAGGGGGAATAATGTTGTATTAATTGGTTAGCTTTAGTTGGTCACCAACTCTCAACCACTCCATCCATGTGTCAATTTTTATGTTGTCCAACACTTATGTTTTGCTTACAAGCAATCCTTAGCAATTAAGAACAAGAAAAAGAGAGATGTAAGGCACATGGCCGGTTATTGCATGAGAGAAGGAGGGTGAGTGTGGGCAAATAATAAAAAGCTACACAAAAGTCTATCCTATATTTTTCTTTCTTTCATCTCTTTGTCTTCCAAGTTGCTAAGGAAAAAGAGAGAGAGGGAGAAAGAGAGAGAGAGAGGTTCGGCTGCTCCAAAGAGAGAAAGAGAGAGAGGAGATTTTGATCTTCATTCATCCAAGATCCATGATCAAGCTATGGAGAAGAAGAAGAAGGAGAAGAAGAAAAGCTAAGGTATAACAAATTTATATTTGTAGGCTTAAGTTTCTTTGTAGTTTGATTTGATTTTTGTCAACTTGAAGTTGTGATCTTGAGGCTTAAAACCTTAGATCTATGTGTATATAAGTGTTTAATATGTAGATCTAACCTTTTTGAAGATCAAAAGTTAGATCTATAGCATGAATTGGAGGATAGGTTTTCAAAAGATAGAAAACCCTAAATTTTTCTTAGCTTTGATGTGTTTGATGCTTGTTTGTTGAATCAAGAAACTTTGTTTCTAAACTCAAAAGCCATGTATATACATGTTGATGAGTGTATCATGTTTAGATCTAAACATATTGGGTGTTGGTATTGGTTGAAATCAAAGGAATAGAAGAATGAAAATTTCCGGGAAAGTTAAACTTTTATAGTATGAGCTAGGTTTTTGATTTTCTTGAAATTTATGATGGATATTTATGATCTATACTCTTGGGATGTTAGATCTATGTGTAAAGGGTAAAATCCCTTTGGAATTACTCGAATAGGTTGAAAAATGAACAAGTTATGGGATTTTTCCCAAACTACACAAAGTTAAGAAAACTGTGGAAAGGACAGTTTTGGAACAGTCACTTCCGGGATAAATTCCGGGATCTAAAAATGTCCAAATATTGATTGTGATATATGAAAACTGTAGTTCGGAAAGATGCGAACCCAACAAAATTGACGGATCATTAATCGGAGTTACAGAACTCGTTTTATATAAGTTTTAGCAAAGGACTCCAAAACTGCCAAATGACAAAAACAAGCTGCCAAGAATTTTGTGAGGGCTGTTTTGTCAACTTTTCTTGTGAGGAAAAATCAGATCATTTGGGAAATGCAAATATATGGTATTATGTAGCTCATGTCCAAAAATGAGCTAATTCCGAGTTAAAACGACCAAGTTATGACCATTACAATTTTTGTAATTTTCCGACGGAAATTGCTATAAACGGAGTTCAACAACTCTGATTGCCACGAAATTTAAAATGGAGCATCATGTTAACATATATAAGGTTATGCCAAAAGATGGGTATTACTGGAGTTAAGCAAGAGGTAGCTAATTTCTTAAGCTACGCACTAGAAATTAATTTTTGAAAAATACCAAAGGATGTTGGAAAATTATGGAAAAATACTTTTTATGCATGAAATACATGTATATGTGTTTGACCAAAGAATAGAAAAATAATAAGTTGATTTGGAATTTTTCGTGAAGAAGAATAGTGAATTCAGGTTGCTGAAATGGAATCCAGGTTGCTGGATTAGTATTTGACTTACTAGGTGTTAACGAATAACTTATGAAATGAAAAAGAGTGTTAAATCATATAAATATGACTCTATGGCATGGTTAAGCGCTGAGGTAGAGTTTAATTGAACTTAAACTCGATATTTGTCCGACTAGACCGTCGGGATGATAAATTGCGTCGGTATCAACTCAAACTTAATATTCTAACCTGATACTAAGTTTTATGTGCTGTATAGACTTATAATATTATGTAATGATTTTCATTAATATTTTATATTAAGTGAATATTAATGATTAAGGAATTATGTTGTATTTAATTCATTTAAATACGGTTTTAAAATGGTGATATATGGTAATAATTATCCGAAAATTATTACGAGATTAGAAAATATGTTTTGACTGATAAGAAAATTATCTGTGATGATATTATTCTAATATTGGAGATCTATATTATTAATATTAGGTCTTCGAGTAAAGCGTTATAAATTGCGTTGCGGTAATCAACGGTTCAGGCAAGTTTTTCAGTTCTATTATGTTTGTGGATGGAATGTGGTTATGTGTTAAATTACATATCATGCTCTATGAATTGTTAAAAGTCAAAATATGACTAAGATAATTGGGTTAAGGAATTCAATCTATATGTGATTACATGTTGAATGATGTAACCTGATAAATTAAAAATGTATAATGCATGAATGTATGCTTTGTAAGGAATTATTGATGCATATAGAATATGCATAGTAAAGAATATATGTTGCATGTATAGATGCATATTACTGGAAAGGTAGTGCATATAGAATTGTGTGCTATGTGAAACATGATAGATTGTTAAATTTGTTGGGCCGTCGAGCTCAATCTTACAAAAACAAACTTTTTACAGGTTAATGATGTTAGACAATATTAATTGCTATACGGATGATGAAGATTGATCGATGCACAAATGAATACATTTTCTTGAATTAAAAATTGTATAAATCTATAATTGGTAGTTTTATCAAACGTAATTGGCAGCTATATACAGTTTAAAATATTGTATAGATAAAGAAGGTTATTTTGAAATGAGAATAGATATGATTCTTAAACAAATGAATCATCGATAGAAAAGATAATGCCAAGTTCAGCTTGGGGCAATATATGCAGCTATTTTGTAATAGAATAGTTGAAAATAATGTTATGAGTTAGATAACTTTTGAATTGTGTAATCAGTTAAGGTTACTCGATTTTGGGGATAAATGTGTAAAGTTTAATGTATAAACAAATTATGTTTATATCTTCCGCGATTAGTGAAAGAATTAGTTTACCGAGTCCGCGGCGATTCGAGGCCCGGATTCGGGGCTACTATAGTTGGTATCAGAGCTGTTGGTTATGAAGCTTAGGTAGGAATATCTGAGACCAATAACCGCAGTGATTAGGATAAGTACTAACTCAAGTCGAGTTAGTGTGTCGGTGAGATTCAAAGATGAATCTCGGCGAGTGTAAAGCACAGAGTTCCCTAACTCTGATAATATAGTTGAACAGTAATGGTGAATAGATTGAGTCTAAAGGACTAAAAGTGCAGGAATAAAAGATCGTAAAACAAAACGATCATAGTGCATAGAAATAAATCGTAATATATACGATAAGATCACCCCGTGATCTGATAAGGTTATGATGTGGGAAAAAAATCAATCTGATGATTGAAAAGTTTACAACAAGATGTTGTGTATCAGTTGTACTATGAAATTGTACTATGAAAACTCATGAAAGAGTTATGAATTATAAATACGGATTAAATAAAATTCGTATGGAGTAAGTGTGGAGCTAGAATTATGTGGGGATTCAATTGAGGACTCGTGTCAGCCGCTGAGTTGTATGATTCCTTGTATGGGCGGGGAATTTGTACTTGGTTTTAGAATCACTTAGCTTCCTGGTCGATGTAGTGGTTGGGTTGACCAATTCTTTGTATGGGCGGGGAATTGTTCACTTAGCTTCCTATATTGATTAGTGGCCGAGTTTGGTTTGACAACCACTTAGTTTCTGGCATTGATAATCATTGAAATGTTTGTGTCGCGCTATTTGCTATATGCATGTTAAGAGGGTGATTCCTTTCTCATGTGTATAACAGATAGATAGGTCATAGGTAGAGAATATAGGTATAAGTACGAGTTCTTAAAATTCATACTTTTGTGACATACTTGACGCATAGTTATATGAAATGTTTATGAACCCCTCAGCGAATGGACGCCAAAGGTCTGTCTAGGAAAGTTCGTGAACTCATATGATTGTGGCAATTTATGGACTCATAAGTGTGGTTTTATGAACTGGGTATAGTTATGTGTGAATGGAGTATTGAGGATATTACGAACAAATAGAATGTTTAAGCAAATGATCATTAGTGGAGATTTATTTTTCTAAACCCCTATTTATGCTAGATTTCAAAATTTTTGACATCAAGCTAAGTACGCACTATGTGCCTTTTAAGAAAAAAAAATTGTTTTTTATTTATCACTTATGTACCATGTGACCTGGTGCAGAGATGATAAAAATGATGGAGTCATCAATGCAGTATTACTTCGTGTGAATTTGACTTAAAGTCACTATTCCACTATGGTATGATGTAGCATGATAAAATCATCAAATGACGGAATCCTCAACGGACTGTAAATACAGTGCGGCATCATGACGTCATTCTCAAAAATGTTTTCAAAAACTCCAAGTGTTTATTGAAAGAAATTTCCTGAACCAAATTGTTTTGGTGTTGAATCCTATGATAAGACTGAGGTGAACTATGTTATTTGGATAAATAAATCCAATCTAGTAGCGTAAATATTCGCTAAAAAATAAATACGTTATGCATGACGTAATCGTGCGATGGGCTAATCACCTAAAGTACTAGTAATGGTAGTTTACTTTCTTTGTGATTGTAAACAGACCAAATAATGTTTTGTTTTGCAGTATAAATACTGTCAAATCTATGTGTTCATGGTCTATATGACCCCTCAGCATAATTTTACACCTTTTACCCTTGTGAGTGGTATATTGGGTAGTATGTGATATGTGTGAATGGTGTAAGGTGTAAGGTGAATTTCGGGGACTAAATTCTTATAAGGAAGGGTGAATGTGACAACCCGAGAATTTGGAGAATTTATTAAAATCTTAAATGATTAATTTAAGGTTCAATATTAGGACCTAGACAGGAAATAAGTGTATGGAATTGGCAGTTATGTAATGAAATTCCAGGAATTTCAAAAGTTTTGGATAAGACTTGAATTATGTGATAGACTGTAAGTGATAGTCTAGTAATGAGGTATTAAGATTATGGTAGATTTAAAATTCTTTTGAAGAATTATCAGTGATAAGTATCGAAGTGAATACTAGTCGGTATATTTGGTTACATATGTGAACCATAATGATTTGAGATCAAGGATTGATCAGATAAGTTATAACTTTAGAAAACCCTAAAGTTATGTTAATCATACGTTTATTAAGTTAGAAAAATCTAACGAATTGTTAGAAACCCTAACGGTACGCTCAGAAACTTTAATTTTAGTTTCGGGAATCCGAAACCCTAAATTCATGATATGAATATGGTGATTAATTTAGAAAACTCTAACGATATGTTCAGAAAGCCTAATTTAAGTATCGAGAATTTAAACCCTAATTTGGGAATCCTAATGCGGAGTATTAAACCCTAAGGGTTAAAAAGTTGTGTGTAAGGAATATGAACATTCTGTGATGGTTTATATTTGTTTATTATATAAACAAACAAAAGAAACTAGTGTAACCCTAATTATATATTAGGAATGAAGGATTTAATAACTTAAGGGTTATGGGAAAAGAGAATTGTGGTATTTAGAATACTTACAAATTCTAGGAGATTTATTTTATATATCTCAAATGATTAATTTTATAACCTAATTATAGCAAGTCTAATTGGGTTAAGGAAATAGATGTGAATGAGCAAGGATTTGTGTTTTAATTGATGAAGTAAAAACCCTAAGTAAATGATTTGGGTTGGATAAGAATTAAAGGAATTGGACTATGTATATTTTATAGCTCAAGTATTGGTGAATGAAATTGGTTAGAGGACCAAGTAATACATTAAAGGAATGGCTCAACTTTTAGCCAATTGAGAGAGGGAATTATTGGACTTTAAGTATGCTAAATAAGAGATCCAATTTTATGGATTAAAAGGCCACATGGCCGGCCATGAGGGGCTAGGAAAAGGGGGAATGAATGTTGTATTAATTGGTTAGCTTTAGTTGGTCACCAACTCTCAACCACTCCATCCATGTGTCAATTTTTATGTTGTCCAACACTTATGTTTTGCTTACAAGCAATCCTTAGCAATTAAGAACAAGAAAAAGAGAGATGTAAGGCACATGGCCGGTTATTGCATGAGAGAAGGAGGGTGAGTGTGGGCAAATAATAAAAAGCTACACAAAAGTCTATCCTATATTTTTCTTTCTTTCATCTCTTTGTCTTCCAAGTTGCTAAGGAAAAAGAGAGAGAGGGAGAAAGAGAGAGAGAGAGGTTCGGCTGCTCCAAAGAGAGAAAGAGAGAGAGGAGATTTTGATCTTCATTCATCCAAGATCCATGATCAAGCTATGGAGAAGAAGAAGAAGGAGAAGAAGAAAAGCTAAGGTATAACAAATTTATATTTGTAGGCTTAAGTTTCTTTGTAGTTTGATTTGATTTTTGTCAACTTGAAGTTGTGATCTTGAGGCTTAAAACCTTAGATCTATGTGTATATAAGTGTTTAATATGTAGATCTAACCTTTTTGAAGATCAAAAGTTAGATCTATAGCATGAATTGGAGGATAGGTTTTCAAAAGATAGAAAACCCTAAATTTTTCTTAGCTTTGATGTGTTTGATGCTTGTTTGTTGAATCAAGAAACTTTGTTTCTAAACTCAAAAGCCATGTATATACATGTTGATGAGTGTATCATGTTTAGATCTAAACATATTGGGTGTTGGTATTGGTTGAAATCAAAGGAATAGAAGAATGAAAATTTCCGGGAAAGTTAAACTTTTATAGTATGAGCTAGGTTTTTGATTTTCTTGAAATTTATGATGGATATTTATGATCTATACTCTTGGGATGTTAGATCTATGTGTAAAGGGTAAAATCCCTTTGGAATTACTCGAATAGGTTGAAAAATGAACAAGTTATGGGATTTTTCCCAAACTACACAAAGTTAAGAAAACTGTGGAAAGGACAGTTTTGGAACAGTCACTTCCGGGATAAATTCCGGGATCTAAAAATGTCCAAATATTGATTGTGATATATGAAAACTGTAGTTCGGAAAGATGCGAACCCAACAAAATTGACGGATCATTAATCGGAGTTACAGAACTCGTTTTATATAAGTTTTAGCAAAGGACTCCAAAACTGCCAAATGACAAAAACAAGCTGCCAAGAATTTTGTGAGGGCTGTTTTATCAACTTTTCTTGTGAGGAAAAATCAGACCATTTGGGAAATGCAAATATATGGTATTATGTAGCTCATGTCCAAAAATGAGCTAATTCCGAGTTAAAACGACCAAGTTATGACCATTACAATTTTTGTAATTTTCCGACGGAAATTGCTATAAACGGAGTTCAACAACTCTGATTGCCACGAAATTTAAAATGGAGCATCATGTTAACATATATAAGGTTATGCCAAAAGATGGGTATTACTGGAGTTAAGCAAGAGGTAGCTAATTTCTTAAGCTACGCACTAGAAATTAATTTTTGAAAAATACCAAAGGATGTTGGAAAATTATGGAAAAATACTTTTTATGCATGAAATACATGTATATGTGTTTGACCAAAGAATAGAAAAATAATAAGTTGATTTGGAATTTTTCGTGAAGAAGAATAGTGAATTCAGGTTGCTGAAATGGAATCCAGGTTGCTGGATTAGTATTTGACTTACTAGGTGTTAACGAATAACTTATGAAATGAAAAAGAGTGTTAAATCATATAAATATGACTCTATGGCATGGTTAAGCGCTGAGGTAGAGTTTAATTGAACTTAAACTCGATATTTGTCCGACTAGACCGTCGGGATGATAAATTGCGTCGGTATCAACTCAAACTTAATATTCTAACCTGATACTAAGTTTTATGTGTTGTATAGACTTATAATATTATGTAATGATTTTCATTAATATTTTATATTAAGTGAATATTAATGATTAAGGAATTATGTTGTATTTAATTCATTTAAATACGGTTTTAAAATGGTGATATATGGTAATAATTATCCGAAAATTATTACGAGATTAGAAAATATGTTTTGACTGATAAGAAAATTATCTGTTATGATATTATTCTAATATTGGAGATCTATATTATTAATATTAGGTCTTCGAGTAAAGCGTTATAAATTGCGTTGCGGTAATCAACGGTTCAGGCAAGTTTTTCAGTTCTATTATGTTTGTGGATGGAATGTGGTTATGTGTTAAATTACATATCATGCTCTATGAATTGTTAAAAGTCAAAATATGACTAAGATAATTGGGTTAAGGAATTCAATCTATATGTGATTACATGTTGAATGATGTAACCTGATAAATTAAAAATGTATAATGCATGAATGTATGCTTTGTAAGGAATTATTGATGCATATAGAATATGCATAGTAAAGAATATATGTTGCATGTATAGATGCATATTACTGGAAAGGTAGTGCATATAGAATTGTGTGCTATGTGAAACATGATAGATTGTTAAATTTGTTGGGCTGTCGAGCTCAATCTTACAAAAACAAACTTTTTACAGGTTAATGATGTTAGACAATATTAATTGCTATACGGATGATGAAGATTGATCGATGCACAAATGAATACATTTTCTTGAATTAAAAATTGTATAAATCTATAATTGGTAGTTTTATCAAACGTAATTGGCAGCTATATACAGTTTAAAATATTGTATAGATAAAGAAGGTTATTTTGAAATGAGAATAGATATGATTCTTAAACAAATGAATCATCGATAGAAAAGATAATGCCAAGTTCAGCTTGGGGCAATATATGCAGCTATTTTGTAATAGAATAGTTGAAAATAATGTTATGAGTTAGATAACTTTTGAATTGTGTAATCAGTTAAGGTTACTCGATTTTGGGGATAAATGTGTAAAGTTTAATGTATAAACAAATTATGTTTATATCTTCCGCGATTAGTGAAAGAATTAGTTTACCGAGTCCGCGGCGATTCGAGGCCCGGATTCGGGGCTACTATAGTTGGTATCAGAGCTGTTGGTTATGAAGCTTAGGTAGGAATATCTGAGACCAATAACCGCAGTGATTAGGATAAGTACTAACTCAAGTCGAGTTAGTGTGTCGGTGAGATTCAAAGATGAATCTCGGCGAGTGTAAAGCACAGAGTTCCCTAACTCTGATAATATAGTTGAACAGTAATGGTGAATAGATTGAGTCTAAAGGACTAAAAGTGCAGGAATAAAAGATCGTAAAACAAAACGATCATAGTGCATAGAAATAAATCGTAATATATACGATAAGATCACCCCGTGATCTGATAAGGTTATGATGTGGGAAAAAATCAATCTGATGATTGAAAAGTTTACAACAAGATGTTGTGTATCAGTTGTACTATGAAATTGTACTATGAAAACTCATGAAAGAGTTATGAATTATAAATACGGATTAAATAAAATTCGTATGGAGTAAGTGTGGAGCTAGAATTATGTGGGGATTCAATTGAGGACTCGTGTCAGCCGCTGAGTTGTATGATTCCTTGTATGGGCGGGGAATTTGTACTTGGTTTTAGAATCACTTAGCTTCCTGGTCGATGTAGTGGTTGGGTTGACCAATTCTTTGTATGGGCGGGGAATTGTTCACTTAGCTTCCTATATTGATTAGTGGCCGAGTTTGGTTTGACAACCACTTAGTTTCTGGCATTGATAATCATTGAAATGTTTGTGTCGCGCTATTTGCTATATGCATGTTAAGAGGGTGATTCCTTTCTCATGTGTATAACAGATAGATAGGTCATAGGTAGAGAATATAGGTATAAGTACGAGTTCTTAAAATTCATACTTTTGTGACATACTTGACGCATAGTTATATGAAATGTTTATGAACCCCTCAGCGAATGGACGCCAAAGGTCTGTCTAGGAAAGTTCGTGAACTCATATGATTGTGGCAATTTATGGACTCATAAGTGTGGTTTTATGAACTGGGTATAGTTATGTGTGAATGGAGTATTGAGGATAATACGAACAAATAGAATGTTTAAGCAAATGATCATTAGTGGAGATTTAGGTTTTTCTAAACCCCTATCTATGCTAGATTTCAAAATTTTTGACATCAAGCTAAGTACGCACTATGTGCCTTTTAAGAAAAAAAATTATTTTTTATTTATCACTTATGTACCATGTGACTTGGTGCAGAGATGATAAAAATGATGGAGTCATCAATGCAGTATTACTTCGTGTGAATTTGACTTAAAGTCACTATTCCACTATGGTATGATGTAGCATGATAAAATCATCAAATGACGGAATCCTCAACGGACTGTAAATACAGTGCGGCATCATGACGTCATTCTCAAAAATGTTTTCAAAAACTCCAAGTGTTTATTGAAAGAAATTTCCTGAACCAAATTGTTTTGGTGTTGAATCCTATGATAAGACTGAGGTGAACTATGTTGTTTGGATAAATAAATCCAATCTAGTAGCGTAAATATTCGCTAAAAAATAAATACGTTATGCATGACGTAATCGTGCGATGGGCTAATCACCTAAAGTACTAGTAATGGTAGTTTACTTTCTTTGTGATTGTAAACAGACCAAATAATGTTTTGTTTTGCAGTATAAATACTGTCAAATCTATGTGTTCATGGTCTATATGACCCCTCAGCATAATTTTACACCTTTTACCCTTGTGAGTGGTATATTGGGTAGTATGTGATATGTGTGAATGGTGTAAGGTGTAAGGTGAATTTCGGGGACTAAATTCTTATAAGGAGGGGTGAATGTGACAACCCGAGAATTTGGAGAATTTATTAAAATCTTAAATAATTAATTTAAGGTTCAATATTAGGACCTAGACAGGAAATAAGTGTATGGAATTGGCAGTTATGTAATGAAATTCCAGGAATTTCAAAAGTTTTGGATAAGACTTGAATTATGTGATAGACTGTAAGTGATAGTCTAGTAATGAGGTATTAAGATTATGGTAGATTTAAAATTCTTTTGAAGAATTATCAGTGATAAGTATCGAAGTGAATACTAGTCGGTATATTTGGTTACATATGTGAACCATAATGATTTGAGATCAAGGATTGATCAGATAAGTTATAACTTTAGAAAACCCTAAAGTTATGTTAATCATACGTTTATTAAGTTAGAAAAATCTAACAAATTGTTAGAAACCCTAACGGTACGCTTAGAAACTTTAATTTTAGTTTTGGGAATCTGAAACCCTAAATTTATGATATGAATATGGTGATTAAGTTAGAAAACTCTAACGATATGTTCAGAAAGCCTAATTTAAGTATCGAGAATTTAAACCCTAATTTGGGAATCCTAATGCGGAGTATTAAATCCTAAGGGTTAAAAAGTTGTGTGTAAGGAATATGAACATTCTGTGATGGTTTATATTTGTTTATTATATAAACAAACAAAAGAAACTAGTGTAACCCTAATTATATATTAGGAATGAAGGATTTAATAACTTAAGGGTTATGGGAAAAGAGAATTGTGGTATTTAGAATACTTACAAATTCTAGGAGATTTATTTTATATATCTCAAATGATTAATTTTATAACCTAATTATAGCAAGTCTAATTGGGTTAAGGAAATAGATGTGAATGAGCAAGGATTTGTGTTTTAATTGATGAAGTAAAAATCCTAAGTAAATGATTTGGGTTGGATAAGAATTAAAGGAATTGGACTATGTATATTTTATAGCTCAAGTATTGGTGAATGAAATTTGTTAGAGGACCAAGTAATACATTAAAGGAATGGCTCAACTTTTAGCCAATTGAGAGAGGGAATTATTGGACTTTAAGTATGCTAAATAAGAGATCAAATTTTATGGATTAAAAGGCCACATGGACGGCCATGAGGGGCTAGGAAAAGGGGGAATGAATGTTGTATTAATTGGTTAGCTTTAGTTGGTCACCAACTCTCAACCACTCCATCCATGTGTCAATTTTTATGTTGTCCAACACTTATGTTTTGCTTACAAGCAATCCTTAGCAATTAAGAACAAGAAAAAGAGAGATGTAAGGCACATGGCCGGTTATTGCATGAGAGAAGGAGGGTGAGTGTGGGCAAATAATAAAAAGCTACACAAAAGTCTATCCTATATTTTTCTTTCTTTCATCTCTTTGTCTTCCAAGTTGTTAAGGAAAAAGAGAGAGAGGGAGAAAGAGAGAGAGAGGTTCGGCTGCTCCAATGAGAGAAAGAGAGAGAGGAGATTTTGATCTTCATTCATCCAAGATCCATGATCAAGCTATGGAGAAGAAGAAGAAGGAGAATAAGAAAAGCAAAGGTATAACAAATTTATATTTGTAGGCTTAAGTTTCTTTGTAGTTTGATTTGATTTTTGTCAACTTGAAGTTGTGATCTTAAGGCTTAAAACCTTAGATCTATGTGTATATAAGTGTTTAATATGTAGATCTAACCTTTTTGAAGATCAAAAGTTAGATCTATAGCATGAATTGGAGGATAGGTTTTCAAAAGATAGAAAACCCTAAATTTTTCTTAGCTTTGATGTGTTTGATGCTTGTTTGTTGAATCAAGAAACTTTGTTTCTAAACTCAAAAGCCATGTATATACATGTTGATGAGTGTATCATGGTTAGATCTAAACATATTGGGTGTTGGTATTGGTTGAAATCAAAGGAATAGAAGAATGGAAATTTTCGGGAAAGTTAAACTTTTATAGTATGAGCTAGGTTTTTGATTTACTTGAAATTTATGATGGATATTTATGATCTATACTCTTGGGATGTTATATCTATGTGTAAAGGGTAAAATCCCTTTGGAATTACTCGAATAGGTTGAAAATGAACAAGTTATGGGATTTTTCCCAAACTACACAAAGTTAAGAAAACTGTGGAAAGGACAGTTTTGGAACAGTCACTTCCGGGCTAAATTCCGGGAGCTAAACATGTCCAAATATTGATTATGATATATGAAAACTGTATTTCGGAAAGATAAGAACCCAAAACAATTGACGGATCATTAATCGGAGTTACATAACTCGTTTTATATAAGTTTTAGCAAAGGAATCCAAAACTGCCAAATGACAAAAACAAGCTGCCAAGAATTTTGTGAGGGCTGTTTTGTCAACTTTTCTTGTGAGGAAAAATCCGACCATTTGGGAAATGAAAATATATGGTATTATGTAGCTCATGTCCAAAAATGAGCTAATTCCGAGTTAAAACGACCAAGTTATGACCATTACAATTTTTGTGATTTTTCGACAGAAATCGCTATAAACAGAGTTCTACAACTCCGATTGCCACGAAATTTAAAATGGAGCATCACGTTAACATATATAAGGTTATGCCAAAAGATGGACATTACTGGAGTTAAGAACGAGGTAGCTAATATCTTAAGCTACGCACTAGAAATTAATATTTGAAAAATACCAAAGGATGTTGGAAAATTATGGAAAAATACTTTTTATGCATGAAATACATGCATATGTGTTTGACCAAAGAATAGAAAAATAATAAGTTGATTTGGAATTTTTCGTGAAGAAGAATAGTGAATTTAGGTTGCTGAAATGGAATCCAGGTTGCTGGATTAGTATTTGACTTACTAGGTGTTAACGAATAACTTATGAAATGAAAAAGAGTGTTAAATCATATAAATATGACTCTATGGCATGGTTAAGCGCTGAGGTAGAGTTTAATTGAACTTAAACTCGATATTTGTCCGACTAGACCGTCGGGATGATAAATTGCGTCGGTATCAACTCAAACTTAATATTCTAACCTGATACTAAGTTTTATGTGCTGTATAGACTTATAATATTATGTAATGATTTTCATTAATATTTTATATTAAGTGAATATTAATGATTAAGGAATTATGTTGTATTTAATTCATTTAAATACGGTTTTAAAATGGTGATATATGGTAATAATTATCCGAAAATTATTACTAGATTAGAAAATATGTTTTGACTGATAAGAAATTTATCTGTGATGATATTATTCTAATATTGGAGATCTATATTATTAATATTAGGTCTTCGAGTAAAGCGTTATAAATTGCGTTGCGGTAATCAACGGTTCAGGCAAGTTTTTCAGTTCTATTATGTTTGTGGATGGAATGTGGTTACGTGTTAAATTACATATCATGCTCTATGAATTGTTAAAAGTCAAAATATGACTAAGATAATTGGGTTAAGGAACTCAATCTATATGTGATTACATGTTGAATGATGTAACCTGATAAATTAAAAATGTATAATGCATGAATGTATGCTTTGTAAGGAATTATTGATGCATATAGAATATGCATAGTAAAGAATATATGTTGCATGTATAGATGCATATTACTGGAAAGGTAGTGCATATAGAATTGTGTGCTATATGAAACATGATAGATTGTTAAATTTGCTGGGCTGTCGAGCTCAATCTTGCAAAAACAAACTTTTTACAGGTTAATGATGTTAGACAGTATTAATTGCTATACGGATGATGAAGATTGATCGATGCGCAAATGAATACATTTTCTTGAATTAAAAATTGTATAAATCTATAATTGATAGTTTTATCAAACGTAATTGGCAGCTATATACAGTTTGAAATATTGTATAGATAAAGAAGGTTATTTTGAAATGAGAATAGATATGATTCTTAAACAAATGAATCATCGATAGAAAAGATAATGCCAAGTTCAGCTTGGGGCAATATATGCAGCTATTTTGTAATAGAATAGTTGAAAATAATGTTATGAGTTAGATAACTTTTGAATTATGTAATCAGTTAAGGTTACTCAATTTTGGGGATAAATGTGTAAAGTTTAATGTATAAATAAATTATGTTTATATCTTCCGCGATTAGTGAAAGAATTAGTTTACCGAGTCCGAGGCGATTTGGGGCCCGGATTCGGGGCTACTACAGACATAGTTCATGGTCTTAAGACCCTCAGATTTAAATCTTGAACTTATTTTCTATTATTGATTTGTAGAACGAGTTCTCTATTATTCAGTATTCATTGTTTAAGCTTATGTTGTTGCTATTATTATTCTTTATATTAGTGAGCAATTATTTTCTCACTCTTGTAATTAACACTGCAGCTAAACTTGAGAAAGTCGATGAGTCGTCTTCTAACAAAGGAAAGGGCAAGATGTTCAAGTCATGAAGACTTATTTTAATTTACGTAAATGAATTTATGTTATAAGACTTCTGTTATTTTGTGATGTATTCCGCAAACTTATGTAATAGTTGAAGGTTAGAGTACCTAGGATTGTTTTAAGTTGATTTAACCCTTTAATGGGAAAGACTACTATTTAAGTTATTTAAGTTATGTCTTTATCCTTTATTATGGGTAGTTAGATGTAATTATTTAGGATAGTGAGCACCAAATCCTGTGGGAATGAAGTACCGGGATTTGGGGGTGTCACAGGTTGGTATCAGAGCCTTAGGTTATGAACCTTAGGTGGGGAAAACCTTAGGAAGTAACCTGTAAGTAGATAGAAAACATATTGGTGATAAACTCTTATCGAGTTCTAAGTACAAGAGAATGTGCATGTGTCTGATCCTGAGGGAGCCTTCTCTGTTGGTTGCTGCGGAAGTACAGGAGAATGTGCATGTGTCTGATCCTGAGGAGGAGGACTCTGAGGAGATAAAGGTGGAAGATGAGGAAGAGGATCCTGTAGAGTTTCCACCAAACTCCATATCAGTTGAGATGTACGATGAGTTGTATGACCGATACACAGAATTAAAAGATAAGATTGAGGAGATGAAAGAGCTAGCTGAGATGCGTCAATTAACTATAGAGCAGAAGGATGTGGAGATTCAGGAACTCGACTCACTACTTGGAAACATAGAGTGGAACCTAGTTCACACGGAGGGACATCGAGAGGAGCTATTGACTGAGAACGAGAAGATGAAGACTGAAGTTGAAAAGCTAAAAGATGACTTGAAGGAGGAGTCAGCTAAGCGTGCGAGAGAAGAGGAGTCATGGATGAAGGCTACTCAGTGTGCAAATCATTCTGAAGCCAAGGTTCAGACGAAGAAATCCAAAATGAATGAAATGGATTATGCCTTTCATTTTACGATTGATAGGGCCCAGGATCGAGTCTTTTATTACCCACCTCAATTTAAAGACTTTCCATGGTTCATGATGGATCGTAGGATAGTGTATCGTATTATGGAAGTAGAGCGTAGAGAAGCCACTCGACGTCTTAACATGCAAAGATAGGAAGAGTAATAAGATGTGTAACTAAATATGTGAATAAATATATTATAAATCCCTTATTTTGAGATAAATAAAGGGGTAGGATGAGTATGTAATCCTGAAACATGTCTAGTTCAGGAAAGTTGATGTTGATAGCAGAGGTGATATCCTTAGTATGTTTTGAAAACTATGAATAAATAAAATATCAAAGTTTTTTGGAATGTTGTGTGTTTAGCTTTAATCTTAGTATTTTAAAGTTAAACTTTAAGATATTCAAGGAATTGAATAGTGATCTAATAAACGAATATTTTAACAAAAAAATGCATCCTAGAAGAAGACAACCACGCTAACAACCACCTCCTGAGGGGTCTACTAACAATAACAGTAACGAGGCCAACGCTAACCCGGTTCAGCAGTTGGTGACTTTGTTAACTGGAGCACTTATAAATCTGCCACAAGCACAAGTCACGACTTTCAAGGACTTCAAAGCGGTTGGACCACCGAAGTTTCAAGGGTCTATGATTCCAATTGAAGCCCAAACCTAGATCATGGAAATGGAGAAGGTGTTCGACGTTGCCAGAGTTAACGAGGATAAGAAGACCGCTTTCGCAACATTTATGTTGAAGTCTGAAGCTAGCTATTGGTGGTAGGAAAATAAGATTTTTGGGGGACAGGGAATAGTAGCGTGTGATAGGTTTAAAGAAATGTTTTTCAAAATTTACTTTCTGACTAGTTTCCGGAATCAGTTAAAAGTTCAATTCTTGGAGCTAAAGCAAGGAACTATGACTGTGCCGGAGTATGCTGCAAAGTTTAATGAGCTGACAAGGTTCGTTACGTATGAAGTCAATACCGATGAGCGTAAGGCAAGAAGGTTTGAACAAGGGTTTCAATGTTCCAGTTAAACACATTTGCGGCAGTATTGGAAAAGGAAATTATTGTGGAAGGTGGAAGCGATGCCTTAACCAAATATAATCAAGAACAAAAGAAGAAAAAGAGTGAGAATTAAAACAAGGTTGGTTGAAGCAATGGTGGAAGTAACAACCAAAAAAGGAAATGGAATGAAAATTTGAGTGCGGGAGGACAACAAGGATGTCAGCAAAAGAAGATGTTTGAAAATTGTGCTACTTGCGGAAAGAACCACACTGGTGTGTGTTTAAAAGGAAAACGAGTTTGATTTAATTGTGGCTAGAAGGGTCACATTTCACCAAATTGTTTTAGTCCAAAGAAGGGAGCATGTTTCACCTGTGCGTCGAAGGATCAAATGGCTCGTGATTGCCCTAAAAAGACAGCGGGAAGCGCAAGTGGAGTAAAAGGAAACAACAGTGGTGGTACTTTAACTATCACTCGACCAGTACAATCAAGCCGACCTACTGCTAGGACTTTTAATATGATCGTACAAGATGTTGTGCAGCTAAAGGATGTGGTGTAAGGTATCATTCTGATTAATGGTATTAATGCATATATGTTATTTGATTCGGGTGCTACTTATTCATTTATATCTGATAAATTTACTCAGAACTTAGATTTTCCTCTTATGGATCGATACGGCTCTGCATTGATTATAGAGAATTAAATAAGGTCACGATTAAAAATAAGTACCCGTTACCGAGAATCGATGACTTGTTCGATCAACTGAAGGGAGCAAGATATTTCTCAAAGATAGACCTAAGGAGTGGTTATCATCAACTGAAGGTGAGGCCAGAGGATGTACTGAAAATGGCATTCATAACTCAGTATGGTCATTATAAGTTTTTGGTTATGTCATTTGGTTTAACCAATGCACTTGCAGCATTTATGGATTTGATGAACAGGTTGTTTAAACCATTCTTAGATAAATTTGTAGTGGTGTTTATTGATGATATTTTGTTGTATTCAAAGACCAAAGAGGAACATGTTGAACACTTAAGGGCGACGTTGGAGACATTGAGGAGAGAAAAGTTGTACGCTAAATTCTTGAAGTGTGAGTTTTGGTTAGAATGTGTACAGTTTCTTGGGAAAGTTATTGACAAGGATGGAATATCGCTAGATCCATCAAAAGTTGAAGCTGTAATAAACTGGGATTGTGACGCCCCGAAATCCGGTCTATCTTCACACCCAGATTCCGTATATCACGATCCCATCTTCTTCCAAACATACATCATTATATAGCTTAATATAACAACATATACTCTCAAATCCCAGGTTCTGGAAACCTTATAACCTTTTTCATTACAAATAATGATAAATACATTATTCATTTCATCTTACAAGAGTGACTTTTAATCCGCCACCAAGGATACATAACAGTTCCTTAAACTAGTCTATAGTTCAATTTCATCTTTCTATATTACAAGTCTTCACTTGATCTTCTCGCTCATTCACACTCTGAAGGGAACTTCATCTGGATACCATCAGCTTGACCTTTACGGGATCCTTAAGTTCGTCTAACATCATTCGCTGAAAATGTTTTTCATATAAAGCAAGTGTGAGCATTCAATTGCCCAGCAAGCCATAACAGTTGAACAAACATCTTCAAGAATTTAAACATTCTTTATAACTTCGATAACCGAACAAAGGTTATGAAGCAGCTCGAATAATAGGAATAATCACGATTCCTATCATTTTAAAACATTATTCTCATGCACTTTGAAATACTTTTATTCTTCTACCTTTTTCATACTCATCAGGTCTGGCTAGAATCATTAGCACAGACTTAAAAATAACGGATCATGTATAAGCAGAACATACTTGTATTGAACAGCTCAATCATAGAACAGTTCATATCATAGAAACACCGAAGTGTTCATATTGTGGCACAAGGCCTCATATGTTCTACCACCTTGTACAAATATCACACATTCACACATAGACATAACTTCTCAAGTTCAACATCTGAGAAGCTAAAGAAACTAGCATTCATTTAGAATATGAATGAAGTTAGGAAACTTGCCTTACGCACAGCTACAGCCTACGCTGAACTGCTCATTTCGGTTCCTATGTAGCACATAAGAAAAACAGAACATACACTAATTAGTCATGTATAATTGACTTATGCATTAGCTTAACTTTACTTTTTAGGGTTCACATTCTTTCAACCTAAGTTTACGCGACCACTTTCATTATCGTTCTACAGCTTCATAACATACGGAGATGTCTTACTTTTACGCTCATCATCTTTGATGTTTTACATTTTATCTTCTTCTTATTACTTCTCTAAGACACAGCACACATCGCTTCTCTGCTAGTAGTCCATATGGTACTCTGAGTGGTTTCCCATAAACAACCAACAAACAAGTTCCCGTCTCGTCTACACTGCCCATAACAGTGAGTTAGATCGGTTGCCAGTTTTGTATATACCTTCGCGCACTGAAGGAATTGTTTAGCCCAGCTCCCATATGTCAACCATCAAAGGTTACGATTGTACCACAACCTATACTCATCTTAACTTATCCGCACTATTAAACTTTAATATTCGGTAAGTTAATTTCTTATTCCTTTCGCTTCCTGGCAACTAAATACCACGCCTCAGTATTCACTCTTTATCGTCTGAGTCATACAGTCTTATGTATACTCAGAGCGATCATTCCCTGCAATCCTTAACTCGGCTTTGTTATGTTAAAGGCTATTATCTTTAATTCAACTTCTTTACCGTTCATGGTTCAATCCATTACCTTCATTATCTTACGGTCAAACCATACACGGGGTGTAGGTTCTATCCGTTTAATATTTACGTTCCTATAACCTCCACGTCGATTAAAGTGTTAAACGCTTACATTTCATTCTAACGTTCTCATCTGACTCACATTCGGCTTCCATTAATCTCATTACCATTCATTACTGCTTTCTTAATACCATTCGTTATTATTCTTTAAAGTCGAAGCCATACAGTTCGCTGTATGCTAAGACCACTCGTTTACCACAACAACGTTGTGTACACAGCGTCTAAACGCTTCAAATCTATCTCTAACTGTCATGACATAACATCGAAATGTTATTCATTACACTCGTCGCTCAACGTCTAAGGAATCACAACCATAGCAACCCCTCACGTTTGTTCATCGCGACTACGGTCCCCGGACATCGGTTATGTAACTCGCAATAAAAAAAATTATTTGTCTTTTAATCACTTTTAATCTTTTCGTTCAACCTTCATTAAAAGTTAATACACTTTATTAAGTGTTTCATTAATTGAACTATATGTTCGAATTTCTTTCTTGCACATCCCCCAGAAATTGAGCAGTAAAAATCTCATTTCTGGTATTGCACAGCACCGGCGCTGCGGCGCCATGCTCCTTCCTTAATCTCGCGCTGCGGCGTCACTTAGCAGTGGCCAAGGGACGGGACTCGCGCTGCGGCGCCGGCCTCCAAGGCAAAACTCCGCGCCGCGGCGCCAAGCAAAAACCCTAGAAAAATTTTTCTAAGTATTTTACAAGCTTGAGACGCTAACTTCACAATCTTATAACTTCTTCGTTATAACTCGGAACGAGGTCATTCCAAAGTCATTCTCTTCCTTATCTTATGTACTTTAATATCCCTCAGACAGAACTTCATTCTAAATATGTTAATGTGCCATTCGATTGGCTTGATCATCACCCTTCGTTTATTTTATGTTTTTAACGCTCTTTGTTCGTTCATCCGTAATTCGGTCATCCGAACTCGGAATTCGATCGTTCTTGAATCCACGACTCACGTTTTCAACATTTTCTTACATCCTTATAAAACCCTACATGTTTGGAATTTATTTACTAACTTTCTAATTCTCGTTTGTCTTTTACGAAATTTTCGCCATAACTTCGTTATAGCTATGTTTTAATCCGTTCTTCATGAACGTTTCTATCATTCCTAACCAAGAAATATGCATCAAACTTATACGCGATGGTTTTAAACTTGTCCATCAACAACAATTATCCTACGATGGTTTTAAATTTGTCCATCAACAACGTTCTTCGCGTTCTTCGTTCGTTCTTTAATTTTAATCGATATTTGGATTATGATTTCACTTTTTATTGGAATTTGATGTTATAGAACATTATTCCTTACTTATTTCATCTACTCATTCATATAATCAACTCAGATTGTTCTAATTCATTATGAATCATATACTTCTTTAAGAATTTTATTTACTAAACTTCAAATTCTTATTTCCTTATTTCTCATGATTTTTAACCATATGAAATCATCCCTAACATCATCTACTCATTATCCTCATTAAGTTATGTTTTAAACATATATATAACTTAAAGAAAATCTAACATAGAAGTTAGGTTTTAATACCTTTCCTCTTTATTTTTCTTCCGCTAGGCAAAACCGGCGATTTGCTAGCTTTTCTATTTCACGAACATTTTTGATCCGATCAATCATGCTCATGATCTTCCTTCTCCCTCTCCATCCGAATTCTCTCTCTCTCTCAAATGTAGGATTTTCAAAAATCTCATTTAAATGAAATCTAGCTTCCTATTTATAGATTTTCCAAAGTTAGGGCAAAATAGTCATTTCACCCCCCTTAACCTCCTTACTATTCATTACCTAACAACTAAGTTAACTTACTCCTTAAGTTTACTTAACACTTAAGTCTACTTAACCTTTAAGTTTGCTTAACTTTTAAGTTTACTTAATACTTAAGTTTACTTAATACTTAAGTTTACTTAATGCTTAAGTTTTCTATTTCCACCTCCTTAGTTAACCTCCTTACTATTCACGTAGCTTCCCTTGGAAGCTTCGTGGTTCCATCTTTCGGGTTTCGTCCGACAGGTTTAAAAACTGCGATTCTCGGATTCCAAATATTTTTGGATATTTCGTCTTTCCTTTACCGATTAACTTTTACGTATTCTTCGGATTTCCGAAAAACTGAAAAACACTTTTTGGCGTTGAGCGTTTTCCTTCATATTTTACCCTAACGTAGCTAAACGGATGAAAAGTACATAGCAGTACTTTTCGTCGTTTTTATTTTATCCGATTTCTGCACGTTTTTCGAGAAAAACTTTTATCGGCTTACTTAACTCTTCACGATATATTATCAGCAAATCTTTTGACGGAATGTCATTTTGACATACCGAACTCTCAGAATGGCTTAGGTTATTTCAAACCCTAACCCTTAGGTTTCATCAGGTGAATAGTGCCTATTTCGTCTTTTTCCCTGAAATATTTTTGTTCCCGGAAAATTTTCATTTTCGTCTTGAAAATTCCTACTCGTTCAGTCTAGCTCGTAGCCAGAATCCTCCCGACTTATAATCATCCTAGGTTCTAGAACGATTAATAACCACATAGCACATAATATTATTAATAAAAATTCATTTTATTAATAACTAATTCTTTAACTTAATTTCTGGAAAATCCAAATTTCTGGGGCGTTACACTCTTCCCCTCTTATAAAAATTCCGTCCTCGGAATTTCTCAAAACCACACCCATACCCGGGTCATCACATTCACCCCTTCTTCACAGAATTTCGTCCTCGAAATTTTAGCCTACCCTTCTTCTCAACTTCCCTTCAACGGAGTTCTTATCTTTCCCTCATTCCTAACCCCCATAACCTATCAAGAATCATGAAGCAGAATGAATAACGAGGAAAATAAAATTTCCTCTTAAAACGTTTCATACTTTTGCTGAGGGGTCAAATCGACCATGAACTCTTACTAGGTTAAACAGCATTTCGCCGTAAGCCCTTCTTTAACGGTCAGTTTACAATCACAAAGAAAGTAACTACCTCTTTCATGTTCTCCTCAGACTAAGTCATTAGATTCCGCACCAAATAATTTGGTTTGGCACAAGTTCTCAAAGAAATCTCGATGACATACCATTTGTCTCGCCGAATCAAGTAGCTTAGACCATACCAATAAATTGGATATCAACGTGAAACAATCGTCTAGTCAACTCAATTGACATTGACTAATACTTTAAATTCTTTTTCAATACATCAAAACGTTTTATGACGTCATGATACCGTACTTTTCACAGTACGTTGAGGACTTCGTCAGTTTGTGACTTCGTCATTATACATCATACCATAGTGGGTTGTTGATCCTAAGATCACATCCAACACCAGGTTCAATTGCATTAATAACTCCATCTTTTTACCATACTTGCATCAAATGCATTGATGATATAAAATTCATTTTGATATTTCAAATCAATTTCTGTCTAGCCGAAACAATTAGCATAGACATACCAAGAATAGTTCTTTTTTTAAAAAATCTATTGATCCCAAAAGTTGAACCAATTCTTTCATTTTTTAAAAAAATACGAACACATATGCACGACTTCAATAAACTTCGAAATCTAGCGTAGCTAGATGACTTGGAATATCCTATTCTCCACCTTCCTTCATTGTCTTACTGCGACAATACCTAATCTTCTCTAGCTCCTTCAATACTAAGCCTACTGAAAACAACTCATTTTTAGTCTAAACATTCTTATATCTTAGTACAGTCCATCAACTTACCACACATTATGAGTTCAGGAACTTTCCACAATAATACGAGTTTAAGAACCATCCCAGACAGACCATAAGTGTCCATTCGCTGAGAAGTTCAAAAATGTACCATATCATTATGAGTCACGAACGTACCATAAGTATGAGTTTCAAGAACTCGCACCTACCTTATCGTTCTCTACCTATCAAGTATATACATGAGAAAAGATTCACCTCCTCGTCATATACATCTTGACAACGTGACCAATTCCAATGATTATCATTTTAATAAGCTAAGCAGTTGTTACACCAAGCACAAACCTCTGCCCATACAAAGGTTCATACAACTTAGCTATCACATGAGTCTTCAATTGAAATTTTATAACTTCTAAATCTCTCTCTACTTAATACGAATTTTCTTTAATTCATATACTATCCCTCACAACTCAATCTTAGTTCTTCTTCCCGTACTACTTCGTAGTACTATAAATCATTCATTGTTTAACAGCTCATCTGTTACTACGATTCACTATGATCACGTGGTGATCTTCTTATCCCTCTCTCTACGATTATAGTCTTAGATACTCTTACCTAAGATTTATAACCTATCAGCTCTGATACCAATCTGTGACGCCCCGAAATCCGGTCTATCTTCACACCCAGATTCCGTATATCACGATCCCATCTTCTTCCAAACATACATCATTATATAGCTTAATATAACAACATATACTCTCAAATCCCAGGTTCTGGAAACCTTATAACCTTTTTCATTACAAATAATGATAAATACATTATTCATTTCATCTTACAAGAGTGACTTTTAATCCGCCACCAAGGATACATAACAGTTCCTTAAACTAGTCTATAGTTCAATTTCATCTTTCTATATTACAAGTCTTCACTTGATCTTCTCGCTCATTCACACTCTGAAGGGAACTTCATCTGGATACCATCAGCTTGACCTTTACGGGATCCTTAAGTTCGTCTAACATCATTCGCTGAAAATGTTTTTCATATAAAGCAAGTGTGAGCATTCAATTGCCCAGCAAGCCATAACAGTTGAACAAACATCTTCAAGAATTTAAACATTCTTTATAACTTCGATAACCGAACAAAGGTTATGAAGCAGCTCGAATAATAGGAATAATCACGATTCCTATCATTTTAAAACATTATTCTCATGCACTTTGAAATACTTTTATTCTTCTACCTTTTTCATACTCATCAGGTCTGGCTAGAATCATTAGCACAGACTTAAAAATAACGGATCATGTATAAGCAGAACATACTTGTATTGAACAGCTCAATCATAGAACAGTTCATATCATAGAAACACCGAAGTGTTCACATTGTGGCACAAGGCCTCATATGTTCTACCACCTTGTACAAATATCACACATTCACACATAGACATAACTTCTCAAGTTCAACATCTGAGAAGCTAAAGAAACTAGCATTCATTTAGAATATGAATGAAGTTAGGAAACTTGCCTTACGCACAGCTACAGCCTACGCTGAACTGCTCATTTCGGTTCCTATGTAGCACATAAGAAAAACAGCACATACACTAATTAGTCATGTATAATTGACTTATGCATTAGCTTAACTTTACTTTTTAGGGTTCACATTCTTGCAACCTAAGTTTACGCGACCACTTTCATTATCGTTCTACAGCTTCATAACATACGGAGATGTCTTACTTTTACGCTCATCATCTTTGATGTTTTACATTTTATCTTCTTCTTATTACTTCTCTAAGACACAGCACACACCGCTTCTCTGCTAGTAGTCCATATGGTACTCTGAGTGGTTTCCCATAAACAACCAACAAACAAGTTCCCGTCTCGTCTACACTGCCCATAACAGTGAGTTAGATCGGTTGCCAGTTTTGTATATACCTTCGCTCACTGAAGGAATTGTTTAGCCCAGCTCCCATATGTCAACCATCAAAGGTTACGATTGTACCACAACCTATACTCATCTTAACTTATCCGCACTATTAAACTTTAATATTCGGTAAGTTAATTTCTTATTCCTTTCGCTTCCTGGCAACTAAATACCACGCCTCAGTATTCACTCTTTATCGTCTAAGTCATACAGTCTTATGGATACTCAGAGCGATCATTCCCTGCAATCCTTAACTCGGCTTTGTTATGTTAAAGGCTATTATCTTTAATTCAACTTCTTTACCGTTCATGGTTCAATCCATTACCTTCATTATCTTACGGTCAAACCATACACGGGGTGTAGGTTCTATCCGTTTAATATTTACGTTCCTATAACCTCCACGTCGATTAAAGTGTTAAACGCTTACATTTCATTCTAACGTTCTCATCTGACTCACATTCGGCTTCCATTAATCTCATTACCATTCATTACTGCTTTCTTAATACCATTCGTTATTCTTCTTTAAAGTCGAAGCCATACAGTTCGCTGTATGCTAAGACCACTCGTTTACCACAACAACGTTGTGTACACAGCGTCTAAACGCTTCAAATCTATCTCTAACTGTCATGACATAACATCGAAATGTTATTCATTACACTCGTCGTTCAACGTCTAAGGAATCACAACCATAGCAACCCCTCACGTTCGTTCATCGCGACTACGGTCCCCGGACATCGATTATGTAACTCGCAATAAAAAAAATTGTTTGTCTTTTAATCACTTTTAATCTTTTCGTTCAACCTTCATTAAAAGTTAATACACTTTATTAAGTGTTTCATTAATTGAACTATATGTTCGAATTTCTTTCTTGCACATCCCCCAGAAATTGAGCAGTAAAAATCTCATTTCTGGTATTGCACAGCACCGGCGCTGCGGCGCCATGCTCCTTCCTTAATCTCGCGCTGCGGCGTCACTTAGCAGTGGCCAAGGGACGGGACTCGCGCTGCGGCGCCGGCCTCCAAGGCAAAACTCCGCGCCGCGGCGCCAAGCAAAAACCCTAGAAAAATTTTTCTAAGTATTTTACAAGCTTGAGACGCTAACTTCACAATCTTATAACTTCTTCGTTATAACTCGGAACGAGGTCATTCCAAAGTCATTCTCTTCCTTATCTTATGTACTTTAATATCCCTCAGACAGAACTTCATTCTAAATATGTTAATGTGCCATTCGATTGGCTTGATCATCACCCTTCGTTTATTTTATGTTTTTAACGCTCTTTGTTCGTTCATCAGTAATTCGGTCATCCGAACTCGGAATTCGATCGTTCTTGAATCCACGACTCACGTTTTCAACATTTTCTTACATCCTTATAAAACCCTACATGTTTGGAATTTATTTACTAACTTTCTAATTCTCGTTTGTCTTTTACGAAATTTTCGCCATAACTTCGTTATAGCTATGTTTTAATCCGTTCTTCATGAACGTTTCTATCATTCCTAACCAAGAAATATGCATCAAACTTATAAGCGATGGTTTTAAACTTGTCCATCAACAACAATTATCCTACGATGGTTTTAAATTTGTCCATCAACAACGTTCTTCGCGTTCTTCGTTCGTTCTTTAATTTTAATCGATATTTGGATTATGATTTCACTTTTTATTGGAATTTGATGTTATAGAACATTATTCCTTACTTATTTCATCTACTCATTCATATAATCAACTCAGATTGTTCTAATTCATTATGAATCATATACTTCTTTAAGAATTTTATTTACTAAACTTCAAATTCTTATTTCCTTATTTCTCATGATTTTTAACCATATGAAATCATCCCTAACATCATCTACTCATTATCCTCATTAAGTTATGTTTTAAACATATATATAACTTAAAGAAAATCTAACATAGAAGTTAGGTTTTAATACCTTTCCTCTTTATTTTTCTTCCGCTAGGCAAAACCGACGATTTGCTAGCTTTTCTATTTCACGAACATTTTTTATCCGATCAATCATGCTCATGATCTTCCTTCTCCCTCTCCATCCGAATTCTCTCTCTCTCTCAAATGTAGGATTTTCAAAAATCTCATTTAAATGAAATCTAGCTTCCTATTTATAGATTTTCCAAAGTTAGGGCAAAATAGTCATTTCACCCCCCTTAACCTCCTTACTATTCATTACCTAACAACTAAGTTAACTTACTCCTTAAGTTTACTTAACACTTAAGTCTACTTAACCTTTAAGTTTGCTTAACTTTTAAGTTTACTTAATACTTAAGTTTACTTAACACTTAAGTTTACTTAATACTTAAGTTTACTTAATGCTTAAGTTTTCTATTTCCACCTCCTTAGTTAACCTCCTTACTATTCACGTAGCTTCCCTTGGAAGCTTCGTGGTTCCATCTTTCGGGTTTCGTCCGACAGGTTTAAAAACTGCGATTCTCGGATTCCAAATATTTTTGGATATTTCGTCTTTCCTTTACCGATTAACTTTTACGTATTCTTCGGATTTCCGAAAAACTGAAAAACACTTTTTGGCGTTGAGCGTTTTCCTTCATATTTTACCCTAACGTAGCTAAACGGATGAAAAGTACATAGCAGTACTTTTCGTCGTTTTTATTTTATCCGATTTCTGCACGTTTTTCGAGAAAAACTTTTATCGGCTTACTTAACTCTTCACGATATATTATCAGCAAATCTTTTGACGGAATGTCATTTTGACATACCGAACTCTCAAAATGGCTTAGGTTATTTCAAACCCTAACCCTTAGGTTTCATCAGGTGAATAGTGCCTATTTCGTCTTTTTCCCTGAAATATTTTTGTTCCCGGAAAATTTTCATTTTCATCTTGAAAATTCCTACTCGTTCAGTCTAGCTCGTAGCCAGAATCCTCCCGACTTATAATCATCCTAGGTTCTAGAACGATTAATAACCACATAGCACATAATATTATTAATAAAAATTCATTTTATTAATAACTAATTCTTTAAACTTAATTTCTGGAAAATCCAAATTTCTGGGGTGTTACAGGGATCACCTGAAGACACCATCAAAAGTAAGAAGTTTCTTAGGATTGGAAGGTTACTATAGGCATTTTATTCAAAACTTTTCTAAGATTGCAACCCCATTGATGAATTAACTAGGAAAGCAGTTAAGTTTGCTTGGACGGAGAAGTATGAGGAGAGTTTTCGAGAATTAAAGAAAAGATTGAGTTCAGCACATGTGTTATCGTTGCCTGATGATACATGGAATTTTGTGGTATTTAGTGATGTATCGCATAAAGGACTAGGCTGTGTGCTTATGCAGAATGACAGAGTTATTACGTATGCATCGCGTCAATTAAAGGATTACAAAAAAGGGTATCTGACTCATGATTTGGAGTTGGTTGCGGTGGTGTTTGCCCAGAAGATTTGGAGACATTATCTTTATGGAAAGAGGTGTGAGATATATATACAGACCATAAAAGTCTGAAGTATATCTTTATGCAGAAAGATTCAAATATGCGACAAAGGATATGGTTGGAGTTGATTAAATGTTACGACTGCGAGATTCTTTATCACCCTGAAAAGGTGAATGTTCTTGCCAATGCCTTAAGTAGAAAGGGACGGGAGAAATTAAAGATGTTTACCGCTCAGGAAAAACTTGTAGAAGAAATGGCAAAGATGGAGTTGGAAATTAAATATCTGACAGAATCAATGAAAAATTGTTCTAGATGGGGAGCAGTTCAATGTTGGCGGATAAGGTAAAGAACGCACAACTTCAGGATGAAAACAGTGAAAAGATAAGAAGAAAAGTGTCTAACGGTGAGGAAGACAAATTTAAAGTTGATTCGGAAGGGTTACTTCGATTCGAAAGGAGAATTTGGGTTCCGCCAGTACCAGAAATTAATGAGAAAATTTTGAGTGAGGCTCATAACTCACGATATTCGATTCACCGTGGAAGTACGAAAAAAGTACCATGATCTCAGACAGCATTTCTAGTGGTCGAATATGAAAAAGGATGTCGCTGAGTGTGGTGAAATGCTTAACATGTCAGAAGGTTAAAGCTAAGCATCAAAGGTCAAGCGGATTGTTGCAATCATTAGAGATACCAGAAAAGAATTAGGAGCATATCATAATGGATTTTGTGGCAGGTCTTCCAACGACTCAGTAAGGTTACGATGCAATCTGGGTGATTGTCGATCGATTGACAAAGTCGGCACACTTTTTGCTAATCAAGATTAGATTTAACCTTGATCGGTTGGCAAAACTGTACGTGAAGGAAATTGTTGCAAGAAACTGTGTTCCGGTGTCAATTATATCATATAGATATCCATGTTTCACATCAAATTGCTAGAAATAACTATAGGAATGCTTGGGAACGGAGTTAAGAATGAGCACAGTATATCATCCTCAAACCGACAAACAAAGTGGGAGGAAAATCCAGACATTGGAGGATATGCTCAGAGCATGTATTATAGATTTTAAAGGGAATTAGGATGATCATGTGCCATTGTTTGAATTTACCTATAATAATAGTTATCACGCAAGTATTGGCATGCCGCCTTACGAAGCGTTATACGGCAGGAAATGCCAAACCCTGTTATATTAGGACAAGGTTAGAGAACGTCATCTACTAGGTCTAAAATTAGTGCAACAAACTGTTAAGATCATCAAGGTTATTCGAGCAAGATTGATAGCTACACAGGATACGCAGAAGAAGTATGCTGATCAACACCGACAAAATCAGAAATTTGATGTCGGTAGTTTTGTTTTTTTGAAAGTGTCTCCCTGGAAATGAAAAATCCAGTTTGGTAAAAAGGGAAAACTAAGCCCTAGGTTTATAGGACCTTATGAAGTCCTATGACAAGTTGGTGAAGTGGCGTATGAGTTAGCTTTACCTCCGAAATTAGAACATATTCATAATATTTTCCAAGTTTCAGTATTAAGGCCTTATAAGTCCGATTATAAATATGTTATAGAATATGAACCATTACAGTTTGAAAAATATTTGTATTACGAAGAAGTCTTTGTTCAGATTATTGACAGGAAAGAGCAAGTACTAAGAAATAAATTGATACCTTTTGTTAAGGTAATCTGGAGAAGCCACAATGTTGAAGAAGCTACGTGGAAACTTGAAGATCATATGTAACGACTACAAAATCCATACAAGTTAAATCTCGACTTCGGTCGTTAACCATACATTAAATCTCTAATTTTAAATCATTATTTGATATTAAAAACACTAAAATTACGGAATATTTAAAACATTTATACATTTCCTTCTTTCTTGCCCTGAATCGCAACCTTTACATTACATCTCTTTGATTCAATCTTATATCATGAATCGTTACAACAAAATGACTATACAAAGTCTTACATCATAACTAAATATCCATATACATTGGATAACTCAACTTACAATTCAACAACATGTTACGTTCAAAATATGAAATACATTTATCATAAAACATAAGTAATCTTCGTGAATATAGATCTCTATAACTCACTTAGCACATATCTTTACCTTAAAATCTTGACCTACAAAAGTGGTTATTTGTAAGAGTGAACTCGACAGCCCAGCAAAATCTAACAGTTTTTATGCATCACATAACACGTAATAATATGCTAAACATACATGTCATAATAACTAAAACAACATAGCATACATGCTTTTAGTTCACATAACAAATATAAAGATTGAGTTCCTGTCTCAATCCTCCTTATTTAACCAAAACAATGCAGTCATAAATTGACTTTAACATTTCATGATTTCAACATGTATAACATATTATGCAATTTAAAATAGTTCATCAAGTCCACGTAACAAATAGGAACTGAAAAACTTGTCTTGATCGTTGTTTACCAATAACAGTTTAACAACATACAGTTATCTGTACTTCACGTTCCCTACACAATTATATAATCATACACATCAACTATTAGTCACATAAACAACATATTGTAATTGTAATGTAAACTCTACTCCACATCTCATAATCTTTCCTATTAATTAGCACACAATGTTCAATTAGATTGTGTTAACTTTTTGACTTATATAATATTCAAAATTCATTCAAGTGCTTAAGTCTTGCTAGGACTACTTATTGGTTTTATATTAAATCCATTCCATATCTTATAATATTCATTTTAATTGAACTGAAATACTTTTTAAGTTCATTAACACTTGTCACGGTGTTTCGACGTTCATTCATCACACGCCCGATTTGCCTCTCTTGTGTATGCTTACTATGCTTCTATAACTTATCTAATACATTATTTATTAATGTTAAGTATCATTATATTTACTAGCATTCATGTTTTATAACTTAGGACATCATCTTTTATGGTCAGGAGCACTACACATGCATATGTATGTGCCCGACGCCCTCCGATTGTCCCCGAAAACATAACAGTCCTAAAGATGAGCATTTTAACTACTATTACAGACCTCAAATTGAAAAACTTAAAGCATGAAAGTTGTAGGTATATTCGTCCACGTTCCGGGATCATCTTGAATCACCTTAATCGGAGTTCGTATAAGAAAGTTATGGCTATTTTACTATAGGTGGCCAAAACTGTCCGACTCAGACTTCTGTCCCCACGTCGCGGCATGAGAACTAGGCTAACCAGTTGCGCTGCAGCGCAAGAATGGTGCTAAGGCACGAATTTTAGTGCTGGGGCACGAACTTCTGGCGCTGGGGCACCATTTTTTGGCTTTGGGGCGCGAATTTCGGAGCTAGGGCTCCATTTTTTGCGCTAGGGCGCCGAAACTTGCAGAACGCAGCCCATGAAGAACAGAACAACTAAATTTATGACTATAACTTAATTTTTAACACTAATTAACATGCATAACTTCATCGTAAACTACACATAAATGTTATCAATCATCTATATAACAATTACCAATAATTAAACAACTACTTTAGAAGACATAATTCTTTGAAAACACTATTTTAAGAAAACTCCATTGTTAACGTTGTTTAACACTGTAATATCACTAATAACCCAAACTTGATTACTTTAAAGTACAATTCTCTGAAATTCATACCCAATTAACATACATGACGTTCAATTTCATAAATAACATACAATCACCTACTAATTTTTGTTATCATGCAAAACATACGTTCATACATATATATTCACTGTAAAAACTATTTCCTTCTTGTAAACATAATGTATCATACAATTCTTCATCTAACATTAGTTATAATCCTCATAATCACATACCATCACTATAATTCAATTGTATAACAGCAATTACAAAAATTATACCACCAACGCAGTGAATTTCAAGAACACCGAGACTAAGGAATTATAGTATAACATATATATGTTAAGATTATAAAACATACCTTTTGTTGCTTTGAAACTATTTGTTAATCACTTATAATAGCTAGAAGAAGTCAGAACTTGCTTTGAAAATCACAGCCTTTTCTCTCTAAAATTTCTTTTCTTTTCTTTCGTAGGTTCAGTCTTAGACTAGGCTAGCGTAAACCAATAACTGATAAAAATATAAGTCAAAAATAAAAACTGATATAGCAATAATAAGCCTACTTATTATATCAGTTACAAAGTTATAACGTATAGGTTATAAATATATTATTTATATTTTATTTATTTAATTTATATTTAATAAATCAAATTTAAAAATCCAAAAGCTATAAGGCTTTGTTAGGCAAAACACTTTAAAATTAAAGACTTAATATATTTAAGCCTTGTTTGGCAAAATAAATTAAAACTACTTTAATTTATTTTAATAACCACTTTTAATATAGTTATTTGTCACACTTTTATTTAATTAAGTTTTCATACTTAATTAATTAATTCTAATAACAATTCATTGCATAATATAATAATTCATTTAATCATTATAAACTCTCTATCTTAATTATTAAATTAAATTAGATTACTATTTTAAAATAATTACTTTTCTTAACTCATTAATTATTTATCAAACAAATAATTAACCAAATTAAATCGAATCAATTAAACAAATATTTATTCAACGATAAACACATCCATTAAATATTTATATAATTTAATAAATATTTAAATATTTAATTAAAAATCTAGATTGTTACATCATTCCCTCCTTACAAGGATTCTGTCCTCAGAATCACAACTCAAACCACTCATTCGTTACAATCTTCCCTACTTACAAAGATTCTGTCCCCAGAATCGAAGACACAAATTAAACAAATAACTTAGAGTGATCATTCATCATTTTATCTAAATATAAGTTTTATATTTCCTACTACATTCATTACTTTAACAAATTGTAGGTTTCATTTCATAACTTTCACTTGAACTCAATATATTCTGAGTATTACATTCACCCTTTCTTCTAAGAATTTCGTCCTCGAAATTTTATTTATTAATCTTTATTCATTCAATCTATCAAAGTAGATTTTTACGTCACTACTTCATTCATTCATTGGTTTCTATAACCACTTTCTTTCCACAAAGATCATTCTACAACAATTAACTTTTCTATTAAAAGTTACACATTATTCTTTGATAACTCATCTCCTTCTCATTTTAAAATTTCTTTTCTCACTTATTCAACATATCCATTATTCAGTGTCGCATTTTACGACTTACTTCTTTCTAAGGAATATTTTCCTTTTTCACTTCCATCTTACATAATAACAAGAATCTTCCACAATTGTTCAATAATTGGGAAGTAGTATGAATAACTCAAGAATTTAAAAGATTCCAAATCATGTTGAGGGCCACAAGACCTTGAACTCTATTCTCTAGGTTTAATAGTGCTTCACCCCCCCCCCCCCCCCGGTTCTTCACACTTTAAACCCTCTTTGGCAGAATGGTTATCAATCACAAAGACTGAAAACACCCTCCACTCGTACACTAGGTGGCCAGCCTATTGTACCACTACGGTTGGCCCCAATGTAGTGTTTTGTAATGACTATATGCGTTACACTCAGTTTTTAGGGTGTTAAGCCTTACGTACTATGTATTGTGCACAAACATTTCAGCACAAAGTATAAACTAAGCGCAACCTCTAATAAAAGAGTTGTTCATCTTAGAATTTAGAGTGCAAACATTCAACTGAGGGTCTAATGACCACGAATCATGTCCACAGTTATAAGTAATCTTTAAACTTTAATTTTAACAGTCATACTACTATAAAGACTCCAAGGTACTTAGGGGATCAATCCTTCGTACATGTATTGTGCTCAAACATTTCAGCACAAAGTATAAACTAAGCGCAACCCCTAAATAATAGGGTTGTTCATCTCAGCTTTTCAACATCTGAATCCGCACCAAAATAATTTGGTTTGGCATAACTTCTCAAGAAATTCTTGAATTTCATGAACATCTTTCAATATTTGTCTAGCTGAATCAAATAGCATAGACCTCTACAACAATTCGAACATCAACCGAAATATATATATACATACATACATACATACATATGTATTCTCATATCTTAAAGAAATCTCAAAAATCTTTTTATGACGTCATGATACCGCACTGTATTTACAGTCCGTTAAGGATTCCGTCATTTGGTGATTTTATCATACTATATCATACCAAAGTGGGCTGACAATCCTTAGATCACATCCAACACTAGGTAATACTGCATTGATGACTCCATCGTTTTTATCATCTTTGCACCAGGTTACATGATGCATTAATGATATAGAATACATTTTGATATATTACAAATCATTTTTGTCTAGCCGAAATAATTAACATAGACATATGAATAATAGTATTGTTGTTAAAACTCACTGGTTCCATCATTTGATCCAATGTTTTTCAAGAAAATAAAAGTGTAAACATCAGCACGAAGTCAATAAATTTTGAAAGTCTAGCATAGCTAGTAGATTTAAAATATCTATGCTTCCACCATCAACTCAACTTTCTATAATGATTCATTGCTTAATAGGTCTATCTATTCCTATCATCCTCAATACTCCATTTACACTTATATATACCCAGTTCGTCAAACTTACCACACGTTATGAATTCAGGAACTTGACACAATCATATGAGTTTAAGAACTTATCCTAATCAGACCATATGAATCCATTCGCTGAGGGGTTCAAAAATATACCATATAATTATGAGTCACGAACCTACCATAAGTATGAGTTTTAAGAACTCTCACTTAACCTTATAATATTCTCTAACTATACTCTACCTATCTGTTATACACATACAAAAAAAATCACCTTCTCAACAGACATATAGCAAATAGCGCGACACAAACATTCTAATGATTATCAATGTGATAAATTGAGTACAAGCACAAAACCCTCACCCATACAAAGGCTTGTACAACTGAGCCACCACCTGAGTCCTCAATTGAAATTCCTCCTAACTCTATCTTTCTTATAATTTGCTCTTTGCTCGATACGAATTCCTCGTATCACATTATGTATAACTCCTCATGAGTTTATCTCGTACTATATCATAGTACAATATCTTCATCGCATCAAGCTATAATCATTCAATCATTACATACCATCTTTCTTTTATAACTTAAATAGATCACGTCGTGATCTTATTCTATAATCATCTCTCTTAAAATTCTTTTGTTAACTCGTGATCGCTTTGTTTTATGATCCTCATTCTTTCTCTTTTTCATCATTTATGACATTATTCATTATCTTGGCTTTTGGAGTTAGGAAACTCCCATTTCTTATCTTTATATCTCTTAGATTCTTCTTTGAATCTTCTTGTTTATAAAAAAATTCTTCCTTTAAGAATTTCTAACTTCAGTTACATCGCTCAAAATTTCATTCGAGTTCTACACTTTCATCATACGTATCCATTTCTACAATTGGTACACATCATATCGAGTCTCTAACAGTTTCAATATGGTACACTGAGTGGTTTTCCATAAACAACCAACAAACTAAGTTTCGAGTTACTAGTTCGTATATACCTCCGCTCTATGAAGGAATCGTTTAGCCCATATACCATACATCAACTACTAAAGAGTACAATTGCACCATACTTAAATATAACTCTTTATTCTTAACTTCTTTATCACCCTTCTTATAGACACTGTCTACTTATTATCACCCTACATCCTTATTATTGGAGTTGGGTAACCCCACATTCATATTCCTTATAACTCTTGCAAGATTCTTCTTTGAATCATTTCACACAAGTTTTAATCCCTTCTTTAAATAATTTCTTAAATTACTTCTTATTGTTCAAACTCTATTTGAGCTTATTCTTTCATTATCTTCACCTTCCTTTTTAAGGTTATAGCATACGGTACTCCTACTTAAGGTTTATAACCTACAACTTTGATAACAATTGTAACGACTCCAAACTCCATACAAGTTAAATCTCGACTTCGGTCGTTAACCATACATTAAATCTCTAATTTTAAATCATTATTCGATATTAAAAACACTAAAATTGCAGAATATTTAAAAAGTTTATACATTTCCTTATTTCTTGCCCTGAATCGCAACCTTTACATTACATCTCTTTGATTCAATCTTATATCATGAATCGTTACAGCAAAATAACTATACAAAGTCTTACATCATAACTAAATATACATATACATTGGATAACTCAACTTACAATTCAACAACATGTTACGTTCAAAATATGAAATACGTTTCTCATAAAACATAAGTAATCTTTGTGAATATAGATATCTATAACTCACTTAGCACATATCTTTACCTTAAAATCTTGACCTGCAAAAGTGGTTATTTGCAAGAGTGAGCTCGATAGTCCGACGAAATCTAATAATTTTCATGCATCACATAACACATAATAATATGCTAAACATATATATCATAATAACTAAAACAACATGGCATACATGCTTTTAGTTCACATAACAAATATAAAGATTGAATTCCTTACTCAATCCTCCTTATTTAACCAAAACAATGCAGTCATAAATTGACTTTAACATTTCATGATTTCAACATGTATAACATGATATGATGAAAAATTATCCTCAGTTATTTGCTTAATGTTGTATAGTGATTATGGGGATAGAATCTTGTTAAGGAAGGAAGAATGTAACGAATGAATTTATTGAGTCGTGATTCTGGGGACATAATCATTTTAAGAAATGAAGGATGTAACGAACGAGAATTTTGTAATTAATTTTAAATATTTATTAGATTAAATAAATATTTTAATTGAATTATTTATTGAGATAAATAAATAATTAATCAAATTGTAGTATAATAATTTAATTAAGTGTGTATGTTAACTAAAGTAATGAATGGTAATTTTGTTATTTGAAGATTTAATTTAATGAAATAATTAAATTAAATGGATTGTTTAATATTTAATGAAATAATTAAATAAAATAAAATGATGTTCTAGTTTAACTTAATAATTAAATTAGATGTGTAATAATTAGTTAAGCATAAATATAATTATAATGGAAATTATAATTGTAGTTATAAGTTATTAAATTAATTAAATAAAAATGTGTGACAAATGGAACTATATAATATACGTATTATAAAAATAAACTAAAATCCTAATTTAAGTTGTAGCCAAACATGGCCTTGTGACCTTTGGTATAATATAACTGATATAGGCTCTTTGTTTTTTTAACTGAAGTGTACGTGGGAGGCCTATATCAGTTTACGTGTATTATTCCTAAAGCTGAGAAAATATTGAGAGTTTAGAAAGGAATAAAACACAGAGTGATTAGAGAAGAATAGAGATAAGATAGAATTCTCTATAATCTTGTCAAAGGGAAAGGAGAATGATTGTTGGAAACCTTATCATCATCTTTGCTAAATCAAGGATTGAAGGTATAACCCATTTCTAATTTTAACCCTTAAGTTTGGTAATTTCTAATCTCTGTGAATTGGAAATTGTGTTAGATTGTTGATACATGTATATAAAGAATTGGAAAATCTGATAATCATCATATATAAGTAATTTTTAGTGGTTAAATTCATTGAAATTGGGTTGTAAGAAGAAAATTAAAGTAACAGTGTATACATGTGTGAAAATGGCTTAATTAAGTCCAAATGTTATGCTCAATCCTTGTTATAATTTGTAAATTGATTGTAGATTTTGTTAGTATATCAAGAAACGAAAACGACGCAATTGACATGGTGTAATTTGGTTTAGAAATAAAGATTTGGTGACTGAATTCGCTAAATGTGTTAAAAAAGAGAAAACAACAACAACATTGTTTTAATCCTTTAAAATTTGGTTGTTTTTTTGTTAGAAGTGTTATATCTTTGCTTAGCAATGTTGTAGAAAGTTTATAACTATAGGGTTTGGTGAATTGCTGTAGAAATTGAAAAAAATTGGAGTTAGGGTTGTAACAGGGCTGAAGCTGCTGCAGTTTCTGTCTACGTACTGGCGCAGCTGCGCAGGTATCAAAGAAAAAAATGGCGCAGCTATGCTTGTTGGGTTTCTGAAGTCGAGCACCAGCGCAGCTGCGCCGGTTCCAAGACTTGGGGCAGCATAGCTGCGCCGTACCTTGAGCAGAGACAATATGTTTTGCTTATTGTACTCTATTATATGTTAACTCAACCTAGCCTTGTATGCATAATAAGATGTAAATCATATTATAAAATATAATAACATATTTTAATTTAATGTAATACCAAAAATGAAGATTTGTAAGTAATTACTTAACAAGTTATATAATGATTGAAATTCGATGTTTGTAAAAGGTAGAGCGGAGAATTAAATGTTAAAGCTTTACATTATGTGATAGTGAGTTTTCGAATTTGTGTTGTGTGATTAACAAATATGGTTAGACCTTAAGTTAAGGGTTCTGACTTAAATAAAATGGTGAATTAAACATATTAAGCTAATGATAGTATAACTAATCGATATTGCGATCCTAATGGTATGTGTAGGGTTTTTGGTGAACATTTATTAAACTTGTGTAGCTTACATATGAGGAAAGTTTCCTAACTTCATTCTCTTTATAATGAATGCAAGTTTCATAATTATATTTACCTTTGTTGTCAAGCAAGTTCTCTAACTCAAATATTTAGTTATGCAAGTTTATTGATTCCATCTCGTGTATAATTATGCAAGCTCTCGTATTCTAATTCTTTACATTTAGAGAGTTTCACATTCCTAACTCTTGTTTTTTCTATTTAAACAATAAACTGTTTAAGTTCATTGTCCCAAATAAGTTTTCTAACACTTTTGGATGTAATACTTGGTTTATACCATGTCTATTCAATTGTATATTGTTATTATTCAATCTTTGACTTAAGTATCATTGTTGAATCTTATATTACTTTGTTGAACCTTCGAATAACAAATAAACTTTTATTGATTTGAATAATCTATAATTGATGAGTGCTCTAAAATTCTAAAACCACTGATAAGCTAGTTTCAAACTAAACTTTCTTTAGTGCGGAAATCCTAAAGTCAAACTAAAATTAACAACCCTAATATAGGTGATTATGTACGCGTTACCGTTTAGATGTTTGTGCACAATACATGGTACAAAGGGTTGATCCCCTTAAGTACGTAAGGAAGGGTCTGTATACTCTAAACGACTGTTAAGGTTGAGGTAAAAATATCTAATTACCGGGGACATAGTTCATGGTCTTAAGACCCATACATTTAAATATTGAACTTGGTTTCTATTCTTGATTTGTAGAACGAGTTCTCTATTATTCAGTATTCATTGTTTATTCACATGTTGTTGCTATTATTATTCTTTATATTACTGAGTAGTTGTTTGCTCACTCTTGTAATTAATACTACAGCTAAAGTTGAGAAAGTCGATGACCCATCTTCTAGCCAAGGAAAGGGAAAGATGTCCATGTGATGAAGACTTATTTGAATTTACGTAAATGAATTTATGTTATAAGACTTATGTTATTTTGTGATGTATTCCACAGACTTATGTAATAGTTTATGGTTAGATTATATGGGATTGTTTTAAGTTGATGAAACCCTTTAATGGGAAAGACTACTATTTAAGTTATTTAAGTTATGTCTTTATCCTTTTTTATGGGTAGTTAGATGTAATCGTTTTGGATAGTGAGAACCAAATCCTGTGGGAATGAAGTACACAGATTTGGGGGTGTCATAGATCATCTCAATCATGGACTGATCCCTTCTCCAAGTTATAGTACCAACAGAAGGAACTATCCCTCAAAGTCTTGTTGAATTCCCTCATCAACAAATTATGATTGTTCATTTCATCATATCCTAACCATGGAGACATCGATTCCACGAACCTGGCAATGCGTTCCCTGGCATTTCTTTTCTCCCTATTGTATTTTGGAAATTATAGGGAATGCTCGATTACCCTGTCGGGTAAAGTTGCCTCCAAATGTGTGCAGGGTAAGGTGGAGTAAAGTCTAACTCCGAGGGTCGGGATGTTTGCCTACGAAGTTAATTGATCACATCGATCATGTCATCTTTTGTCACGTATTAGTTCATGGTATGGACTCTTTCGGCTGTTTAGATGTATTGATGTGTTTGCAGTGTGTATGGTAAAGAGGTTGGTTAATGCACACTCGCATTGTGTAAAGCTTGTGTTGGTTGTATTGGTTAATTTATTCATTAGACATGGCTCGGGATGGCTGTACTTGTGAAAATGTGGGGAGAGCGGTCGGGATAATGTTCTTATGAGTCTTACTTGCTTCTAGTCTAGGTTGTGGCACGCCACCACTGTTCTGGGGTTCCAAGTTGATAATCAGGACCGACTGATTCTCTGTCGATAGAAGTACAGTCTGATGATCTTTGTTGTTGTTGTCATTAATATTATCCTCCACCCCTGCTTGTTCTCCTTGCGAATTGCCCGGGAACATGGCCTTGAAGTAGGGAATTTGCATCAATTGGTGGCAATAAATCCCCATTTCCTCTTGTTTTCTCTGCATCTCTAACATCATAGCCATCATCATTTATTGTCTTTCTCGTGCTTCCTTCAATGCCTTGAGCATCTCCAATTGCACAACATTCGTCTACTCTTCGCTTGTATCCTCGCCTTGCCTTCCCATGCATGTATGTGAATGTCTGGCATTCGTTTGTTGTTGATTGGTCATGTATGGCGATTTCGAACTTCCTTCCAAAGTTTCTTCAATAATAGGTTGATCGAGATCCAGATTTCCACTCTAGAAAGCTTGATTTGCTTGCCTTGGAACTGGACCCAGTGAAGTAATGCTCGTTGTCGGTGTAACTATTCCTGTTGTTCTCCCAATTTGAGTTATGGACATACCCTTCACGAATTCTACCCGTCCCCCAGCAGAGTCGCCAAAGAAATGTGGGCAAGAAAATCGTACCTTGCTAGGGTTTTGGTTTTGTATTGGTCGAGGTGGAGAGAAATCCACGAAGAGTACAAAATTAATTGATGAATTAAAGAGGGGAGAAGAGCAGGTGAACGATTACTCCAATGACACGTGGCAGAACTCTTAGAATCTGAGAACCTTGTTAGGGTAGCAAGAATTCAGAGAGCCTTCTTGAGTGCTTCGGGTTGAGAGAGAATCTCCAAGTCTTCTAGTCTTCCAAAAGGTCCAAGAGTCTAAAGTGAGGTCCCTTCTTAATAGAATGAAAGAGCTATTTATAGATTTTCCTGTAAAATGGTCACATATCAGGCATATGTCCTTGGGGAAATTCCAAAAATACCCTTAGTCATCACAATAATACCCAGATCGTCATGTTCTTCTAGCCACCAATCCAATCCCTCAATCAATTCCCAAAATGAATCGCCTCGACGAGTCTTTTGCCTCAGGACATGTGGAGGCTTCTCTCAGGTCTCGCACATTTACTTCGACTTTTCTATTTGTCATTCAATTCTTTAGGTCGTATATGAACCAGAATTTGTACTTGGGATCACAATTATTATAAGTTGACTAAGAAGGAAAGCTACGACGGATATTGTTCAAAACCCAAATTTCGATTTTGAAGAAGAATTTGAATATTAATACAATATTAATTGTATTTCAGTATGATAAGTATGTGCAGTATGTGAGTAATGTTAATTGTTGATCAGTTCTAGCTTAGCATTAGAAAACCCTAATGTTAGATTTATAAACTCTAATTTGAAATTCAAATAGGAATTTGAATAGTAATACGATTATAATTTAAATTGCATATAAGAATGGTAAGTAATTATGTTTGTCAAGAAGGAGAAATGTTATTGGTTGTAAACTTAATTCGAAAAACCCTAACGATGAGTTAAAAACCCTAAGAATAGATTTAGGAAACCCTAAACCCTAATCAGTAATACTAAACCCTAATTTTCAAACCCTAATGGTAATTAGCAAATCCTAAGGGTGATTATCAAACCCTAATAGTTAAAATTTAAGGGAAACATATGAATTACAAAACTACTCATAAAATTGTATGGGAAATTATCAAAATACCCTTTTGTATGCAAAATGACCAAAATACCCTTTACTTATGTTTTAAGTAAAAGATATGCGTAAATCTTGGTGAGTCACCACTTTAGATTCACCACGTGCTTTAAATCTATTCCAATCAGCCAAATCTTGCCACTTATGCCATCCCTATTCATTGAATCAAAAACTTAGAAGATTAAAGTAATAAAAATCCTTTACTTTTGCTTCTAAGCTTAGCCAACTCTCTCTCTCTCCTAAGCCACAAAATCTTGAGAGAAACTAAGTCATAAGATCAACCAAGAACACCACATACACTATCCAAGAACAGATCAAAGTGTAGAAATCCAAATTTTGCTCAAAAAGGTATAAACTCTAACCCTAGCTTAAATCTTTATGTATGCTTTGGTAGATTTTGTGTTTTGATATTTATATATGTGCTATGATATGTTATTTGATGATCTATGATGATAAACCATGGATCTATAACATTTAAATGCAAGAAAATCAAGATCTAAGAAACTGCCAAGAACCCTAAAAATGAGGTCTGACAGCTAAATGTCAGAGCCTTTACATTTAAATATGTTAATTGTTTGAGCTCGTAAGTGTATCATTGATATAGTATTGCATGAGGAGAGTAGACTGGAAGTGGAATCAAGTCCATAGAATGTTTAGGTCTCAAGTTATTAATGGTCAAACATGGTTGACCAGTCATAAAAAATTTGTTCTGGAAAACAAAGAAACTAAAAAGTTGTCTGACAAGCTTTTTTGTAAGAACCCAACTTATTATAAATAAAATCGAATTTGCTCTAATTATTATTGTGAATAATAAAGTATTAATTTGATATAATTCTCTGGTTATGGGTGACATGTGCAAATTTTGCAAAATATGCAAGTGGTTATAAAATATTCATTTGGCCGTGGAATATTCTTGTTGTCGGGGAATATTCGTACGATGGTGCAGTCATTTATGGGCCCCATAATAGAATATCTGTTGGATGAAGAAAATGACAAGTTTGAGTTTTTATAAATAACGGCGTAGTTGTTACCGTTAACACTGTTGGAATACCCAGTGGTTAAAATACAATAATACGCGTGGGTGCACAGTATTGATGAATTATTGATCCTTACTTAAGAAGACACTACTCAATAATTATTACAGTAGTTACTGTTCAATAATTTATTTTATTGATTCAATAATTGTTGCGTTGATATTTTATATTATTGTTGTTTCAATAATTGTCACTGCGCAGTATTTTCCATTATCAGATCAATAATTCATATTATTTGAAAAATATTATTAGATAGCATTATTGGCAATGTCTAGAAAGTTCTGTCAAGGAGAGGTTTGGTCACCTAATTGCGCGCCAGTAAGGAGAAATTCTTATTGGAAAGCCCCCACTTTCCTGGGAACGACCTGGTTATCATAAATGTGATTCTGTAATATTATTTGTGAATAATTAATTATTGATTCATATGATAAAGAAATATTTATTTTATGTGGATATAAATGTTGGATATATTTATTGTGGTTAAAAATGAAAGAGTTAATGTTGAGGTGTTTTATCAGTATTTTTGTCAGAATGAAGGTATTAAAAAAATTAAACCAGTGTTTTAGAGATATATTGCGTGAGTTATAATTTTTAATTCGACCATTGGATCGTTGTAATTTTTGGATATATTATACATATATAAGTTGAGTATGTGTCCATATATTTTGAACCGTTGAAAATGAACGTATGATTTGTTATGAATTTTAAGAGGTGACTGGTTCAGAAATTGTTGAAGTATCCGAATTTAGCATTTTGGTAGAAAATTATAGAATTGAGAGGGCCCCACTTGTGGTTGGTGAAGAAATGTGCTAAATTTTATTTCAAATGTGGTGGGTGGGAATAGTAGCAGGTAAAGCCATCAGGTTGTAGGTCAAGTCTGCTAACATTTTCCTATAAATAGAGGGCTAAGTTAGAATTGAAAATCACACCAAAAACATAAGCTTTCTCTCTTTCTCCCTCTAGATTATTGAGTGTATTTTATGAGTGTTTAGATACTTTGTGAGTTTTTATTCATCAGTGCAAGTTTCCTTCAGCCTTATACCGATATTCCGATCAGAAGTACTGATATTTTGAGGTAAGGGGTGTTATATTCTTCTTAAAATGATACTTTCTTCAATATCATTATACCGAAATATTGGTATGAACTTTTTATCAAATTTGGAACTTTTTGTGTCAGGGTTACTATTTACGTATAAGGCACTATTCACGAATACGGCACTATTCACTGAAAAATGAAATTTTCTTCTTTTTGTCCAAGATGTCTATTATGGTTACTATCTTTGATTGTATCCATGTTTTGATCTTTATTCTTGAATTTTTCTTCAAAATTGGTTATTATGGAGTATTATTGATCTTGGATAAACTGTTATACGAATCCTTACTATTTGTCCTTCTGTCTCACTGGATTCGTTTTCTTTAAAATATTTTTCATCATCCTCAGTCCTAAATGATGATATTACTGAATATCTTAGGCCTGTAGTGCAAAGATGAATGATTAACTGATGAATATCTTTCGTCCGTAGTGCGAAGATGAACAGGTGTTGAGATGAACATGACCAATTGGTTATACAAATGAATATCTTTGGCATGTAGTGCAAAGATGAATATTGATTAAAGATGTATATTGATTGTTGTTACAGGGATAAAATTGATGATGGACTTTTAAATCTTAGAAGATAGTAGAAATCATTCTCTACTTGACTCTTCTAATGGATTGATGTTTTTGCTGCAGTTGTTGATCTAAAACTTGTTGTCTATTATATTTTATCAGATTTTTCCCTGTTGAAGACTAACGATAATTTGTTGTATATTATCTTAGTCATAATATTCTTTACTGGGCTAGTTGAGCTCACCATTTTCCTTTTTGTTCCATTTTTCTAAGGAGGTGAAAACATAGCAGGAACTAGTCGGGGTACGGAGTGATGGTTCTAGAAAGATGTTTTAGCAGTCCTCACTATTTCTGTAAAATAGTGTTTGAATAATTATAATGAGGACTTATTTGAGTGTTGATATTGTCTAGAAGACAATATTTGTATTTAACCTCACATTATGTATTGTCGTATTTTGCACATAAATTGTATTATTGAAGTTGTAGTTTACTTTCTGTACCATGTATTTGGTGACTCGGAATGGGTGTTGTATACCTATTTTGGGGCATCACATTTTTGCAGAGCTTTGATCTTTCAGTTGTTAAGTTATTGTAGACACTCAAAATTTTCTTTTCTTGTTACTAACCATGCAGGAGGGCAAAAACGTCTTTTTTACATTCCAGAGATAACCCTGGAGGATCACAACAACAATTTTAACCCCGGAGATAGCCACAGGAGATCCAGTTTCCAACCCAAGAGATAACCCCGGGAAAGTCAGTTTCAACCCCGGAGATAACCCTGGGGGATCAAGATCAAAGCCTGGAGATAGCCCCAGGAGGTCAAGCCAACCTTAGAGATAACCCTGAGGACAGTCAAAGTCAACATAAAGTCAACCTCAGAGATAACCCTAAGAAAATACTGCTACAACTGCGCGAAAACCGGAGATAACCCCAGGAGGGGCAAAATGGTCATTTTTTAAACTCAACTTTAACTCACATCAAATAAACTCATTTCCACTCAAATTAATTCAATAGAAGTCCGATGAGAACCATATCTTAACTTTCGAGCGCAAACTACGCAAAATGGCTCAACATACTACCTAACAGAAACTCGGGAATTCCATTTCAGTCATGGACCCATCTTCCAAGAATCAAAAAAGAGTAAATCCTATGTCATTGTGTATCTCTTGGAAAGGGCTTTCCGGAATGGTATGGAACGCTTCTATCGGACTCCCGGATTGAAAGTTATGAAGGTTCTAACGAACAGCGCGTTGATTGAGTGCACGTGCATCGAGACAGCGGGACCCACATTGTCCAGGGCACCCCGGGTAGATGTAGGTACACCTGCTATGAGCCACAGGTACCTGCGGCTCCCCCCTTTATAAATAAAGGGCTTGGGTGGCCATATTTGGAAGAGAAACGGCGAGGAAGCCCTGTCCAATTTGTTTTGTACACGCTATAAACCGAGTGCTTTCTCATTTTAAATACTTGTGAGCTTATATTATGTCATATTTGTACCAACGGGAACCTAGTGTTCACCCACTTAAAGTTATAGAAGTCTTCTTTGGCAGCCCATTGTAAGCCTTCTTACACACTTTGAAGCCTTTCTCTTCATCTTTGCATACACCATTCTTCACGTTGAGAGTCGTGTTGAAATGTGTTTGCCCGGACTTCGGTCCGTGATTTCATTTTAGTTTGTGTATATATATATATATATATATATATATGTGGACTAACATTATCGATTTATGTCTTGATTGAGCCTAGACTTATGTCTGGAGCGTTTATTTGCTTTCGTGTGTGTGTGTATATATATATATATATATATATATATATATATATATATATATATATATATATATATATATATATATATAAACGGTAAATGCACCGGATATAAAATTCAGGCTCATCGATGAGCCTGAATTTTATATCCGGTGCATTTACCGTTTATATATATATATATATATATATATATATATATATATATATATATATATATATATATATATATATACATATATATATATATATATGGGTATCCATCCACATCAACCGGTTGTTGGGAGCAACCCCTTCTGGCCCAGCCGCTACAAGGGGTTGCTTATAAAAAAAAAATTGTAGCGACTTATAAAAAAAAAATTGTCTAAGCCCGGTACAGGTTGTAGCGGCTGGGCCAAAAGGGGTTGCTCCCCAACAACCGGTTGCTGTGGATGGAATCCCTATATGGGTGTGTATATATATATATATATATATATATATATATATATATATATATATATATATATATATATATATATATATATATATATATATATATATATATATTTATATTTATATTCAGTACCGCCTGGAGTTTACTTCGTGGCGGTTGACCGTCTTTACATCTTTATTTATTTTTCGTCCCACCTGGAGTTCACTCCGTGATGGTTGATTGCTTTTACAGCTTTATTTACATTTCTGATCCCCCATGGAGGTGCTTCATGGTGGCTGATCATGTTTATATATATATATATATATATATATATATATATATATATATATATATATATATATATATATATATATATATACGTACAACCTTTATATATATACTTGTTTACTACTTTGATATCAATTGCGGCATCATGTGAGCCTAGGAATCATGTGATCACAGATTCAGTCTACTGGATCTAGATTCGGTTCTCGACCGTTATGGACATTTTCAGCTATAAGTAGCTTGTAAATTTATCCACGGCATTTGGATTTCCTCATATGGTTTTCATACCCACGAGGATTTCGGCACCATTTTGCACATTATTTTCTCAAAGATGCTTTTCATCTCAAAAAATTAAAAACAATCAAGCTGAACACTTAATAAAAAAATAAAAGTGTAAAAGGTCTCAATTACTATTGAGCACAAGGGTTTGAAAAACCTTTTCTTACAAAACCTCACTGCCATATCTTGTTTAAAACTAAATTTTTACACAAATTCAAAACCTGTGTATATATGTGCGAACGAGGCCTCACATTACTTCCATATAAATAGCACATTGACCCACACACACACACACACACACATTCATATAACAGTTTCTTGAAAAGTAGTGGTCACCGTGGTAACACAGATTTCGGGGGGTGCCTAACACCTTCCCTCCACATAATCAAGCCACGGGACTATAAATGAATCTCGATTTCATAGACCCGTTTAGCAGTGCCACATCACTAGTCAATGTGCAAACCTTTTCTCGGTTGTGTTAGTACAACCATATAAAAAACCAACTGGCGACTCTTACAGTCCAATCGTCGACATTAAATGTCGGACCTTTTTCACTTATTTTTTCAAACAAATTTCACCTAACATGAGAACACCAAAGAACAAGTAATGAAAAGGAATAAATAAAAATTCAGTCGTCGACAGGTGGCGACTCTGCTGGGGACTTCCAGTAAGAGGGCTTAAGTCGCTACTATAAACTTTTCAAAACTGGTATATGCTTATGTGTGGATGTTGCATTTACATTGGAATGAATGTGTACAAATGCATTTACTTATTGCACTTAGTGCTTCGCACCATATCTGCTTGTGATATTAGTGCTTCGCACATGTCATCATTTCCATACGGTGAGACACGTTGTATGTGAATGTATTTTGTGTGGTTTCTCCACCAAGAGGCTATCATGTCGGTGTTTGATTACTGGACTCGTAGGAAGACTAATTCCAACGAGGCTCAGGAAAGGCACCACCCAAATTCGCTCCTGTTGAAAGACCGGATTAATTTCCCGTCAAGTAAATTGCTATGATTTGGGAACCTTCATGCCAAAAAACCGCGAGAGTAACCTAAGATAGGTCAGCCTCTGATAAACCAAACGTGGAGGAAAGTCACTTCATACTTTCACATTTTAATTACTTATAAATTTAATTACTTGTAGTTTCATTTCCATGTAAATCTCATTGTAATTGAAAATATGAAGGAATATGTGTATATGCCTTCCATTTATATCAAAACCTGACATGTTATATTTTCAACTGACATTCGTTTCGCAGGACAATACTCCTAAATGGACACATTATGTAATATTGCTACATTCACTAAGACTAAACTAAATAAGTCTTTTTTGTAGGGATATAATTGGTCTAGTAACCCGGTCAAAATCCAAAAAGGCCACGAGCCTACAGCCAACTATGTCGTCATCTAACCAGACTGATCTTAATCCAGTTCCTCACGAAGAATTCGATGAATTAAGTAAACAAATCATAGATTTGGCTGTTCTGCTCAAAGAACTACACCAATCTACTCAGGGTACAATGATACCCGTACATGCTAAATCCTCCGCACAAGGAGGAACGCAAGGTCTGGATACTGCTAGTTCCAGTCGCAGGAATCCTCATAAGCACACAAAAATTCCTTCAGCTTCAGCCACACGACGATTATCTCCACCTACAGTTCATGAGACTGTACGGTCTCCAGTAAAGGTGCCTACCCATGTAATAACTATGTTATTTCCTAAACCGATACCGGTGAAGGAGAAATAAATCCAAGTTCCAAATCCCGCAATGGAAGAAGAAGAACGAAGAATTAAACAAGATATCTTCAGAATGATGTCGAACGTACGCATCATTGTCCATGATGAACACACAAACAGATACACCTCAAACGATGATTGCCCAGACATCATGGTCATCATTCGGGAAAAGGAGGACGATAACATCCCCTTGATCACAGCTGTCCACCAGGACTTCACCCTTAGCAATTGGAGCAGCACTCATTGTATTTGCCGATGAGGGTAAAAAGGGAAGAAACTATTTTTGCTCTGTAGATAGCAATAACTGCTTACTTTTTTGTACAGTATTAGCAGTTACTTTTTTCATTACATGCTAATACTTTGTGTGATTGAACGGTTTCATATATTAAGTGAGAGCATTTTGGTTCAGGACTCTAAAGTCAGATGTGCCTAGACTTGCTAATGAGGTGCTTATTCTCCACAAGGACTGTAACTTTGATGTACAGTTGGACTCAGACTTAATGGAAATACAAGAGGACATTGAGGTGCCTCAAGAGATCAAAGAATGGGTTGAAGACAAACCCAAGCCAAATCTTGATCAAACCACAATTTTTAAACCTCGAAACCTTAGAAAACCCAAAATAAATCCAGATTGGTACGGACCTCACTCCAAACCAAAAGAATGACACGGTTACTCTATTAACCCTATTCTAGGATGTGTTTGCATGGTGTCACAAAGACATGGTCTGTTTATCCACTGACATTATCATTCATCGCCTTCCCATAAAAGGAGGATTGAAGCCGACTAGAAGAAGCTCAGGCGATTAAAACCTGAGTGGAGGTTAAAAGTTAAAGAAGAAATCGTGAAACAATTTCAAGCTGGCATCATCATGGTGTCAACATACCCTGAATGGCTATTCAACTTAGTCCCCGTGCCCAAACTGGGAGGAGAGGTGCAAGTTTGTGTGGATTACATGGATTTGAATAAAGCTTGCCTCAAAGATAGCTTTCTTGTGCCATTGATCCACATACTCATTGACAATATAGCTCAATACGACATGTACTCCTTTGTTGATTGATTCGCGGGGTACCATCAAATCATGGTTGCTGAAGATGATCGTGAGAAAACTTCATTCATCACGCCTTGGGGAAACTTTTGCTACAGACGATTGTCATTCGGCCTCATCAATGCCGGAACTACCTATTAGTGAGCCATATGGCTCTTTTCCACGATCTAATGCATAGAAATTAAAAATAAATAAATAAATAAGAGAAGAAAAAAAAGAAAAAGCTCTTCAACAGGTTATACATTTGCTGCCTTACCATCAGCAGGTTCTACAGATGGCTTCGGAGTTCGAAGAAATGTCCTTCCTCCACATCCTGCAGAATAGGAATGATTTTGTGAATGCATTAGCAACCTTGGCCTCCTTGATCAACATACATGATAAGGAAGACATGTCAACCCTCTCATTTGCACAACAAAAGGCTCCAGCCTATGGGAATTCCATTAGAGAAGTATCAGATGAGCTACCTCCCATCTAACACCCTTGATATCAACATATCAATGAGCACTCACAAGATAGATCTACACCCGCTGAGGCGAGCCCAACTGTGAAAAGGCGGATCCATCGACTTGCTATGAAATTCTACCTGAGCGGAGATGCACTCAACAAGAGAGATGCAGGACGAGGTCTCCTCAGATGTCTAGATGAGGTCCAAGCTCAGAAGCTCATGGATGAAATCCATGGGGGAATATGTGGCCCATACATGAGCGACCCTCTACTTGTAAAGAAGATCCTACAACAGAAAAGTCCGGCTACAGCAGTTCAAACAACACAACTTAGTTTTAAAGAAGATCGTTGACAACCAAGCTCAGTCTAAAGGAAAATTCTCCCCGAATTGGGAAGGCCCGTTTATTGTCAAGGAGGTATTGACAGGAGGCGCTTTCAGATTACAGGAAATGGACGACGATGAATTTTTGCAACTCATCATTTCGAACACCGTGAAATGGTACTATGTCTGAGGTTACCATCAAGCCAACATCCTGGTTTTGGATCATCATATCACCTGTAATTCTTGTTCTTTAACCCTTCATTACATACAACTTCGCTTCACATTCATCTGCCGCATTAGGGATAAACACTTTTCTAACCAACAACTTAGTTTCAGATCACCAGATCCTTCATTCCCCACAAATTTTTTAAACCTTTCACACTTTTAGTTTATCCCACCAGGGATCAAACCTTTCACACCTTCAATTTATCTTGTACATGGGATTTAAATTTTCATCTGTAATCCGCCCTATACCTGGGGTGAACTACGTTAACGTGATCTCCCCAATACATGGGAGTACGTAAGCAACCATGTTATATGGTCCAGTCTCACCACATAAAAAACAAAAACAAACACACTCCTATCCATAACCATATAACCACAATCAGTCCCAAGACACCAAAAATGGTAGGGAATACACATAGATCGACGATCCATTCTAAAAATCTTGAGACATCTCACTGTCCATCCATCAAGGAGGAGTTTAGAATACATCCAGATCACAAAGTCCTGGAGAAACAAACAAATATCAAGCAAGTAACAAGGCACAACTAAAAAGGAAGTGAATCAACATATTTTTCCCTGTCATATATAATGTTATTTGATATATACAATGTGTATTATACATGACAAAATGGCTAAGGTAGTCTGTACAGGAAAATACAAGCCCATATATAAATCAGTGTATATGCGGGCTATCAAGTCCAACATGGATTCCCTCTCAGAATAAGGAAGTAACTATGTGATCTCCTTCCCAATGGTTTCTACAAGAGCCAACAGATCCATCGCAAACTATATGCGATATCGTGGGAAGATATAACGCTATCCCGCTCGGCAATAATGGTATCCCTATGAGTTAGAGCATTATCTCTCTAACAGAGCGACATCTCTACCAGAAAGAGCTGTCACATCAAATCCCAAATCCACCTTAGGGTACACAGGTAAAAGCTTCTCACGATCTCGGCATCTTATCATTCCATCTATCAAAGCAACTACCGTAGACAACAAGCGAGGCTGGGGTAATTTTAAAATTGGCGACAATCGGATATTGGGTCCCTTACAACAAGATTGGGGCAATCTCGGAAGCAGAGATAACTCAACACTGGGGCATTTAACAACCATCCTAAAGTGGAAAATGTACCAGTCAGCACCATCAGCATGGTCCATCATCATCTCAATGATGATTCAGATATTAGTCATTCACGATGAAACCTTGGAAATAACTTACAGAATGACTGGGGCATTGTCCAATTCCAAGAAATGGAATAGAGCTTAAGGCGGGATCAAGCCTCTCAGCAAAAGAAATGGGAGAACTCGTGAAAGAAATCATGGAGATATAAGAGTACCCCTACGAAAGAAGGAGAAAATTCTCAAAAAAAGTTCTTAACTCAGAAGCACAATGCCAACGACGAAAGGTCTAGCGAATGAAAACTATACCATCAACATGCGTCAAGTCCTCATAAGTTGAGGCCTCTACACCGAAGGTCATATCTGGTCAGTGAAAGAACTAGTTGCAACCCCCAGGGATGTTAGTGGAATTCAATTCATCAGTTCAGACGGGTTACGAATCACACGCTCAAGGAAATGGGGCACCTGCCCCCAACAGCGGAAGGAAACTCCAAATCTCCTGAGAAAGGGTGAACGAATGTATCAAAAGATCCAGTATTCTAAAACCATTGTCATCAATTCATCGCAAGATCAAGATAGTTCAGCGATGAAAGCTTTATATACCACCGTTCGAGTAAAAACCGAAAAAATTTGGCGTTCAGCAAGGTAGGTGTGACGCCCCCAAATTCAGGTACTTGAAACTCGAACTCGGTGCTTCACGATACCATTTCTATGAGCGGAATAATACTAATAATAATAACATTAATATAAAAATTAAACTTAATTTACATATATCATAGTCTAATCCTAAGTACACAACCTTTACTATAATTCTTTACATGATAGATAATACATATCATTGTCTTAATACAATTTAACTATTACAAAAGATACCATTAAACATATTCTGTTTTCTTTCCTTTTCACTTGTTCTTGCCTTAACCTTAGGGTTGATTATGCCTAGCTGAAAACATTTAAATTTAAAGCAAGAATGAGCATTTGGGTGCCCAACAAGTAATAACAATTATAAATATAATTAGCTGAAAGAATTAAATATTTTCTTTATACATCACTTCTACAACGATTCAATAGTTGTGAAGTAAACTAAACTGATAATAATAACATAACAACTCTATATCATATTTTTGGAACTACGTATTGACTATAAATAGGGTTAAGGTGACATTCTATGAACATTGTTTTAAATTTTCGATAAGGTTTAGCAGAAATTCATCTGTAAATGGTCATAACTTACGGGCGAGAGGGTGTACATCCCATGGGCCCTGTATTGATCAATACTGCATGCAAGAATGATATTATCGTTCACTATGTCCGCGTTGGGGGCATAAAAGTTTTTCCTTGTTCGGGATATTCATACTTAGTAAGGAATCCGAACCAAAATAATTTAATTGGATACAAATAGATTTTATCATATTCAACGATATTTCTAAATTTGTGTCTAGATGATCAAATAGCTTAGACGGCTTTTCATTAATATATACATACGGGGAATCAATAAGTATATAGAAATATATCAACATGTGATTAAATACAATGATTATCCAAGTAAGGTCATTTGTATAACCATATTTAGAAAATAACGAACATAATAAATATATCTGAATTATATAATAATACCATGTTGATCAACAATGATCGGATACATAATATATATATATATATATATATATATATAACAATAGGGTTAATAATATGGTACAATAATAATATAATTTTGAAACTTTCTTACTCATGTCCATTGCATAAAGAAAATGCAAAGGTAGGATACTTGCCTGGTCTGCTGCTTACAATACACAACTTAGTTTTTGTCTTTTGTATCGAATCCTATCAGTAATAAGATCATTTTACCAATTAGAATAACAAATCGTAACACATAATACTGCTTATTGCAGTCAGCACATAACCTAATCACATTGTCACACATGTTTCACAGTCATTAGATCACAAACAAACACATATACAGACAAATTATATAAGTCCAGATCAATTTTTGAAATATGTCAGTGTACTGACGGCTTTATTGGATTATTATCGAGTCTAAGACTCAATCCTGTCGTTCAATGTCCATTTAAATAATTTAAATATGAGTCATATTATTTTTCATAACTTTATAATAATTTTTAAACAATTATTATAATTTATCATGATTTTTCAAACACCGAAATTATTATTAAATGATTTAAATATTGAATACTTATATTATCATTAATATTTAATTACTATTAAACCATTAATGAAACCATTGCCAAAATCTTAAAAGTATTTATAATAACTTAAAATACTTTTAAAACATTAATATTACCCTTAAATTATTAAAAATCATAATTACCATTAATATTTAATTATTAATGTACCATTTATCCACATATTAAAAGTCATTAATTATAACTTAAAATATTTTTAATTCATTTATATCCTTTTCAATGATTTTTAAATTAATAAAACCATTTTAAAAATATTTATTTAATATAATTATTAAATAAATTTAATATCATTAATATTAATTTATTTATGAAATTATCATTTAAATATTAAAAGTTATATTTTATAACTTAAAATATCTTTAAATATTTATTTTCATTTAAAATGATTTTTCTAATATTAAAATAATTTTTAAACTAATTTATTTAATATAATTATTAAATAAATATAATATCATTAATATTAAAATATTAATATTTTTCATGACAAAATATCAAAAGTTATATTTTATAACTTAATATATTTTTATAACCTTTAAATTAGTTTCATATGATTTTTAAATCATTAATTCTATTTTCATAATTTATATAATATATTCAATAAATAACTTAATTATCATTAATATTAATTAATTAATGAAATTCATCACAAAATATTAAAAGTCATTAAAAATAACTTAAAATATTTTCTTATATAATAATATAATTGTAAATGATTTTTCAAGTATTAAAATCATTTTAAATAATTTATTTAATATAATAATTAAATAAATTAAATACCTTTAATATTTCAAAAATATTAAATATTTATGAAATATATTAAAAATTATTAAAAACTAATTTTCAGACATTAAAATAATTTTTAGTAATTTAATTTATATTTTTAATAATTAAAAACTAATTTTCTCTATTTATTTAATAAAATAACTAATTTAGTAATTAATATGTCGCTAATGGGCCCTATAGCGACGAAACTGTCGCTATAGGTGTTTTGAGGAAACCCAGGTATTCATACTTAGTGATCGAGGGCACTACTTTGACCATAATTCAATCTTTGCTCGATGTGTTTCTGGGACAGTCATTGGTTAGATATTGAAGGGCTAGTGTAACACTACAATAAACAACAACAATCATGATCATACAACTTTAAACGAACGAGATCTAGGCTTTGTAAAGTGGCTGTCAGAGCTGTTCTTCATTTCTGGGTTACCCAGAAATGATGAACAGTTCGAGTGACCACTTTTGGGCTTCCACAACTTGCAACGCATGTACTGGTTTGGTGATTTAAGTGTTTTAGTGTGTAGACAACATGCAAGACAACAGATCTATAGTATAAAACAAGTCTAACAACATCACAGTAAGCAAATCCATGCCGGTCAAAGCATGTCAGGAATCATGTTCATGGGTTTTCTAGGTTACCTAGAAAACCGCTTTCGTGCTTGACCATGCTACTTTGACCGGCCACTACATTAAATCTATATGTTATTTAGCTGATCTAAAGATTTAAACTGTAGTCCATACACCATATTACGATTCTATTACAACAACAACAACAAAACCTCAAACAGCAGCAAGATCAAGGCTCACGAATATCTTGTCATGCCCTTTCTGGGCAGTTTCTAGGTTACCCAGAAATGCCCAGTCATGGCCGGTCAACAGTCTTTGACCATCAATAACATAAACTCTATGCATGATTTGGACTTGATTCAAGTTCCAGATCAAAGCTCACATAACATACTACAACTTAAAACATTTAAACAACAAAAACACATAACATGATGAGATTTACAGGGTCTGACATTCGTTGTCAGACCACTTTTTAATTTTTTCCCAGATTTTAAAAATCATCAAATCCGAGCCTCTAGAAGTTATGGATCTAACATCTAGCATTACAGATCATCTATATGAACTATAAACAACATGTTTAAACATTAAAACACAAGATCTAACATAAGATCAAATGTCAGATTTCTAGGTTTAGGTTGATACCTTTCTATGAACTATCTTGAATCTGGACTTCTGATTTGTTATGGTATTAATGGGGCTTTGTTTTTGAGACTGATCCACTATAAAATTTCGTGGGTTTAAGCTTGAGAGAAATTAGTTGGGTGCTTAGTGAATAAATGACTAAAAATGCATACTTTTCTCTCTCCAATGATATATATATGCGAATGTAATGTGCATGGCTGATGTTGTAAGGCTGATATTTGTTGTTTCAAGTTACATGGCTACTCTAGGGTTGGCCAACAACTCCACCTAGACCAAATTCTACAAGTTATCTCAAATAATGCAAGAGGTGTATAATAGTCTTTTGGCTTTTGATTTTAATGGAAACAGAATAATTTTGGCAAACCCTTAGAGTTTGACCCTTAGGGTTTAACCCTTAGGGTTTAACCCTTAGTTTATCATAAATTTGAATTTCTAGGATTTCAATTTAGGGTTTTAAAAAAATAAAAAATGAAAATTAGTTTCCAAAAATGAAAATTAGAGTTTCTAAGTCTTGTTTAATTTACTAATTACATAGAACATGGTATTTAGGGTCATAGAACATGGTATTTAGGGTTAAGTTTTACTAAATAGCATTTAACTTTCCAATTTAGCGATTAGGGTTTCTAATTTGGTAAGTTAGGGTTTCTAAAAATTAGGATTTCTAGATATTAATTAGGATTTCTCTAATTAATATTAAACTCTATAATACACCACATAAATCATATAACACAATTATATAATAGTCTTGAACTCATAATTGATTTTCAAATTAGAGTTTCCATCTAGCAATTAGCTAATTATTATTTAAGGTTTCTAATTATTTTAGAAATTAAGGTTTTAAGTTACTAATTAGGGTTTTCCATAATTAACGTTAAAACTTATAATACATATCATATACCACATATCAAAGTGACTTAACAAATTTTAAAGTCTCATTTGACTTCGAAACTAGGGTTTAACAGTAATACTAGAGTTTATAAAAATATTATTAGTGCTTGATCATAATACACCATAATTGTCCAACCACTATCACTACGTACATACAGTACATATTTATAGCACTGAAAAATGAAAATATAATTAATATTATATAATTATTCCCATTTCTTGATTAAAATCTAAAATTAGGGTTTGAATTCCATATCTGACTTATCTTTCATATATAACGATAAGAATTAATTTAAAATAATTAACTTAAATAATTTAAACAAATTTATATAATATAATATTTATTATATTAATTCTAATAATCGTTTCACATATTATTTAAATAATATAATGATCATATTTTCATGAAAAATAATTAATAAAAATATTTTTATTATAAAATTAATTATTATAAAAATATAATTTATAATAATCCATAATTCTAAATTAAATTATTTGTAATCATTTATGTAATAAATATATTATATATTCATCACATAAATACATACACATTACCTTGCACGCATTCTCATCTTTAAAATAAAAAAAATTATACGCTAAATTTCTGGTTTAATTATATAGAAAATATTGGGTTATTACATTCACCCTCTCTTATAAAGATTATGTCCCCGGAATCACCGTTTTAAAACTTATACATAAAAGGGTACATAATATACACAATCATTAATTGCAAGTAGATCTCGATCATAATTGATCTAACCGATATTTAACTATTTAGCTTAAAGTTATTCTATCTGATTAAACAGAAAATTGATTTCTAATAGAACTCAGTTTCCTCCTTCAAAATATCTTTATAAAATAATTATTATATATATAAGAAAATAAACGTTATACGAATAATACATGGAGTTGCATCCCCTTCTGCCACGGTATCTTGAACAATTATGTTGAAGACTCTTGCGTTTGATTCTGTTGGTTTGTTTGTTGAAGTTAATCCCGTTGTCGCCAGCGTCCCGCTACTTTTTCCCGTATTCGCATTCCTTGCCTCCCTTTTTCTTTTCGAACAACCCTTCACCTTATGCCCCGTTGATCCTCTAAATCCTGGCAGTACAACTGCCTTGAAGTCTTTGAAGTTTGTCGATCGATTACTTGGCTGATTTCCCGCGGCTGGTATTCCATTCTGCATAGTTTGAGGAACCATATTCGTAAAATTCTGTATCGGGTCTGGTTGTCCTCCAGGTTTATTGACAGGTTCTTCTGTCCTTTGGTTTTGTTTTCGTCTTGGCGGCATTATCATAAATTATTCTTTATTAACTTACATTCTAAGCCTTATCGTATACGTTTAGCATGTAACGCGAAATTTTCTATTCAAATAATCATGTACTCAAAATATTAGATTTTGAAAACTTAGTTTACTGTATTAACCAGTGCTCAAATAGATAATTACTATCTTTACACCGACTTATTTCATTAATCCAACACAGATTCATATTCATAGCACTTGACATACCATAACACATACTGCTTTAAACAGTTGATATCCCTTTGTGACTCAAAAGTCAGGAATCGCTGCCTCAACTTATAAAAAATGTTACATTACACAGACATTTATTGTATACGCATCATAGAATCATACATATTCAAGTAATACTAATACTACTTATTTCATACGTCTTCACTAAGGATCGATTGCTTAATAATCTATATATTCCTATTATCCTCAATAATTCATTTGCACATAACTATACCAAGTTCGTCAAACTTATCAAACATTATGAGTTTAAGAACTTACCACCAACATATGAGTTTAAGAACTCGAGCTTGACCAAATATTCTTTAACTATACTCTACCTATCTGCTATACTACCATTTTTGGGTCCGATACTACATTTTCCAGAAAAATCACCTCATTGGGGTTGCTTTCATTGTGAGCCACTATTTCAGCTATTGGTTTTTGACATCGGCTCGGTTATGGAGGTTGACTCCTTCTTTACGATCTGAGGGTATCCTAATTCTTTTCTATTTAATATCTACACACAAACTATCTTGATTAGTACATAATATATACACACAACAAATAATAGTTTTATTATGTGATTTGACGATGAACTTTTTCAATTCATCTCCTTTTAAACTCTAAATGAGTTATTTATATTTTTAACGTTTCTCTATGTTCTAAGGTTATAGCCTAAGGTCTAACCCGCCTAAGATTTCTAACCCAAAGCTCCGATACCATGTTGTGACCCCCCCAAATTCAGGTACTTAAAACCCAAACTCGGTGCTTCACGATACCATTTCTATGAGCGGAATAATACTAATAATAATAACAGTAATATAAAAATCAAACTTAATTTACATATATCAGATTCTAATCTCAAGTACGCAACCTTTACTATAATTATTTACATGATAGATAATACATATCATTGTCTTAATACAGTTTAACTATTACAAAAGATACCACTAAACATATTCTCGTTGCTTTTTTTTTCACTTGTTCTTGTCTAAACCTTCAGGTTGATGATGCCTAGCTAAAAACATTTAAATTTAAAGCAAGAATGAGCATTTGGGTGCCCAACAAGTAATAATAATTATAAATATAATTAGCTAAATGAATTAAATGTTTTCTTTATACACCACTTCTACAACGATTCAATAGTTGTGAAGTAAACTAAACCGATAATAATAACATAACAACTCTATATCACATTTTTCAAACTACGTATTGACTATAAATAGGGTTAAGGTTACATTCTATGAACATTGTTTTAAATTTTTGATAAGGTTTAACAGAACTTTATCTGTAAACCGCCATAACTTACGAGCGCGAGGGTGTACATTCCATGGGCCCTGTATTGATCAATATTGCATGCAAGAACGATATTATCGTTCACTATGTTCGCATTGGGTGCATAAAAGTTTTCCCTTTTTCGGGATGTTCATACTTAGTCGGGAATCCAAACCAAAACAATTTGATTGGATACAAAAAGGTTTTATCATATTCAACGATATTTCTAAATCTGTGTCTAGCTGATCAAATAACTTAGACAACTTTTCATTAATGTATACATACGGGGAATTAATAAGTATATAGAAATATATCAACATGTGATTAAATACAATGATTATCCAAGTGAGGTCACTTGTATAATCATATTTAGAAATTAACGAATAGAATAAATATATTTGAATTAGATAATAATACCATGTTGATAAACAATGATCGGATACATAATATATATAACAATAGGGTTAATAATATGGTATACTAATAATATAATTCTAAAACTTTCTTACTCATGTCCATTGCATAAAGAAAATGAAAAGGTAGGATACATGTCGGGTCTGCTGCTTACAATACGCAACTTAATTTTTATCTTTTCTATCGAAACCTATCAGTAATAAGATCATTTTACCAATTAGAATAACATATCGTAACATATAATATTACTTATTGCAGTCAGCACATAACCTAATCACATTGTCACACATGTTTCACAATCATTAGATCACAAACAAACATATAAACAGACAAATTATATAAGTCCAAATCAATTTTTGAAATATGTCGGTGTACCGATGGCTTTATTGGGTTATTATCGAGTCTCAGACTCAATCTTGTCGTTCAATATCCGTTTAAATAATTTAAATCTGAGTCATATTATTTTTCATAACCTTATAATAATTTTTAAATAATTATTATAATTTATCATGATTTTTCAAACACCGAACTCATTATTAAATGATTTAAATATTGAATAATTATATTATCATTAATATTAAACCATTAATGAAACCATTGTCAAAATCTTAAAGTTATTTATAATAACTTAAAATACTTTTAAAACATTAATATTACCCTTAACTGATTAAAAAGCATTTTTAAATAATTACCATTAATATTTAATTATTAATGTACCATTTATCCACATATTAAAAGTCATTAATTATAACTTAAAATATTTTTAATTCATTTATATCCTTTTAAATGATTTTTAAATTAATAAAACCATTTTCAAACTATTTATTTAATATAATTATTAAATAAATTTAATATCATTAATATTAATTTATTTATGAAATTATACTTTAAATATTAAAAGTTATATTTTATAACTTAAAATATCTTTAAACACTTTATTTTCATTTAAAATGATTTTTCTAATATTAAAATTATTTTTAACCTGATTTATTTAATATAATTATTAAATAAATATAATATTATTAATATTAAAATATTAATATTTTTTATGACAAAATATCAAAATTTATATTTTATAACTTAATATATTTTTATAACCTTTAAATTATTTTCATATGATTTTTAAATCATTAATTCAATTTTTCATAATTTATATAATATATTCAATAAATAACTTAATTATAATTAATATTAATTAATTAATGAAATTCATCACAAAATATTAAAAGTCATTAAAAATAACTTAAAATATTTTCTTATATCATAATATAATTGTAAATGATTTTTCGAGTATTAAAATCATTTTAAATAATTTATTTAATATAATAATTAAATAAAATAAATACCTTTAATATTTCAAAAATATTAAATATTTATGAAATATATTAAAAACTATTAAAAACTAATTTTCATACTTTAAAATAATTTTTAGTAATTTAATATGTATTTTTAATAATTAAAAACTAATTTTCTCTATTTATTTAATAAAATAATTAATTTAGTAATTAATTTATCGCTAATGGGCCCTATAGCGACGAAACTGTCGCTATAGGTGTTCTTGAGGAAACCCAGGTATTTATACGCATTGATCGAGGGCACTACTTTGACCAAGATTCAATGTTTGCACGATGTGTTTCTGGGACAGTCATTGGTTAGATATTAAAGGGCTAGTGTAACACTACACGAAACAAAAACAATCATGACCATACAACTTTAAACGAATGAGATCTGGGCATATAAAGTGGCTGTCAGAGCTGTTCTTCATTTCTGGGTTACCCAGAAATGATGAACAGTTCGAGTGACCACTTTTGGGCTTCCACAACTTGCAACGCATGTACTGGTTTGGAGATTTAAGTGTTCTAGTGTGTAGACAACATGCAAGACAACAAATCTATAGTATAAAACAAGTCTAACAACATGTCAGGAACCATGTTCATGGGTTTTCTAGGTTTCCTAGAAAACTGCTTTCGTGCTTGACCATGCTACTTTGACCGGCCACTACATTAAATCTATATGTTATTTAACTGATCTAAAAGCTTTAAACTGTAGTCCATATACCATATTACGATTCTATTACAACAACAACAACAACAACAACAACAACAAAACCTCAAACAGCAGCAAGATCAAGGCTCACGAATATCTTGTCATGCCCTTTCTGGGCAGTTTCTGGGTTACCCAGAAATGCCCAGTCATGGCCGGTCAACAGTCTTTGACCATCAATAACATAAACTTTGTGCATGATTTGGACTTGATTCAAGTTCCAGATCAAAGCTCACATAACATACTACAACTTAAAACATTTAAACAACAAAAACACATAACAGGATGAAATTTACAGGGTCTGACATTCGTTGTCAGACCACTTTTTAATTTTTTTCCAGATTTTGAAAATCATCAAATCTGAGCCTCTAGATGTTATGGATCTAAGATCTAGCAACACAGATCATGTATATGAACTATAAACATCATGTTTAAACATTAAAACACAAGATCTAACATAAGATCAAAGGTCAGATTTCTATTGTTAGGTTTATACCTTTCAATGAACTATCTTGAATCTGGACTTCTGATTTGTTATGGTATTAATGGGGCTTTGTTTTTTAGACTGATCCACTATAAAATTTCGTGGGTTTAAGCTTGAGAGAAATTAGTTGGGTGCTTAGTGAATAAATGACTAAAAATGCATATTTTTCTCTCTTCAATGCTATATATATGTGAATGTAATGTGTATGGCTGATGTTGTAAGGCTGATATTTGTTGTTTCAAGTCACATGGATTCTCTAGGGTTGGCCAACAACTCCACCTAGACCAAATTCTACAAGTTATCTCAAATAATGCAAGAGGGGTATAATAGTCTTTTCTCTTTTTATTTTAATGGAAACAAAGTAATTTTGGCAAACCCTTAGAGTTTGACCCTTAGGGTTTAACCCTTAGTTTGTCATAAATTTGAATTTTTAGGATTTCAATTTAGGGTTTTAAAAAATAAAAAATGAAAATTAGTTTCCAAAAATGAAAATTAGAGTTTCTAAATCCTGTTTAATTTACTAATTACATAAAACATGGTATTTAGGGTTAAGTTTTACTAAATAGCATTTAACTTTCCAATTTAGCGATTAGGGTTTCTAATTTGGTAAGTTAGGGTTTCTAAAAATTAGGATTTCTAGATATTAATTATGGTTTCTCTAATTAATATTAAATTCTATAATACACCACATAAATCACATAACACAGTTATATAATACTCTCGAACTCATAATTGAGTTTCAAATTAGAGTTTCCATCTAGCAATTAGCTAATTATTATTTAAGGTTTCTAATTATTTTAGAAATTACGGTTTTAAGTTACTAATTAGGGTTTTCCGTAATTAACGTTAAAACTTATAATACATATTATATACCATATATCACAATGACTTAACAAATTTTAAAGTCTCATTTGACTTCGAAACTAGGGTTTAACATTAATACTAGGGTTTATAAAAATATTATTAGGGTTTGATCATAATACACCATAATTGTCTAACCACTATCACTACGTACATATAGTACATATTTATAGCACTGAAAAATCAAAATATAATTAATATTGTATAATAATTCCCATTTCTTGATCAAAATCCAAAATTAGGGTTTGGATTCTATATCTGATTTATCTATTATATGTAACAATAAGAATTAAGTTAAAATAATTAACTTAAATAATTTGAACAAATTCATATAATAAAATATTTATTATATTAATTCTAATAATCGTTTCACATATTATTTGTGAAACCCCAGATTTTATGAATAAAGAATTAATTTTCTCGAAATAATTTTTTTATATTATGGTGTGAATTTGAGATAATGTTATAGTTGTGGGTAATATTTATAAATTTTGCAAAGTATGCATGTTGTCATATTATATTCGATTGGTCCGGGAACATTCGTTTTAAACAGGAAATATTCATACGACGACACAATTATTGGTGGACTCCACAACAGAATTATTGTCGGATTGAGAAAACGATAAAAATATTTTATTAAAAATAACGGCGGAAGTTTTACCATTGATATTGTTGAACTACTCGGTAGTAAAAGTACAGTACTACGCGTTGTTGCATAGTAGCACACGGTATTGATTATTGATATTTATGTGAGAAGTCACTCAGTTTTGTTCAATTATTGCTACAATAGTTGATGCATAATATCTCACATTATTTTATTCAATTATTGTTAATTTAGAAGTTTTGTTATATTCGTATTATTAAAGTAATAAAATAGAAACATCTTTTTATATAAAACAGAATACTTTATTAAAGTTATTCTATAAGTAGAATATATTATATTCTATTATGAATAGTATTTTGCATAGTAAAATCTTTTTATATAAAACATAATACTTTATTAAAGTTATTCTATGAATAGAATATATTATATTTTATTATGCATAGTATTTGAATAGTGCCCGCATTGTATTTGCATAGTAAAAATCTTTTTATATAAATAGAATATATTATATTTTATTTAAAAGATTTTTCTTTAAATATGGACCGTCAGATTAAAGTAAATCAATCTGGACTGTTCATGGATTAGTTACTATGCATTCCATTTTCCTATAAATAGAAGCTCATTCCTTCATTATTTTCTTACGAATTCACTGAACTCTAGAGAGGGAAACTATAGAGAGAGACTATAGAGAGATAGAAGAAAAGTTTTCTGCTACTTCACTACTCTTATATCAAGTATTATTTTACGGTAAGAGATATTATTCTTATGTATTCAAGAAGAGAACTTCTGTTATTCCATTTCTTTATTGTTCTGTTGGAATAACTTGTATACGCGGGCTACCCTATACTTGGTAACATTCTTCTATTATTCTGTCTTTATTATTCTGTTGGAATATCATGTCCGTGCTATACGCCGGACCTGGTTCCATTTTTATTATTCCGTCTTTATTATTCTGTCGGAATATCCTTTCTGTGCTATACGTCGGACCTGGTTCCATCATTTATTATATCGCATTTATTATTCTGTTGGAACATCCTGTCGGTATGAATTTCACCTGACCTAGTTCTGTTATTATTATTCTGTTGAAATAACCGTCTATACGAAGTACCGCATGCATGGTGATATATTTTGTTATTCCATTCTGTATTATACTCAGTTGATTAAAATTTTGACTTCTATACTCCATGAAATTAGTGGAATATCCTTGATATTTGCGTTTCATCCAGTATTTTTCATGGAAATATTCTTCTGAGCATTCTTAAATTTTATTCTACAAAGAAGTATCATGTTGACAATTTGGATGTTATTGGTTCCTAGACAAATTAATTCTTGAACTTTTTTAATTGAATTCTTATATCATTGTCATCATCCTCATGTTTATGTTATGTTGAAAGTCATTTGTGGCCTGTAGTGCATAGATGGACTTGGTTATAATCATGACCGTAATGTTACAAATGATGTAAAAATTAAAAGTCCTCATTGGCCCGTAGTGCATTGATGGATAGTTTTTGGTATGATTATGGCTATGGATTCTCTTCGGCCAAGGGAGCAAAGATGAATTGTTTTATGGCATGATCAGGACCATTGATGAAAACACGATTATCTTTGGCCCGTAGTGCATGGATAATTCGTGTCGTGATACTAAAGAATATCCTTGGCCTGTAGTGCATGGATGATTTAATGATGTGGATTATTTATTGAGCTGAGTCTCAGCGATAACAGTGATGAAAAACCTTTTTAATCATAAAAGATTGTAGATTTTATTTTCAACTTGACTCTTTTAATGGATTGCTTGTTTCGCTGCAGTTAAACTTGATGTCCATTATATTTTATCAGTTTAACATTGTTGGAGACTAATGATAATTTATTCTGCATTTTCTTAGTCATAATATTTCTTACTGGGCTAGTTGAGCTCACCCTTTCTTTCATTGTTCTCTTCAGGAAATGAGAATATAGGTGGGACGAGTCGGGGAACGGAGTGATGGTCCAGAAGATAGCATTAGTAGTCCTCACTATTTTGTGAAATAGTGTGATAATAATTATAATGAGGACTCTTTTTGAGTTTGTATAATTTCTAATAGACAATATTTGTATTCAAACTCACAGTTTATATTTTGTCGTATTGTACACGACAGTTGTATTAGTAAGTTGTATTTGAATTCTGTACCATGTATCTGACGACCCAAGATGGGTGATGTATACCTAATTTTGGGGGTGTCACATTATTTAAATAATATAATGATCATATTTTCATGGAAAATAATTAATAAAAATATTTTTATTATAAAATTAATTATTATAAAAATATAATTTATAATAATCAATAATTCTAAATTAAATTATTTGTAATCATTCATGTAATAAATATATTTTATATTCATCACATAAATACATACACATTACCTTGCACGTACTCTCATCTTTAAAATAAATAATAACAAAAAAATTATACGTAAAATTTCTAATTTAATTATATAGAAAATATCGGGTTATTACATTCACCCTCTCTTATAAAGATTATGTCCCCGAAATCACCGTTTTCAAATTTATACATAAAAGGGTACATAACATACACAATCATTAATTTCAAGTAGATCTCGATCATAATTGATCTAACCGATATTTAACTATTTAGCTTAAAGTTTGTCTATCTGATTAAACAAAAAATTGATTTCTAATAGAACTCAATTTCCTCCTTCAAAATATCTTTATAAAATAATTATTATACATATAAGAAAATAAAAGTTATACGAATAATACCTGGAGTTGCATCCCCTTTTGCAACGGTATCTTGAACAATCATGTTGAAGACTCTTTCGTTTGATTCTGTTGGTTTGTTTGTTGAAGCTAATGCCTTTGTCGCCAGCGTCTCTGTGACGCCCCCAAATCCGTATAATCATCGATTACAGAACTTGGTGCTCACGATACAACATACACTATCATCTAACTAAGTAAATCTTAACAATAAGGAATAATAATATTTATCCGGGTTCCAAATCGCCGCGGATCTGGTATACTAATTTTATCACTATTTGCGGAAGATATAAACATACATTGTTTATACATTAAACTTTACACATCAGCCCCAAGGTCTACAACCTTAGCTTAATACATACCTTCAATATTAAAAAGGTTTACAATGTTATTTTTAATAGAAAATTTATAGACTTAACTGCAACATAAATTAATCTTGCACTTTGACTTTGCTTCTGACCTTATTCAAGCTTTCTCCTTAATCTGAAAATTTTATCATGATATAGCAAGGGTGAGCAACAAATTTGCTCAGCAAGTTTTACATACAATGAAGATATATATCATGATTGAAAAGAATGAATAAGCTTTCAAGTTTTCAACAATATAATAATTATGAAATAACATGAATCAAGTTTCAACGATTGAATGACTGAACCAATAATATTGGATGTCAACAATTAACATGAACAAGTTTAACTGAAACCTATGGTAATGAAGGTGATCAGCCATTCATACCTGATGAACATATACAACATACACAATGTGTGAATCAATAAATTATTGACGTGGTATAATCAACAATAATTAACCACTAACATGCTTTGAATTAACAACTCAAGTTGAGTTAGGAAACTTGCACCATAATTAGAAGTTCAAGTTTAGGAACTTGCCTTGCTCGTTGTTTACCAATAATAGATTAACAGCTTACAGCTATCTACACTTCACGTGCCTTACACAATTGTATAATCATGCACATTAACTATTAGCAACGCATAGTAGTTATAATATAAACTTTACTCTATAACTTTCAGAGTTTACTCTACGATTTTCATTTACTCTATGATTTTCAGAGTTTACTCTACTATTTTCAGCTTTACCATATCTCGCTAAAACAGGCATAGCTAACTCGTTTTAAAACATTTTTGATCGATTCTTGCGCCCACGCGAAGCTAACTTCTGGGGCCACAACTTTCGTTCATGGACCAACTTCAAATTCCAAGCACAAAATTCCAGAAAATCCGTGCAAGAGGACTGCACCGAATTTGTTGGACAGATTTGACACAACTACTTTGAAAAGTCATAACTCCTTGCTCCGAAGTCGGAATTAGTCCGTTCCGGAGTCTATGGAAAGCTTATTCAGAGTACTACAACATACCAAAAGCCCATAAGTTTTAAAGCACAAAAACTAGACGAAATTGCCCCTATTTCAGACTGCCCCGAAACTGTCTATTTTTGGTTAGAAAAACGGGACTGTTTTCACAAAATCAGTCACTACCCCATGCAAACTCAACATTTTTGAGTGCTACCACTTGGGTTAACTACTAAACACATATATCTAACATCCCTTTTTGACGGATTGCAAAAAGAAGTCATAGATTTAAAATGGTGAAATTTCAAAGTATAAAGAAATTTCGGTTCCCAAAACTAGAAAATAAATTTTCTTTATTCTTTTGATTCACCCAAATAAACATCAAAATGAGTAAATCCATACATGAATCCATATATATCACATAGATCTTAGGGTTTTAAACCTCCAAATCAAAAACCCTCATCATCAATAAGCAGTAGCATGGCATCATAGCATCAACACAAAGTAGTTCCAATGGCCACTCAAGCATTTTCTTACTAGTTTCTAAATACATATACATGGGTCATGGCTTACCTCTTGCTGCAAATTTCTTCTTATAGATGGAGATAGCTACTGATCTCTCCCTTCTTGCTTGCTTGATTATGCTCCTCAAATTCGTAGACAACCTTGACCCACTCTCAAACTCTAATCATTTCTTCTCTATTTTTACTCTCTTAGTTGTAATGTTGCAAAGTGAATGAATGCTTGAGTTGGGTGTATATATATATATATATTATTAAGACTGATATGCTCAGCCCCTTCACCTCTCCAACCATCAGTTATATATTCATATATTGGGAAAGTGATGTTCAATAGTTAAGTTAAATATTGAAGAAAATAAATAAATTTGGTAATTAATTTTAAATATTTATTAAATTAAATAAATATTTTAAATAATTTATTTATTGAGAAAAATAAATAATTTATGAAATTGTGGTATAATAATTTAGTTACGTTTGTATGTATGTAATATCCTAGATTTTTCCATATAATTAAACAATTTCAATAAACAAACTTATGTGAAATTCTTATGTGACAATTATTTTTAGATGAATTATTTATTTTATTATATGTTATGTGATAAGATGCATATTAATGGTTGTTACGGTTAGGCCAATTATTTAAATTGGTTAAGGATGGAATTAATTCTAATTAATTTCGTGGGATGACTTACATATATGAGTTTGAGTTTGGAGCGGAATTTAGAGACGCGGTCTGCGTATTTGAGTCCAAAACGTCGAAAATAGGCAGGATAGACTATAACCACGAAAATGTGTCACGAAACTGAGACATGCCTCATAATATTTTTATATATCCATCATTCTCTTTTACAATGCTCTTATTTATAGATATATAGACTTGGAAGTTTCATGACGTAAAACATCACATACAGTCAAATCTTTTCTCTTGGAACTTTATTAGATATAATATTATCTTAAATTTAGCCCAAACACACTTTGGAGCGACGAATTGTCAACTACGAATTTTGAAGTTGTGTTTGACGAAACGGAGAGTTCCATGATGTCCGGGACGTCGACTTTAGTAGGAATCGATATAAGTATTGACACGTTTGACTTCGGATGGCAAAATGGTCAAAATGACTTGTTAATTGATTAAATGATTAAAATAATGTTTTTATTTACATGAAGTTCAGTTGTTGGGAGTTCTTGTGACAATCTATACGGGACAAGGGAGGGAGTATACGTACTATAAGGATTATTGAGGGAGGGGGTTACTCTTGTGTTATTAAACAAAAACCTTTCATTTTCTTAACTCCTACTCATAATTAGCCTAATGAATTGTAAGAGTAATGATATCTGATCATGGGGGAGTTGTAATGGGCTGGAGATTTCAGTTTCATTACGCTATATATGAGGTATATACATTCCATCTGAGCCTCTTCTTCCTTTCACAACAACTTTCTAACTAGAGAGCAAAAATAAAGAGAAGAGAAGAAAATATTGAGAGTAATAGATGTTGTTGTGATTTCTGGAGATTTTGGAGAGTCTAAGAAAGAAAAGAGTGAGTCACTAACAGATTAAATCAAGAGGAATTCGTCAAAGAGGTAAGCTATGAACCCATTCTCTATGTTCTTCCAAAACTATGAGATAATATGCATAGGAGACCTTTATAAATGGTTTGTTTTGGAGTAGGTGATGTTGTGTAATTGTGGTCTGATTGTTATGGTGTAATAAGAACATAAGTTCTGGACAAATCATGCCATGTATGCTTTAAAAATCCAAAGAGTTATGCCATGCATGCTAAGTGTTTGATATTATGCCTCTTAGTTGCTAATTTGATCAAAACATGAAAAGTTAGATAAATGAATTGTTGTAACATGTATATATATGTTATTAGAAGTGGTCTGGATAATAGGAATCAAACCCATGCATGCTAGAATCAAAATCATGATTTTCTCAAAAGTTGGGTTAAACTAGTTTGCATGATTTTTTTAGGATTTTTGGTCACTCGAAATCATGTCTTAGATAATCCATTTGGTGCATGTAATAATTTTGTAAAATATTTTGTAGCATGAGGTATAACATGTCCAAATTTCGTTCGAATTGAAGCTATTTTGAGTGAGATATGAAAATCGTAAGCAATCATGTTAGAAACCGAAAAGAAAAAAAAACTGTGAACTGCTGACCCTAAAGACAAAATTCGGTACTAGCTACAGTTTCTAGAAAGTTATGGGCTTTTGGATTATTATAGTACACTGAATAAGCTTTCCATAGACTCCGGAACGGACCAATTCCGACTTCGGAGCAAGGAGTTATGACTTTTCAAAGTAGTTGTGTCAAATCTGTCCAACAAATTCGGTGCAGTCCTCTTGCACGGATTTTCTGGAATTTTGTGCTTGGAATTTGAAGTTGGTCCATGAACGAAAGTTGTGGCCCCAGAAGTTAGCTTCGCGTGGGCGCAAGAATCGATCAAAAATGTTTTAAAACGAGTTAGTTATGCTTGTTTTAGCCAGATATGGTAAAGCTGAAAATCGTAGAGTCAGTGAAAATCGTAGAGTAAAAATCGTAGAGTCTCTGAAAATCGTAGTCTCTGAAAATCGTAGAGTCAGTGAAAATCGTAGAGTAAAAATCGTAGAGTCTCTAAAAATCGTAGAGTCAGTGAAAATCGTAGAGTAAAAATCATAGAGTCTCTGAAAATCGTAGAGTCTCTGAAAATCGTAGAGTCAGTGAAAATCGTAGAGTAAAAATCGTAGAGTCTCTGAAAATCGTAGAGTCTCTGAAAATCGTAGAGTCAGTGAAAATCGTAGAGTAAAAATCGTAGAGTCAATGAAAATCGTAGAGTCATTGAAAATAGTAGAGTAAACTCTGTAAATCGTAGAGTCATTGAAAATAGTAGAGTAAACTCTGAAAATCATAGAGTCAATGAAAATCGTAGAGTAAACTCTGAAAATTATAGAGTAAAGTTTATATTATAACTACTATGCGTTGCTAATAGTTGATGTGCATGATTATACAATTGTGTAGGGCACGTGAAGTGTAGATAGCTGTAAGTTGTTAACCTATTATTGGTAAACAACGAGCAAGGCAAGTTTCTTAACCCTAATTTCTTTTGGGTATTTATTAAATCCTTACTAATATTATTGCAGTAAGGGTAAGATTTGGACTTGTGTTAGTTATTTATTCGTGCAAGTTCCTAACCTTGAACTTCTAATTATTGTGCAAGTTTCCTAACTCAACTTGAGTTGTTAATTCAAAGTATGTTAGTGGTTAATTAGTGTTGATTATACCACGTCAATGATTTAATGATTCGCACATTGTGCATGTTGTTTATGTTCATCAGGTATGAAAGGCTGATCACCTTCATTACCATAGGTTTCAGTTAAACTTGTTTATGTTAATTGTTGACATCCAATATCATTGGTTCAGTCATTCAATCGTTGAAACTTGATTCATGTTATTTCACAATTATCATATTGTTGAAAACTTGAAAGCTTATTCATTCTTTTCAATCATGATATATATCTTCATTGTATGTAAAACTTGCTGGGCAAATTTGTTGCTCACCCTTGCTATATCATGATAAAATTTTCAGATTAAGGAGAAAGCTTGAATAAGGTCAGAAGCAAAGTCAAAGTGCAAGATTAATTTATGTTGCAGTTAAGTCTATAAATTTTCTATTGAAAATAACATTGTAAACCTTTTTAATATTGAAGGTATGTTTTAAGTTAAGGTTGTAGACCTTGGGACTGATGTGTAAAGTTTAATGTATAAACAATGTATGTTTATATCTTCCGCAAATAGTGATAGAATTAGTATACCGGATCCGCGGCGATTTGGAACCCGGATAAATATTATTATTCCTTATTGTTAAGGTTTACTTAGTTAGATGATGATGTATGTTGTATCGTGAGCACCAAGTTCTGTAATCGATGATTATATGGATTTGGGGGCGTCACAAGTTGGTATCAGAGCTGTAGGTTATAAACCTTAGGTAGGTGTACCTTAGGCTATAACCGCGAAGATGATAAGTAATAAACTCGAATAGAGTTTAATCGATAAGAGATGAATTTTTGGAAATTCATTATTAAAGTAAAGAGAAAGATAAAGAAGATTCAAAGAAGAATCTTGAAGAGCTATAAGGATAAGAATCCGGAGTTACCTGACTCCAGTAATAGAGATGAAAGGTGATACTAAATAGACGGTGTCTATAGGATGAAAAGTGTAAATAAAATCATAATATAATATGATTAAAGAGATCGAAAGATAGGGGGAAAATCTGTCTGTATATGAGGAATTAAGTAACTACCAATAGTACCTTCAAGTCATGACCTTTTGGGAGCCTGTGGTGGGCTAGATGACCCAAGAAGATACTATTGGGCCAGTGGTTTGAGGCCTTATTTGGATGGATTTGATTCGATTCGGACTTGGGATTTGACCCAAGATTTGTTCCAGACTCGGGATTTGACCCGGGTTGTTACAAGTTGGTATCAGAGCTGTAGGTTATAAACCTTAGGTAGGAGTACCTTAGGATATAACCTTAGAGAAGAGAGGTGAAGATAATGAACGAATACGCTCAAATAGAGTTTGAACAATAAGAAGTAATTTAAGAAATTTATAAAGAAGGGATGAAAACATGTGTGAGAGGATTCAAAGAAGAATCTCGCGGAGTTATGGAGTTACCTAACTCCAATAATAAGAATGTAAGGTGATAACAAATAGACAATGTCTATAAGAAGAGATTGGTAGCGAAGTTAAGAATGAAAAGTTATAGTTAAGTATGGTACAGTTGTACTCTTTAGTAGTTGAGGTATGGTATCTGGGCTAAACGATTCCTTCATAGAGCGGAGGTATATACGAACTAGTAACTTGGAACCTAGTTTGTTGGTTGTTTGTGGGAAACCACTCAGCGTACCATATTGAAACTGTTAGAGACTCGATGTGTTCCAAGTGTAGAAATGGATACGTATGATGAAAGTGTAGAACTCGAATGAAATTTTGAGCGATGTAAATGAAGTTAGAAATTCTTAAAGGAAGATTTTTTTTTTATAAACAAGAAGATTCAAAGAAGAATCTAAGAGATATAAAGATAAGAAATGGGAGTTTCCTAACTCCAAAAGCCAAGATAACGAATAATGTCATAAATTATGAAAAAGAGAAAGAAAGAAGATCGTAAAACAAAACGATCACGAGTTAAGAAAAGAATTTTAAGGGAGATGATTATAGAATAAGATCACGACGTGGTCTGTTTAAGTTATAAAAGAAAGATGGTCTATAATGTTTGAATAATTATAGCTTAATGCTATGAAGATGGAGTACTATGAAGTAGCACAAGATAACTCATGAGGAGTTATAGATGAGGTGATACGAGGAATTCGTATTGAGCAAAGAGCAAGTTAAGAGCACGATATAGTTAGGTGGGATTTCAATTGAGGACTCATTTGATGGCTGAGTTGTACAAACCTTTGTATGGGCGAGGGTTTTGTGCTTGCACTCAGTTTATCACATTGATAATCATTGGAATGTTTGTGTCGCGCTATTTGCTATATGCCTGTTGAGAAGGTGATTCTTTTCTCATGTGTATAACAGATAGTTAGAGTATAGTTAGAGAATATTATAAGGTTAAGTGTGAGTTCTTAAAACTCATACTTATGGTAGGTTCGTGACTCATAATTATATGGAATGTTTTTGAACCCCTCAGCGAATGGACGCCTATGGTCTGACTAGGATAAGTTCTTAAACTCATATAATTGTGGCAAGTTTCTGAACTCATAACGTGTGGTAAGTTTGACGAACTGGGTATAGATAACTGTAAATGGAGTATTGAGGATGATAAGAATAGATAGACCTATTAAGCAATGGATCATTATAGAAAGTGGAGTTGATGGTGGAAGCATAGGTACTCTAAATCTACTAGCTATGCTAGACTTTCGAAATTTATTGACTTCGTGCTGATGTTTACACTTCTATTTTCTTGAAAAACATTGAATCAAATGATGGAACCAATGAGTTTTAACAACAATACTGTTATTTGTATGTCTATGCTAATTGCTTCGGCTAGACAAAAATGATTTGTAATATATCAAAATGTATTTTATATCATTAATGCATCATGTAACCTGGTGCAAAGATGATAAAAACGATGGAATCATCAATGCAGTATTACCTAGTGTTGGATGTGATCTAAGGATCGTCAGCCCACTATGGTATGATGTAGTATGATAAAATCACCAAATGACGGAATCCTCAACGGACTGTAAATACAGTGCGGTATCATGACGTCATAAAAAGATTTTTGAGATTTCTTTAAGATATGAGAATATATATATATATATATATATATATATATATATATATATATGTATATTTCGATTGATGTCCGAATTGTTGTAAAAGTCTATGTTATTTGATTCAGCTAGACGAATATTGAAAGATGTTCATGAAATTCAAGCGTTTATTGAAAAGTTATGCCAAACCAAATTGTTTTGGTGCGGATTCAAATGTTGAAGAGCTGAGGTGAACAACCCTATAAGGGGACATGTTTTCGGGGACAATGGTTCCGAGCGTAATGCATATAGTCGTTACAAAACACTACGTTACAGCCCAACGTAGTGGTACAATAGGCTGGCCACCTAGTGTACGTGAGGAGGGTGTTTTCAGTCTTTGTGATTGATAAACACTCTGGTTTGCAGTGTGAAGGATTGAGTTGAAGCACTAGTAAACTGAGAATAGAGTTCATGGTCTTGTGACCCCTCAGTATGATTTGGAATCTTTTAAAATTCTTGAGTTATTCATACTTCTTCCCAATTATTGAGCAATTGTGGAAGATTCTTGCAATTCTAAAAGGTGAATGTGGTAAGGATGATATTCCTTAGAAAGAAGTAAGTCGTAGAATACGACACTGAATGATGAATATATAGAATAGGTGAGAAAAGAAATTTTAAAATGAGAAGGAGATGAGTTATCAAAGAATAATGTAAATCTCTTAATAGAAAAGTTAAATAATTGAAGAAAGACCTTCATGGGAAGAAGTGGTTATAAAAACCAATGAGTGAATAAAGTATTAACGTAAAATCTATTTTGATAGAATGAATGAATAAAGATTAATAAATAAAAATTTCGAAGACAAAATTCTTAGAAGAATGGGTGAATGTAATATCCCGAGTGTTTATGATAACAATCTTTAGAAAGGAAATAAATGGATTAAAGAATATATAATACTCAGAATATAATTGAGTTAAAGTGAAAGTTATGAAATAAAACCTAGAATTAGTTGAAGAAATGAATGTAGTAGGAAATATATAACCTATATTAAGGTCACTTATTGAACTTATTCAATGAAGAGATTTGACGAAAACCTGAGTAAGGAAGGGTTTCATTGATTCCGAGGACGGAATCCTTATAAGGAAGGAAGAATGTGACGAATGAATTATTTGAGTTGTGATTCTGGGGACAGAATCCTTGTAAGAAGGGAATGATGTAACAATCCAAAATTTTATTTGTAATTTAAAATATTTATTAAATTAAATAAATATTTTATTTATGTGATTGTTGTTAGTATATATTTGTGAATTAAATAATACTCTAATTTAATTTAACAGTTAGAGAGTTGTTAAAGATTGCATGAGTTGCTATATTGATGTCGTAATTTAATAATTAAAGTGATATATTAATTGTTAAATAAAATTATAATGAGATTATAATTTTGTGATATTTGGTTAAGTGGGAAATTTAATTAGTATGTGGTAATTAGTTTTTTTAATTAAGATTGGATATGAAAATCCAAGTAAACAATGTGGGACAATAAACTATATTTATTAAAAGAGTTTTAATTTGATTTTACCAAACAAAAGCTTAGATCTTTTGAAATTCTTATTTTAATCTTGTGTTGCCAAAAAGGCTTAAGGAATGATTAAGTCATTATTTTAATATGGTTTTGCCAAACAAGCCTTAGGGCATTAATAATTCTAATTTTTGTAACCTATATATTAAATTGATAATAAGTATATGTAATTATATTGGGAGTTACATATTCTATAATTATGTGTTATATGTATATTGTATATACACTAAGTTATGTTAATTTTTAAACCTAAGTCTAAACTAAGAACAATAGAGAGAGAAAGGAGGCTGCATATTTCGGTAGTTCTAGGGAGTCTAGGAGGGGTCTTGGATCTTCATACAACTTAAAATCATAAGCTACTTTGAAGGATCAAGAAGGCTTGCAAGAAGAAAAAGGTAAGAAAATGAAAGTTTCCACTTTTTGTGCTCTTTTTGTTAGATCTTTATGAACCAAGCAACTTTTTTTTTTTGGATCATTAAAAACTCATGATTTACATGAGTATTGGTATTTTATATGTGTATCAAAGTATTTTTGAAATCAAAAGTTAGATCCAAAGTGAGGAAATCAAGTTTTGTACCAAAAGGTTTAAGAAAAAGCTTTCCTTTGTATGCTATATATATTTTTTATGTTAGATTCTTTGGGTTCATGTGATTAATGGTTTAAAACATGTTAGCATGCTAGATACATGAGTTAAGGGCAAAACGCCTTTGGAATCACTCAAATATGTTAAGAAATGAGCAAGTTATGAATTAAATCTCAAACTACCTTAACTGTTGAACACAAGCTACTGATCAGTCACTTCTGTCCATTTTTCCGGGACCAAAACAGAACCAAAATATATGTTTGACACATGGAAACTGTAGTTCGGGAAATTACGAATCCAACGATACCTATTGGACCTAAATCCGATTTGTAGATTTCGTTTTATAAGCGTTTCCGTTAAAGACCCTAAATCTGGAAAATGAACCAACTGTTGAAGAAAACCTTGCGGACCAGTCACTTTGGGCCTGATTTCAGGGACATAGATAGATTAGAATTTGGAATTTGATAACTGAAAACTGTAGTTTAAGAAGATACGGATCCAACGAGTTTGATTGGGCCTCAATCGGAGTTGTGCATCTCGTAATACAAGCGTTTCTGTAAAAGACTCCAAAACTGAAAATGTTTACAAGGCATGTAATGGTCAGTCGGTAGTGGCCTGTGTTTCAGGGTGCTATACTGTGCCAAATGGACCGTTTCTTGAGCCTAAAACGTAGCTCGGGAAGTCACAATTCTAACAATACCAAGTGGGCCCAAATCGGACTTGTAGATCACCGTCTACAAGTGTTTCTGTAGAGGACCCCAACTTTAAACTAAAATTATAGAATAAATAGAAAATAAATATTAGAAATTCATAATAAATTTGTAAAAATTATTTTAAAGCCTAAAAATGGGTTTTTAATAATTTGAAATATATTTCACTGATATTTTCATATTTTTAAATATTAATGATAGTTAATTTATTTAATTATTATATTAAATAAATTACATAAAAATGATTTTAATACTTTAAAAATCATTTGAAATAATATTAAAGTGTAAGGAAATATTTGAAGTTATTTTTATGACTTTTAATATTTTTTAATGAATTTCATTAATAAATTAATATTAATGACAATGGAATTAAGTAGTATTTAATTCATATTAATATGATATTAATGATTGAAAAATCATGATAAATGATAATAATTATCTGAAAATTATTATAAGTCATTGAAAAATATTTTGACTAAAAATGAAATTATCTAAGGTAAATGTAAAGCATTTAGGCAAAGTCTTATGGAAATTAGACTCATGAATTATCTGACTAGACTTTTTGGGATGTCAGAAATTATACCGAATTCAATTCAGACTGAAATAGTTTGACTTGATACCGAATTTTAGGTATTTTATATACTGATAGGATTATGTGGTAATTTGTTAGGTTATATTATAACTGTATTTTACAGTACTATACTGTGATGATATTCTAATATTTGGAGATCGGTATTATCTATATTAGGTCTTCAGAAAAAGCGATATAGGTTGCATAACGGTAATCATTTGTACAGACAAGTTCTCTAACTCGATCTCGAATTGATATTTTTGAAATATGCTTGGGGTTAATCATTACTGATTATACCATGTCTATGAATTATTGATTCTCACTCTGTGCACATTTCATGTATTCATCAGGTATGAAAGGCTGATCACCTTCATTACCATTTGGTCCAGTTGATTTATTCATGTTCATTATTCGTTCAACTATGAAAATTTATTCATACTCTTTCGCAATGTATATATTGTATAAAGTTAGCCAACTTATTGTTCAATTCTTTCGATCATGATATATCCTTAATTGAACTTATACTTGCTGGGCAAAATTGTTGCTCACCCTTGCTATATCATGATAAACATTGCTGATTATGACGAATACATCGGTTACAAGAAAAGTCCAAGACAAGTCAGCTTTGGATTATATGTGAAGCTAAAGTTGTAACAATAATGTATGATAATAGCTTTGTATATCTGATAGGATATTGATTTAGGTATTTTGTGAAGGTTCTCAACCTTGGGGATAGTGTGTAATGTTTAATGTATAAACAATTTATATTTATATCTTTCGCAATAGTTATAGAAATAGTACACTAGATTCGTGGTGATTTGGGACCCGAATCTGGGGATGTTACAGTATGGTATCAGAGCCGACTCTCGAAAGCTCGGGTCGGGTCATCCGATCGGGTTGCCGGAGGTGGGGACACGAAGGCTGGTGGTATTATCCCACAATGGAGAGATGAAGGTCCGGAGGTGGGGACACGAAGCCAGCCGGTATTATCCCACAATGGCTAGAGAGGCAAAGATCTTTGGGCCGTGTGTGTGATCGGTTCTGACGGGGACGTCAGAAATTTAAGTGGGGGAGTTTGTAACACCCCAGTCTCACATCGAAAGATAGGGGGAAAATCTGTCTGTATATGAGGAATTAAGTAACTACCAATAGTACCTTCAAGTCATGACCTTTTGGGAGCCTGTGGTGGGCTAGATGACCCAAGAAGATACTATTGGGCCAGTGGTTTGAGGCCTTATTTGGATGGATTTGATTCGATTCGGACTTGGGATTTGACCCAAGATTTGTTCCGGACTCGGGATTTGACCCGGGTTGTTGCAGTCTCGCTACTTTTTCCCGTATTCGCATTCCTTGCCTCCCTTTTTATTTTCGAATAGCCCTTAACCTTATGCCCCGTCGATCCTCTAAATCCTGGTAGTACAACTACCTTGAAGTCTTTGAAGTTTGTCGATCGATTACTTGGTTGATTTCTCGCGGCTGGTATTCCATTCTGCATAGTTTGAAGAACCATATTCGTAAAATTCTGTATCGGGTCTGGTTGTCCTCCAGCTTTATTAACAGGTTCTTCTGTCCTTTGGTTTCGTTTTCGTCTTGGCGGCATTATCATAAATTATTCTTTATTAACTTATATTCTAAGCGTTATCGTATACGTTTAGCATGTAACGCGAAATTTTCTATTCAAATAATCATGTACTCAAAATATTAGATTTTGAAAACTTAGTTTACTGTATTAACCAGTGCTCAGATAGATAATTACTATCTTTATACCGACTTATTTCATTAATCCAACATAGATTCATATTCATAGCACTTGACATACCATAGCACATACTGCTTTAAACAGTTGATATCCCTTTGTGACTCAAAAGTCAGGAATCGCTACCTCAACTTAGAAAAAATGTTACATTACACAGACATTTATTGTGTACGCATCATAGAATCATACATATTCAAGTAATACTAATACTACTTATTTCATACGTCTTCACTAAGGATCGATTGCTTAATAATCTATATATTCCTATTATCCTCAATAATTCATTTGCATATAACTATACCAAGTTCGTCAAACTTATCAAACATTATGAGTTTAAGAACTTACCACCAACATATGAGTTTAAGAACTCGAGCTTGACCAACTATTCTCTAACTATACTCTACCTATCTACTATACTACTATTTTTGGGTCGGATACTACATTTTCCAGAAAAATCACCTCATTAGGGTTGCTTTCATTGTGAGCCACTATTTCAGCTATTGGTTTTTGACATCGGCTCGGTTATGGAGGTTGACTCCTTCTTTACGATCTGAGGGTATCCTAAATCTTTTTTATCTAACATCTACACACAAACTATCTTGATTAGCACATAATATATACACACAACAAATAATAGTTTTATATAGGTTATCTTTTATGTGATTTGACGATGAACTTATTCAATTCATATCCTTTTAAACTCTAAATGAGTTATTTATAGTTTTAACGTTTCCCTATGTTCTAAGGTTATAGCCTAAGGTCTAACCCGCCTAAGATTTCTAACCGTAAGCTCTGATACCATGTTTTGACGCCACCAAATTTAGGTACTTGAAACCCGAACTCGGTGCTTCACGATACCATTTCTATGAGCGGAACAATACTAATAATAATAACAGTAATATAAAAATTAAACTTAATTTACATTTATCAGATTCTAATCACAAGTACGCAACATTTACTATAATTCTTTACATGATAGATAATACATACCATTGTCTTAATACAGTTTAACTATTACAAAAGATACCATTAAACATATTCTATTTGCTTTCCTTTTCACTTGTTCTTGTCTAAACCTTCAGGTTGATCATGCCTAGCTGAAAACATTTAAATTTAAAGCAAGAATGAGCATTTTGGTGCCCAACAAGTAATAATAATTATAAATATAATTAGTTGAAAGAATTAAATATTTTCTTTATACATCACTTCTACAATGATTCAATAGTTATGAAGTAAACTAAACCGATAATAATAACATAACAACTCTATATCACATTTTTCAACTACGTATTGACTATAAATAGGGTTAAGGTGACATTCTATGAACATTGTTTTAAATTTTCGATAAGGTTTAGCAGAACTTCATTTGCTAACCGTCATAACTTACGGGCGCGAGGGTGTACATCCCATGGGCCCTGTATTGATCAATATTGCATGCAAGAACAATATTATCGTTCACTCTGTCCGCATTGGGGGCATAAAAGTTTTCCCTTGTTCGGGATATTCATACTTAGTCGGGAATCCAAACCAAAATAATTTGATTGGATACAAAAAGGTTTTATCATATTCAACGATATTTCTAAATCTGTGTCTAGCTGATCAAATAGCTTAGATGGCTTTTCATTAATGTATACATACGGGGAATCAATAAGTATATATAAATATATCAAAATGTGATTAAATACAATGATTATTCAAGTGAGGTCACTTGTATAACCATATTTAGAAATTAACGAATAGAATAAATATATCTAAATTATATAATAATACCATGTTGATAAACAATGATCGGATACATAATATATATAACAATAGGGTTAATAATAGGGTATAATAATAATATAATTCTGAAATTTTCTTACTCATATCCATTGCATAAAGAAAATGCAAAGGTAGGGTACTGTCTGGTCTGCTTCTTACAATACGCAACTTAATTTTATCTTTTTTATCGAAACCTATCAGTAATAAGATCATTTTACCAATTAGAATAACATATCGTAACACATAATACTGCTTATTGCTGTCAGCATATAATCTAATCACATTATCACACATGTTTCACAATCATTAAATCACAAACAAACACATATACAGACAAATTATATAAGTCCAAATCAATTTCTGAAACATGTCGGTGTACCGACGGCTTTATTAGGTTATTATCGAGTCTAAGACTCAATCTTAACGTTCAATATCCGTTTAAATAATTTAAATCTGATTCATATTATTTTTCATAACCTTATAATAATTTTTAAACAATTATTATAATTTATCATGATTTTTCAAACACCGAAATCATTATTAAATGATTTAAATATTTAATAATTATATTATCATTAATATTTAATTAATATTAAACCATTAATGAAACCATTGCCAAAATCTTAAAGTTATTTATAATAACTTAAAATACTTTTAAAACATTAATATTGCCCTTAAATGATTAAAAAGCTTTTTTAAATAATTACCATTAATATTTAATTATTAATGTACCATTTATCCACATATTAAAAGTCATTAATTATAACTTAAAATATTTTTAATTCATTTATATCCTTTTAAATGATTTTTAAATTAATAAAACTATTTTAAAACTATTTATTTAATATAATTATTAAATAAATTTAATATCATTAATATTAATTTATTTATGAAATTATCCTTTAAATATTAAAAGTTATATTTTATAACTTCAAATATCTTTAAACACTTTATTTTTATTTAAAATAATTTTCTAATATTAAAATTATTTTAAAATAATTTATTTAATATAATTATTAAATAAATATAATATCATTAATATTAAAATATTAATATTTTTCATGACAAAATATCAAAAGTTTTATTTTATAACTTAATATATTTTTATAACCTTTAAATTATTTTCATATGATTTTTAAATCATTAATTCTATTTTTTCATAATTTATATAATATATTCAATAAATAACTTAATTATCATTAATATTAATTAATTAATGAAATTCATCACAAAGTATTAAAAGTCATTAAAAATAACTTAAAATATTTTCTTATATCATAATATAATTGTAAATAATTTTTCAAGTATTAAAATCATTTTTAAATAATTTATTTAATATAATAATTAAATAAATTAAATACCTTTAATATTTCAAAAAATATTAAATATTTATGAAATATATTAAAAACTATTAAAAACTAATTTTCAGACTTTAAAATAATTTTTAGTAATTTAATTTGTATTTTTAATAATTAAAAACTAATTTTCTCTAACAACATCACAGTAAGCAAATCCATGCCGGTCAAAGCATGTCAGGAACCATGTTCATAGGTTTTCTGGGTTACCCAGAAAATCGCTTTCGTGCTTGACCATACTACTTTGACCGGTTACTACATTAAATCTATATGTTATTTAGCTGATCTAAAAGCTTTAAACTGTAGTCCATATACCATATATTACGATTCTATTACAACAACAACAAAACCTCAAACAGCAGCAAGATCAAGGCTCGCGAATATCTTGTCAGGCCCTTTCTGGGCAGTTTCTGGGTTACCCAGAAATGCCCAGTCATGGCCGGTCAATGGTCTTTGACCATCAATAACATAAACTCTGTGCATGATCTGGACTTGATTCAAGTTCCAGATCAATGCTCACATAACATACTACAACTTAAAACATTTAAACAACAAAAACACATAACATGATGAGATTTACAGGGTCTGACATTCGTTGTCAGACCACTTTTTAAATTTTTTCCAGATTTGGAAAATCATCAAATATGAGCGTCTAGATGTTATGGATCTAACATCTAGCAACCCAGATCATCTATATGAACTATAAACAACATGTTTAAACATTAAAACACAAGATCTAACATAAGACCAAAGGTCAGATTTCTAGGGATAGGTTTATACCTTTCTATAAACTATTTTGAATCTGGACTTCTGATTTGTTATGGTGTTAGTGGGGCTTTGTTTTTGAGACTGATCCACATTAAAATTTCGTGGGATTGAGCTTGGGAGAAATTAGTTGGGTGCTTGGTGAACAAATGACTAAAAATGCATACTTTTCTCTCTCTAATGCTATATATATATATATGAATGTAATGTGTATGGCTGATGTTGTAAGGCTGGTATTTGTTGGTTCAAGTCACATGGCTACTCTAGGGTTGGCCAACAAGTACTCCACCTAGACCAAATTCTACAATTTATCTCAAATAATGCAAGAGGGTTATAATAGTCTTTTGGTTTTTGATTTTAATGGCAACAAAGTAATCTTGGCAAACCCTTAGGGTTTAACCCTTAGGTTATCAAAAATTTGAATTTCTAGGATTTCAATTTAGCGTTTTAAAAAATAAAAATGAAAATTAGAGTTTCTAAATCCTGTTTAATTTACTAATTACATAGAACATGGTAATTAGGGTTAAGTTGTGAGACCCCAGATTTTATGAATAAATATTTAATTTTCTCAAAATAATTTTTTGAATATTATGGTGTGGATTTGATATAATGTTATAATTGTGGGTAATATTTATAAATTTTACAAAGTACACAAGTTGTTATATAATATTCGATTGGTCGGGGAATATTCGTTTTATCAGGGAATATTCGTACAACGGCACAATCATTGGTAGACCCCGAAACAAAATTATTGTCTGATTGAGAAAATGACAAAAATATTTTATGAAAATAACGGCAGAAGTTTTACCGTTAACTGTTGAAACACCCGGTGTTAAAAGTACAGTAATACGTGTGGTTGCATAGTAGCACACGGTATTGATTATTGATGCTTATGTGAGAAGTAACTCAGTTTTATTCAATTATTGCTACAGTAATTGCTGCATAGTATCTCATGTTATTTGATTCAATTATTGTCAATATTTTATATATTATTAAATCAATAATTGAGATGACAAAGTTATTAATATTATTATTTACAATATTAACGATGTCAAGAAGTTCTGTCAAGGAGATGTTTGGTCACCTAATTACGCGCCAATGGGGAGAAATCCTTATTGGAAATCCCCCTATTTCTTGGGAACGACCTTGTCAATTAATAGTGTGAATTATAATAATGATGATAAGTTTTGTTTTATTGGTATTATTAATGTCATAAAACAGATAAACTTTTTATATAAAACAGAATACTTTTATATAGTTATTCGTTTTATTAGACTATAAATAGAATATATAATATTCTATTATGTATAGTGTTTTGGATAGTACAATCTTTTTATATAAAATAGAATACTTTTATAAAGTTATTTATTTTATTAGTCAATAATTAGAATATATTATATTTTATTATGCATATTGCCTGCATAGTATTTTGCGTAGTAAATTTTTTTTATATAAAACAGAATACTTTTATAAAGTTATTCATTTTATTAGATTATAAATAGAGGGAGCCCTTCCATAGCAACCGGTTGCCATGAGAACTGTGCAACAACCCCTTTTTGTACCGTTGATAAACTTATTGGAAGGCTGAGATGAAACATAAATTTACCAAGCCGTAAGAACTTGTGTCGGCTTTTATTTTAATATGAGGACCCCACCATAGTCAACATGTTGTCAGTTTATACCAGTAAATTGAATTTTTAATATTAAATAATATCCAACCGGGACAAGCTCATACGGCTGTAAAAAAAAAAAAAACCAAGGACAAAATAAAATAGCAACAAACAATATAAAACTTTTTTTTTTTTTACAGCCGTATGAGCCTGTACCGGCTGGTAGAAATTTTTTTTTTTCTAACAGCCGTAAGAGTTTGAAGTGGTACATTTTTTTTTTTATTTTTCCGGCCGGATGAGCTTGTCCCGGTTTGTATTTTTTTTTTTTTAACAGCCGTAATAAAGTTTGAAGTGGTACATTTTTTTTTTATTTTTTTCCGGCCGGTACAGGCTCATACGGCTGGTACCTTTTTTTTAAATTTTTTTTCTTTCCCGGCCGGTACAGGCTCATACGGCTGGTATTAAAAAAATAAAAAAAATATTAAAATAAGAGGGACCCACATTTTACCATATTGTCAGTCTAGTTAAATAAAATGAATATTTAATATTAAAATATTTCGACCGGTACAAGTTGTACCGGCCTATTCTTTTTTTTTACGCATTGATGCTTTATCAGTTTTTAATCAAATACAAAGAGATTGCACATAATATTAAAATATTAAAATATTTAAAAATATTCCGGCCGGTACAAGTTGTACCGGCCTACTCTTTTTTTTTTTAACACATTCATGTTTTCTCACTTTTTAATCAAATATAAAGATATTGCACAAAATTTATTTTAACTTACAAATATAATGTTAAAAATAAATATTAGTAATGTAAAAATAAATATAATTATATTATAAATAAATAAATATATAAATATAAATATTATTTTTAATATTAATATATTAAAAATAAATATAATAAATATATAATTATGCAAGATATATAATTATATTATTAATAATTATGCAAGATGTAATAAAATATTTAAAAATATTCCGGCCGGTACAAGTTGTACCGGCCTACTCTTTTTTTTTTTTAACACATTCATGTTTTCTCACTTTTTAATCAAATATAAAGATATTGCACAAAATTTATTTTAACTTACAAATATAATGTTAAAAATAAATATTAGTAATATAAAAATAAATATAATTATATTATAAATAAATAAATATATAAATATAAATATTATTTTTAATATTAATATATTAAAAATAAATATAATAAATATATAATTATGCAAGATATATAATTATATTATTAATAATTATGCAAGATGTAATAAAGATGTAAATATTATTAATATAAAAATAAATATAATTATATCAAAAAATATATCAATTATCAAAAATGTATCAAATGTATCAAAAATATCAAAAATATATCAAATGTATCAAAAATATATCAAATGTATCAAAAATATATCAAAAATATATCAATTATCAAAAATGTATCAAAAATATATCAAATATATCAAAAATATATCAAATGTATCAAAAATGTATCAATTATCAAAAATATATCAAAAATATATCAAAAATTATATCAAATCTATCAAAAATATATCAATTATCAAAAATATCAAATATATCAAAAATGTATCAAATGTATCAAAAATATATCAAATGTATCAAAAATGTATAAAATGTATCAAAAATATATCAAATGTATCAAAAATATCAAAAATATATCAATTATCAAAAATATATCAAATGTATCAAATATATCAAAAATATATCAAATGAATCAAAAATATATCAAAAATGTATCAAATGTATCAAATATATTAAAAATATATCAATTATCAAAAATATTTGCTATTTTGATACATTTGATATATTTTTGATATATTTTTGATACATTTGATACATTTTTGATATATTTGATACATTTGATACATTTTTGATAATTGATGTGTTTTTGATATATTTGATAAATTTGATATATTTTTGATACATTTTTGATATTTTTGATACATTTGATACATTTTTGATAATTGATATATTTTTGATATATTTGATACATTTGATACATTTTTGATGATTGATGTATTTTTGATACATTTTTGATAATTGATATGTTTTTAATATATTTGATACATTTGATATATTTTTGATACATTTGATACATTTTTGATATTTTTAATACATTTGATACATTTTTGATAATTGATATATTTTTTGATATTTTTGATACATTTTTATATATTTTTGATACATTTTATACATTTTTGATATATTTGATACATTTGATACATTTTTGATATATTTGATATATTTTTGATACATTTGATATATTTTAGATATATTTTTGATAATTGATATATTTTTAATATATTTGATACATTTGATACATTTTTGATATATTTTTGATACATTTGATATATTTTGATATATTTGATACATTTTTGATACATTTGATATATTTTTGATAATTGATATATTTTTGATATTTTTGATACATTTGATATATTTTTATATATTTTTGATACATTTGATATTTTTTTGATACATTTGATACATTTGATACATTTTTGATATATTTGATATTTTTGATAATTGATATATTTTTGATACATTTGATACAATTTTTGATATATTTTTGATAATTGATATATTTTTGATATATTTGATACATTTTTGATACATTTGATATATTTTTGATATATTTGATATATTTTTGATACATTTTTGATAATTGATATTTTTTTGATATATTTGATACATTTGATATATTTTTGATACATTTGATATATTTTTGATACATTTGATGCATTTTTGATATTTTTGATACATTTGATACATTTTTGATAATTGATATATTTTTTGATATAATTATATTTATTTTTATATTAATAATATTTACATCTTTATTACATCTTGCATAATTATTAATAATATAATTATATATCTTGCATAATTATATATTTATTATATTTATTTTTAATATATTAATATTAAAAATAATATTTATATTTATATATTTATTTATTTATAATATAATTATATTTATTTTTATATTACTAATATTTATTTTTAACATTATATTTGTAAGTTAAAATAAATTTTGTGCAATATCTTTATATTTGATTAAAAAATGAGAAAACATGAATGTGTTAAAAAAAAAAAGAGTAGGCCGGTACAACTTGTACCGGCCGGAATATTTTTAAATATTTTATTACATCTTACATAATTATTAATAATATAATTATATATCTTGCATAATTATATATTTATTATATTTATTTTTAATATATTAATATTAAAAATAATATTTATATTTATATATTTATTTATTTATAATATAATTATATTTATTTTTATATTACTAATATTTATTTTTAACATTATATTTGTAAGTTAAAATAAATTTTGTGCAATATCTTTATATTTGATTAAAAAGTGAGAAAACATGAATGTGTTAAAAAAAAAAGAGTAGGCCGGTACAACTTGTACCGGCCGGAATATTTTTAAATATTTTATTACATCTTGCATAATTATTAATAATATAATTATATATCTTGCATAATTATATATTTATTATATTTATTTTTAATATATTAATATTAAAAATAATATTTATATTTATATATTTATTTATTTATAATATAATTATATTTATTTTTACATTACTAATATTTATTTTTAACATTATATTTGTAAGTTAAAATAAATTTTGTGCAATATCTTTATATTTGATTAAAAAGTGAGAAAACATGAATGTGTTAAAAAAAAAAAGAGTAGGCCGGTACAACTTGTACCGGCCGGAATATTTTTAAATATTTTAATATTTTAATATTATGTGCAATCTCTTTGTATTTGATTAAAAACTGATAAAGCATCAATGCGTAAAAAAAAAGAATAGGCCGGTACAACTTGTACCGGTCGAAATATTTTAATATTAAATATTCATTTTATTTAACTAGACTGACAATATGGTAAAATGTGGGTCCCTCTTATTTTAATATTTTTTTTATTTTTTTAATACCAGCCGTATGAGCCTGTACCGGCCGGGAAAGAAAAAAAATTTAAAAAAAAGGTACCAGCCGTATGAGCCTGTACCGGCCGGAAAAAAATAAAAAAAAAATGTACCACTTCAAACTTTATTACGGCTGTTAAAAAAAAAAAATACAAACCGGGACAAGCTCATCCGGCCGGAAAAATAAAAAAAAAAATGTACCACTTCAAACTCTTACGGCTGTTAGAAAAAAAAAAATTTCTACCAGCCGGTACAGGCTCATACGGCTGTAAAAAAAAAAAAGTTTTATATTGTTTGTTGCTATTTTATTTTGTCCTTGGTTTTTTTTTTTTTTTACAGCCGTATGAGCTTGTCCCGGTTGGATATTATTTAATATTAAAAATTCAATTTACTGGTATAAACTGACAACATGTTGACTATGGTGGGGTCCTCATATTAAAATAAAAGCCGACACAAGTTCTTACGGCTTGGTAAATTTATGTTTCATCTCAGCCTTCCAATAAGTTTATCAACGGTACAAAAAGGGGTTGTTGCACAGTTCTCATGGCAACCGGTTGCTATGGAAGGGCTCCCATAAATAGAATATATTATATTTTATTTAAAAGATTTTGTTTTAAATTTGGACCGTCCATTTAAATTAAATCAATCTGGACCGTTCATGAATTAATTACTATGTAGTCCATTCTTCTATAAATAGAAGCTCATTCCTTCATTATTTCTTACGAATTCATTGAAACTCTAGAGAGAGAAACTATAGAGAGAAAGAAGAAAGGTGTTCTGCTACTTCACTACTTCTATATCCATAACTCTTCTTCCTAAGGTAAGAGATAGTATTTATTGTACTCGTAAGTGGTATTATTTCTTTCGTCTTCATGAAGAGAACTTATGTTATTCCATTCTTTATCATTATGTTGGAATAACCCGTCCATGCGAAGTACCGCATACATGGTGAAATTCTTCTGTTATTCCATTCTTTATTATTCTATTGGAAAATCATGTATGTGCTTTACGCATGACCTGGTTCCGTTCTTAATTATTCTATTGGAGCATCATGTATGTGCTTTACGCATGACCTGATTCCATTATTTATCATTATGTTGGAACATCCTGTCTGTGCATTTACGCATGACCTGGTTCCGTTATTTATTATTCTGTTGGAATAACCTGTCTGTGCGGTCTATCGCATGCCTGATGATTTCTTTTGTTATTCCATTCTTTATTATACTGAGTTGGTTAAAGTTTTAACTTCTATACTCCATAAAATTAGTGGAATATCATTGATATTTGCGCTTCATCCAGTTAATTTTTATGGAAATATTCTTCTGAGCATTCTTGAATTTTACTCCACAAAGGAGTATCATGTTGAAAATTTGGACGTTATTGAGTTCAGGATAAATTAACTTATAAATCTTTAAAATTTATTCTTGAACTTGTTTTATTAAATTGTCATTATCCTCATTATTATAATATGTTGAAAGTCATCTGTGGCCTGTAGTGCATAGATGGACTTGGTATGATTATGACCAATGATTATTCGGTATAATCATGACCGTAATGTTACAAATGATGTGGTAAAAATTCTCATTGGTCGTAGTGCGTTGATGGACAGTTGTTGGCATGATCATGACCATTGATGAATACACGAATATCCTTGGCCGTAGTGCATGGATAATTTGTGGTCGTGATAATAATGAATATCATTAGTAGTAGTGTAGGGATGATTTGGATTATTTATTAAGCTGAGTCTCAGCGATAAAAGTAATGAAAAACCTTTTAAATCATAGAATATAGTAGATTTTATTATCTACTTGACTCTTCTAATGAATTGCTTATTCTGCTGCAGTTAAACTTGACGTTTGTTATATTTTATCAGTTTAACACTGTTGAAGGCTAATGATAATTTATTCTGCATTATCTTAGTCATAATATTTCTTACTGGGCTAGTTGAGCTCACACCTTTTGCTTTCATTGTTCTCTTCAGGAAATGAGAACGTAGCAGGGACTAGTCGGGGAACGGAGTGACGGTCCAGATGATAACATTAGTATTCCTCACTATTCTATGAAATAGTGTGCTAATAAATATAATGAGGACCCCATTGAGTTTGTATATTGTCTAAAAGACAATATTTGTATTAAAACTCACAGCTCATGTTGTATAATTAAGTTTTTATTTGTATTGTGTACCATGTATTTAGCGACTCAAGATGGGTGATGTATACCTATTTTGGGGGCGTCATAGTTGGTATCAAAGCTTAGGGATATGATCCATGGCTGAGATGTGAGACAAGAACTAGGAGGGGAGAGACGGGGAATTCCTTCGCTAGTATGACCTACCTAAGTTTATTTGGTATTTAATTGGTCAGTCAGAGTATAGAGATAATATGTGATATGTTAATTAACCCTTGTTTTGTGGCAGTATTTGAAAATGACATCTAAAAATGTTGAGATAAGCAATGGAGCACAGGAGACCGTTGAGTCTCCACAGATCAATAATCAGGACAATGTGCAAAAGGATGGCGATAATCCTCATGTAAACAACAACATTGATCAATTGACGAACGACGGTACGTTTAGAAGCATTTTAGAATTCATGCAACATCAGGCGAAGGCGGCTCATGTTCATAATACAGGAGGAAACAATGGCAACCCACAGTTGGTCACCGCTAAGCAATTTAAGGAGTTGGGACCACCGAAGTTTTTGGGAAAGCCAGAACCACTTAAGGCAGAGACGTGGTTAAAGCAGATCACCAAGATATTTTATGTCTTGGGATGCTCCGAGGAGCAAAAGGTTTCCTTTGCCACCTTTATGTTGCGTGAAGAGGCAGATTACTGGAGGGAATCTGTAAAACGTACCCAACCTGACGCACTCAAGATGTCTTGGGAGAAGTTCCAAGAGCTGTTCAATGACAAGTAATTTCCCGAAAGCATTCGACACATGAAGGAGGTGGAATTTATCAAGTTGGAGCAAAACAACATGAATGTGTCACAGTACGAAGCCAAGTTTACCGAGTTGTCTCGATTTGCCTCCCATTTGGTTGATAATGAAGAGAGAATGACACAAATGTTTCTAAGAGGTTTGAAACCTGAGATATGTCAATATCTTATCTCTCATAAATTGTGTTTGTATTAAGATGTTGTTAATAGGACTCAGTTATTGGAGCGCGATAATGAGTCAACCCAACCAAAAAAGAGCAGCCGGCAAAATGATAATACTGGTGATAATAATCATTAAAGCGGTGACAATAAGCATGGAGGGAATCAATATGCCAGAAATGGTAACCAATTCAATGGTAATCATGGTCAAAACAATAAGAATGGACATTTCAAGAAGAGAAGGTTCAACAATGACGTGAAGACGTCGGCACTAGCACCCGTTTCAAAGGAAGAAAAACGACCACCGATCGTATGTTTCAAATGCGGACATGAGGGACACATCCGTCCAAACTGTACGCAGCAATCCAAAATGTGTTTTAATTGCGGAAGAGAAGGTCACCTAGCTCGATTTTATCGTATGGTGAAGTCAAGTCCAGCTGGGATAGTGATGCCAAAGGATGTCCCACACAAGCTAAAGCCGATAGTTTAAGAGAGATCATTTTTTTTCGTGACAAGGAACCTGAATAAAATTATCACTGGTATGTTAGTCATAAACTCTTACGAAGTCTATACCGTGTTAGATACATGTTCTACTTAGTCTTTTATTTGACCTAGTTGTGTTCAATTTTTGAATTTAATTCTGGAGAAGTTAGATTTTGATTTATCTATTGAAACTTAGTTGGGAGAAACCTTCGTTACATCCACTATTTATAAATCTTGTTTAATTCAAATTGACACTTTCACTTTACCTATCAATCTTTTCTCTTTGAAAATACTTGCCTTTGATGAGATTTTAAGAATAGATTGGTTAACTACTCATCATACTTTTCGTAAGGTTGTTAGCTTTCATATTCCTAACCAATCTGATATGTGAATTCAAGCAACCAAATCACTAAAGTCAATCATTGTCATATCAAGCCATAAGTAAAGAACCCCGAACCTTTCGTTGTTGACTTCCTTGTATGGAATGCACCGAAGCCAGACTTTCTATAGGCGACGTCATGAATGAAGATGACAAGTTGATAGGTAGCAATGTGACATACTATCTAAGTCTTGGATGAGGGTCACAGTTTTGAATGATAATTCTATTGTTAATAAATTTCCTGACGTATTCTTGAAGACTTCTTAGCCTACCCCTAGAGCGTGAAATCGAATTTTGTATTGAACCCAGTACAAAACCCATTTCTTAAACCCTTAAATATTCCTTCAACTAAAGCGAGCGTAACATGCGCCAAAGACGTTGGCTCGAGCTATTGAAGATTACGATCGTACCATTCAATACCATCATGGGAAAGCGAACGTGGTAGAAGATCGTATGCGTTTACAAGTGCGATATTGTTAACACAAAGACCCATTTTGTACGACTTACAAATGATGAAGATAGATTTAAAGACTCTAGGAACCCACGTGAAGATAACGAATATACGAGTAGAATCGACTCTAATCGATAAAGTTAAAGCCGCTTAAGCTACACACCCGGAGCTGATGAATGTGAAGAAGAAGGTTCAAGAGGGCGTTATTCTAGAAGTAAGAATCGACGAAGAGAGGAAATCTCAACCCTCGATTTAATTGGCCCATTTGAAATCCTTAATCGAGTAGGATCTGTGGCCTATAGACTCGTTTTACTGCCAAGTATGTCGCGTGTTCATAACATTTTTTTTCACGTATCGATGTTACGTAAATATGTGGATGACCCGAACCACGTTATTAAATTAGAACTAGACGAGATAGTAGAAGATTTAACGTATGAGGAGATACGTGTTAAAATCTTGGATAAGATGGATCGTATTCAACACTTAAAGGGTAAACCTCAAGAATTAGAATATGAAATGAAGTCAAGGTATCCTCACCTCTTCGATATACCAGGTACGTACGTAAATTTTGAGTGCAAAATTTCATGAGGGGAGATTATTTTATGAATAAATATTTAATTTTCGCGAAATAATTTTTTGAATATTATGGTGTGGATTTGATATAATGTTATAATTGTGGATAATATTTATAAATTTTGAAAAGTACGCAAGTTGTTGTATAATATTCGATTAGTCGGGGAATATTTGTTTTATCAGGGAATATTCGTACAACGACACAATCATGGGTGAACCCCGCAACAGAATTATTGTCGGATTGAGAAAACGACAAAAATATTTTATGAAAATAACGACGGAAGTTTTACCGTTAACTGTTGAAACACCTGGTGTTAAAAGTACAGTAATACGTGTGGTTGCATAGTAGCACACGGTATTGATTATTGATGCTTACATGAGAAGTCAATTAGTTTTGTTCAATTATTGCTACAATAATTGATGCATAGTATCTCACGTTATTTGATTCAATTATTGTCAATATTTTATATATTATTAAATCAATAATTGAGATGACAAAGTTATTAATATTATTATTTACAATATTAACGATGTCTAGAAGTTCTGTTAAGGAGATGTTTGGCCACCTAATTGCGCGCCAATGGGGAGAAATCCTTATTGGAAAGCCCCCTCTTTCCTGGGAACGACCTGGTCAATTAATAGTGTGAATTATAATAATGATGATGAGTTTTGTTTTATTGGTATTATTAATGTAATAAAACAGAAAAGCTTTTTATATAAAACAGAATATTTTTATAAAGTTATAAGTTTTATTAGACTATAAATAAAATATATAATATTCTATTATGCATAGTGTTTTGCATAGTAAATTCTTTTTATATAAAACAGAATACTTTTATAAAGTTATTTGTTATATTAGATAATAATTAGAATATATTATATTTTATTATGCATAGTGTTGCATAGTGCATGCATAGTATTTTGTATAGTAAAATCTTTTTATATAAAACAGAATACTTTTATAAAGTTATTCGTTTTTTTAGATTATAAATAGAATATATTATATTTTATTTAAAAGATTTTGTTTTAAATCTGGATCGTCCGTTTAAAGTAAATCAATCTGGACCTTTCATGAATTAGTTATTATGCAGTCCATTCTTCTATAAATAGAAGCTCATTCCTTCATTATTTCTTACGAATTCACTGAAACTCTAGAGAGAGAAACTATAGAGAGAAAGAAGAAAAGTGTTCAGCTACTTCACTACTTCTATATCAAGTACTCTTCTTCCTAAGGTAAGGGATATTATTTATTGTACTCGTAAGGGGTATTATTTCTTGTCTTCATGAAGAGAACTTCTGTTATTCCATTCTTTATCATTATGTTGGAATAACCTGTCTATGCGAAGTACTTCATACATGGTGAAATTCTTCCGTTATTCCATTCTTTATTATTCTGTTGGAACATCGTGTCTATGCTTTACGCATGACCTGGTTCTGTTCTTTATTATTCTGTTGGAACTTCCTGTCTGTGCTTTACGCATGACCTAGTTCCATTATTTATTATACTATTGGAACATCATGTCTGTGCGTTTACGCATGTCCTGGTTCGGTTATTTATTATTCTGTTGGAATAACCTATCTATGCGGTCTATCGCATGCCTGATGATTTCTTTTGTTATTTCATTCTTTATTATACTTAGTTGGTTAAAGTTTTGACTTCTATACTCCATGAAATTAGTGGAATATCCTTGATATTTGCGCTTCATCCAGTTAATTTTTATGGAAATATTCTTCTAAGCATTCTTGAATTTCACTCCACAAAGTAGTATCATGTTAACAATTTGGACGTTATTGAGTTCAGGATAAATTAACTTATAAATCTTTAAAATTTATTCTTGAACTTGTTTTATTGAATTGTCATTATCCTCATTATTATAATATGTTGAAAGTCATCTGTGGCCTGTAGTGCATAGATGGACTTGGTATGATTATGACCAGGGATTATTCGATATAATCATGACCGTAATGTTAAAAATACTGTGGTAAAAATCCTCATTGGCCGTAGTGCATTGATGGACATTTGTTGGCATGATCATGACCATTGATGAATACACAAATATCCTTGGCCCGTAGTGCATGGATAATTTGTGGTCGTGATACTAATGAATATCCTTGGCCGTAGTGCAGGGATGATGTAGATTATTTATTAAGCAGAGTCTCAACGATAAAAGTAATGAAAAACCTTTTAAATCATAGAAGATAGTAGATTTTATTCTCTACTTGACTCTTCTAATGGATTGCTTGTTTCGCTGTAATTAAACTTGATGTTTGTTATATTTTATTAGTTTAACACTGTTGAAGGCTAGTGATAATTTATTCTGCATTATCTTAGTCATAGTATTTCTTACTGGGCTACTTGAGCTCACCCCTTTTGCTTTCATTGTTCTCTTCAGGAAATGAGAACATAGCAGGGACTAGTCGGGGAACGGAGTGACGGTCCAGATGATAACATTAGTATTCCTTACTATTCTATGAAATAGTGTGATCATAAATGTAATGAGAACCCCGTTGAGTTTGCATATTGTCTAAAAGACAATATTTGTATTAAAACTCACAGCTCATGTTGTATAATTAAGTTTTTATTTGTATTGTGTACCGCGTATTTGGTGACTCAAGATGGGTGATGTATACCTATTTTGGGGGCGTCATATAAGTTTTACTAAATAGCATTTAACTTTCCAATTTATCGATTAGGGTTTCTAATTTGTTAAGTTAGGGTTTCTAAAAATTAGGATTTCTAGATATTAATTGGGGTTTTTTCTAATTAATATTAAATTCTATAATACACCACATAAATCACATAACACAATTATATAACAGTCTCGAACTCATAATTGAGTTTCAAATTAGGGTTTCCATCTAGCAATTAGCTAATTATTATTTAAGGTTTCTAATTTTAGAAATTGGGGTTTTAAGTTACTTATTAGGGTTTTCCATAATTAACGTTAAAACTTATAATACATATCATATACCACATATCACAGTGACTTAACAGATTCTAAAGTCTCATTTTACTTTGAAACTAGGGTTTAACAGTAATACTAGAGTTTATAAAAATATTATTAGGGTTTGGTCATAATACACCATAATTGTCCAACCACTATCACTACGTACATACAGTACATATTTATAAAACTGAAAAATCAAAATATAATTAATATTATATAATTATTCTCATTTCTTGATCAAAATCCAAAATTAGGGTTTGGATTCTATATCTGATTTATCTTTCATATATAATAATAAGAATTAAGTTAAAATAATTAACTTAAATAATCTGAACAAATTCATATAATAAAATATTTATTATAATAATTCTAATAATCGTTTCACATATTATTTAAATAATATAATGATCATATTTTCATGGAAAATAATTAATAAAAACATTTCTATTATAAAATTAAATATTATAAAAATATAATTTATAATAACCAATAATTCTAAATTAAATTATTTGCAATCATTTATGTAATAAATATATTTTATATTCATCACATAAATACATACACATTACCTTACACGCATTCTCATCTTTAAAATAAATAATAATAAATAAATAAAATTTATACGCAAAATTTCTAGTTTAATTATATAGAAAATATCGGGTTATTATAGTAGGCATCGTTGCAAAATACCAGCGTATACATCGGGAAGGTTTGATGATTTCAGAACGTCATCCCTAGTAGAGATGTAGAAAACATCTCAACTTATCTTCATCAAACATGCATCATCGATTAAATGCCAAACCATTGGAGTCAACACCAGCATAGGCATCAATAATGATCGGTAAAGGTAAACCGATTTGCAAAAACATTTTAAACATTCATCATAACATTCATTACATTGCGATATGCGATATATGAAATTCGATGTGCAAGTTGCGAAGTGCGATTGGCCAAATGCAAAAAAGCGAAGTGTGAAATACGATGTGCGATTTGTGAACTGCGATTTGTGAAAACATTTTAACATTAATTACATTACGATTTGCATCATTAGAAATACCTTGTCATATTTTCAAGTGTCTACTAATCTTTATGTCCATTCCATTGCATTGCATGAACATGATAAAGAGGGGCATCTGTAGACACTCGAAATTTCGTTTCCTGTTACTAACCATGCAGGAGGGCAAAAGCGTCTTTTTCACACTCCAGAAATAACCCTGGAGGATCACAACATCAATTTTAACCCCGGAGATAGCCACAAGAGATCCAGTTTCCAACCCCGGAGATAACCCCGAGAAAACAGTTTCCAAACCTGGAGATATCCCCGGGAAAGTAATTTTCAACACCCGAGATATCCCTGGGGGATCAAGATCAAAGCCTGGAGATAGCCCCAAGAGGTCAAGCTAACCTCAGAGATAACCCTGAGGACAGTCAAAGTCAACATCAAGTAAACCTCAGATATAACATTGAGAAAATACTGCTACAACTGCGCGAAAACTAGAAATAACCCCGGGAGGGGCGAAATGGCCAATTTGCCAACTTAACTTCAACTCACATCAAATAAACTCATTTCAACTCAAATTACTTCAATAGAAGTTGTGACGCCCCCAAATCCGGGTCTCTTTAAACCCGATATATGGTGCTCCACGGTGCTACAGTTCATACAATCATTCAATTGACATGCCTCAAAAGAACGAATATGTCTTATATATATTCCAAAACAATACTACTATTCCTCAGGTTCTTTATAATCGTTACATTTGTTCAAGTCATAATATCAAATATTATCATTACAAACCTATACTATTACATAGGTAATCTACACGTTCACTTTAGCCTTCTCTTTATCCTTATAGAATCCTTCGGTCATATCGTCTAGGCTGCATTCATATGGTTCAAGCAAGAATGAGCATAACAAACTCAGCAAGTATAACAATTTCATTTTAAAAGCATGCTTGAAACATAGGAATCGTATATCTTTAATAACGGGATGATAGTTACAAAGTACTATCAATAATTCAAAATAGCTTTCCTTTTTCCTTCAAAACGTTCTTCAATAACAATATTCCATGAATCATCAATTCTAGTTCAAGACGTGAATGTCTTATAGTTTCTTTGAAAAGGACAACCCGGTACGAAGTCCGTAAGTCCAGCATAGCTTACGAGTACGTCTAGGTGATCAGCCTATAGTACCCTATGTTGATCAACACTACATCCATTAAACGTGTGTACGTTTAAGTTGTGGCAACCTCATGTGCCCATCGAATACTCGATGAAAATACATTTGTTTATACATATTCAGGCTTACCTTGAATCCGTACCAAAGAGTTGGCATAGGATAGCGGTAGCAATTCTATATTGAAAGACTTATAAAGAAATTAGTCAATCTATCAAGATTAGTCTAGCCGAGTTAAAACTGGCTTTGATCCTTTCTTTGAAAGCATAAATGCATCTCATAACGTGAATCATTTTGAAAACCTGGCTAACACGAAGGTTAGACAAGCGTTTAAGAAAAACTTGCCTTTAGCGTCTGCTACAGTACAATTACGTTTCCTTTGAGCCTTTACAGTTTCTACAACACATAAGCACATAACATACCACATTTGGTCATGAATGAACATACTTAGTTCCTAAATAATCTTACCCTTCTTCTCAATATAATCCCGTATTAGATTTGTTATTTATTGGTTCCGGCTTTCCGTCCTTCTTTTACATCATTCTTACTAACTTCATTCTCTTATACTTAAGTGAAATTATTTCATTAATAAAACTCGGTTCGAGTTAATTATCCTTCCTCACGGCTTACTAACGTCCATACATTATTAATCGAAACTCGATCGTCATTGGTGAAGTATTAACATTGAATATCATTTGCGTTCATCTTCAATTGACTTACCTTAACTCTAAGTGATCATACTAGAGTTTTGATTATGACTTAATAATGTTTAATTAAGTTCATTAGTTCGTTACTCAACAACTTTTCTTCGTCTTCTACTTGTAAACATTTCTTTATTGTCTAGCTTTTAAGACTAGCGCTGCGGCGCCGGCGATCCTTTGTTATGTCGCGCTACGACGTCACCCATTAGGGCTTGGAGACCGGACTCGGCGCTGCGGCGCGAGTCCCTTTATTAATTATCGCGCTGCGGCACGAGTTTGTAGGGTCTAAAGCTCACTTTGGCGCTATGGCGCCGGTCATTTAATCTTGGAGTCGCGCTGCGGTGCGGACTCTGAGCCACAGATAGTTTTAACAGATTTTCAACTTTGCAAGATTTCCGGACTCGTAACTTCTTCGTTATAAGTCCGAATTGGCTCATTCAAGAGCCTACGGTTCACAAATTATGTACTCTATGCGGTCCTGCAATAATTTTATCTATTCGACTTTGTTTGCTAAAATGTCACCCATTAGTCCATTTTTAACGAAAACGATAAACGTTCGTGAATGTTCAATGCTCGTTTCTTTGTTCAAAGTCGGAATCCGACCATTTTCAAGTTCACAACTATATAATGCCAAATAAAACTTGTCTCCAATGAAAACCAATGTTTCTAAGGTCAATATCAAAATTCAACTTCTATTCCGAGAATTTCACGAATTCGACGATTGTCTTCTAATCGTGTGAATTTCGGTGAAACTTTGTTACTTGAGAGTTTTAAACCGTTTCAATTGGATTCAATCCATTATATTAATATCTTGACATTCATGCTTCATTAACTTATAAACATGATAAGTTATTACCTATTCTTGATGAATTTGCAACTAATTAAAGTAAAGAATACTTATATTTCCATTTCATGACTTATGTCTTATTTTCATATGACTTATTAATTAGTTAAGTCCTTTAATCATTATTCTTACATCTTATTAATCATACTAATTTTATTAATGTAAACATGTTACAAATTCTAAAAAAATTCTTATTCTTTCATTATAAGTTCATAACTTATTTACGAATGAATTTCCTATTAAGTTCCTACTAACTTCAACACCATTATCATATGACAAGCTCTTACAAGATCTTCATAAGTTCATAACTTATATAAGTACAAATGACTTGTTCATGACTTATTATGGCTTATTAAGACTTAAGCCCTTTGGTTTATCATTCCTTAGTATACTAGTTCTACCAATACCCCCTTCTCTAATAATGGAAGAGAAAGAGAATCAAGGTTCAAGAATACTTACTCTTGATTAACACTTGTTAATCCTTAATCATCTTCTTCTTGCTTCTTGAATAACAAAGGTTAACTTATATCTTTCCTTTCTTTTTCTCTCAAACCAATAAGCTATAAGTTGTTGGTGGAAAATCTAACAAAGAAAGTCTAGCTTTATATGTGCTTATTTTCTCTAGTAAATAAGCTCTAAACTTATTATGTATAAGGTGTTGGAGGAAATGAACAACCAACAAAATGAATTAAGAACTTCCTATTTATAGGAAATCCTAGATGAGGGCTCAATGGTCATTAAACCATCTACCTCCTTACTATTCATTACCTAGCTCTTAAGTAAACTTGCTCTCCACAACATTTGCTCACCACTCTTATTTCTTGGGTACTACTTAACTAAGCCATTAAGCTACTTGTTTATCACTTAAGCACTTTGTGTGCTCACCACACTTACTTAGCCTCTAAGTTTACTTGTTCATCACCTTAGATCATCCATGGTTTGCTCCATGGGTTTAAACCATCTCATGACCCATTGGTTCTTACTTTGGGCTTTAGTTTAATTAACTTAACTTAATCATTTTGGGCTTACATTAATTTACTTTGGGCTTTACATTACAAATCCTTAGGCTTGCTTATTAATTCTATTGGACTTAACCAATAAATCATATTGGATTTTAATACTTCCTACACAATCCTACCAATTCATTTCTTTTGGCTTAAAGTCTTTAACGTATAATCTACGTATAATTCTCGTATTCTAACTCGTAAACTAATTCAACATATACGACATACCATAATTCATACGTACTCGTATAATACCCCTTATCATACCCGTATTCATTACTCATATAATACCTACGTAGTATACGATCATCGCTTAATTCATTTATCACATTATATTTCCTTCTCGTAAATGATTTTTCTTAAACGTTAGGTTTTAAGTCCACATGCGAAATATTACGTTTTCCATAACTGAAATATTATTGGATATTCCATCTCACCTCAATATTATATCGTTACATATTTCTCGGAAGTTCAAAAATAATTCCCGAGTAGAAATGCGTGAATAGTGTTTTTCAGAAACTTTATCGGAAAGTTTTTATTTTCGTCTTGGAAATTCAAACACTTAAATTCTACCACATAGCCAAAATCCTACGATGTTCTGACATTTCTAGGTCATAGAACGACCTTCGATTAGCTAGCTCCATAAATAATCAATTAAATTCATTTAATAAAAATAAAAATTAATTCTCAAAAATCAAATTTTCTCGGGGCGTTACAGAAGTCCCACGAGAACCATATCTTAACTTTCGAGCCTAAACTACGCAAAACAGCTCAACGGACTACCTGACGGAAACTCGGGAATGTAATTTCGGTCATGGACCTATCTTCCTGGAATCAAAAAAGAGAAAATCCTATGTCATTGTGTAGCTCTCAGAAAGAGCTTTCCTGAATGGTATGGAACGCCACCATCGGACTCTCGGATTGAAAGTTATGAAGGTTCGAGCGAAAAACGCGTTGTCTGAGTGCACGTACGTCGAGACAACGGGACCCACATTGGACGGGGAACCTTGGGCAGCCACAGGTACACTTGCTGCTAGCCGCAGGTACACATGCGGCTCCCCCCTCTATAAATAGAGGGCTTGGGGTGGCCATATTTGGAAGAGAAACGGCGAGGAAGCCATGTCCAATTTGTTTTGTACACGCTATAAACCGAGTGCTTTCTCATTTTAGACACTTGTGAGCTTATATTTTGTCATATGTGTACCGCTGAAAGTCGAGTGTTTATCCACTTAAAGTTATAGAAGTCTTCTTTGGCAGCCCACTGTAAGCCTTCTTACACACTCTGAAGCCTTTCTCTTCATCTTTGCACACACTATTCTTCACGTTGAGAGTCGTGTTGTATGTGTTTGCCTGAACATCGATCCGTGGTTTCATTTCAGTTTGTATATATATATATATATATATATATATATACTTATATATATGGACTAATATTATCGAGTTATGCCTCGATTGAGCCTAGACTTATGTCTTGAGGGTTTATTTGCTTTCGTATATATATTTATATATATGAACTATGTGTCGGACTTTGTTCGATGAGCCTGGATTTTACATCTGGAGCGTTTACTGCTTTAATATATATATATAAATTGTGTCAAACATGAAGTTTTAAATTGTTTTTACGGATTTAGTCTTTTTAAATTTGTTGTTCAGTAGTTTTAAGTTAATATATGTATGCTTGGTGAGGTTATGTGTAAATTACATCAGTTATATGTATCTAATTAGTTGCTAAAATTTCTTAAATAGACTAAAAATGGTCTTCGTGCACGGTTCTGTTAGTTTTCGGCGCCCCCAGCGCCAAAAATGGAGCCCCAGCGCCAAAATTCGCACCCCAACACCAAAATTTGCACCCCAGTTCCAGAAGTTCGCGCCCCAAGGCTGAAATTTCCATCCCAGTGCCAATCTCGCGCCGCGACGCTGGAACAAAAGTCTGAGTCGGACAGTTTTGGTCTCCTGTAGTAAAACGGCCATAACTTTCTCATACAAACTCTGATTGCGATGATTCAAGATGATCCGGAACGAGAACGAATAGACCTACAACTTATATGCTTTAAGTTCTTTAATTTGAGGTCAGTAACAGTAGTCAAAATTGTCATCTTTAGGACTGTTTTGTTTTTAGGGGCAATCGGAGGGCGTCAGGCATGCACATATGCATGTGTAGTGCTCTTGACGATAAACGATGATGTCCTAAGTTACAAAACATGTATGCTAGTAAATATAATGATGCTAAAAATTATTAAATAATATATTAGATAAGTTATAAAACCATAGTAAGCATACACAAGAGAGGCAAATCGGGCGTGTGACGATTGAACGTCGAAACGTCGTGCCAAGTGTTAATGAACTTAAAAATTATTTCAATTCAATTGAAATGAATATTATAGGACATAAAATGGGTTTAATATAAAACCAATAAGTAGTCCTAGCAAGACTTAAGCACTTGAATGAACTTCGAGTTTGACTAAGAAGAATTATAATGAGTCATAAGTCGAAAAATTATGAACAATCTAATTGAACATTGTGTGTTAATTAATAGGAAAGATTATGAGATGTGGATTATAGTTTACATTACAATTGCTATGTGTTTTTATGTGACTAATAGTTGATGTGTATGATTATATAATTGTGTAGGGCACGTGAAGTGCAGATAACTGTAAGCTGTTAAGCTATTATTGGTAAACAACGATCAAGACAAGTCTTTCAGTTCCTATTTTCTACGTGGACTTGATGAACTATTTTAAATTGCATGATATGTTATGCATGTTGAAATTATGAAATGTTAAAGTCAATATATGACTGCATTGTTTTGGCTAAGTAATGATGATTGAGTAAGGAACTCAATCTTTATATTTCTTATGTGAATTAAAAGTATGTATGCCATGTTACTTTAATGAGATGTATATCGAGCATGTTATTATGTGTTATGTGATGCATGAAGACTGTTAGACTTTGCTGGGCTGTCGAGCTCATTCTTGTAAATAACCACTTTTGTAGGTCAAGATTTTAAGGCAAAGATATGTGCTAAGTGAATTATAGAGATCCATATTCACGAAGATTACTTATGTTTTGTGAGAAATGTATTTCATATTTTGAACGTAACATGTTGTTGAATTGTAAGTTGAGCTATCCAATGTATATGGATATGTACTTATGATGTAAGACTTTGTATAGTCATTTTGTTGTAATGATTCATGATATAAGATTGAATCAAAGAGATGTAATGTAAAGGTTGTGATTCAGGGCAAGAAAGAAGGAAATGTATAAACGTTTTAAATATTCCGCAATTTTATTAATTTTAACATCTAATAATGATGTAAAATTTGAGATTTAATGTATGGTTAACGACCGAAGTTAAGATTTAAATTGTATGGATTTTGGGGTCGTTACAGATGGTATCAAAGTCGTAGGTTATAAACCTTAGGTAGGAGTACCGTAGGCTATAACCTTAGAGAAGACAGGTGAAGATAATGAAAGAATAAGCTCAAATAGAGTTTGAATTATAAGAAGTAATTTAAGAAATTTATAAAGAAGGGATTTAAATCATGCGAAAGAGGATTTAAAGAAGAATCTCGTAGAGTTATAAGGAATATGAATGTGGGGTTACCCAACTCCATTAATAAGGATGTAAGGTGATAATAAATAGACAATGTCTATAAAAAAAATGATAAAGAAGTTAAGAATAGAGAGTTATATCTAAGTATGGTGCAATTGTCTCTTTAGTAGTTGATGTATGGTATCTAGGCTAAACGATTCCTTCATAGAGCGGAGGTATATACGAACTAGTAACTCAAAACCTAGTTTGTTGGTTGTTTGTGGGAAACAACTCAGCGTACCATATTGAAACTGTTAGAGACTCGATGTGTACTAAGTATAGAAATGGACACGTATGATGAGAGTTTAGAACTTAAATGGAATGTTGAGCAATGTAAATGAAGTTAGAAATTCTTAAAGGAAGAATTGTTATATAAACAAGTAGATTCAAAGAAGAATCTTGAAGAGATATAAAGATAAGAAATGGGAGTTTCCTAACTCCAAAAGCCAAGATAACGAATAATATCATAAATGATGAAAAAGGGAAAGAATGAGGATCATAAAACAAAACGATCACGAGTTAAGAAAAACCAACATTTTATACACACATCTCTACACAACGATGTCCCACAAGAATCAAGGAAAATTAATCCCGAGTGACTTCGTACAAACTCTAATCCCATGCCATTGTATAACTCTCGACAAAGGCGGTCCAAAATATGTCCTATATACCTTAGTCGAATGCCCGGATTGTAATTTTGAAAGTTCGTGCGGACATTACAGTGCCTGAATGCACGTACTACGAGACGACCCGACCCGAGAAACCTAGGGCAACCTGGGCAGCCTAAAATACACCTGCGGCTGAGCCGCAGGTACACATGCGGCTCTCCCCTCTATAAATATAGGGCTTGGGGTGGCCATTTTGAGAAGAGAAAGAGCGAGGAAGCCTTGTCAAATTTGCTCCGTACTTGAAATATACTGAGTGCTTTCCCATTTTAAACACCTGTGAGCTCATATATAGCTACTTTTGTACTTACAAAAGCCAATGTTTACCAACTTTAAAGATATAGAAGTCTTCTTTGGTAGTTCACTGTAAGCCTTCTCACACACTTTAACGTCTTTCTCTTCATCTTTGCACACACCCTTCTTCACGTTGAGAGTCGTGTTGCGTGTGTTTGCCCGGACTTCGGTCCGTGGTTTTATTTCAGTTTGTATATGCATATATATATATATATATATATATATATATATATATATATATATATATATATATATATATATATATATATATATGGAATAACATTATCGAGTTATGCCTCGATTGAGCCTAGACTTCGGTCTGGAACGTTTATTTGCTTTTATATATATATATATATATTAACTGTGTGTCGGACTTTGTTCGATGAGCTTGGATTTTACATCCTGAGCGTTTACTTGCTTTTATATATATATATATATATATATATTAACTGTGTGTCGAACTCTATTCGATGAGCCTGGATTTTACATCCGATGCGTTTACTCGCTTTTATATATATATATAGTCCCACCTGGAGTTTACTCCGTGGTGGTTGATCGCTTTTACAGCTTTATTTACGTTTCGTCCTGCCTGGAGTTCACTTCGTGGCAGTTGATTGCTTTATACAGCTTTATTTATATTTTGTCCCACCTGGAGTTTCCTCCATGGTGGTTGATAGCTTTTACAGCTTTATTTACATTTCTAATCCCCGTGGAGGTGCTTCATGGTTGGTGATAATGTCTGTATATATATATATATATATATATATATATATATTTACAGCTTTTATATATATACTTGTTTACTGCTTTCATACAAATTATGGTATCATGTGAGCCAAGGAATCATGTGATCACATATTCAACCTATTGGATCTAGATTTGGTTCCCGTGATAGACATTTTCAGCTGTATACAGCTTGTAAATTACTATACGATGTCTGAATTTCCTCAGATGATTTTCATACCCACGAGGGAGTCGGCATTATTTTGTACATTATTTTCATATAGATGCTTCACATCTCAAAAATAAAATCAATCAAGTCGAACACTTAATAAGTGGAAGTGTAAAAGGTCTCAATTACTATTGAGCGTCATAGTTTGAAAAACCTCTTTTATAAAATATCACTACCATATCTTGCTAAAAACTGAATTTTTACATAAATTTAAACCCTGTGTATATAGGTGCGAACGAGGCCTCGCACTACTTCCAAATAATAGCACATTGACCCACACACACACACACATTCAGATAATTTTTTTTTGAAAAGAGGCGGTCACCGTGGTAACACGGATGTCGGGGGGTGCCTAACACCTTCCCTCCGCATAATCAAGTCCCCGGACCATAATGAATCTCGGTTTCACCGACCCGTTTAGCAGTGTCACACCACTGGGTCAATGTGCAAACCTTTTTTCGGTTGTGTTGGAACAACCATTTAAAAAACCAACTGGCGACTCTTAACAGTCCATCGTCGACATTATACATGTCGGACCTTTTTCACTTGTTTTTACAAATAAATATCACCTAAAATGAGAACACCAAAGAACAAGTAACGGAAAGGGACAAATGACTTTTAATATTTTGAGATAAATTTCATTAATAATTTAATATTAATGATAATAAATTTATTTAATAATTATATTAAATAAAATATTTAAAAATGATATAAAGGTTTTAAAAATATTTCAAGTTATAATAAATAACTTTAAATATTTTGACATTAAATAAATTAATATTTTAATATTAATGGTAATTATTTAAAAATGATTTTAATACTTTAAAAATCATTTGAAAGTGATATTAATGTTTTAAAAATATTAATAGATAACTTTTAATGTTTTGACAAGGATTTTATTAATATTTTAAATTAAATAATAATGATAATGGAATCAGTTAATAATTAAATATTTTAAAAATGATATTAATATTTGGAAAATTATGATAAATGATAATAATTATTTAAAAATTATTATGAGTTTTCAAAAAAATATTATAAATAATATTGAAGCTTTTAAATAGTTTAATTGAAAATAAACTCGATAATTATCCGATAACGCAATCGGAACACCAAAATGAAACCGTAATCAATCCAGAATTATATAGTTTGACCTGATAAGTGGTTGTATATGTTCTAATGACTGATATAATGAACGTGACAATGTGCTTAAGTTATTCTAATTGAAAGAATAATCTTATTAATGATAGGTCTTTGTATAAAAGGAAGAACTATCTTGTGTAGCAGTAAGCAGCAATCAAGGCAAGTTCCTAACCTGTGTAATGTTTTATATTATGCAAGTATATTAACCCTTGCATTTACTTTATGCAATGGATCTGTGTAAGCAAGTATCCCTACTCTATGCATTTAATTTATGCAAGAGATCTATAACTATGTAAGTATCTTAACCCTTGCATTTAATTTAAGCAATGGGTCTGTGTAAGCAATTATCTGAACTCTATTTTATATTAAGCAAGTATCTAAACCTTATGCACTATTTTTATTTTGTGCAAACAGGTATATGTTTATGCAAGTTTACATAACTCAAACTTGAATTATTAATTTCAAAACATGTTCGTGAATAATTATTGTTAATTATTCACATCTATACTGATCTTTATTATTCGTATGCAAGTTCTCAAACTCTTTTCATTCATTGTTTATTAGTATTTTATTATGCCTTCATTTGGTCCATATATAATCAATATTTATTATGTTTGTTATGAGCTAAGTTTGGTTATCCAAGTGTCCCTCACTTGGATAATGGTTGTATTTGAACAAGTTTTGATACATACTATTGAATTTTGGTATGTATACATGATTAAAAGTTGTCTAAGCTTCTTGACTCGGTTAGACATAGTTTGAAAGGTATCGTTGAATATGATTGTTTATGATAGAGTCGTCCAACTAAATTATTTTGGTTCAGACTCCAGACTGAGTATGAACAACCCGAAATTGGAAAACTTTTATGTGCCAAAGGCGGTTATGATAAACACATATGTCATTCTAGCATGTAGTGTTGATCAATACAGGGCATACGGGCTGATCAACCAACGTGTCCATAAGTCATGACGATTTTCTGATGAATTTCTGTATAGATCTTTTAAAAATTAAAAATAAAAGTTCATGGTCTATTGACCGCTCAGCATTCATAGTCAGTACGTAGTTTCAAAAATATAAATTATTTGATATGTTATCCAGTACTGTTTCAGTTTACTTCACAACTATTGATTCGTTGTAGAAGTTTTGTTCAAAGAAAACATTTATTTCTTTCGGCTAATATTTATTATTTTTTATTACTTGCTGGGCAATCAAATGCTTATTCTTGCTTTAAATTTAAATGTTTTCAGCTAAGATTAATTAACCAGAAGGTTTTGGCAAGACAAAGGAAAAAGAAAGCTGAAGGAATAAGTCATCGAGTGTTATTTGTAATAACTGTAACTTGTTATTATGATAATTTACTATTTATCATGTAATGAAGTACTTAAAGGTTATCGTAATTGGGAAGTAGACAACTTTGATATAATATTTTTACTTAATTAATATATTAAGTAGTTTGAATGAATTTTATCGTGGAGCACCAAGTATGGGTTTCAAGTACCCGGATTTGGGGGCATCACATCTTGTTTTGCTTATTTGTAGAATGGTGATTTCTTATGGCTAGAATTGAGAATTCTGCAACTTCTTTGACTGATATTGCGATCATCAAGTCTGGCACTACAACTTTAGCTTCTGTGATCATTCTATTCTACGACTTAGAAGATCATGATATGAGATACTTTTATGTTAAGTTTCTTTTCATGAATGGCCTTGATTAGTCTTATAACTGATGGCATAATGGAGACTTCCATGATCAGAGAATCTATGACAAATATTCCATAGAATGTTTTAAGAGATTCATTCATTTACATAATTCTTGACTGAGCTATAGCTTCTGATATTCTAGAGAGAATGTCTTCAAAGACAATTGATGAGTCTTGAATTTCATAATTTTCATGAGCACCTTGATGACTTCATTAACTTCAAGCATCGACTTGTAGAGACGTCAATTGAGAACAGTAAATCTTTATACCTGCAAGTTCAGTCATTTGCTATCTTGGTGTTGGGTAAAATAGATACACGCAAAACACGCAAGTGTACGTGGTTAACAAGTAATAAAGTGATGAATAGAGTATCGTTCTCACAGAGACAATTTAGTAAGAAACTTAACTTCACAATTATCAATTTTCTATTAATCTTAATTTTATTAAACTATCCAATTCAATGATTAAAAATTATAGAAACTAAATTAAAAATAAATAAAATACCACAAACCAATCACCAATATCAAAATCTAAAATTTCAAATAATTAATGGAGAATTAGACTTATGATTTCACCCTAAGCGTCACTTTAATTTTAACACCTTTACTCAAATTCAATTCATTATCACAGTTTATTAATCAAGAACACGAACGTATTATTAACCACCTCTCGATGCACTAATACCATATTAACATCAATCCACAATTAAGATAGAAATCTGTTAAACACCTTAAGAAACTAACTCACTATATCTCTATGTGAATTACAATTAAAGAAGGTTTAAGAACAAGTTATCTATCCGATTACATGCGATGCCAAGCATATCTCTACCTTAACATTCATCAAGATTAAGATATTCACAAAATTCATGAATACATGCTTTGACACCCCCAAAATTCAGACACCCATATCTCGAATTCGGTGCATCACGTACAATTTCGAATATCTTACTAAATCATTAACAACGGAAATAATAGAATAATTTACATTGATATAATATAAATATTCGCGTCCCAAGGTACCGTAACCATTACTACGACAATTCAGTGATTAACTTAAACATGTTTAATCCTTCTTAATACATCATAACAATCATAACAATAATAATGATACTTCTAGTCTTCAGGACTAAGTTATTCTGTCGCCTTGCCCTTTCCCTTGTCCTGTCCTGAAGTACCGCCTTGCTCTGCCTTAACTTTAATGTTTTAGGAAACAAGAATGAGCAAAAAATTTGCCCAGCAAGTAATATAGCCAGAAGAACAAGCAGTTATAGCATTTAAATCCTTCAAGGGTACAATAATAATTGGTAGTTCAAGGATATCGAGAAATATCAAGAGTATTCAATAGGTGTCGCTATAGACTGAAGGATAACAACAACTTTCAGAATTTATTCATTTCTAGGTTTAATATAAATGAGTACTGAGCAGTCACTAAGGACTAAGAACTCTTACTAGAATTAACAGTATTACACTATAATCCAATATCAACGAGTACAACAGGTGATCAGCCTAAAGTACCCTATGTTATGCATAACATTTAACCATACTCATGTGCGCGCATCGGTTCCCCGACCATATTTAATTTCCCCTTCAATGAGGGTTGTTCATCTCAGTAGATTTACGATAGTCCGCACCAAATTAATCGGTTTGGATAGCTTTTTAACACATAATAATAGTCTAGTCGAATCAAAGGGTTAGACAATTTTTCATCAAGCATTTAAGAACGATAAGTCCAATGCTTGCAACAGCATCAAGGTATACAATGATTTTCGAATAGAAACAGATATTTGCTTGATAAAAATATGATTGATATGACAACAATTCAATGAATACAGTGTGAGAATTAAGGAATTTGCAACACAATAATAATAGTGTTCAGATACTTACTCAATGAAAAAAAGAGAGAGTAAGTTTAGGGAACTTGCAACACAATAATAATAGTGTTCGAATACTTACTCAATGTAAATTTGAGTGAGGTTAGGGAACCTCCAACATAATAATAATAGTGTTCGGATACTACTCAATGTAAATTTGAGTGAGGTTAGGGAACTTGCAACACAATAATAATAGTGTTTGGATACTTACTCAATGTAAATTTGAGTGAGGTTAGGGAACTTGCAACACAATAATAATAGTGTTCGGATACTTACTCAATGTCAATTTGAGTGAGTTTAGGGAACTTGCAACGCAATAATAATAGTGTTCGGATACTTACTCAATGTAAATTTGAGTGAGGTTAGGGAACTTGCCTTTAGCGTTGATTACTACTTATAGTAAAAATCACCTCAATGAATTATGTTTGTCCTATTTATGTAAGTATATGTATTCATTAGCAAAACACACTTGATATACATATATAACAACATGTACACATAACAGATTCTCTTTCTATCTATGTATACCGCTGCACCCATCAAAACTCAGAGATGTACACTAACATGCTCATACTTTTGACCACTGCTAGTTTATTCAGAATCTTTCTTCTTCATAGTTCCAAGATGTTCATTGCTTTAAGTAGACCATAACATCTATCAATCCCACCGACCCTTTTCTACGCATGTTTGTAGGCATTAGATTTATTTTCCCGAAGTTAGTAAAATTCTCTACTTAGAACTTGTTTGTGTAATAATAGTTTATAACAGTATAGGAATATTTATTAATCCATCCTTATATCAAGTTATGATGTTGTCTCTGAGTCCCAGGACATCTCGCCATGTCCGAAGCCGAAGACATCTGGCCATGTCTGAAGATATTACGACTTGTCTGAAGACAACACGCTTCGTCCGAAGACATTACGACTTGTCCGAAGACAACACGCTTCGTCCGAAGACATTACGACTTGTCCGAAGACAACACGCTTTGTCCGAATACATCTCCGAAGTCAGCTCTTTCCGAGACTTCGGTCTACACTATTTCGACAAAGTCTAAGTTCGTTGGGTTAATTTCATTAAGACTTTACTATATGCATACAACCTAAGGGAATTTCTTAATACATGGTCTAACATGATCGAACCCATCAGTTGGTTCTTAAGTACGGTGCAGCTGCACCCCATGGAGTTCAGAAGCAGTGAACATGCTCTGTTTTGCAGATTAGCCACAACTTGATTCCAGGCAATTATTAACGTATTCATGCACGAAAGTAAACTTTCCAAACACCCTATATCATACTAATTCATCATACTTGACCTATTAATTTAGGAAAACTGAGAATCAAACAAGACTCAAGTTAAGAACGAAGTAGAAATTATACCTTCTCGAGCTTTAACCTTGATATCTCACACACTGATTTGGTAATGCTTAGCAACTAAGAATTCTTTACTCTGATTTCTCCAACACTCTTATCACTATAACAAACTGCCATGGTGGCTTGTATTTAAAGAGAAAGCATGGACTAGGCACTTGTTTTACCTAATGTTGGGATTCATGGTGCAATAGAAATGAACAATGGTTACTTAAGGAGTTGTTTAACCACTCCATACCAGCCACTTAGCTAGCCCTGCATGCCTAGGATTAGCAGCTTAAAAGTTTGCGTAAAGAGAGTTTCGACTACTGTTCCTTATACTTAGTGACCCTTAATTTGGGACAAGAGAATAGATCGCAGACATAGACTAGGGCTAGTCGGTCGGGCCCATTGCCTCACGCCATATTATTTAACCAACAACTGGTACCATCAGTTAACTATTAGGTTGGGTTCCGAATTGGATTTCAAATGACCCAAGTTTATTGGGCTACTCAAAAGTCTATCAATTAATTTATTGGGCTAGACTCCCAATTTATTATTTGGATTATAAACATGCAAATACTTAATTATTCCTCACTAATTCCATCATTGTGTCACACAAGACATCTCATAAACCCTCCATAATTCTCCACATCTTATCAATTAAAGTTAAATTTTAATTAAATTGAGCTACTCACCTCATGCCATTTAAGCATTTATAAAATAATTAATCATAGGCTCTATTTATAATTATAAATATTAAATCATAAAATTTACGGTTATTACATCCTCTCCCCCTCATAAAAATTTCGTCCTCGGAATTGATACAAGATTACACAAAAAGATGGGGATAGTCTCTCCTCATCCTATCTTCTAATTCCCATGTGGCCTCCTCGACATCGTGGTTTCGCCAAACAACCTTTACAGAAGATATAACTTTGTTTCTTAGCGTTTGTTCTTTCTTGTCTATTATCTGAACAGGTTTTTCTTCATATGTCAGATTCTTCTCTACTTGAATGGGCTCATAGGAAATCACGTGTCTATAGTCAGACTTGTACGGACGTAGTACGAAAATGTGAAACACATTATGGATGTGTCCCAGTTCGGGTGGCAAAGCAACTTTGTATGCCACTTCGCCCACTCGCTTCAATATCTCGAATGGCCCTATGAACCTCGGACTCAATTTTCCTTTCTTTCCGAATCTGATCTTTCCCTTCCAAGGTGATACCTTCAAAAACACAAAACTACCGACTTCAAAGTCTTGGTTCTGACGATGCAAGTCGGCGTATTTCTTTTGGCGATCTTGAGTTGCTACCAATTTGCCCCTTATTGTTGCTACCACGTCGGCCGTTTCCTGGACTAATTCTGGTCCCAAAAGTCGTCGTTCTCCGACTTCATCCCAACAAAATGGTGTTCTACACTTTCTCCCATAAAGAGCTTCATATGACGGCATACCGATACTCGCATGATAGCTATTATTGTAAGCGAATTCTACTAATGGTAAATGATCGCCCCAATTTCCCTTGAAGTCCATCACGTAAGATCTCAGCATGTCCTCCAACGTTTGTATGGTTCGTTCACTCTGCCCGTCAGTTTGAGGGTGATAAACAGTACTTAATCTCAATTGAGTTCCCATTCGTTCCTGCAAACTTTTCCAGAATTTTGACGTGAAACGCGGATCTCGATCGGAGACAATTGACACCGGCACTCCATGTCGCGATACGATTTCCTTTACATACAAATTTGCTAACTGGTTTAAATTGAATCGAATCTTGATGGGTAGAAAATGAGCTGTCTTTGTTAGTCGGTCCACAATAACCCAAATGGCATCATAACCCTTCGGTGTAACCGGAAGTCCAACCACGAAGTCCATCGTAATATGCTCCCATTTCCATTTTGGTATTTTCAGCGGTTGAAGTAGTCCACTTGGCCTCTGGTGTTCTGATTTGACTCTTTTACAAGTAAGACATCTGCTAACACACTCTGCAACCTCTCTTTTCAAATTAGGCCACCAAAAATGGTGTCGAAGATCTCGGTACATTTTTGTGCCTCCTGGATGTAAAAAATCCGTCGTATTATGTGCTTCGTGTAGGATTTCTTATCTCAGTTCGATTACAGCTGGCACCCATACTCGACCCTCAAACCTCAATATGCCGTCCTTATCTACTTTGAATCTTTCTTCCTTATCTTCTACTTTCTCTTCTTTATCTTCTCATATTCTTCATCTTTCTCTTGTGCTTCCTTTATTCTATCCAATAACATCGGGTGAGCTCTCATCATGAGTAATTTTCCTTCTGCTTCCTTTGATTCCTCCACCTCTATTTCCAATTTTTCCATTTCTCTTATTAATTCCTCTTGAGTTGTCAATTTCAATAACTTCTCCCTTCCTTTTCTACTCAAAGTGTCGGCTACAACGTTTGCTTTTCCCGGGTGATAGAGAATTTCACAGTCGTAATCCTTGATCAGTTCCAACCACCTTCTTTGTCGCATGTTCAACTCCTTCTGTGTGAAGATATATTTCAGACTCTTGTGATCCGTATATATCTCACATTTTTCTCCATACAAATAGTGCCTCCATATCTTCAATGCAAAGACTACCACCGCTAACTCCAAGTCATGGGTAGGGTATCGTTTCTCGAAATCTTTCAACTATCGTGAGGCATATGCAATAACCTTGCCATGTTGCATTAGCACACAACCAAGTCCTCTATGTGATGCATCACTATACACAACAAATCCTCCTGTATCATCTGGTAATGATAATACAGGCGCCTCACTCAACCTCCTCTTCAATTCTTGGAAACTCTCCTCGCATTTGTCCGTCCATACGAACTTCTCTGTCTTCCGCGTTAGATTGGTCAGCGGGGTTGCAATCTTAGAAAATCTTGGATAAATCTTCGATAGTACCCGACTAAACCTAAGAAACTCCTAACTTCTGTTGGCGTCTTCGGCTGTTCCCAGTTACTTACCGCTTCCACCTTTGCAGGATCCACGGAAATCCCATTTTTATCTATCACGTGTCCTAGAAATTGAATCCTTTCCATCCAAAATTCACATTTTGAAAATTTAGCGTACATCTTTTCCCTTCTCAATGCTTCCAATACCATCTTCAGGTGTTCGACGTGCTCTTCTTTCGTCTTTGAATAAATCAAAATGTCATCGATAAATACTACTACTAAATTATCTAAATATGGCTTGAAAACCCGGTTCATCAAGTCCATGAATGCTGCCGGAGCATTGGTTAACCCAAATGACATCACTAGAAATTGTAAATGTCCATAGCGAGTTTCAAATGTCGTATTTTGTATGTCCTCCTCTCGCACTTTCAACTGATGATAACCCGTTCATAAATCTATCTTGGAAAAACATTTCGCTCCCTTTAGTTGATCGAAAAGATCGTTTATCCTTGGCAATGGATATCTATTCTTAATTGTCACTCGGTTCAACTCCCGATAATCGATACAAAGCCTCATCGATCCATCCTTTTTCTTTACAAACAACACTGGTGCTCCCCAAGGAGACACACTTGGCCAAATGTAACCCTTATCTAGTAACTCTTGCAATTGAATCATTAATTCCTTCATTTCTACCGGCGCCATTGGATATGGAGCTTTTGAAATTGGTGCGGTTCCTGGTGCTAAGTTTATTATGAACTCAATTTCTCAGTCTGGCGGAAGGCTAGGCAGTTCGTCTGGAAACACGTCTTGGAATTCTCTTACCACTAGTATATCTTTCATTTCTATTCCCTTTTGCTTAGTGTCCACTATATAGGCTAAATAACCTACACATCCTTTCTTTAACAATTTCTTAGCATACATCATCGTAAGGCAACCTGATTGCTTAAGCGATGAGCTACCGTAAAACACTACCTTAGACCGATTTGAGGTCTGAAGGTTCACACTCTTTTCCTGACAATCGATTATTGCAGTGTGGTTGGATAACCAATCCATTCCTAATATCACATCAAACTCTCCCAGTTTAATCGGAATTAAGGCTACGTATAGTTTGTGACCTTTAATGTTTGCACAACAGTTTCGGTAAACAAACTCTATAGGAATTACTTTCTTATTCGCAATCTCTACATTCAATGAGTTTTCTAAATGTTCAGGAGGTATGTTTAGTCGATTAGCAAATTCTTCAGACACAAAGGAATAGGTAGCACCTGAATCAAATAATACATAGGCATTTATATTATTGATTCAGAGAATACCTGACACCATTTTCCTTGCTGTCACTGCGTCTTGGACAGTCATGTTAAAGGTTCGGTCAGTCGGTCGGTTGGATTACGTTGGTCCGTCGATCATCAGCTTGTTGCCCCCTTCTTGTTGGCCGCTTCCTCCGTTGCTTCCCTTCTTTGGGCAATCCTTGATTTGATGCTCAGTTGATCCACACGTGAAACATCCCTTGATCTTTTTCAGCTTTGGGCAGTTGGGTGAAATGTGCCCTTCTTGGCCACAGTTGTAGCAAAAGATGCGCCCCTTCCAGCATTCCCCTTTGTGGTTTTTCCCACATTTTGAGCAAGCTTCACTTCTTTTCTTTAACCCTCCTTGAAAATTTTCTGACTGGTTTCTATTTCGGTTGTTGTTGTTGTTGATGCTCCATTTCCTCTTTCCCAGATAACTTCCACCACTGCTACTCCCTCCATGAGTTTCTCCCCCAGGATCCTTGTTCTTCTTCTCCTTGTTATATTGGCTCAGTGCCTCGCTACCTCCCTCAGCAATTATCGCCTTCTCCAATAATGTGGCGAACGAGTCAATTTGAAGGACCGACACCTTGGTGAACAACCAAGGTTTTAGCCCAAGTTCAAAGCGTCGAGATTTCCTTTCTTCAGTGTCTACTTGATGTGTTGCGAATCGTGCGAGTTCATTGAACTTGGCCGCATACTATGCCACTGTCATCTCCCCTTGTTTTAGTTCTAGAAACTTTACCTCCATCATATTCTTCATGCTCTTCGGAAAGTAATTCTAGAAGAACAAAGTCTTAAACCTTTCCCAGGTTATAGTCCCTTCTCCCGCCCTCTGTTGATTTGCTTCCCACCAGTAGTTTGCTTCACCCCTCATCATATATGTAGCGAACACGGTTTTCTGGTCTTCACCCACACGAGCAATGGCGAAGGCTTTCTCCATTTCCTTGATCCACGTTTGCGCTACGATAGGGTCGGTAGTACCCATGAATTCCGGAGGTCCTACACTCTTAAAGTCCTTGAAGTTTGTGACCGAAGATACTTGGGGAACGGGTGGTACTTGTTCATTTCTTCCCCTAAGAGCCTCCCCTAAAAAATCTACAAGCCTCTAAATGGGATCTACTTGTCCTCTCTCATCATTAACCGACTCTTCCAGTGCAGTTAATCTGCGTTTGGGCGGCATTTTTCTGCATCATAAAACTTCCAATTTTATTATCTAATTATATTACTTAAAAATTTTCCATAAAAGGAATAAGGATTCAGAATACATTTCAGAACAAGGTCATTTATATTCATATGCCAAATTGTTACATTACATGATTATCTCCAGCATACTTCTATAAAAGACACAACTTATCCCCTAATATCACAAAAGACGGGGACAACCATTAACATACTACCCCTCTAATATAACTCAAAAGTTTGGGGCTTACAACTATCTCACATTCTACATAAAAGACTGAAATTACAATAATAGATAATACACTACATACCGAACTACAACTAATAACTTTTAACGCCTAGACTTAATCTATCATTTAGCTCTCCACAGCGCTCTAGTACTCCCTCTGAGTAATGTGCACCACCAAATCTCGGCTTATGGTGTGTCGAGTCTGTCCCTGCTCTGTCGGGTAGTGATTTACCCCATTAATTAGTCTCCTCATGGCCGTGCGCACTGCATAGCCCATCCTATTCATCTTCCTCCTTTTGCACCTCACTTCATATTCTAGATCGTTAGCCCTATCATTGGCCCCTTCCCACTTCTCTTCAAAATGGATCATATCCATTACCTTCATATCTAACTGAGTACGGATAACTTCCTTCTCTGTCCTCTCGCTCAACTCCCTCTGCTCTATTTCTTCCAATCTCCCTACCAGTTCTACATTCCTAGCCACCGCTCTGTGAAACAGAGCCCCCATCTGGATCCCTGCCTCCTTACGGTGAGCAATCTCCACCTCCATCTCCTGCATCACTAACTTTCTTTGATGGTCTTCGTCCCTCAGCCTTTGGAATTCGGACTCCCTGTCTCTAGCCTCAGCCTCTAACTCCTCAACCCTGCATCCTAACTCTAAAATCTGCTCCTCATACTCCCCCAACATCCTATCCTCAAAAATAGCCTCGTCGGAGTCCCCCATGGGCTCGTCCACCATACGCTTCCCCGTAGGCTCCTCCTCTGGATCAGATTCCTCGGGTATTGACTCCATCTCCTCTTCCTCGTCATCATCATCGATAGGGATTACAGTTGATATAGGCTCCGCTATCAATGGTGCCTCATATACCACGTGTATGTCACGCGGCTCCTCTTCTACTACTCGGCTAAGTCCTCTCATGTCAGTCATCCTACAATTACCAACACAAGACAAAACAAACGACAACTTCATTAGAATCATAAGTTCATTGTATAGAATGAAGTTATATTCTGTAACACGCTAAGTCCATCTCTATGAAAACTTTATATGAGTTTCATCCCTTTCTATCTTCTAAGTTCTCCTAAGTTATAATCTAAGGGCTCTCGCTCCTAAGGTTTATAACTATAGCTCTGATACCAACCCGTGACACCCCCAAAATTTAGACACCCGTATCTCGAATTCGGTGCATCACGTACAATTTCGAATATCTTATTAAATCATTAACAACGAAAATAATAGAATAATTTTCATTGATATAATATAAATATTCACGTCCCAAGGTACCGTAACCATTACTACGACAATTCAGTGATTAACTTAAACATACTTAATCCTTCTTAATACATCACAACAATCATAACAATAATAATGATACTTCTAGTCTTCGGGACTAAGTTATTCTGTCGCCTTGCTCTTTCCCTTGTCCTGTCCTGAAGTACCGCCTTGCTCTGCCTTAACTTTAATGTTTTAGGAAACAAGAATGAGCAACAAATTGCCCAGCATGTAATATAGCCAGAAGAACAAGCAGTTATAGCATTTAAATCCTTCAAGGGTACAATAATAATAGGTAGTTCAAGGATATCGAGAAATATCAAGAGTATTCAATAGGTGTCGCTATAGACTGAAGGATAACAGCAACTTTCAGAATTTATTCATTTCCAGGTTCAATATAAATGAGTACTGAGCAGTAACTAAGGACTAAGAACTCTTACTAGAATTAACAGTATTACACTGTAATCCAATATCCACGAGTACAACAGGTGATCAGCCTAAAGTACCCTATGTTATGCATAACATTTAACCATACTCATGTGCGCGCGTCGGTTCCCCGACCATATTTAATTTCCCCTTCAATGAGGGTTGTTCATCTCAGTAGATTTACGATATTCCGCACCAAATCAATCGGTTTGGATAGCTTTTTAACACATAATAATAGTCTAGTCGAATCAAAGGCTTAGACAATTTTTCATCATGCATTTAAGAACTATAAGTCCAATGCTTGCAACAAAGTCAAGGTATACAATGATTTTCGAATAGAAACATATATTTGCTTAATAAAAATATGATTGATATGACAATAATTCAATGAATACAGTGTGAGGATTAAGGAATTTGCAACACAATAATAATAGTGTTCGGATACTTACTCAATGAATAAAAAGAGAGTAAGTTTAGGGAACTTGCAACACAATAATAATAGTGTTCATATACTTACTCAATGTAAATTTGAGTGAGGTTAGGGAACTTGCAACACAATAATAATAGTGTTCGGATACTACTCAATGTAAATTTGAGTGAGGTTAGGGAACTTGCAACACAATAATAATAGTGTTCGGATACTTACTCAATGTAAATTTGAGTGAGGTTAGGGAACTTGCAACACAATAATAATAGTGTTCGGATACTTACTCAATGTAAATTTGAGTGAGGTTAGGGAACTTGCAACACAATAATAATAGTGTTCGGATACTTACTCAATGTAAATTTGAGTGAGTTTAGGGAACTTGCAACGCAATAATAATAGTGTTCGGATACTTACTCAATGTAAATTTGAGTGAGGTTAGGGAACTTGCCTTTAGCGTTGATTACTACTTATAGCAAAAATCACCTCAATGAATTATGTTTGTCCTATTTATGTAAGTATAGGTATTCATTAGCAAAACACACTTGATATACATATATAACAACATGTACACATAACAGATTCTCTGTCTACCTATGTATACCGCTGCACCCATCAAAACTCAGAGATGTACACTAACATGCTCATACTTTTGACCACTGCTAGTTTATTCAGAATCTTTCTTCTTCATAGTTCCAAGATGTTCATTGCTTTAAGTAGACCATAACATCTATCAATCCCACCGACCCTTTTCTACGCATGTTTGTAGGCATTAGATTTATTTTCCCGAAGTTAGTAAAATTCTCTACTTAGAACTCGTTTGTGTAATAATAGTTTATAGCAGTATAGGAATATTTATTAATCCATCCTTATATCAAGTTATGATGTTGTCTCTGAGTCCCAGGACATCTCGCCATGTCCGAAGCCAAAGACATCTGGCCATGTCCGAAGATATTACGACTTGTCTTAAGACAACACGCTTCGTCCGAAGACTTTACGACTTGTCCGAAGACAACACGCTTCGTCCGAAGACATTACGACTTGCCCGGAGACAACACGCTTTGTCCGAAGACATTACGACTTGTCCGAAGACAACACGCTTTGTCCGAAGACATCTCTGAAGTCAGCTCTTTCTGAGACTTCGGTCTACACTATTTCGACAAAGTCTAAGTTTGTTGGGTTAATTTCATTAAGACTTTACTATATGAATACAACCTAAGGGAATTTCTTAATACATGGTCTAACACGACTGAATCCATCAGCTGGTTCCTAAGTACGGTGCAGCTGCACCCCATGGAGTTCAGAAGCAGTGAACATGCTCTGTTTTGCAGAGTAGCCACAACTTGATTCCTGGCAATTATTAACGTATTCATGCACGAAAGTAAACTTTCCAAACACCCTATATCATGCTAATTCATCATACTTGACCTATTAATTTAGGAAAACCAAGAATCAAACAAGACTCAAGTTAAGAACAAAGTAGAAATTATACCTTCTCGAGCTTTAACCTTGATATCTCACACACTGATTTGGTAATGCTTAGCAACTAAGAATTCTTTACTCAGATTTCTCCAACACTCTTATCACTATATAACAGACTGTCATGGTGGCTTGTATTTAAAGAGAAAGCATGGACTAGGAACTTGCTTTACCCAATGTTGGGATTCATGGTGCAATAGAAATGAGCAATGGTTACTTAAGGAGTTGTTTAACCACTCCATACCAGCCACTTAGCTAGCCCTGCATGCCTAGGATTAGCAGCTTAAAAGTTTGCGTAAAGAGAGTTTTGACTACTGTTCCTTGTACTTGGTGACCCTTAATTTGGGACAAGAGAATTGATCGCGGACATAGACTAGGGCTAGTCGATCGGGCCCATTGCCTCACGCCATATTATTTAACCAACACCTGGTACCATCAGTTAACTATTAGGTTGGGTTCCGAATTGGATTTCAAATGACCCAAGTTTATTGGGCTACTCAAAAGTCTATCAATTAATTTATTGGGCTAGACTCCCAATTTATTATTTGGATTATAAACATGTAAATACTTAATTATTCCTCACTAATTCCATCATTGTGTCACACAAGACATCTCATAAACCCTCCATAATTCTCCACATCTTATCAATTAAAGTTAAATTTTAATTCAATTGAGTTACTCACCTCATGCTATGTAAGCATTTATAAAATAATTAATCACAGGCTATATTTATATTATAAATATTAAATCGTAAAATTTACGATTATTACACATGCTATATCAACTAGGTCTAAATTTGAATATCCTCTCTCGATTCTAAACAAATCCATAAAGAATAGTTGATCAGGCAATTCATAGATTAATGCTCAAATTAATATAGATAAACTGGAAATAGCTTATTAAATTGGAAATCAAAGTTTACAAAATCATAGATTCATTCAAAGATTCATCATAAGCCTAAAAATTGAATTAGTTCATAATAAACGAAATAAACACTGAATAAATAATGGAAATCATTCTTTCAATCACAAATAATAGTCTAAGACGAAGAATATTGAATAACATCCTTCACATCACCTAGAATCGCAATCGTCTTGAAAATCTCCTTGAAATACTCCTCCAACGCTTGCTTAGAAAACTGAGATTAATCTTCGTAAATTTCCTTCTTGTGTTGTGTGAATTGTCGTGTTGTAACGTAATCTCTAGCTCTCCCCTCTGTTTTGGCCGAAGTCGCCTCTTGTAGAGTCCAGGCGCCTCAACAAAGTCCCACAAACCAAGTACCAGCAAAGTTCAAAACGCATCAGGAGAGTGCAAGATTCAGCACCCTCGCCCCGGCGGGGGATACAAGGTAAAACACGCCCGCCCCGGCGGGCTAGTATTCTGCTAAAAAACTTTTTCTTCCTCATGCACTTTTCCAACTTCGCTCCAAAACTCCGTCTTTCTTCACCACTTGCATCCATAACCACCCTACACATAAAATAACATAAAACAAGTGAAAACGAACACAAAACAAGAAGATAACTACGAATTTAAACTTGAAATGAATATCGATTCGTGTATATTAAATTCACTTATCCAATTCCCCCAAACTTAAACCGTGCTAGTCCTCGAGCACAAAACAAACTACATGTTATGCAATGCAATGAGATGAAATAAATAAAATCTAAACGCCTAAGAATCCAACAATATCGCAGAAACTAAATTATCTCGTCGACCATAGAGAAAACAAGCAACTCTAAAGTGTGAATCACCAAAACTAATCCATAATTTCATATTACTTCTCAAATCTTGAACAATTATCACTGGTATAGCGTGCGTGTGTGATTAACATCTAAGATAACTAATACGAACCCAAATTCAATACATAAGCAACTTCTTAGAAGGAATCATACAGTGCAATCTCAAAAATTTCAACGACAGACACAACCCAACTAAAATTAAATAATACCAAATTTAAGGGTACATGCAGGATACTTATACTTTCTTCTTTCTCTTTTTTTAACACGGGGGCTTTTTTCTCTTTTCCCGTCATTATTCCCCCTTTTTTTAGATTGATGGTTGGTGAGTGCATTTTACACTCCATCTCACGCTTGTGTTTATGGGAATGCTTTTCCTTAACCCACGACAAGACTCAACATGTTTCATTTTTTTTCTTCTTTTTTTTCCAAAGCTTATATACCCCACATATACTCCCCCAAACATAGGTTCTTGCCAAATTTTATCATTTACTGCCTATCCTTGTCGTTTTCTCATTTACCCTAGCATTATCCTTTAAAAACTATTTATGTATCAATTTGAACTGACCGGTCAACAAAGATATTATTAGTGCTAACCTTTTTATAACAGTTTCAAACAAGTTCAAGAGTCAATTTATAATAGAAATTGTATCACAGTTCTAATAATCAATACTAAATTAGTTAACTTGTTCACAATCTCATCATTGGCCCACAAATAACGTTAACTGCAGCACTATTGGACATATGCAAACACAATATTAAACTACAAATTTTTGTATTTTTTAATTTTTTTTATTTTTTTTTGAAAATAATAGAATTGAAAATAATGCAAAATCCTAGATTACTATGCAAACACCTAATCTACTATGCAAACTAGAAATGAAAACAAAAAAAACAAAATGCATGTAACTAAATAATTAAATCCCCTAAACTTAAGTAACACAATGCCCTCATTGGATAAAAATAAAATTAAGTGCATGAGGACTTCCCTGCAATCGCCTAAGTCTGGGGAGGTGGTTGGTGCTCTTCATTATCTAAATCACTTGGAGGAAATCGAGGCAGTGGTCCGGGTTGTTGATATGGATAGTTAGCAGCTGGGTTGAAGCTTTGGAGTGTTGTGTTGAGTGAGGCGAAAGATACGTTCATAGCATCAAACATGTGATCTTGTCGCATCGCCAATCGCCGCATTTCCTGGCGTGCTGCCCTATTGTGCGCATTCATTTGATTTTGGAAATCAAGGAACTGAGGACTGGATATTGCCTCGGTCTGCAGTACCTTCTCAGTTCCTTGATCTCCCATAGCTTCATCCTCATCCCTCGAGGTATCTTCTGCATCGACTTCGTCTTCTGACGCCGATGGAAAATTAAAACTCAGACCTCGTGGATGTGACTCGCCTCCTGGCCATACAGAATACCACGCTATCATTCTAGAATCAAGAAAAGTGAGCGGCATTTGAGTAGGCTCATCATCGGACCATCTCACCCCCGTATTGCGATATAACACACAGATGACTGATGGGTGTGGCAAGCCGCACGAAAAATTTCCACGTAAACACCGGCGGATGGAGAAACTGATAATTACCCCGACGTTAATAATGAAATCTTGGACAATTGCTTACAACAGTAACGCCTTCTCTTTGGTGACGTCCGAAGTGTGTTGGGACGAAAGCAAGTTAGCACATAAAAAGGCGTACCATATTTTACCATACCGGCTAAGGTCCTTGCTATGGAACACTGTACCTCCCTTTCGACCTTTGATCCAAGTTGTTCCCAGCTTTGTCAAGTTCATAATAACCTCCTCATAATCAGGGTTAAAATCCCTCAATTGTGCATACTGACACTGTCATGGCACCCGCAACTGATAATAGGCATTGATGGCATCGTCACTGAACGGGACCATGCAACCCCGCACAAACGCATTGAATGGGGCTTTGTCTTCGGCATTTACATAAAATTCCTTAACAATGTTGACGACAGCCGGGACCGGATGCTCGGTGAGTTTGAGCCACCCCTTTTGATAAATTAGAGACATCATCTCCCCATCATTTCCCTCAGGGGCCAGTCCACGCTCCGACATAAGGGTTTTGGTTAGCATGTAGTCATACCGGTCGGCGGCGGCGGCACTCACAAATTTTCGTCGATCATATGCTCGTGTCTGTTGAGCGGATCTTGAACTCTCTCCCCTTTGGTGTTTGGATGTCAGTTGTGAAGCCATTGATCTCTGGATGTTTGAACTCGCCATCACACACTACCTTCCCCTTACACTTGGTTCACACAATTTCTCAAACACTTAGTGTGCAGTTGGGGTAGGTTCCCCAAATTGAAACTTGAACTTGCAAATTGGTGTACTTGGAATGGCTGAGTTGAAGTCCTCAAGTAAGCACTCGAATTTACTCTCCAATAACCTCTCAGAATACCCTAATTTGAAAATATATTGTGTGAAGGAGTTGAGATGAGATGGAGCGATACATATAAAGGTAGTGTGATTTGGAGTAATGTGTGATTGAGAAGGTGGGGTAGTGGAGATCGTGGGAATTAGTAGTGGGGATGAGGTTTTGATGATGGAAAAATAGTGGCTGAGAGTTAGGGTTTAGTGGTGCAGAAAAGTGTTCTATTGTAGAAGAAGGAGTTTGGACCAAATGGGAGGCAGCTGCCGAATTAGTATGCACCCAGGATCCAGGACCTCCGCCCCGAGGGGGTGCTAGTTCATTTCAGCCCGTCCCAGCGGGCATGCCCACTGACATGGGATTTTTGGCTTCTAAAAGTACAGATCAAAATTATCCGATTTTCCTTCTTTTCTTGTCCGTTGTTGCTCTTACTCATTTTTGACCCCTCCTATAACCAAAAACATGCAAGATGTTAGATTATTTACGACTTGGAGTATGATTGAGAGTTTCAGCAAAACTTTTACTTGAGAATACCTACCTAGTGCTTAATAAATACTACATCCTAACAATTATAAATAAAACTACGAAAAATAATGAAATATTGGGTTGCCTCCCAATTAGCGCTTGATTTTAAGTCGTTCAGCCTGACTACTCCTTGTTCACTGTGTATCGGCTAGGGTGATGTTGACGACATCCCAGTTTGATTCGTCACCCCAGTAATGCTTTATCCGTTGACCATTGACCTTGAACGTCTCTAATGGATTACGACTGTAGAGTTCAACGGTGCCATGAGGGAATACTCGCTTTACAGTGAATGGTCTTGACCATCTTGACTTAAGCTTTCCTGGAAACAATCACGGCCGTGAGTTGAACAAGAGTACTGATTGACCTGGCTCGAATGTTTGATGCCCAAGTTTCTGATCGTGCCATCTTTTCTCCTTTCTTTGTATAGTTTGGCGTTCTCGTATGCTTGAAGTCGGAATTCGTCGAGCTCATTTAGTTGGAGTTGCCTCTTTTCTCCCACAGCGGATTAGTCAAAGTTCAATTTCTGAATTGCCCAGTAGGCCTTGTGTTGTAGCTCCACCGGTAAATGACATGTTTTTCAGTACAGGAGTTGATCTGGTGACATCTCGATTGGTGTTTTATATGCAGTTCGGTAAGCCCATAATGAGTCATCCAACCGAAGTGACCGATCCTTCCAACTCAGATTTACGACTTTTTCCAATATCTTCATAACTTCTCTGTTTGATACCCCAGCCTGTCCATATGTTAAAGGATGATACGATGTAGCCACATTGTGGTTAAGCCCATACTTAGCCAACAGATCTGTAAAAGACTTATTACAGAAGTGACTACCTTCGTCACTGATTATTGCTCTTGGCGTGCTAAACCTCATGAAAATGTTTTTTATAGGAATTTGAGGACCACCTTGGCATCGTTGGACGGTAGTGCTCCAGCTTCAACCCACTTCAAGACGTAATCCACCGTGAAGTGGAATATATCGATTGCTCAAAGACGAAGGGAATGGCCCCATGAAATTGATGCTCTATACATCAAAGATTTCCACTTCAAGAATTGTTTGTAGGGGCATCTCATTCCGTTTAGAGATGTTTCCCACCCTTTGGCATCTATCACAGGTTTTCACAAATTGGTGGGCATCTTTGAACAATGTTGGCCAATAAAACCTGGCTTGAAGCACTTTTGTTGCGGTGCGCTCACTCCAATAATGACACGATGAGTGGCATTCCTATAGTATGTTGTGCACTTCACTGTAGGGGATACACCTTCTGATCATCTTATCGGTACACTGTTTGAATAAATAAGGATCATCCCACATGTACCACTTGATGTCATGAAGAAACTTCTTTTTTTGTTGTCGTGTAAGATCAGGGGGAAGCATGTTGCTCACTAGATAATTCGCAAAATTTGCATACCAAGGAAATTATGCATTTAATCCAAATAGTTGCTCATCCGGGAATGACTCCTTGATTACGCATCTATCTTTATCATTTTTCTCCGGATTTTCCAGCCTTGATATATGGTAGGCAACTTGATTCTCCATTCCCTTTTTATCTTTAATCTCTAAGTCAAACTCTTGAAGTAGGAGAATGCATCGGATAAGGCGTGGCTTAGCATCTTTTTTCCCTATTAGATACTGAATCGCCGAATGATCTGTGTAGACTATCACCATAGTCCCGATCAAGTATGCCCAAATTTTGTCAAACGCGTACACCACTCCAAGCAATTCCTTTTTCGTGGTAGTGTAATTCATTTGAGTCTCTGTGAGTGTTTTGCTTGCATAATATATGGCGTGAAACACCTTGTCTCGTCTTTGTCCCAAAACAGCCCAAACCGTATAGTCGCTTGCATCACACATAAGCTCGAATGGCATATTTCAATTCGGTGTGACTATTACGGGGGCTGTAGATAATTTCTTCTTCAACAATTCAAACGATGACTTGCATTCCGCAGTAAAACTAAAAGTAACATCCTTCTCCAAAAGACTGCACAGAGGTTTTGTAATCTTAGAGAAATCTTTTATGAACCTACTGTAGAACCCAACATGCCCCAGAAACTTCTAATACCCTTAATTGAGATCGGTGGAGGCAGTTTCTCGATGGTATCCAGCTTCTCTTTGTCCACCTCCAATCCTTGAGCCGACACCTTATGGCCCAAAATTATGTCTTCTTCAACCATGAAGTGGCATTTTTCCCAACTGAGTACGAGGTCTGTTTCCTTACATCGTTGCAATACCATGACCAGATTCCTTAGGCACGTATCAAAGTTGTCTCCATAGACCGAGAAATCGTCCATGAAGACTTCAACATTCTTCTCCACCTTATCCAAAAAAATGGCCATCATACACCGTTGGAAAGTTACAGGTGCATTGCATAACTCGAATGACATCCTCCTAAATGAAAATGTGCCGTAAGGGCATGTAAATGTTGTCTTCTCTTGATCCTCAAGAGAGATGGCAATCTACTTATAGCCCGAGTATCCATCCAATAAATAGTATTACTCATGTCCCGCTAATCAGTCTAACATTTAATCAATAAAGGGCATCGAAAAATGATCTTTTCGGGTTGCCTTATTCAATCTCCTATAATCGATGCACACCCTCCATCCTGTAACTGTCCTTGTTTGAATTAACTCGTTGTCCTTATTCTGTACCATAGTCATTCCCCCCTTTTTTGTCACACAATGAACCGGACTAACCCATTTACTGTCAAAAATTGGATATATGATACTGGCATCCAATAATTTAAGAATTTCCTTCTTTACAACTTCCTTCATAATTGGGTTAAGTCGACGTTAATGTTCTACCGACGGTCTTTCATCATCCTCCATTAGAATCTTGTGCATACAGAATGACGGACTAATTCCCTTTATATCTGTAATCATCCAACCAATCGCTGATTTATGATCCCTAAGCACCCTCAGCAACTTTTCTTCCTGTAATTCATTAAGTGCGGCAGAAATAATTATAGGTAAAGAATTTGAATTGCCTAAGTACGCATACCTGAGATGTTTAGGGAGTGGCTTAAGCTCCAATGTTGGTGGCTCCTCCAATGACGATTTTAGTTTTTCAACAGCTTTTTCCTCCGTGTGCAAAGGTTCAAAAGGTGTTCTGAATCTGCTAACTCGTGGCAATGAGTCTAGCATCTGTAAGAAGTCCACAAATTCTGGGTCGTCCTTTTCTTCATCCCCTAGTAAGGTTGTTTCTAATGGATAGTTGACCAAACTCTTGCTCATATCTTCAGTGATGATTTGCTCAATTCAATCCATCCAAAAACATTCTTCCTCATCCGTAGGGAATTTCATGGCCTTGAACACATTAAATTTGATTTCTTGATCTTGGACTCTCATAGTAAGTTCTCCTTTTTGCATGTCTATGAGTGTACTTCCCGTAGCCAAGAAAGGTCTCCCTAGGATAATCGGTATGTTCTTATCCTCCTTGAAATCCAGAATGATAAAGTCCGCAGGGAATATAAACTTATCCACCTTCACTAAAATGTCCTCTACTATGCCTCTCGGATATGCGACTGACGTATCTGCCAATTGTAATGAAATGTTCGCCAACCTTGGTGCAGGTAAACCCAATTCTAAGTATACTGACAATGGCATCATGTTTACACTTGCCCCCAAATCACATAAACACTTGCTGAAATGCATATTCCTGATTGTGCATGGGATAGTGAAGCTCCCCGGGATCCTTGAGTTTTGGTGGTAATTTCTGCTGTAATACTGCACTACACTCCTCTGTTAGTGTCACAGTCTCAAAATCTTCCCATTTCTTCTTCCTTGACAGAATCCCTTTCATAAATTTTGCTGTAGCTCGACATTTGTTCTAGGGCCTTTGCAAATGGTATGTTGATTTGAAGTTTCTTGAAAACTTCCAAAAATTTGGCAAATTGTTTATCAAATTTTTGTTTTTAAACTCTTTTGCTGGAATGGTGAGGGGAGGATAAATAGCTGGTTCGTTAACTGGCTTTGTTCTTTTCCATGTGTTTTTCGTGCCCTTGCTTAACCTCACCCACTGTATTTTCTTTCTCTGGTTCAACCTCCTTTGTAGCCAAAATTTTGGCTCTTGACCATCAAGCTGTTTTCCACTTCTCAACATAATAGCTTGACACTGCTCTTGATTACCCTTAGGATTTCTCTCGGTGTCACTTGGTAATGTCCCTTGTGGTTTATTATTCAATGCCAACGCTGTAAGACCCCGAATTTTATGAAATAAAAGTATTCATTATTCTTATAATTATAATTCAGTAAATGGTTAAATTGATAAAGTGTTAGAATTAAGGGTGATATATGAAATTTTTTCAAAAATACGCAAGTGGTTATAAAATAATCATTGTTGTCAGGGAATATTCATTTGGTTTTGGAATATTCTTTCTGTTGGTAAATATTCGTACGACGGCGCAGCTATTTATGGGCCCCATAATAGAATAACTGTCGGATGAAGAAAACGATAAATTAATGTTGTTTAAAAATAACGACGTAGTTGTTACCATTAAAATACTCGGTGGTTAAAACACAGTAGCACACAGTATTGCATCAATTATTGATTCTTACGTAAGAAGGCACTACTCAATAATGGTTACAGTAATTACTGTTCAGTAATATATTTTATTGATTCAATAACTGCTGCGTTGATATTTTATATTACTGTTGTTTTAATAATTGTCACTACACAATATTTTCCATTATCGAAGCAATAATTCATATTATCTAAATAATATTATTAGATAACATTATTGGCAATGTCTAGAAAGTTCTGTCTAAGGAGAGGTTTGGTCACCTAATTGCACGCCAGTAAGGAGAAATCCTTATTGGAAAGCCCCCTCTTTCCTGGGAACTGCCTGGTTGTCAATACTGTGATTCTGCAATATTATTTGTGAATAATTAATTATTGATTCATATGATGAGGAAAATAATAATTTTATGTGGATATAGATGGAGAAAATTTTTAATGTGACAATTGTTGAAAATTGAAATTTTATCTTTTTCTGATTAAATAATTCATTTAAATAAATTATTATATTTTAATAATATAATAATGATGATATTTTTACGATAAATGTGGGATACATAAGTATATGTGGAGGAGGAGTATTTTTGTTACCAAAAAATATTTAAAGCATGTTTTATGTGTCGGTGGACCCCATTTCTTGACTGAAATTTGATTATAGCCTGTAAAATAGCCCGTTTATGGATTTCGGTCAATTTTCGTTTGGAATTTGGAAAAACTTTCTTTTGCAAAGTTGTAGAGAATTGAATTTCCTATAAAAACACGCAAGATTCGAATTTTCTGACAAAAGGGCTATTTATTGTGAATTATTGAAGTTCTGAAGCTCCGAAATAATTGATTTTTTGAAGTTTTAATTATGTTTTTTAAGAAAAACATTTTTTACATGCTTGGGACTCATTTAAAATGTGTTAGGATGGCTGAGTTCAGATTCATGGATGCGTAGGAAGATGTGGAAAATAATTAATATTAATTTATTAAATTTTCTACTTTGGTGTTCTAAGCAATTTCCTATAAATAGGGTGCTTATGTTAGAATTTAAAATCACACCAGAAACTGAAGTTTTCTCTCTCTATATTATTGAGCGTATTCTTGTGAATATTTTGAGTATACTTTGAGTATTGCTATACGGTGCAAGTTCAAGTCATAGCCTATATCCGGTGTTTCAGCTAGAAGTACTGATCTTCCGAGGTAAGGGGTGTTATTTTCTTCAAAAATGATATTATTTGTGACGACCCCAAAATTAGGTATACATCACCCATCTTGGGTCGTCAGATATATGGTACATAATTCAAATACAATTTACTAATACAACTGTCGTGTACAATACGACAAAACATAACTGTGAGTTTGAATACAATTATTGTTTATTAGAGATTATACAAACTCAAAAAGAGTCCTCATTACAATTATTAATACACTATTTTATAGAATAGTGAGGACTACCAATGCTATCCTCTGGACCGTCACTCCGTTCCCCGACTAGTCCCTGATATGTTCTCATTTCCTGAAGAGAACAGTGAAAGAAAGGATGAGCTCAACTAGCCCAGTAAGAATTATTATGACTAAGATAATGCAGAATAAATTATTGTTAGCCTTCAACAGTATTAAACTGATAAAATATAACAACATCAAGTTTAACAGCAGCGGATCAAGCAATCCATTAAAAGAGTCAAGTAGAGAATAGAATCTACTATCTTTTATGATTTAAAAAGTTTTTCATCACTTTTATCGCTGAGACTCAGCTTAATAAATAATCCACATCATCCCTGCACTACGGCCAAGGATATTCATTAGGGTCACGACCACAAATTCCATGCACTACGGGCCAAGGATATTTGTGTATTCATCAATGGTCATGATCATGCCAACAACTATCCATCAATGCACTACGGGCCAATGAGAACTTTTACCGCATCATTTGTAACATTACGGTCATGATTACACCGAATAATCCCTAGTCATAATCATACCAAGTCCATCCATGCACTACAAGCCACAGATGACTTTCAAAAAAATATAAACATGAGGATGATGACAATGATATAAGAATTCAATAAAAACAAGTTCAAGAATTAATTTGTCCAAAAACTACTAATGTCCAAATGGTCCACGTGATACTGTTTTGTAGAGTAAAATTCAAGAATAATCAGAAGAATATTTCCATGAAAAGATATTGGATGAAGCGCAAATATCAAGGATATTCTACTAATTTCATGGAGTATAGAAGTCAAAACTTTAACCAACTGAGTATAATAAAGAATGGAATAACAAAAGAAATCACCATGCATGCGGTACTTCGCATAGACGGGTTATTCCAACAGAATAATAATAACGGAACCAGGTCAGGCAAAATTTGCACCGACAGGATGTTCCAACAGAATAATAAAGACGGAACCAGGTCCGGTGTAAACACACAGACAGGATGTTCCAACGGAATAGTAATAAAGAAGGAACTAGGTCCGTTGTAAAACACACAGACAGGATGTTCCAACTTAATAATAATAAATACGGAACCAGGTCCGGTGTAAAACACACAGACAGGATGTTCCAACAGAATAATTGAAGAATGTCACCACGTATAGGGTAGACCGCGTATACAGGTTATTCCAACAGAATAATAAGAATTGGAATAACAACAGTTCTCTTCATGAATAAGAAAGAATAACATCCCTTACCGTAACAGAAACTGGATATAGGAAAAGAAAAGTTAAGTAGCAAAAAGCTTTTCTTCTATCTCTCTATAGTTTCTCTCTCTAGAGTTCAGTGAATTCGTAAGAAAATAAAGAAAGAATGAGCTTCTATTTATAGGAAAATAGAATGCATAGTAACTAATCCATGAACGGTCCAGATTGATTTACTTTAATCTGACGGTCCATATTTAAAGAAAAATCTTTTAAATAAAATATAATATATTCTATTTATATAAAAAGATTTTTACTATGCAAACACTATGCAACACTATGCAAAATACTATGCAACACTATGCATAATAAAATATAATATATTCTATTTATAGAATAACTTTAATAAAGTATTCTGTTTTATATAAAAAGATGTTTCTGTTTTATTACGTTAATAATACGAATAAAACAAAACGTCATCATCACTATAATAATTCATATTAGTAATCGACAATAATTGAATCAAACTGAGCGACTTCTCACATAAATATCAATAATCAATACCGTGTGCTACTATGCAACAACGCGCATTACTGTACTTTTAATACCCAGTAGTTCAATAGTATCAACGGTAAAACTTCCGCCGTTATTTTCAATAAAATATTTTTGTCGTTTCTCAATCCGACAATAATTCCGTTGTGGGGTCCACCAATAATTGTACCGTCGTACGAATATTTTCTGACACAAAGAATATTCCCTGACCAATCGAATATAATATAACAACTTGCATACTTTGCAAAATTTATAAATACTACCCACAACTATAATATTATCTCAAATTCACACCATAATATTAAAAAATTATTTCGAGAAAATTAATTCTTTATTCATAAAATCTGGGGTTTCACATTATTTCTTCAATATCATTATGCCAAAATATTGGTTGGAATTTTTATCAAATTTGGAACTTTTTTATGTCGGGGTTACTATTCACGAGTTACTATTCATGAGTACTATTCACGAAGCATGATGATGTTTTTTGTGAAATTTCTATCTTTTGGTGTCGGAGTTACTATTCACGTATACGGCACTATTCACGTATACGGCACTATTCACGTATACGGCACTATTCACCGAAAAATGAAATTTCTTCTTTTTGTCCAAAATATCTATTCTGGATACTAGCTTTGATTGTATCCATGTTTTGATCATTCTTGAATTTTACCCCACTCTGGTTATTTATGAAGTATTTTTGAATGGAAATTATTTAAAGTACGAATCTTAATATTTGTTCTTTTGCTTCACTGGATTCGTTCTCTTTAAAATATTTTTCATCATCCTCAGTCCTAAATGATGATATAACTGAATATCTCTGGCCTGTAGTGCAAAGATGAATGATTTCTGATGAATATCTTTGGCCCGTAGTGCAAAGATGAACAGGTGTTTAGATGAACATGACCAACTGATGAATATCTTTGGCCTGTAGTGCAAAGATGACTTGTTGATGAATATCTTTGGCCTGTAGTGCAAAGATGACTTGTTGATACATATCTTTGGCCGTAGTGCAAAGATGAATTTAATATTAGGATTATGAACATGAACTGTGATTTGGTATAACCATAATCTTTGATGTTTCAGGTGATGAAAATTATTTTTGTCCTGAATGAGGAAAGGAATTTAGAACTACAATTATGATTATGAGTTATATACGTGATTGTGGACATGAATTGTTGATTGATGTTACAGGGATAAAACATTGTTGGTGGACTTTTAACATGGAGAAGATAATAGATTTTATGGTCTATTTGACTCTTCTAATGGATTGCTCATTCCGCTACAACTATGGTTGAATTTTTTTTATCATCTACCATATGTTCTAAATCTCTGATTTATTATTGATGAAGGCTGTTGATAATTTAATTATCTTTAGTCGTGATATTCTTTACTGAGCTAGTTGTGCTCACCCTTTTGCATCACAATTCCTTTCAGGTAATAAAAGTATAGTTGGGTCGTTCAGGGGATAACTAGGGAATAGAACGGTGGTCTATAGATGTTGAGGGTGAGGTGAATTTAACTTGGAAGGGTGTTTTTCCATTATCATGCAAGATGTCTAATGACATACAACCTCGTGTCATCATAAGACAGGGTTGTGCTCATCCACTTGCTGAGTATATCTACCAGCACTACCTATATGATCTTGGAGTCTATTTGAAATATAACTCTTAATTAGAGACAGTGGAGATAATGATATGTCAAGAGAAAACTCACCATTGGGAAAAATATGATAGCAATCTTCTTGTTTTTCTTTGGGGTCTATTGGGTCAACCAAGGATAATTCTGTGGCCATATGATATCTATCATAACCTAGAAGCATGGCCTCCCATGTACGAAGGTTTCCTTGAGCACTTCCCAAATATTCTAATTTCTAAAACAGTTTTCGACTATACCTTTATGTAAGGTGTCATTATGAGGTGTTTTCCACGGTTGGGATATGAGTCACAGTTGATATATATTTGTATCCAAACTCACAGCATATGTGTTGTTTTATTTTGCACGACAATTGTTGTAATAAAGTTGTAGTTATTTTTTGTACCATGTATTTGGCGACTCAGAATGGGTTGGATGGAATGGACCTATTTTGGGGGCGTCACAAACGCAATTTGACCTATCTGATTATCTAGATTTTTGATAGCCATATCTTGTGATTTCGTAGCCATAGCTTAATTTTTTATAGCCAAATCAGTGTTAGTCATGAATTTTGCCAACACTTCCTCCAGATCGGATTTCCTTTCTTGATATTGAGCTGGTTGTTGCTGGTTCTGAAATCCTGGTGGATATGATTGTAATGAAGCTTGATTTTGCTGGTTGTTGCTCCATGAGAAATTCGGATGATTCCTATTTCCTTGATTGTATGTGTTCTGATATGTGTTTTACGGAATTCTATTGTAATTGCTGGTGAACTGCACAGCTATTGGATTAATCGCACATTGTTCCATTGGGTGCTCTCCCGCATACAACTCGCATATTAGTGTCGCTTGCTGTACTTGATGTGCTTGTTGTGCTTGTGCTACTATTACCGACTCCAACTTCTTTAAAAGTGCAGATATCTGTGCTTGCATCAGTGTCATACTATCTATTTCTAACACCCCAACTGCCTTCGCTTGTGTCATTCTTGCTGTGGGCCACTGGTAGTTATTAGCCGCCATGGTTTCAATCAACTCGTATGCTTCCTCGTAACTCTTAGCCAAGAATGCTCCGCCCGATGCTGCATCAATATTTGTCTAGAGATTCCCGTGTAACCCGTTGTAAAAGGTGTTTATTTACAGCCACTTGGGCAATCCATGATGTGGGCATTTTCTGAGCAATTCTTTGTATCTCTCCCAAGCCTCATATAATGACTCCCCATGTTGTTGTTCAAACATCGTTATCTCGTTTCTCATCTTTGCAGTTTTCACCGGTGGAAAGAATTTTACGAGGAATTTCTGAGCTAAATCCTCCCATGTATTTATCGAATCGGATGGTAAAGAATGTAACCAGCTCTTTGCCTTGTCATGTAAAGAGAATGGGAACAATCGAAGTTTTACAGCTTCATCCGACACCCCATTGAACCTAAAGGTGTCGCACAGTTCCAAAAAATTGACTAGATGCTCATTCAGATCGTCATTTGCCAATCCCCCAAACTGAACTAAATTTTAAATCATTTGTATCATCCCTGGCTTAATTTCAAATGTATTCGCTGCTATTGTTGGCCTGGTGATGCTTGATTGCAGTTCAGTCACCTTAGGCGTGGCGTAGTCCCTTAATTCTTTCCGATCTTCGGCTGCCATTTCCTCTTCTTTCTCAGGTGTTTCAAATTCTTGTCTCGTTTCCTTTATTCCACTTGCTCAACCTCTGAAACCTTTTCTCAATGTCGTCGTCAAAAGGCAGCAAATCTGGATTTTTGGACCAAGTTTGCATAAACTGCTTCCACACCTGAAATAGAAGAAACAAAACAAAAATAAAAATTTCTAAGTAAAACTGGATTAATTAAACTGATATTGTAAAACTATTAAGATTTATACTAAATGATCCCTGGCAACGGCGCTAAAAACTTGTTGGGTAAAATTGATACGCGCAAAACACGCAAGCGTACGTGCTCAACAAGTAATAAAGTGATGAATAGAGTATCATTCCCACAGAGACAATTTAGTAAGAAACTTATCTTCACAATTATCAACTTCTTATTAATCCTAATTTTATTAAACTATCCGATTCAATGATAAAAAATTATATAAAATAAATTAAAAACAAATAAAATACCGCAAACCAATCACCAATATAAAAATCTGGAATTTCAAACAAATAATGGAGAATTAGACTTATGATTTCACCCTAAGCTTCACTATGATTTTAACACCTTTATTCCAATTCAATTTACTATCCTAGTTTATTAATCAAGAACACGGACGTAGTATTAACCACCTCTCGATGCACTAATACCGTATTAACGTCAATCCACAATTAAGATAGAAATCAGTTAAACACCTTAAGAAACTAACTCACTATATCTCTATGTGAATTACAATTAAAGAAGGTTTAAGAACAAGTTCTCTATCCGATTACATGCGATGTCAAGCATATCTCTACCTTAACATTCATCAAGATTAAGCTATTCACAAAATTCATGAACACATGCTATATCAACTAAGTCTAGATTTGAATATCCTCTCTCGATTCTAAACAAATCCACAAAGAATTGTTGATCAGGCAATTCATAGATTCACGCTCAAATTAATATAGATAAACTGGAAATAGCTTATTAAATTAGAAATCAAAGTTTAAAAAATCATAGATTCACTCAAAGATCCATCATAAGCCTAAAAATGAATTAGTTCATAATAAACAAAATAATCACTGAATAAATCATGGAAATCATTCTTTCAATCACAAATAATAGTCTAAGATGAAGAATATTGAATAACACCCTTCACGTCGCCTAGAATCACAATCGTCTTGAAAATCTCCTTGAAATGCTCCTCCAACGCTTGCTTAGAAAACTGAGATTAATCTTCGTAAATTGCCTTCTTGTGTTGTGTGAATTGTCGTGTTGTAACGTAATCTCTAGCTCTCCCCTCTGTTTTGGCTAAAGTCTCCTCTCGTAGAGTCCAGGCGCCTCAACAAAGTCCCACAAACCAAGTACCAGCAGAGTTCAAAATGTATCAGGAGAGTGCAGGATTCAGCACCCCCGCCCCGGCGGGGGGTACAAGGTAAAACACGCCCGCCTCGGCGGGCTAGTATTCTGCTAAAAAACTTTTGCTTCCTCATGCATTTTTCTAACTTCGCTCCAAAACTCCGTCTTTCTTCACCACTTGCATCCATAACCACCCTACACATAAAATAACATGAAACAAGTGAAAACGAACACAAAATAAGAAGATAACTACGAATTTAAACTTGAAATGAATATCAATTCGTGTATATTAAATCCACTTATCACTTGGTACCCATAATTGTTTGGGTCCTAAAATGTTAGTTTTCTTGGAACCCAAATCTTTAAGACTTTAGGTCTACAATATCCATTAATATTATAATAACAATGTAAAACTCATTTTCCCATTTATATGATGATTATAACATTTAGTATGTTGTATGTGTGTGTATGTGTGTGGATATCTCTTCACATAGAACTTGTGTGAGGGAAATGCCTTTCTTTTGGATTGAAACACCTTTTACTTTCACGTTATTTTGAGATTTTGAGCTTTCGTAGAGTAATGATCGGCCCTACGATTTGCACCTGGTTGGTCCGAGGAGTTATGTTTATCAGACTTTACAACCCTTCGAGGTACAATTGTAGATTTGGTTATACTCTATGCTTTGTCAAAAACATAGAACAATGTGTGATCGATTGTTCTTTGAAAAAATAAATTAGTCAACAAAGTTGGACAACTTGAAATACTTAGCTCAGTAACCTCTTTGGATTTCACAAATACACACCTCTATTGAGAAGAGATGTATTTATTATTGTTAGTTTCCATTAAGTTTCCCACATCCGAATTAGAAGATAAATCTCTAAACTTCATACCCGAGTTTATTAGAGACAAATCTCTGACTAGTGATCAGCTAGTTCGCATATGAGAAAGAACAATTCCACATTAAAAATATCATTTCTAACTCCTTTATCTTAGCGATAAGAGTAGAGTTTCTCGGTGCATATACCTCAGATATATTTCTCAAATATTCATTTCTAGTCAAAAACTTGGATAGAGAGAGAGAGAGAGAGAGACAACATTTTATAGAGGGGTTAAATGCAAAGTCGACCACTAAACTTATCTGATATTTGGGTATTGAGCCCCTTTCTTCTGGACAACGCAAATTGAGCCCCCTTCTATTTAAAAATTTGGACTTTGAGACCCAGGCGTCACATGTGCGTTGACCTGCTGACGTGGCAGATCTGATATGGACATTTTTCATTTTATTTTACAAGTGGACGAGCTGACGTGGCCATTTTTAAATTGTTCCCAAAATTATGTAGATGCAAATATTCGAACATCGAACCTCTAATTTGGAACATTGGTCCTATCCTATGACCAACTGAGCAACATGAGTTATTGTTATTATTTTGCAAGGATTTATATTTATAACAAAACAATTAAATCACCAAATTAAAAGACAACAAATCCCAAGCGGTTCCATAGCAAACCTTAAGAACATTGTTATTATTATTATTTTATTATAATTATTATTATAATTAAAATATTATTGTTAGTATTATTATTATTATTATTATTATTATTATTATTATTATTAATTAAAATATTATTATTATTATAATTAAAATATTATTATTATTATTAATTAAAATATTATTATTATTATAATTAAATTATTATTATTATTATTATTATTATTAATTAAATATATTATTATTATTATTATTATTATAATTAAAATATTATTATTATTATTATTATTATTATTATTATTAATTAAAATATATTATTATTAATTAAATATTATTATTATTATTATTATTATTTAATATTATTTTTATTATTATTATAATAATAATAATTATTATTATTATTATTTAAATATTATTATTATATTATTATAATTAAAATATTATTGTTATTATTATTATTATTTTATTATAATTAAAATATTATTGTTTTATTATTATTATTATTATAATTAAATATTATTATTATTATTATTATTGTTATTATTATTATTGTTAATAATAATAATAATAATAATAATAATATTTAATTATAATAATAATAATAATAATAATAATAATATTTTAATTAATAATATTAATAAAAATAATAACAATAATAATAATAATAATAATAATATTTAATTATAATAATAATAATATTTTAATTATAAAAATAATTATAATAATTATAATTATAATTATAATTATAATAATAACAATAATAATAATAATAACAATAATATTTTAATTATAATAATTATTATATTAATAATAATATTTTAATTAATAATAATAATAATATTTTAATTATAATTATAAAAATAATATTTTAATTATAATAATAATTATAAAAATAATAATAATGTCCTTAAGGTTTGCTATGGGAATAGCTTGGGATTTGTTGTCTTTTAATTTGGTGATTTAATTATTTAGTTATAAATATAAATCCTTGCAAAATAATAACAATAACTCATGTTGCTCAATTGGTCATAGGACCAATGTTCCAAATTAGAGGTTCTATGTTCAAATATGTGCATCTACATAATTTTGGGAACAATTTCAAAAATGGCCACGTCAGCTCGTCCACTTGTAAAATAAAATGAAAAATATTCGTATCAGATCTACCACGTCAGCAGGTCAATGCACATGTGGCGCCTAGGGCTCAAAGTCCAAATTTTTAAATAGAAAGGGGCTCAGTTTGCGTTGACCAGAAGAAAGGGGCTCAATACCCAAATATCAGATAAGTTCATTGGTCGACTTTGCATTTAACCCTCCCAGCTCTACTAGCACTCTTTATTTCTCCTTTTGGAAAAAAGAATGATCCTTTGATAGAACATTGAGTCAATTCATATATTGATGCAAAATAATTATAAATTCATACAATGTTATTCTACAATCAACAATATTATCATTTGGAGAGTTATAGTCAAATACCTTAGTGATGTCGATCTCTTGACAATCAATGGTTTATTTGAGCCTTTGCATAATGTTGTTGGGCAGAGGTTTGCAATCTTGAGAATCACAATCAACATCATAATAATCAACATATGTTGCATCTCTAGGTTTAACCTTTGCATTATCTCTTTGCTTTAGAAAGGATTGTTAAACAAGGCTTAAGCTCACAGGTAAGAAAGTTACCATAAAACTTTTTAACAGACATATTGAGCAGATTCTTTAATTCATGATTGAGGAAAGTCTTGGAATTCCATATTCCTTGAAAAGCTCGCATGAACCTCAAGTTCAGATTCTTGTTGGGGTATATATTGCCATTTGCTCTAGAATAGTTGAGAAACACATTGAATCTTTCATATGATGCAGTGATGTTTTTTTTAGGGACATGATAAAGTTAACATTTAGTTATGCCCTTGAACAACATTAGTGTCGACGTCGGGATTTTTAGTTGTTCCTTTCCGTTTACTTGTTCTTTGGTGTTCTAATGTTAGGTGAGATTTGTTTGAAAAAACAAGTGAAAAAGGTCCGACATGTATAATGTCGACGATGGACTGTTAAGAGTCGCCAGTTGGTTTTTTAAATGGTTATACTAACACAAGCGAGAAAAGGTTTTCACATTGACACATTGATGTTACACTGCTAAACGGGTCGGTGAAACCGAGATTCATTAAGATCCGGGGACTTGATTATGCGGAGGGAAGGTGTTAGGTACCCCCCCGACATCCGTGTTACCACAGTGACTGCTACTTTTCAAGAAACTGTTATCTAAATGTGTGTGTGTGGGTCAATGTGCTATTTATTTTGAAGTAGTGTGAGGCCTCGTTCGCACCTATATACACAGGGTTTGAATTTATATAAAAATTCAATTTTTAGCAAGATATGGCAGTGATGTTTGATAAAAGTGGTTTTTCAAACCCTTGTACTCAATAGTAATTGAGACCTTTTACACTTCCATTTTATTAAGTGTTCGGTTTGGTTGCTTTTATTTTCGAGATGCGAAACATCTATAAGAAAATAATGTACAAAATAATGCCGACCTCCTCGTGGGTATGAAAACCATCTGAGGAAATTCAGACATCGCAGATAAATTTACAAGCTGCTTACAGCTGAAAATGTGCATCACGGGAACCGAATCTAGATCCAAATAGGATGAATCTGTGATCACATGATTCCTAGACTCACATGATGCCGCAATTTATATGAAAGCAGTAAGAAAATATATATATATATATATATATATATATATATATATATAAGCTGTAAATATATATATATACAGACATAATCTGCCACCACGAAGCACCTCCATGGGGGATCAAAAAAATGTAAATAAAGTTGTAAAAACCATCAACTGCCACGGAGGAAACTCCAGGTGGGACGAAACGTAAAGAAAGCAGTAAAAGCGATCAACCACCACGAAGGAAACTCCAGGCGGGACGAAAAGTAAAGAAAGCTGTAAAAGCGATCAACCACCACGAAGTATACTCCAGGTGGGATGAAATATATATATATATATATATATATATATATATATATATATATATATATATATATATATATATATATATATATATATTAAAGCAGTAAACTCTCCAGACATAAGTCTAGGCTCATCGAACAAAGTCCGACAGACAGTTCATATATATATAAGTATATATATAAGCAAATAAACGTTCCAGACCGAAGTTTAGGCTCAATCGAGGCATAACTCGATAATGTTAGTCTATATATATATATATATATATATATATATATATAAAGGGTATTCATCCATGGCAAACGTTTGCCATGGACACTATTCAGTAAACAAGTTGATTACCGTTGATCTGGACAATGGATATATATATATATATATATATATATATATATATATATATATATATATATATATATATATATATTCCTACATATAAAATTTTCAACTTGTAAGTGCATCTTCATTCATAAGAGGTGACATGCTTCCACTACCAAGTTTAGAACTGGTTTTATTTAATGTCATAGATCAACTCAAAGTGTAAGCTCTAAATGTTCGTGAGAACTTTCTTTGATACCACTTGTTATTTTCCAAAGACAAACTAGATATCTAGAAGGGGTTTGAATATATCTTTAAAACTTTTTGTTAGGAATATGTATGTGAATGTTATTCCTTTATACGTATAATTTGATGATGAAGATGATGAAGTAAATGAATGAATATGCAGATATGTCTACATTGATAAAAGTTGTAAAGTCCTTAATAGATGATAGATAATATGGACAATGACTTAGATTGATATGGTCAGAATTGTTAAGTTGATCCATTCTTAATGTTTATCATTTTGTAAATGAATGTATAGAAGAAAAGATCAAAGCTGTTCGGTTGATCTATTTTTGAAGTGTAATAGATATGTATGTTTGATCGTAGAGCTCTGATCAAGTCATGCAAACCTACCAAGAAAGTAAAGCAGAAACATAGTCTGCACTTGGAATCGGACAAGATGTTTGCCGAGTGCCTGTCATGCTAGAATCGTAGACTTGACTCTGAATCGTGAAGTATGCATGTCACCCATCAGGATCACAGTTTGCAAAACCAGAGCCAAAGTCACAGACAGCGCGATGCTTGCTTAGCCAAGGCATAATCATATAAGCACTCTACGATTCTCTACAGAAGCAAACATGAAGTATAATGTATAGATCGCTTTCTCTGGTAAGAACAATCAAGCTTAAGAATACAGCCTACTTGAAGACTTTCAGAAAGCATTCTCTCAATGATCTGCAAGCAAGTGGAAGATTAAAGCACAAACAAGAGGATTAATAGAGAAGTAAAAATCCATTCAGAAGGAATCTCTAAAATTGCTAAACAGAAAACTACGATCACGGTGCTCACCATGTGAAAAAGAGCCTGACAAAGGAAATACTGAGATTATGGTAGACTTGCCATAGAGCAAAGGACAAATAAGGAGGATGTCAATTCTCAGTCTTATCATAAAGTATGATCAAGAGATCACAGGGTAGAATGTTATAAAAGTTGAGTATGACAAACTAAAAGAGATTGCAGAAGCCAAGGCAGAATCGTAGGGTATCAATAAAGTTGCTACAGAATCATGAGTCTGCATTGGAGGGCCTCACTCAGAATCGTAGAGTTGGTCCAAGCTCCTACCGAGCCAAGTCAAGAATCTTAGTCTGCTTTTGGGAGCGTAAAGTCTGCAATACAAGTAAGTAAAGATCATAGTCTACCATTACTTAAGAGAACTCATAGTGTTCTCTCTGTTCAGGCTGAATCAAGCACGATCGAAGAATAGACTACGAAAGGCAAGGTACAAGATGGCAAAACATTGAACACTCACAGATTCATAAAAGGTGTCAAGGTCAATTCACCCTACGATTTCCACAGACAAGCACTTGTAGAGTTCATAAAGGTCAAAATCTTAAAGGGCATTCATCTGAGGAGTGAGAATGTCCAACCAAAGAAGACTAAAATTTGAACATTGTGAATTTGGGGTCCCTATATCCCTTCCAAGCATCCTTGATGAGAATCAAATAAACAAGAGAAGAAGGCGACTACATGCTAGCCTGCTGAAAGTAACGTCTATGAAGTGTTAGGTGATAAAGCAGACTGATGTGTTAGGAAAGTCAAAACGGAGTTATCGCATCAACCTGGCATGTCTACATCATTGCTCAAAAATGTCAGGAGCATTAATTGATATAATGGATATCTTCGACTAAGACATTTCAAAGGCTACTTCACAAGCAGAGATTCAAAGGGAAGCTCTCAATAGAAGACGTCCAATGGCTATATTCAAACGGGAAGATAACAGATAAATCTACAAATAGCCAAAGCTTAAAAGAAGATGATGTTGTTGATTTGAAGAAATGTAAGTCATATAAAGCATAGTAGAGAAAAGGTCTTCATGTGAATAAGACCACTACAGTATAGTGAAGCACAATTGATGAAAGTTTACAATGATAAAGCTTCACTCCATACAAAGGAGTATGACAATGAGATGGCATCTTTACTAAGAGCTAGAAGGCTAAGAAGGATACAACCTAAGTGGAAGATCAGAAAGCAGAATACTTGAGCCACTTTATGTCTCATCTTGAACACATTGAGCTGAAGAGAAGAAGATACAGAACTGAATATGTGCATAAGATAACCAGTGTTCAAGGTCTGCTAAGTACCCAAAGAAGTTAACTAATAAGCAAAGACTTAGAAGTACCTCAACGATGATGGTGCACAATGTTGAATATCAAATGAAGTTAAGCATCAAACGACAAAGAACAGCAGCACCAAAGGATGAGTCAAATTGTTAAGTACCAACAAGATGTCAATTTGAACGTACATCTTAGCAGTTCTAAGGATGTGATCAAACACCAATGATGAATGCCCAATGATCACAAGAAGCTGCTAAGTACTAGAAGATGAACAAGCTGAACGTCATCTTAGCATCTCAATAAGAACAAACCACAAACAAACAACCAAGCAACCAATGCCTGCAGGGTCCTTGTCTTCATGACTAAATCAAAGTCAAGTCTGCTGGACTTGTTAAGTACAAGAGGGTTCAAGAGATTCTAAGTCTATTGGGCTTAGTCTATAGTTTCCAAGGCTACTGGTCTTAAAGAGTTCTTAGTGAATTAGAGTTCTAAGGCTGCTGGTCTTGAAGGAATCTTAGTGATTCAGAGTTGATCAAATCCTTAGTGGAATTCCTACTTGTTGAAGCAGAAGAGTGGATTAGGAGCATTCAGTCTCTGAACCACTTAAAACCTTTGGTTTCATTTACTTTATGTCATTTACATTCAACACTATAACTGCTATATCTGCTTGCAATTAACTCTACATTAGAACTGTGTTTAATGCTATATTTTTGAAGAGTATCTTAATCTATTCCATTGTGCATGAATTGATTCCTCTATTCATTATTTGTTAATCACTTAACAAGATAAAAGAAAATAAAGAAAATTTTTAAAGTATCTATTCAACCCCCCCCCCCCTTCTTAATCTATTGTGTGCCTTCGGGAACTAACAATTGGTATCAGAGCAGGTTTCTCACGAATATGTTAAAGCTCACGCTTTGAGTTTGATCCTTGGCACAAATTAGTTCTAAACGTAGTATTAGTTGTAAGTCACTTCTGAATGTAGTCGAGCTTACAATATGAAAATTGTATGTGCAGATAAATGTTTATATCCACCGGATGCAATGCAGATTGGCCCTCTTTCTTACCTGATATTACGATCAAGGCCAATCTAGCAAAATCTACGGTTAACCAGCAGTCTGCAGCCCACAGATAGAAAGTCTAGATACAGCAAGAACTGAGAACGTTCTGATCATAACTCAGGATGCGTCTGGAAAAACTATGTACTACATCTTCGAAGAAGACGTTAGAGAAAATAGTTAAATGCACAATCGACAAGATCCATGAATCTGAACCTTGAGGTTCAAGAGCTTCAAAGAATTTGGGGTGTCAAGATCTTCATCTGATAATGATTGAAAGACTCTGCTTGACTAATCCAAAGCCACACTGAACAAAAAATGTTGCCAGTATTGATTATACAAAGATATATTCATCAATGCCTCACATCATTATGCAAATAAATAGAATAACTACTTGCAAAGAGACTGACAGTAGCAATGTATGTATCCTCATCAAAATGTACTCTCATCACATTAAAAGTGGACACCACTCGTTGAAAAACTCTAACCACCTATGGTTGAAGTTGGAAATATTTCATTTGGTAGATATCTAATGTGTGCCTATAGATAAGAATAATCTAAAGCATTCCAAGTTGCTCGACATTTGCTAATGGGTTGGTGTGTATAGAAATTCATACAAATCAATGTTCTATGATTTTGACAAAACATAGAGTATAATCAAAACTACAGTTATATCTTGAAGGTTCTTGGAGAATGATCAACTCTACGAACCAACTATATATAATCTACATAACTGATCCTCACTCTATGAAAGTTCAAAATCTAGGAACATAGTAAAAGAAAAAGGATGATTAAACCAAAAGAAAATTTTAACATGTCAAGATTTCTTAAATCATACACACACTCACAAACATGTTTAATAACTGTAATCATTTACATGTGTACATGCTTCATAATTATTAATGATAACTTCCATAAATATTGGAAATCCAAAAGGTTTAAATGACTAAATCTTTTGCCAAAACTAACCTAGCAGGAGCCCAAATTAAAATGGGTACCAAAATAGAAAATTATCTAACCTGCAGGTACCTAATAATATATGACCTTAAATAAGAAAGGATGAAGTTTAACTTCCAAGTTGCAACATCAAAATCCCTCAACTATACTCCCATTCAAGATCATTCAAGGAAGTATGAAATTCATATCAAGAAATTGAAGCCCGTATAAGCTCATCTATGCAAAGCATTTCATCTCAAGAGGATCAAGGAGGAAGATCACATCTGTAATCATCTACTAATAATGTTGTAGTATGAATAGTAGTAAAAACTCTACGAGTACGGAAGATACTGAAAGTATGAATGATAGAACCTACGTTCGTAGTGACTAACCAGCAAATCGTGGAGTGACCAGTTCTAAAGAAAGTACTCTACGATCCAATGAAACTAATTTAATCATGGAGATATCAGATCAGTTCAGAAGATTCCAACTAGAAGGAGAAGTACAAGGTGACCTTGTAAAGATCTGTTTATAGAAGCTAGTTCATCCACGATGGAGGCAGCTGAACCTGTTACAAAGGCAAGAACAACTGAGGATATGAAGATCACGATAAAGAAACTTAAGGAAAAGAAAAAGTGGAACTCATTGTTATATTCATAGATGAGCTCAAATGAAAGTTCAACCTTCCTTACATCTCTGATAACCATGTCACAAAGCATCAGTCCTCTACTATGAAGCCTTTTGAATTAGCAATGAACATTCAAAAGTACTAGACCAAGAATTCTCTAGAAGCTGACCATTATCTATTCATCTTAAGTTTTTCTTAAAACGAAAGGTGTTTCACCAGACAATGCTATATAATGAACTATCCACCTACAATCTTAAGTTATTGAGAGAAGCTTCAATGATTCTTGAAATGAAACTCTGGTTCGTCCAAATAAATTCTCTTTCAATAACAGAGTCCCAAAACTCTGTAGCTGATGTACCAAATAAATTTCTATTCACGGTCGTAGAGCCTCTAAACTCTACGACTGATAGTCAAGTTAGTCTCACTATCTCAATCGTAGATTCCACACGATCATCATCCTGATCGTAGAGTATAAACGTACTAACTCTACGATCGCAGCACTTCTTGATACACTCTCCTGACCATACAAATGCTAATATCAAGTATATCCAATGATGATAAACAAACTCTGGAAAAAAGGCTTGTCGTGATGACATTCTTACCACCAAGTATAAACAGTGTTTCTTCTGATAAGAACCTCAGAGACAAACCTAGCCCTAAGTTTTATACTAAGAGGCTAACCCTTTTTGAGCTTCCTTAACCTAGAAGACGATCTGAAATAGAATGCATCACAAGAACTCATACGGAGTACATGTACAGAAAATTCCTCTAAGAGATCAATCCTATTGATGAATCATGCAACTTCTAGTTGGGGATTAATGATGAATCATTCACTAAAGCATGGTCACAGAAGAAGATCGTTTAGTTGACAAAGAAAAATGTAGAACCTATAGCTATCTCATCAAGCTAATCTATGCACTGAAGAAGTCAATGGTCAAACAAATTCAGTAATGCTTATTTTCTTGAAAGAAAAATCAAAACTGAAAAACTGATCAATTTATGGGGAGTTACAGTTTCTTATTGGGCATCATGCAACCAATGACTTTTTGACACATCATAACTTTTGCAGAGTCCAAAGGAACTGTCATAAAGACAAATTTAAAAACCTATAAAAAGTTATCAAAGGCTATTGAATTCCTCTCCCTCCCTTTTTCAAACCCTAAATCCTCTTCAAAGCCAAAATCCACCAATGCTTGAGCTACGCCCAAATTGCCTTCAAATATCTCTTGTAAGATTCTTGAGATCGAATACCCATACACTTTGAATCCTCAAAATGGAAGATTGACGTGTTATAACTGGAATCCAAATCGTTTCTAAGAAGTTCGAAAGATCATAAAAGAATTTCAAGGATATTCTTGAGCTTGTAGAAAATGTTGGGTTTTTAGAATGCTTGGAAGCCAACACTCTAGTCTATACTAAATTAGTGAAGGAATTCTATTCAAATACAACGGTAGACTCTGGGCTTCTATCCACAAAGGTCAAAGGAGTAAGTTTAAAGATAAGAGCATCAGATATCAACGAATGCCTAGGGTTTCCTGACAAAGTTCTGATGAATCTTGAGGATGTCAAAATTAAAGATGGTAAGAAGTTAATGCGCTACAAAAGAAATATAAATCTGAAAGACATAAAGAAGAAGGAGTTTCATGAGGAGTTTGAATTCCTAGCTGAGATTGCTAGAAAATGTATCTTATGCAAAGATACTGCATACGATATTGTTAGTGATCTGCAACTATGAATCATGACTGTAATTATCATAAAACTACACATGAATTTCGAAGCCCTTCTGATTGATTGGTTGTCTAAATGGCTGGAAAAAGCTGAAAAGAAGAAGTCTATAGATTAACCCCTCACAAAGGTTTTTCATGGAAGACTCTTGAGCATTATACTGAAGAAGAAACTAAAGAGAAAGATAAGGGATGATGAGGGAGAACCCCTAAATGTTCAAAAAGTGATGTCTCCAAAGCTATTCAAAAACTAGAAGAAAAATCCCATGGAGAATAAAAGACTAAAGACATCTAGCAGCAGCAACAAGGTCACTGCAATGAAGAGGAAGACAAGAGTAATGGAAAGCATGTCATCTCAATCAGATGACTCTGCACCCCCAGTGGCCACTCCATTAAAGCCAACCAAAAAGAAAGCGAAGGTCGTGAAGAAGTCTACGAGGTTCCACTAAGCAGTCTGTCCACTGACAAAAAGATATATTAATCAAGAAAGGAAAAAGTATCAATTGTTGTACCCCCAAGAAGGACAAAGAGTAACAGGATACTTCAAAGAACAAATCAAAAGAAAGAAGGAGGCTCTGCATCAAAAGTTATTGATCTCAGCGATAGTGATGAAGATGATAAACTTGAGTCTACAAGAGAAGATATTAAAGGCAAAAAGAGGATGATTTCTGACAGCTCCAGTTGTGAAAGTGAAAGGACTGCAAATACAAATGAACCCAAGTCAGAAGAAGATGATGAAGATGAAACAAATGAGTTTTTAAAGTTTGAAGAGCAGGAAATGACTCTTGAGTCAGACAGTTCTGAGAATGGTACTAAAGAAGGAACAAGTTATGAAAATCAGTAAAAGGATCCACTAATGAATTAGTTGAATTGATCCAGCAGGAGACAAGCTCAAATTCAAAAAATGAAGAAATGGACACAGACTCTAGCTCAGCAGATCAGGAATCAGCAGATTATCACATTTCTCCCCAATAATGGCTCGTAGAAGAATAGTGGTGGAAGTCAATGATGAACCAAGAAATGTCATACCAGAAAGATGGATAGATTATGGGAATGAACGACTCAAAGTAAGTGGCGATGACTATAGAAGAACTGCTCAACAATTTTCACGACGTGCATTTAAATCTTACTATAATATTGTACAAATTTGACAATCCTCTGATAAAATGGTTCTACCCATAGGATGCCCTAGCTAAAGGCATATACTGCTAAAGATGAGAGTTACATCAGTTGGTGTTACTCATACTTTCCCAATTTGGAGTTGGTCTCTCAAGAACTTCCCAAGAATCAAGACTTTTCACACCAAACTAATCAAGAACGTCCCTCATTTCAAAGTTTATCGTAATGCTGGAAACATCTACATTCTCTTCTATCTCTTAGAAAATCTAGAAAGTTGAAATGGTCACACCAAAGACCATAGTCCCTAGAGGTCTCATACTCTGCGATTGCAAATAGTCAAGCTCATCCTGATACCCACTCATCAAACCCCACTCTCAGTACTCCAAGTCTTAATCCAAGTATATTATTTGATATCCATTCTTCATCCAAAAATGATTTCTTTGACATTCTCATTGTCTTTGAAAACATCTTCAAAAGTTAGAAACTCAAACAAACTGCCCAAATCCCTCAAGACTCTGAGTTACAGAAAAACTCTGAAGAATTGGCTAAAAAATTGTCCAATATTACTGAGGAAGCAAAGAACCTGTCAGAAGGAAAGGACACTAAGTTCCACAAGAAACTTAAAGCAACCATTTCTGATATATCTAATAAGCTTCATCAGGCGAGATCAAGAGCTTCAAATAAGATGAAGCCATCATCTCATGGGGAGCAATAGCTCAAAGAAGATGAAGAAATGAAGTAATCATTTCAAGGGGATCGGGAACTGAGAAAATAAGCAGATGAATAGCAACAACAGAAAGAAGATCTAGAAGACACAAACATAAAAAAGAAGGTACATCTTTAATTATAATAGTTAGCTCTAGATCCAGTATTTAGATTTGATCTGCCATCTGTAATCAAATGTTTTTTAATAATATCATTCATATTACCTATTCTAGCAATACAGCAGCTTAATGTATCTTAAGATTCATTTATCTCATACATATGCATTCAGTATTTTTGTCATCATCAAAAAGGGGGAGATTGTTAGCAATATGCATATAATGTTATTCCTTTATACGTATAATTTGATGATGAAGATGATGAAGTAAATGAATGAATATGCAGATATGTCTACATTAATAAAAGATGTAAAGTCCTTAATAGATGATATATAATATGGACAATGACTTAGATTGATATGGTCAAAAAATTTAGGTTGATCCATGCTTAATGTTTATCATTCTTTAAATGAATGTATAGAAGAACAAATCAAAGATATTAGGTTGATCTATTTTGAAGTGTAATAGATAGGCATATCTGATCGTAGAGCTCTGCTCAAGTCATGCTAGCCTGCCATGAAACTAAAATAAAATCGTAGTCTGCACTAGGAATCGGAGAATATGTCTGTCGAGTGCTTATCATGCTAGAATCATAGACTTGACTCTGAATCGTGAATTATGCATGTCACCCATCAGGATCATAGTTTGCAGAACCAGAGCCAAAGTCACAGACAGCGAGATGTTTGCATATCCAAGGCATAATCATATAAGCACTCTATAATTCTCTATAGAAGCAAACATGAAGTATAATGCATAGATGGCTTTCTCTAGTAAGAACAGTCAAGCTTAAGAATGCAGTCTACTTGAAGACTTTCAGAAAGCATTCTCTCAATGATCTGCAAGTAAGTGGAATATCAAAACACAAACAAGAGGATTAATAGAGAAGTAAAAATCCAGTCATAAGGAATCTCCAAAAGTGCTAAACAAAAAACTACGATCGCAGTGCTCTCCAAAGAGAAGAGCTTAACAAAGGAAATACAGAGATTATGGTAGACTTTCCACAGAGCAAAGAACAAACAAGAAGGATGTCAATGCTCAGACTTATCATAAAGTATGATCAAAAGATCACAAGGAAGAACATTATGAAAGTTGAGTATGACAAACTAAAAGAGATTGCAAAAGCCAAGGTAGAATCGTAGAGTATTGAGAAAGTTGCTACAGACTCGTAGTCTAGCTTTGGAGGGCCTCACTCAGAATCGTAGAGTTGGTCCAAGCGCCTACCGAGCCAAGTCAAGAATCGTAGTCTACTCTCGAGAGCGTAGAGTCTGCAATACAAACAAGTAAATATCGTAGTCTACCAGTACTTAAGAGAACTCGTAGTGTTCTCTGTGTTCAAGCTGAAACAAGCACGATCAAATAATAGACTGTGAAAGGCAAAGTACAAGATGGAACAACGTTGAACACTCTCGGATTCATAAAAGGTGTCAATGTCAAGTCACCCTACGATTTCCACTAAACACGCACTCGTAGAGTTCATAAAGGTCAAAATCGTAAAGGGCATTCATCTAAGGAGTGAAAATGTACAAGAAAAGAAGACTAACACTTGAACATTGTGAATTGAGGATCCCGATATCCTTTCCAAGCATCCTTAATGAGAATCAAGGGAACAAGAGAAGAAGGTGACTACCTGCTAGCCTGCTGAAAGTAACGTCTATGAAGTGTTAGGTGACAAAGCAGACTGATGTGTCAGGAAAGTTAAAAAGGAGGTTTCACATTAACCTGGCATGTCTACATCAGTTCTCAGAAATGTCTGGAGCATTAATTTCTATAATGGATATCTTCGACTAAGATATTTCAAAGGCTACTTCACAAGCATAGATTCAAAGGGAAGCTCGTCAATAGAAGACCTCTAACTGACAATATTCTACCAGGAAGATAATTGATGAATCTACAAATATCCAAAGCTTAAAAGAAGATGATGTTGTTGATTTGAATAGATGCAAGTCATGTAGAGCATAGCAGAGAAAAGGTCTTCATGTGAATGAGACCACCATAGTAGAGTGAAGCACAACTGATGAGAGTTCTGCAATGATAAAGCTTCACTCTATACAAAGGAGTATGACAATGAGATGGCATATGTACTAAGATTTGGAAGGCCAAGAAGGCTACAACCTAAGTGGAAGATCAGAAAGCAGAATACTTGAGCCACTTTATGTCTCATCTTGAACACATTGAGCTGAAGAGAAGAAGATACAGAACTGAATCTGTGCACAAGATAACCAGTGTTCAATGACTTTTAAGTAACCCAAAGAAGCTAAACTAATAAGCAAAGACTTAGAAGTACCTCAACGATGATGGTGCACAATGTTGAATATCAGATGTAGTTAAGCATCAAACGACAAAGAATAGCAGCACCAAAGGATGAGTCAAACTGCTAAGTACCAACAAGATGTCAAATTGAACTTACATCTTAACAGTTCCAATGATGTGATCAAACACGAATGATGAATGCCCAATGATCACAAGAAGCTGCTAAGTACCAGAAGATGAACAAGATGAACGTCATCTTAGCAGCTCAACAACACCAAACAACAAATAAACAACCAAGCAACCAGGGCCTGCATGGTCCTTGTCTTTGTGACTAAATCAAAGTCAAGTCTGCTGGACTTGGTGAGTACCAGATGGTACAAGAGATTCTAAGTCTGCTGGGCTTAGTCTACAGTTTCCAAGGCTACTAGTCTTGAAGAGTTCCTAGTGAACTAGAGTTCCAAGGCTGCTGGTCTTAAAGGAATCTTAGTGATTCAGAGTTGATCAAATCCTTAGTGGAATTCCTATTTTTTGAAGCAAAAGAGTGGATTATGAGCATTCAGTCTCTGAACCACTTAAAACCTCTGGTGTCATTTACTTTATGTCATTTACATTCAGCACTGTAACTTTTATATTTGCTTGCAATTAACTTTACATTAGAACTGTGTTTAATGCTATATTTCTGAAGGGTATCTTAATATATTCCGCTATGCACGAATTGATTCCTCTATTCATTATATGTTAATCACTTAACAAGATAAAAAAACAAAGAAAAGTTTTAAGTATCTATTCAACCCCCGTTTCTAGATCTATTATGTGCCTACGGGAACTAACACTTTTCAATTAATTAAATATGTAATTATCCAAATAATCAGTTAATCAGTATTGATTATGCACATCGAAATATTCTTTGGAAAATCCCCCCTAAATAGTATGGAAATCTCATATCTAAATTTAGTCTTGTGGTTGGAACACGCATGGCAGATATAGCATATATAAGATACAGAATGTAAATGACATAAAGTAAATGACACAAGATGTTTTAAGTGGTTTGGAGACTGAATAACTCTTAATCCACTCTTTTACTCCAATGAGTAGGATATCCACTAAGGATACGATCACTAAGACCAGGTCACTAACCCTTATTATAGTTTGGTCACACAGACCAGGTCACTAAGACCTACACAAGTCACTTATATTCTGCAATTCAATCACTCAGACCTCCACAAGTTACTTAAACTTGGACGAAAGTCACTCAGATAAAAAATTTCTTATTTGTTGATATATGATGGATGTGCTGCTAAAATAGTGTTTAAGCTCCTTCTTTTCCTGGTACTTAGCAACTTGATTGAGATCATCTTCAAGGTGCTGTTGATCTTGGCATTGATGCTTAACTCTTTCTTGTATTAAGCAGCTTCGAATGATCATCCTTGATGCGCTGCTAAGCTTTCCAATACGACTTGATATCTTCTAGTACTTAGCAGCTTTTAACATATCTTGAATCGTAGAATGAAACTGCTCTACAGCTTCATCTTTTCATCTCTGTGTGTTCTTGGTGAATCGTAGAGTGGTTCTTCTGATTGACTTTTTGATCTGCCACTCTAATTTTACCTCTACTAACAGCTTGGCATCTTGGCCATTCAGCACTTCAGCCAGCTCTTCGGCACTTCTTGAATTTGAATTCTCAAAATTATTTAATTATAGTCTTTCAAAAGACTTGCCGTTGAAAAGTGTTCGTTAGGTTATTTATGGCACATATACTTTAGTATCCTTGATGTTGACTCTTTGGACTAGTTGTGTTAGGTTGCTTTTCGTCTTGGACCAGTCACATCAGACTATAATTTTAACTACCATTTGGCAGATGTCCCTTTTAACAAACTAGTTGTTAGACACAACAATCTGATCTTCGATCTTGTTCAAGGATACAATATTTTATACCTCGGGACCTTCAATTTTGTAACATTCATTTATCAGTCTTCTTTTTCATACGTGACTTTACTCTATAAACTTTGATGATAGTGGAATGATGAGAATTGTAGAGTTGAGCTTTACACTTTGCTTTACGATAATGGATTTAATATTGCTCTACTATCTGCTATGTTGTTTTCTCTATGAATGAGTACATTACGATGCTTGGGCAGACTCAACAAACTTTTGTTTATTCTCTTAACGCTTTAGCAGCTCTACGATGTCGAGGACAGTGCTACGATCTGGTTGTCTCTTTATTGCTTTACAATATCAGTTGCCGCTCTACAAAATCTTGGTTACTCTGCGAACTAATTTATTCTTTTATAACCAGGTAGAGTACTATTATAATTTAGCCTTTATAGAGTCATTATAGAGATTCCTTATGATTAAAATTATACTCAACATACTTTAGAGAATATCATTTTGCGATTAGCTTTCTCTTAGCTGATCTTCAACTTATCTTTATGACTCGTAGGAGAGCTCTCCGATCTTTTATCTTGTGCACTGCAATAAACTAACATTGTTGTTTATGATTACACTTCGAATAGGCAGAACGACTCTGCGATCTGGCTAGTCCTATCAACTATGCACTGAAAGTGTAACAATCCAGAATTTTTAATTATAATTTCAAATATTTATTGAATTAAATAAATATTTTAGTTGATGTGTTTATTGTTAAATAGATATTTGGTTTAATTTGATTATTTATTAGTTAAATAAATAATTCATGAGTTGTTGGGAATTAACTTAATTAAGGTAATATATTAATTAAGTTGATAATTGGTAATTTGATATTTTAAAGTTAATTAAAATAAAAGAGTGAAGAATTAATTATTGTGTGGTAATATTATAATTTAATTTAATAATTAAATTAGAGAGTTGATAAGGATTAAATGAATTTTTATAATGTTGTTTTAATTTAATTTAGTAATGAAAGTAATGTACTAATTTATTAAATAATATTATAAGGAAATTATAATTTTGTGGCAATGTGATTATGTGGAAAATTGATTTAATAATTTTTTGTTAGTTTTAATTTAATTGAATTTGAATATTGGAATTTAATTAAATATAGTGTCACATTAAACTATATAATAAGTGAGTTGTTAAAATAAACTAAAAGAAGTTTTAATTTGGTCTTACCAAACAAGGCATAAGGATTTTAAGTCCTTATTTTTAATTGGTTCTGCCAAACAAGCCTTAGTGGCTTTTGAATTTAAAATAAACATAACTGATATATTAAGTAGAGTTATTATTAATATGTCAAATTTTAATTTTTTTGTTAATACGTATTATTATTGTGTGCGTCTGTTTTATTTACGTTAAGTTAGTGATGAGTAGGTTTTATACCTATGAATCTGATATTATTAAACTTAATTATTGTTATATTTATTTGTTTTTTAGGATCTTTTTATGTGTTTTGTGTTTATTTGTTGTAGGTTGGAGCTGGAGGGACAAATTGGTCATTTCGGAGAAGAAAAAGGTCAAAAATCATGAAAATTAAAGCTGAGTGGCATTTCTGTAAATAGGAGGTCCTGGCCAAGCGCCTAGGCGCTTGGAATTGCACTATGATGAGCGCCTAGGCGCTCTAATGCGTAGATTGGTGCATTTTGCAGCTGTCAAGTGGGTTTTTGAAGCCAAATAGGAGTCTGAATGAGGGCTGAGACCAATACAAGTAGGAGAGGACTCTAGAAAAGAGGGAGAACTAATTTTGCAAGTAATCAATCAATTCTTCAAGAGATTTGCAGAGAGAACAAGGAAGAAAAGCACGAAGGAGAATTGCAAAGGCTGAAGATCTAAGAGAGAGTATTGGAGCAAATTCAGAGTTTCTTCTTCTCTTCTCTAGTTTTATCTTTTGTAACTATCTGGGATGTTTGGATTATTTATTTGGATTATGTTTTTCTTTATTATTATCATGAAATAAATTTTAATTAAGATTGCAACGGAACTTGGTATGTAGTTTAAATTGCAAGCTTCCCATTGATTGAAAGTTGGTTTTTATTGAATTGTTTATTATATCTTATGCTTATTGATTAATTGCCTGATCAACGATTACTGTGATAATCTATATAAAATTGGAAGATGGAGTATAGATTGAGATCTGGATATGATAACATCTGTTCATATAATCTGAATAGGGTTAATATGATTAGCGTGTAGGATAGGAATATACCTATGTGTCTTTTGTATCCATTGAAAGAATTTGTGCATAAACCCTAATTAACTTGATTCACATAGGAATATAGTGAGTTGATTAATTGGGGTGTTCCTTGTAATTCTGCATCTTAAAGATTGGATTTAGGAGGATTTGTTCATGTGTCTTTGGAAGAAGTGCATGAATATTCATAAAGTATTCTTGGATAACAATTCATATTAATTGATTTATTTTAAATGGGAAGTAAGTTAGTTTAAATGAAATATCAAGGGAAGTTGTAATCTTAACCTGTTAAATCTGCAGTTATTCTTGTGAAATTTTGATTTTAATTATTAGTTTGTTAAGTTTAATTTTTAAATCATAAACAAAATTTTCTTAGTTTAAAATAGGATTAATTGCGTTAGAGTTAGTAATTGATAAATATTAGTCTATTTCCTCGTGGGAACGATATCCTTGCTTGCTGAATATTACAATTGAACGCGTATACTTGCGTGGTAAAGTGCTATTAAAAATTTAGGCAACAGTTAGAAAAGAAAGAACAGAGGAGGGAAAATAAAAAAACAAAGAGAAAAGAGAAAAGAGAAAAGGAAGAAGAAAAGAATTTTGTGAGTTTGAGAAAATCAAAGGAGGTTGCTATCATCTGTGGTGCTCAAACAGAAATTAAGGTAGTAATTTAACCCTTTTGTTCTTAGTTCTTAGTGTTTTTTAGTTTTCATAAAAATATTCTCTGTAATTAGTTTTGAGTATGATTGTTGAAAACATGGTATAATATGTGTTAATGGGTGTTGATAAAATGTTTTATACCATTTATCCATGATGTAGAGTAATCAAATTCGTAGAAACATGTTTAGTATTGAAGAACTTGAATTATAGTGGTATATATATATATATATATATATATATATATATATATATATATATGATATGGCTTATTTTAGAATTTAAAATTGATGTTCAATTCATGTGGTAAACTGTAAATTGTTTATTGGTTGTGAAAATACATAAAGAAACGAAAACAATATGATTTAAACGGACTGTTTTGGTTGTAAATCGAATTCACGGTAAATTATTTTGCTAACAATGTCTAAAAGTGAAGAAATAGTAAAAAATAGTGAATTTAGATGTTGTAATTTTCATGTTTATGTTGTTTATATGGTTAGAAATGTGTTAGAAACATTATTTTATGTTTCTGTAAACTTATTACAACTTGGGTAAGTTGGAATAGCTGTTAGAAAAGAGCTTTTAGACCTAATTTGGCTTTCTGTTGTGTTCGTTTCGCAAACTGCAGAAGCTGATACTGGGTACCTCCGCCCCGGCGGGCGTTACCAGTGTATTTTATGCCGCCCCTGCAGGAACCCTGCCCCGGCAGCCTTTTGTAGCTCAAAACCCCCGCCCTGGTGGGGGGTAGGCAGACTTACCAAATGTTAGAGAATATTTGACCGGACATGTTTTACTAAAATGGGTATAACGTTTTCATACGGACTCTGATTGATACGATTCAAGATGATACGGAACAAGGAAGAGTAGAACTACAAATTTTGTTCTTTAAGTTTTTCAATTTGATGTCGTTAGTAGGAGTCAAAATTGCCATCTTTAGGACTGATGTGCACTTAGAGGTAATCAGAGGGCATCGGGATGCACATATGCAAGTGCAGTCCTTTGGGTGTTAATCTAACCAAATCTAAGGAAGAACATAATAATGTGTTGAACATTTAATAAGATTTTATATCAGGTTATTAACTTTCATATGTTGACATGGCATGATAAATTGATAAGTTGTAAAAGAGCTAAAATGTGATGCTCGTGACAAGATGTGATGTTGTTTAACTTAAGATTCGAGACTTCGGTCTTGTAATAAATGACGTGTGGTAGTAAACACAAAAACCTAAACTAAGTTAAAGAGATATACTAAAAGTGGGAACTAAACTCATGAAGTTAATATTAGTATAACTAATGATTGTTGTCAATACATATGGTATGTGTAGGACTTGTGATGAATGTGAGTAGTGATCGTTTAACCTACGCACGAGGAAAGTTCTCTATCCTTAATCTCTATTTGAGTTTATCCTATCTTACTTACTTTATGCAAGTTTCCTTACCCTAACTTGATTATTATTACGTAAGTTCTTAAACCTTATTTCTTTATGTAAAGCAAGATCTTTATCCTATCTTGTTTACTATTGTTGTGCAAGTTTCCTAAACCTAATCTTTATTTTGAGTTAATCCTACCTTGTTTATAAATATGCAAGTTTGTTATCATGTCTTGTTTCTAACATTACGCCGGTTCTTGAATTCTATCGAGCAAAGTCCTTAATTTTGTTTCTTTATTGGAAAATATAACCTTAGCTTATCGTTGTTGTTCAAGATAAGTTCATTACATATTTTTTTATTCTTTGAAGGTAATTCTTAAAGCATGACTTTAATGTATCATACTATTCATTTGTAGTTCATAATTAATCTATAACATGTCATTTTTTTAAACCCTCGTGTTGTTATAAAACTTTTGATTCAACTAATCATTAGTTAATGTTCGTTGAACTCTAAATTACCCTTGAAACTTATCCAACCCAAACTTTCTTTGGTACAGACTTGTATTTAAAGCTGAGATGAACAACTCTATTATAGGGAATTATTTACGCGGAAGCGTTTAGATGTTTATGCACAATACATGGTACGAAGGGTTGATCACCCTAAGTATGGGGAGTCTCTATACTCTAATGACTGTTTAGGTTTAAGTTGAATTAAATACTTATAACCTTGGACATAGTTCATGGTCTTGTGACCCTCAGATAATTTCCAGTATTAGTTATTGATTATCGATGTTAAGATATGTTATTCAAATCAAATGAGTTTATGCATTGCCCGTCATTGTATTCTTTCAAGTGAGCATTTGTTTTTTTCACTCTTGCATATATATAACCTTTACAGCTAAAGTTTAGAAGGTTGACGAGCCAACCACTAGCAAAGAAAAAGGCAAGATGAACAAGTGTTAAAGACTTGTTAATTTGTTGAAATTTATGTCTTCAGACTTAGTCTTAATTACTATGATGTAATTTATTAATTTTTTTCGCATTTGGTGAATGTTTTAAAGGTTAGATAACCTAGGAATGTTATTGGTTTAATTTTGTAACCCTTTAATGGGAAGATTTGTTGTTTAACTTTTATTGAATTTGGGTAGATAAAAATGAATGTTTGGATAGTGAACACCAAATTCTGTGGGAATAAAGTACCCAGATTTGGTGGTGTCACAGAAAGTTTTAATTAAATCAACCTAACAGTTTTGATCTTTCTATTCTAAGTTCTTGTACATATGTTTCTCAATGAAGGACTTTACAAAACCTATTATTACAAATATACTTTAATCATTTGCTTATAAGAAAACGCTAATTCAATTTAGATCAACCTAACATGTTTGATCTTTCTCTATTCTAAGTCCTCGTGCATTCATCATTTTATTAAGGATTTCTCAAAACTTACTTTTATAAATATACTTTAAATTACTCATTTATCAAAAAACCTTAATTCAATTTAGATCAACCTAACATGTTTGATCTTTCTCTATTCTAAGTCCTTGTACATTCGTCATTCTATTAAGAACTTCACAAAACATAATTTTACAAATATACTTTAAATTACTCGTCATCAAATCTCATACCATTGGTTTGAAGTAATCTCATGCAGATTCTTAACAATCTCCCTTGTTAGAGTTTGCATATTTTAATTTGATGATTAATGATCTTAATGTATATTTGTACCAGTATGACTTGTACAGTCCTTATAAAGAATTGATCAATTGTACAAGGACTTAGAATAACAAGATCAAATACTGTGAGGTTGATATTGAAGAAGATAAATTTATGAATAATTGATAGGATGATGTAAAATCGTAAGGTTACACTACTATCTTGAGTACAATATTGCAGAGTGAGCACAAGATCATAATACATTTCCTGGATCGCTAGACGACCTGGAGCTATCACAAAGTTAACATTGATTCGTAAAGTTGCTTCAGTTTTCAAAGTAAACAAGTAAATCTTCTAGTTATGCAATAGATCGTAGAAGAAAACTCGATCGTAGAATAGTCAAGTCTGACAAACTAACTGACATTGGAGCGTTGCAATTTGAAGGAACCAATGCACTTTCCAAATAACCTTGACGAAAATCGAAGATCAGATTATGTGTCTACCAACTAGTTTGTGACACTGACACATCAATAGTGTTAGGTGAGAAAGTAGACTAATGTGGCAGGAAAGGAAAAATGAATTGTCTCCGATGTTTAAAATGTCAACATCAAGTATCCTAGTATATCTGAGCATTAAATGCACCAATGGGCATTTTGTAACTGAAAGATTTCTCAGCATAGTGTAAAAGGCTACAAGGATTCTACTTAAAAAAGTGACGAACATTGATCAAAAAGCTAAAAACTATCCAAAAGTCAAAGAACGAACTCAATGATCTAATATACAAAGTTCGAGTTGTTAAGTACCTAAGAAGAAAAGCTTAACGCAAACTTAGCAGCACCTCACAACAAATGTCAATCATCAGAGCATTTGAGGCCTAAAAGTTCTTGTCTTTGTGACTAGATATCCAAGTCTGCGGGGCCTGAAGTGAGCAAAGTGTCCTAGTCTCTATGACTAAATATCCAAGTATGCTGGGCTTGAAGAGGGCAAAGTGTCCTGGTCTGTGTGACTAAACCTTTAGTCGATTTCCTACTCGATGAGTAGAAAAGTGAAGTAGGAGTTATTCAGTCTCCGAACCACTTAAAATTGCATGTGTCTTTGCGTGTTGATTTTGTTTCTTACTCTTATAATTAAACGTACTTGAAAAAAAATTAATAGATAATTAAAATAATAATAATCAATATAATTCACCAAATATAATGTTCATTAAAAATACATTAATCATTATAAAATTATTTTTTGATACCCAATTTCTTGAAATTATTTTACAATCACCACATTATTGATTCGTAAAATAACTATGAATATATTTTTTCATCCTATTAAAAAAACAAAAAACGTAAGTACAAATAATACAATCAAGTATAATTAGGGGAAAAAAAGAAGAAGCCTTACTCCAATAATACATAATTCATATATATTATATACATTAAAATAATTTAAGAATAATATATTCAATTTCATATCAATTATTCACAACATATTTTATATCAATAAATAAAATTAATTTAAGATAATATGCAGGACAAATTAGAAGAAAATAAAATCTTAAAATTTAGGGGAAAATGAAATTTAAAGAAGCATATCATAGAATTTGAGAGAAAATCGAATATCACAAAAAAGAAGCATCAATATAATTACAATTATAATTTTAACCGAAATTAAAAAAATGACATACCTAATTTTTTGAATTGACATTACAACAAAATATTTTGTATAAATCGTAAGTACTGTAACATGAGACTCTAATTTTGTAAAAGTTTTAAGTACTTCAAAAAAAAATCTAGGTAGTCACACTTTGCCATAATACACGTACTAGTTGAAGCATTTATAAATTTAATGTTACGTTTGGATTGAATGAATAGAATGAAGAATAGAATGATTCATTTCATTCTTGTTGGAATGAGTTATTCCATATGTTCTCCCTCCCCCAAGGAATCAAACAAATTTTTTTCATTCCAATCGCAATTAAACACAATTTTTTTCATTTTTTATAAATGAGTCATTTCATTCATACGTTCATTACTCCAATCCAAACGTAGTGTAAGGCCCTTGCCCCCTTGTAGATCCGCCCTGGTGATGAGATGAATATACTCAAGTATGCTCATATACTACGTTTGGATCGATGGAATAGGAGGGAGAATGGAATGAATCATTCTATTGGAATGAAAAAAATGTTGTTTGGTTTGTTTATTCTAACGAAATAATGTATTTATAGTAGAATAGGTGTTAACTTAAAATTTTAATTTTTATTCCTGGAAGGGGGATCAGGAATAACTTATTACATCTATTATTTTTAAGTGATTGACAAATATGCCCCTTAAAAATAAAATAGGATTCCATGTTTTTTCATTCAATCAATCTATCGATCTACGAAAGAGGAGGAGCAGAGGCAAGCGAAAGAGGAGCAGAGGCGAGTCAGGGATTTCATTCAATCGATCCATCTATTCGGTTTGCTCTTCTTCTTGAGATTTTGATATCATTGTGATATCTAGTTTATCTATTTGTTTGGATTACAGATCTCTGTTTGGTGTGACATTGAGAATTAATTTGATGCTAGTTCTCTTTGGCGTTCATTCCACATGAAATTTCACAAAATAGAAAAGATTTTACGCATGAAATATATTGATTCTAAGTTTTGTTTTTTGTTTTTTTTGCCAAGATTTGGAATCAGAATAGTACTTTGATTTTTTGTTCCATATCTGTTCCGACTTCAAATTTGAAAGTAAACTCTTGTACCCAGCTAAGTTACTGATAAGCAGATTTTGTGTTGTCACTAAACATTTTTTATATATATTTTAAATTTGTGTTGTCTTGTTTGTTTGTTCTGGACATCTGGTGGGGGGGAGGGATCTGTATTAAGTAGTACTAGTATGCAAACCATAGAAGGTTTAAGCAATGATCAAACCCAAGTAGCCTTATATAAAGTGGCATAAGCAATGATCAAACCCGAGTACGCAAATCAACCATAAAATCCAGTTGATCTATGTAGCACAGATCTTTGTTTTGAAGCCTAGCGAATGAACTGTTTCATTATTGCTTTCATTAGAGTATGTTTCTTGAAATTGTTTTGAAATTGTTTTACAATATGTTTATTATTTCAGTTTGCTCTTACTTTTTCAATTGAATTGCAGTCATGGCTCGCCGTAGATTAGACAAACGGGAGAGAATGAAGAGATTAATTGTCTTTTTTTATTTTTGGTCCGAAATAGTTGTCATGGTTACCTTATTCATGCAATTTGTTATATCTATGGCACGACATAGACATATGAAAGTACTTAATCGACCAAAGTACACCCTTTCTTGCTCGAGCGGTCTAAAATTTATGAGGGAGCTAGTGTATGACAGTGACATTACATGCCAAAATTACCTTAGAATGGATAGGGCAAGTTTTACCAAATTATGTGATATTTTACATACCAGAGGCAAACTTAGTAGTACAAAGTAACTTTAAATAGATGAAAAAGTTGCCATATTCTTGTATGTGCTAGCCCATTATGTTAAAAATTGTGTCATAGTATTACAATTTCATCGATCCAGTGAGACAATTAGTAGGCATTTCAACAACGTACTCAATGTCGTGATAAGATTGGAAGGTCAACTTTTTAAGAAATCGGAACCTATACGTGAAAACTCTACTGACGATAAGTGGAAATGGTTCAAGGTATTTCTTTAACTTAGATATTTGTTATCCTACCAGAACAAGCTTTTTTTAAATTACATATTTATCATTATGTTTTTAAAAAAGATAAGTATTTCTTACTAGGGTTGTCTAGGGGTTTTGGATGGAAAATACATAAAGGTTCATGTCCCTGAAGAAGATAAACCTAGGTATCTAAATCAAAAAAAATGAGATTACAACTAACGTGTTAGGTGTTTGCTCCCCGGAGATGCAATTTATATACGTCTTACCTGGTTGGGAAGGGTCCGCAGTAGATGGTAGGGTACTTTATTCTGCAATGCATCGTAATCATGGTTTGAAAGTAAATCGAGGTAAGAAATAAGAAATATCTTAATATAATTTAATATGTATAGACTTACACAAACAAAAATAAAAAAACACAACCCCACTTAACATCCTTTTTTATTTGGTTAAGTTAACTACTACCGTGTAGATGCTGGATATACCAATGGAGAGGACTTTCTTGCACCTTTTAGAGGTCAAAGATATCATTTAAATGATTAGATGGACATCGACCTACGACTGCCAAAGAATTGTTTAACATGAAGCACTCCTCAGCTAGAAATGTCATAGAGCGTTGTTTTGGCCTTCTGAAGAAAAGATGGGGAATTCTTAGAAGTCATTCATTTTATCCTATTCGAACACAAAATAAAATAATTGTTGCTTGTTGCCTAATGCACAACTTTCTAAGGCAAAAAATGGCTATTGATCCGTTCGAAGATGAAGACTACATCAATATAGTTGAGACATCCCATGTGTGGACAAACTTTAGAGAAAATCTTGTCGTTGAGATGTTTGATGTGTGGTGGGTGATGAATATGAAATATGTTATATTTTTATTCCTTAATACTTAGTCTTTTGTATTTATTTTGTGCCTAAATAAACTCATTATTCTTATATTTTTATTTTAAGTACAATTGATGGGCTCTGTGACTTTAGAAATAATTTGAAGATAAATTGGGCATTATTGGATCAAGGGAGCTAAAAGTCAAGTGGGTCACGGATTTCGTGAACTCCTACTGCACGGATTATTAAAACTGCCTAGCTGATCATGGATTTTCTGGTAATTATAATCAATTGGGTTGGCAAGTATTATTATTTAATTAGCATGTGGGCCACTTTTCAAGGAAGCCAAACATATCATATCATATGATATAAATCAGGAGGTGGGCCTTTACATTATAACACATGTCCAGCAATGTTATCAATATATGTTAAGCCATCTTACGTGGGGAATTGCAAAGGAATATGAAGTGGGCAGCAATTGATAATATTGGGCTGAATTTATTTGATTTCGTACGGAAGTCGGGCTGTAAATTTCCAAAGGCCTGAAGGAAATCTGGCACATGGCATATTATGGAATTTAATTCCAATTTCAAATCAGATTTTGGGATTCTAGAACATTAATTTTTACAATTCTATTATATTTAGGATTCTTTTAGACTAAGATTTATTTCCAAATTGAATTCTATTTCTTTATGAAAACTAGTTAAGATTTGTAATTCCTTTTAGGATTTGGATTTCTACTTCCTATAAATTTAGGAATTTGTTTAGCACTATAAATAGAGGATGAGAGTCAGGGTTTTATTCATTCAATAATCAACTATCATCTATTGGAGTGCAGACTCAAGAGCATGTCAGGCTAGTTCTTTTTATTCAGTTCTAAAGGGAGGTGAATTCTTGTTACAAGTAATTGATTAATTGAGTATTATTATTTATTCCTTCTTGTGTGAGATTTCTTCTGATAATCTATTTTCATTGATTGCATGCTAATTGATCTAATTAATTTGATATGGCAAATTGAGTTAGTTTGGTCATTATCATCTGCTAGATTAAGATTGGTATTACGTATAATTGATATCTCTCTTCATCACAAGTAGCAACTTGGTAATAATAATTATGGACAAGCTTTTGTTTATTGCTGAGATTATTAGAAAACAAGTTAAACAAATCAAGCTTATGTGTTTGGTGTTTGGATTAGCCTAATTCTCTAATTCTTAATGTTTCTATCATATTAAATCTAGAGAGCTTGTTCTAGGTTGTATACTAGTTAGAATCTGGTGGAGAGCTTGTTTCATGCAGTGATAATCTACGGAGAATTTCGGATAGCAGAGCTTATTGTTTTCTAGGGCTAATAGTTTCATTGAAGGGGAAATAATAATAACTTAATTAATTGATTGTTGTACTTGGTGAAACTGAACTACAGAACTGAAGTTTTTTTTACATATTTGGTTAATTTCATCAATAATTCTTGTTCTCTTAGTTTAAAAATAATTTTCAAAAACCCCCCATCTTTATTTTTTGTTGAAATAGTAGAATAATTCAAAAGCAACTTTACTCTCTGTGGGATCGATCCTTACTTACTACTGTGCTAATTATTATAAATTGTAAAGTGAAAGTGATGTTAATTTAGGAGTATCAACGACAGCTCCCAAATTTTGGCGCTGTTGTCGGGGAGTAATTTGGCGTTTTGTTTTTATTCTATTATTTGTTTTGTTTTTGTTTTATAACTCGATCTTCTCATGCTACTATATTATATTTTGATCCAGAAATTGAGAAGACTGCAAGGAGGCTAAAGAAGTAAAAACTTAAAGTCCAACGGTCTTCTACAGATACAGACGAGGCTTCTGCATCATCACCAGGCCTCAACTTAGCTTTGGAATTATTATCCAACAAATCATCCACCGAATCTGATAAAGAAGAAGAGATGGCAATTCAAAATAACAATAGAACTCTCAGGGAGTTGGCAACTCCTAATTTAAATCAACAACATTTGTGCATTAAATATCCTAATTTAGATTGTGATAACCCAGGATTTCGAATAATCCAAAATTTGCGAATAATTTTTTTTTAATTAATATTAATATTAATTATGAATTTTGTGACAAGTATCTGTGATACGAGTCTCGAGAAAGTCAATTTGTGTATTGACTAATAAATTTAGAGTAGAGTTGCGCTTAACAACTTTAGAAAACCCTAACCCTAATTTTCAGATAGGGATTCGATAGAAATTATTGGTAAAATATTTGTACTAATAATTCTGTGTTTGTTCTATGTGAACTTACTGATCAATAATTGATCGGATAAAGTTTGTAATTAATAAACTTTAATAAGGGATTTAAAACCCTAATCTTAAATTTATAAAATAAATTGTACAATTAAAAACCCTAATTGTACGTTAAGGAACCCTAATGTAAAATCTGGAATTTCCTAAACCCTAATTAGGCAACCCTAATTTTTATTAGCATGCCTAAAGTGTTTGTTAAACTTAAATATGATTAGAAAACTCTAATTATATTTTTGTATGTTAAATTTCTATTTTAGAAACCCTAATTTTATTTTAGAAAATTTATTTTTCTAATTAATTAAACCCTAAATTTGACAATTGTGGAAACTAGAATTTTTAATACTTAAAGGGTTAAAATCTTAAATCCTAATCCAAGCCCCAAACCCTAAGGGTTTGTACAAACTCCATGTTTACCATTTAAATTAATTTGCAAATGAGAAAATTGCCCTTTATGGGATTTTTTATAAGTTAACTTGCAAAATTGTCCAACAACTTTATTAGGTGACCAACTATGTTGACTTGGTGGCACAAAATCTCAGCAAATCAGTTCCAATTGACAGCAACCTCAGCCCATTCATTGTATCAAAGCTTTATATATTAGTTTAGAGAGAGAAAATCACAAAACTTGATCATTTATCAACTATGCTCCTACCAACTCCCTCTCTCACTAAACCTACGAAAATTAGAAGTGTTTCAGTCATTTTAATCAGCCTTAGGTAAATCAATAACAGATTGAAGGATTAAGATCAAGAATAGGAAGATAAAGGTATAACCGAAAATTTCAATTTTGATCTTTGTTGCTTAGAAATGTTTTTGTGTTATGTGTTTAGATTCATGCTAGAAGATGTTTTTAGTTGATCTATGTTGATATAACACGGATCCATAACATCAAAAGGCTTTAAAATGAAGTTTTTCAAAAACTGTTTTAGGCAGTTTCTATAATCTGACAAGCAGATGTCAGCCGCTATAGATCCTTATGTGTTTATGATTTTTGTTGTTTTAAAGCTTTACTTTGTAGACTGATATATGGTCTTTAATTTTCAGGTGGTAGATCAGCTAAATAATGTTTAGATTAGGAGTTATTAACAGTCAAAACTCATTGACCGGGATTGACCGAGCAAAATCTGGGCAAGTCCAGAAACTGAAATCAGTGTCTGACAACGTTTTGTAGCGAGCAGATCTGTCAGTATTTTCATGTTTTGATGTTGTTGTTGTAACCATTTTGTAGCTGGTTATGTGTATTATGTATTTGAGGTTTTAGATCTCTAAAATAATATAATATATTGAGCAGAACAAATGGTCAAAGTGAGCTACTCGCTCAGTTTTGACATTTCTGGAAATTTCCAAAAATTTGAAGAACAAGCCGTCTGACATGCTTTGACCGCTTTGTACATTGTGAATGGTTTGTTTTGGACCGATTTGTTGGTGTATTATTGTTCCTTGACGCATGAACCAGGGATTTAAACCATAAACTAGCATAAATCATTAACAGAACTCATATATAATCGAGCATGAAAGTACCTACTCGAATCTGTTTGGGATTCTGGAAACCCAGATTTGTCATGACAGCAACTTTGGAGGCTTTGATCTCCTTGTTGTGATATTGTTTGACCAAAGTATTGATTGGGTATTGTAGTGTTACATTAATACTACAATACCAAAGTTTTAGATAACCCAAAACATGGACAGATTGGAAATTATGTGCGGTCAAACGTGACTGGTAGTAAAGCCGGCTGTCAGTGTTCTTGAGCTCAAGAACACCAACAGCGACGCTTTGTGTCGCTAAAGGGCTTTAGCGACGGTTTATTTATTTTCTAATTTCTGAATATTCCGGAAATTAATAAAAATTAGAAATAAATTATAAAAATTACTAAAATTGGTTTTAAAAATTATTTTAAATTATGAAAAATAATTTTTGACCAATTGGAATATTTTTCTATAATATTTATAATTATTTAAATATTAAAGGTATTTAATTTATTTAATTATTGTATTAAATAAATTAGAGAAAAATGATTTAATATTATGAAAAATCATTTTAAATAAGAATAGTGTATTTAAAAATATTTTGAGTTATAAAAAGTAACTTTTAATATTTTTGGAGAATTTTCATTAATAATTTAATATTAATGATATTAGATTTATTTGATTATTAAATTAAATAAATAAGATAAAAATAATTTTAATGATTTAAAAATCATTTTAATTGAGAATAAAGTGTTAGAAAATATTTTAAATTATAAAATATAATTTTCAATATTTTTGGAGAATTTTCATTAATAAATTAATATTAATGATGTTTGGTTTATTAAATTATTATATTAAATAAATGAATTAAAAATGGTTTTATTGATTTAATAATCATTTAAAAATGAGAAAAATGATTTAAAAATATTTTAAGTTATAATTAATGACTTTTAATATTTAGATGATAACTTCATTAATATTTATATATTAATAGTGATGATTTAAAATTGATTTTAATTACTTAAAATATCATTTAAGTAGAATATTGATGATTTAAAAATATTTTAAGTTATTGATGATAACTTTAATATTTTGGAATGTATGTTATTAACATGTTGATATTATTAAATATTAATAATGGTAAGATTATTTGATAATCAAATCATTTAAAAAATGATTCTGATATTTGAAAAATTATTATAAATTATAATAATTGCTTGATAATTATTAAAAGCTTCCGAAAAATATTATTAATGATACTTGACTTATCTAAATTAATATTGAAGCTTAGAGACCAAGTGTAATTGACAAATAACTGTGTTAATTGTCGGATAGGGTGACCAGAACACCGAGAATGGGCCGAAGTCCAACCAGACTGAACTAGTTTGACTAGTTAAGTGTTTATATAGGTTATAAACACTAATGTGGCTATGTGGTAATATGTCTAGGAGAAGTTTGACTGTGAATTAAAGTATTGTGTGTTATGTGAATTATTGTGCTAATTGTTAGACCGATATTATTGGTTATAGGTCTTTCGAAAGCAGATAAGTATTTTATTTCATTCAATTATTATTGGTAGATAATTATTGCTAATTATACCACGTCCAGAGAATTATTGTTGATAATTCGCAGTTAATGCATGCTTAATAATTCAAATTGAATTACTGATTCAGAAATATACATTTGTAGAATAACTGTTGTTGGATATTCATATCTGTAGAAGTTAGAATTGACAGTACAGATAATTCCTGTTTATTGTCAAATTACACTGAGAAATGTCTTAGCTAATTATTCTAGCTAGACGAACATTTGTTTGAAATTGTTAGGTTTGAGAAGAGAAGCAAATAGAATTTAAAATCCCATTATTTCGTTGTAAAATCAAACTCTTGATTCTAAGACTGAGAAGAACAACCTTTTATATAAAGGGAACATTTTGTTGGTCGTGAATTCGACCTTTGCGCGCGTTTTAAGTATTATGCATAATATAGGGTATAATAAGCTGATCACTTGTTGTACTTGCAGAGGGGTATGATTTAATCTTTATGGTTATCTGATACACCTGAGTATTTATCAAAGTAAATCTTCGATATCTACCCGAGAAAATAAGTTCAAGATCTTGTGTGATCGCTCAGTATTAAATCTGGAAAACATTCCACTTTGCTATTTCGTAGAATTGATTCTTGATTATTCATTAGAATATCGTAAAAATTTTGAAAGCGTTGTACTATTTCATTATTGAATTATTGTGTTGTATAGAATATGAGAAGACTTGTTATTGAATAACGATTTGTTCAGCTATTTCGAAGTTCCCCGAACTTTTATTTTATTCTATCAAAATAGATAGACTGTTGTTTTGAATTCTTATACATTTATTGTATGTCTTAACTTGCGGGGCAAATTAGTTGCTCACCCTTGCTAAATAAAATTTTTCAGCTAGGGATGAAGTTGCAGGAGGTGCTGCAAAGGACAAAGGCAAAGGCGTTGTAATAAATTAGTTATGATTAGCATATTTATTATGTTGTATTGTAAACCCTTTTTGTATATCTAAAGGGTATGTTTGTAAAGTTAAGGTTAGAAAACCTGGGGGATGTATTATTAAACTCTGATAAAAACTTATGAAAGTTACTATCTATATATATTATGGGTAGTTAAATATTATTTATATTGTGGATCGTGAACACCAAACTTGGGGGTCAGGTAACCCGGATTTGGGGGTGTCACATAGATGCTGCATTTGAACTTAAATCCAGACTAGTCCATTTACTGCCTATTTTTTGTGGTCTTACAGGTGAGGACCCCTACAAACATCTAAAGGAATTTAATGTGGTGTGCTCCACCAAGAAACCACACGGAATTACCGAAGAGCAAATCAAGCTGAGGGCATTCCCATTTTCCTTGGCAGATTTGGTAAAGGATTGGTTGTACTACCTACCCTCATGTTCAATACAGTCTTGGAATGACATAAAGCAGTTGTTCTTGGAGAGATACTTTCCAGCCTCAAGAGTAGCCAACATAAGGAAGGAGATCTGTGGGATTGGACAATTCAGTGGGGAGACACTATATGAATATTGGGAAAGATTCTAAAAGCTTTGTTCCAGCTGCCCACCGCATCAAATAGATGAACAACACATGATCCAGTATTTCTACAAAGAGTTGGTACCAATGGATAGAAGCATGATCGATGCAGCTAGCGGAGGAGCACTAGTTGACAAAACCCCAGAGGCTGCAAGGACTTTAATTGCAAACATGGCAGCAAACTCGGAAAAATATGGCATTAGAACAAATCATGCACCAGTAAGGGTAAGCGAGGTAAGCACTTGTGATTATGGTCAACAAATTTCTAAATTAACTGCTATGGTTAGACAATTAGCTACAGGTCAACTGCCAATTGCAAAGGTTTATGGAATATATCTACAACCAAATCACAATACAAATGAATGCCCAACATTACAAGATGATGAGGCTGTGCAACAAGCTAATGCAATGGGAAATTATCAGTCACAACCTCAGAAAATGTATGATCCGTACTCAAACACGTATAACCCAGGATGGAGGGATCATCCAAATCTGAGTTATGGGAGCAAGCAAGCGGCACCACCTGTATTTCCACTTAGGCAGCGGGGCTTCCAACCAGCCCACCTCAATATCAACCGAAGCAAGCAGTCCATGCACCTACTGGAACATCATTGGAGGATATGTTCAAAGCATTCATGGGACAGACACAACAATTCATGGGACAAACACAACAGTTCATGAATCAGACATGGCAGTTCCAACAAGAGACAAAAACTTCAGTTCAAGATTTGATGAACCAATTAGGACAACTAGCTACAACTATGGGGATATTGGAATCTAGAGGCTCAGGAAAATTACCATCTCAAACAATAGTCAACCCAAGGGAGAATGCAAGTGCCATAACTTTGCGGAATGGAACATAGTTGTATACACCACCGACCCCCGTAGAGTTCGAGGAGGAAGCAGCTAAGGAGGAAACAGAAAAATCCAAGGTACAACCTAAACCTCCTAATCAGCTTAAAAACATTCCTCTTCCCTTTCCTTCCAGAAATTCTAAAACTTCAAAGAATGATGAAAAAGAAAAAGAAATTTTGGAAACTTTTAGAAAAGTAGAAGCGAACATCCCTCTCCTTGATGCAATTAAACAAGTGCCACGGTATGCTAAATTTTTAAAAGAATTATGCACTAATAAAAGAAAATTGCAAAATGATGAAAGAGTCACAGTTGGAGAAAATGTATCTGCTGTTCTTCAAAGAAAAATGCCCCCTAAATGTAAAGACCCAGGAATGTTCACAATCCCATGCAAAATAGGAAACACCAGATTTGAAAAAGTCATGCTAGATTTAGGAGCTTCAATTAATGTTATGCCTTTATCTATTTATGCTTCCTTAAATCTAGGTCCTTTGAAAAATACTGGTGTGATTATTCAATTGGCTGATCGTACTAACACTTACCCCCGAGGGGTAATTGAAGATGTCTTAGTGCAGGTGAATGAAATAATATTTCCTACAGATTTTTACATTGTGGATATGGAAGATGATACATCACCAAACTCTTCCCACATCTTGTTAGGAATACCATTCTTAAAAACGGCAAGAACCATGATCGATGTGCATAATGGGACCTTGACTATGGAGTTTGATGGCGAGAAGATTCAGTTTAACATCTATGATGCGATTAGGTACCCTAGTGATATAGGACAGGTTTTTGCTATCGATGTGAGAGACTCCTTGGTGCATAGAGTTTTTGAACAACTACATAGGGACAGTTTGGAGATTGCAATCACCAACAATTTGGACATGGACTGGGAAGATGAGATTGAGCAAACCCAGGAATTGAAGGAGAATGTAGCTGCATTACATTCATTGCCAAAATTCTCTAACAATTCAACAGTATATTCTATTCAATTTCCTGTTTCTCATCAAAAGTTATTACCTTCTGTTGTACAAGTCCCAACTCTAGAATTGAAACAATTACCTGCTCATTTTAAATATGCATATTTGGGGACTAATGACACTTTGCCAGTAATTATTGCTAGTAATCTGACCAATGTGCAGGAAGAAAAATTGCTGAGAGTCCTAAGGGACCATATTACAGTTTTTGGTTGGACAATAGCGGATATCAAGGGTATTAGTCATGTCATTTGCATGCATTGGATATTGTTAGAGGATGGAGCTAAGCCTACAAGAGATTCACAAAGGAGATTGAATCCACCCATGATGGAAGTGGTGAAAAAAGAAGTGCTCAAAATACATGATGCCGGTATCATCTATCTCATCTCAGATAGCCAATGGGTGAGTCCAGTGCAGGTAGTCCCAAAGAAATCCGGAATCACCGTTGTCAAGAACGATGATAATGAGTTGGTGCCCACACGAATGCAAACTAGGTGGAGAGTGTGTATAGATTATAGAAAATTGAATGTTGTAACAAGAAAAGATCACTTTTCTCTTCCTTTTATTGATCAAATGTTGGAGAGATTAGCTGGGCACACTTATTATTGTTTTCTAGATGGTTTTTCAGGATATAACCAGATTGTGATTGCACTCGAGGACCAAGAGAAAACCACATTCACAAGTCCCTTTGGTACTTTTTCCTATCGACGAATGTCTTTTGGGCTATGTAATGCCCCAGGTACTTTTCAGCGATGCATGGTAAGCATTTTTTCGGACCTTTTAGAAGAATGCATCGAGGTTTTTATGGATGATTTCACAATTCATGGTGATTCTTTGGATGCATGCTTAGATAATTTAAATCGTGTTCTAGATAGATGCATGGAAACTAATCTTGTTTTAAATTGGGAAAAATGTCATTTCATGGTTGAATAGGGAATAGTACTTGGTCATGTTGTGTCATCTAAAGGTCTTGAAGTTGATATAGCTAAGATAAATGTTATATTTGCTTTGCCTTACCCCGTCAGCGTGCGGGAGATTCGCTCTTTTCTTAGTCATGCAGGATTTTATCGAAGATTTATCAAGGACTTCTCGAAGATTTCATTACCCTTATGTAAGTTGCTGCAAAAAGATGTGGACTTTCAGTTGAAAGATGAATGCAAGGAGGCTTTTGACACTTTAAAGAAATTATTAACTTCTGCTCCTGTCATTCAACCACCAAATTGGAAGTTGCCATTTGAGATCATGTGTGACGCAAGCAACTATACAGTGGGGGCTGTTTTGGGACAAAGGATTGACAAAGCCGTTCATGCCATATACTATGCTTCGAGGACTTTGAATGAGGCTCAAATAAACTATTCCACGACTAAAAAAGAACTTTTATCTGTGGTTTTTGCTTTAGATAAATTTTGATCATATTTGTTTGGTACTAAAATTATAGTTTATTCTGACCATACTGCTCTCAGGTATTTGTTCACCAAGAAGGATTCTAAACCAAGGATTATTCGATGGATTCTGCTCTTACAAAAATTCGACTTAGAGATCAAGGACAAGAAAGGTACAGACAACTTAGTAGCAGATCACTTGAGTAGGCTACTGCGAGACGAGGAGGAGCTATCGTTATATGATTCGCTCCCAGATGAGCAATTACTTTCCATCCATACTGAGAGTCACTGGTATCCAGATACGGTGAATTATTTGGTAAGTGCATATTTTCCTAAAGAATTCTCCAAATCCCAAAAGGAAAAGTTAAAAAGTGATGCTAAACACTATGTTTGGGATGATCCATACTTATGGAAATTTTGTGCAGACCAGATAGTTAGATGATGTGTTCCTAACAGTGAATTTCAATCTATTCTTTCCTTTAGTCATTCTTATGCTTGTGGAGGACATTTTGGTCCAAAGAAAACTGCTAATAAAGTTTTGGAAAGTGGTTTTTATTGGCCATCGCTTTTTAAAGATTCCTATCTGTTTTGTAAAATATGTGTTAATTGCCAAAGGACGAGGAATATTTCTCAACGAAATCAAATGCTCCAAACTCCTATATTAGTTGTTGAGATTTTTGATGTTTGGGGTATAGATTTTATGGGACCTTTTCCTTCATCCTTTGGGAATTTATATATTCTTTTGGCTGTTGATTATGTCTCAAAATGGGTGGAAGCTAAAGCCACTAGGACTGACGATTCTAAAGTTGTTGCAGATTTTGTTAGGACAAACATATTTGTCAGGTTTGGAACACCACGAGCCATCATTAGTGATCGTGGAACCCACTTTTGCAACAGGATGTTAGCGGCTTTGTTCAAGAAATACAATGTTCTCCACAAGGTTTCTACATCATACCATCCGCAGAGTAATGGTCAAGCTGAGGTGTCTAATCGAGAGATAGAATCCATTTTGGAGAAGGTAGTCAACCTGAGCAGGAAGGATTGGAGTCTGAGATTAGATGATGCACTTTGGGCCTATAGAACTACGTACAAAACACCTATTGGGATGTCACCATACAGGATTGTGTTTGGAAAACCATGCCACTTACCTGTTGAATTGGAGCATAGGGCTTTTTGGGCAATCAAGCAATGCAACATGAGTTTGGGGGCAGCTGGAGTACACAGGAAATTGCAGTTACAAGAGTTGGAAGAGTTGAGGAATGAAGCCTATGAAAGTTCAAAGATTTACAAGGAAAAGATCAAAGTTTTTCATGATAAGCAGATTGTGCGGAAAACTTTTATTGTGGGACAAAAAGTTTTGTTATATCATTCTCGGCTTAAGTTATTTCCAGATAAATTGAGATCTAGATGGGTTGGTCCTTTTGTTATCACTAATGTGTTTCCTCATGGTGCAGTTGAAATTCAAAGTCCTAGTACAAACAAGATCCTTAAGGTGAATGGAGAAAGATTAAAGCCTTTCTATGAGAGGCATCAGGTGGAAAATATTGAGATGGTGGAGCTAGACGATTCGATCTATGAAAGCTGAGAAGAGAGGCATGACGTCGAGCCAAAGACGTTAAACACGGGGAGCTGCTTGGGAGGCAACCCAAGATCTCAGATTTGATTTTTCTATACCTTTACTTTTTAGTTTTTTTATTATTATTATTGCATGTTCACTAGTAGTATTTTCTTCGTTGCATGATTTTCTTACATTTGGGACAATGTAAGGTTTGAGTGTGGGGGGAGATTTAGGTTTTATTTTATGTACGAATAATAATCAAATTTTGATGGGAAGTTGAAAAAAAATTGAAAAAAAAAACTGAAAACTTGGGTTCCATGATTCTATTTGCCTAGGTGTTCGAAGGTTAAAGTCAAAGATTGAAAATTGATGCTAAAATTCAGAATCTGTTTGATGATTAATTTGTTAATGAATGATGACAACTAAGCCATGATCCATAGTAATTGATTTAAATTGAATTTGTGATACATGAGAGCTTGAATATGAGAAACATGTTTATTTGGCTAAGTTATTTGTGGAGTTGTCTATGTGCACTGATTTCATGACTTAGAACTGTTTAACTTGCTTATGTTGTTGCAGAACCATGTGAAAAAAATGATGAATGAAAAAAAAATAAAAAGCAAGAAAAATTTGTTCTTGGTTGTGAGTCAGTGTGCACGGTTTTTTTTGCTCCATGGTAACTAAGTTGAGTAAGTATATAGATTTTGGGAAAGTTTCTTATGTGGCTACAATTTGGTTTAATGAAATTCATTGGTTAAATAGTAAGGTTGTTCATTGTGAGTTAACTGATGAGGCATTGATTAGATTTTTGCAAATTTAGTGTTGATAGTCATGATTCGTACCTTGAAATCTTTGACACAATGGTCGGATAGAATGTTTCTGGAAATCAAATTTTTGGTTTACACGAGGACATGTAAAAAGATAAGTGTGGGGGAATTTGATGAATATGAAATATGTTATATTTTTATTCCTTAATACTTAGTCTTTTGTATTTATTTTGTGCCTAAATAAACTCATTATTCTTATATTTTTATTTTAGGTACAATTGATGGGCTCTGTGACTTTAGAAATAATTTGAAGACAAATTGGGCATTATTGGATCAAGGGAGCTAAAAGTCAAGTGGGTCACGGATTTCATGAACTCCTACTGAACGGATTATTAAAACTGCCTAGCTGGTCATGGATTTTCTGGCAATTATAATCAATTGGGTTGGCAAGTATTATTATTTAATTAGCATGTGGACCACTTTTCAAGGAAGCCAAACATATCATATCATATTATATAAATCGGGAGGTGGGCCTTTACATTATAACACATGTCCAGCAATGTTATCAATATATGTTAAGTCATCTTACGTGGGGAATTGCAAAGGAATAGGAAGTGGGCAGCAATTGATAATAATTGGGCTGAATTTATTTGATTTCACACGAAAGTCGGGCGGTAAATTTCCGAAGGCGTGAAGGAAATCTGGCACACGGCATATTGTGGAATTAAATTCCAATTTCAAATCAGATTTTAGGATTCTAGAACATTAATTTTTACAATTCTATTATATTCAGGATTTCTTTTAGACTAAGATTTATTTCCAAATTGAATTCTATTTCTTTATGGAAACTAGTTATGATTTGTAATTCCTTTTAGGATTTGGATTTCTACTTCCTATAGGATTTAGGACTTTGTCTAGCACTATAAATAGAGGATGAGAGTCGGGATTTTATCCATTCAATAATCAACTATCATCTATTGGAGTGCAGACTCAAAAGCATGTCAGGCTAGTTCTTTTTATTCAGTTCTAAAGGGAGGTGAATTCTTGTTACAAGTAATTGATTAATTGAGTGTTATTATTTATTCCTTCTTGTGTGAGATTTCTTCTGATAATCTATTTTCATTGATTGCATGCTAATTGATCTAATTAATTTTATATGGCCAATTGAGTTAGTTTGATCATTATCATCTGCTAGATTAAGATTGGTATTACGTGTAATTGATATCTCTCTTCATCACAAGTAGCAACTTGGTAATAATAATTGTGGACAAGCTTTTGTTTATTGCTGAGATTATTAGAAAACAAGTTAAACAAATCGAGCTTATGTGTTTGTTGCTTGGATTAGCCTAATTCTCTATTTCTTAATGCTTCTATCATATTAAATCTAGAGAGCTTGTTCTAGGTTGTATGCTAGTTAGAATCTGGTGGAGAGCTTGTTTCATGCAGTGATAATCTACGGAGAATTTCGGATAGCAGAGCTTATTGTTATCTAGGGCTAATAGTTTCATTGAAGGGAAAATAATAATAACTTGATTAATTGATTGTTGTACTTGGTGAAACTGAACTGCAGAACCGAAGTTTTTTTTACATATTTGGTTAATTTCATCAATAATTCTTGTTCTCTTAGTTTAAAAATAATTTTCAAAAACCCCCCATCTTTATTTTTTGTTAAAATTGTAGAATAATTCTAAAATAACTTTACTCTCTGTGGGATCGATACTTACTTACTACTGTGCTAATTATTATAAATTGTGAAGTGAAAGTGAGGTTAATTTAGGAGTATCAACGACAGCTCCCAGTGGGCTGACCATAGTTTATAGTTTAAAATTGTGTTATTTATTATTAGTAGTACATTTCAATGCTTATTGTATCGATTAATAGGATTTTGTATGATACTTATGTTTTAAGATTGAGATGTTTGAAATGTTTTCTTGTTCTCTCTCCCCTCTCAGTTTGATGAAGCCAGTTTGAGATATTAGTGTGAATATCTCTAGTTGTTTGTTATGGAATATGGACCTTATTTTTCTCTCACTTAATTTAGCTATTTTTTAGGATTTATTAGTTTTAAAATAGCATGCGAAGCTTTGAGATTTACTGCATGCACTGTATTTTTACTATGCATACACTAGTAAAAGAACTAAGATAGCTTCAGTTTCAGTTATCAAAGAACAGCAACTATTCCAAGGAAAGTAACCACAAGGAAAAAAATATTAAAAAATCCATAACTATTGTAGATCACGTGAACTAGGCTTTTATTATGAGCTGTGAGTGGTTTGTAACACCTTCCATTGTGTTATAAATCTTGGTCTTCCTGTTATGAATTTTTTATAATGAGTTGGAATTAAATTCAACTAATTTATATTTGGCCAGACTTCAATTTATGATGGATTCTCAAGTAAATGATGAAGCAAAGGGGGCAGGCAAGAGTAAGCACAAATGGGTTGAAAATGAAGATGACAAGCTTCTGGAATGTAAATGACTATTTCAGTAATTCAATTTTTAATATAAATTGAATTTAAGTTAAATTTGAACATCTGAGGGTATTTAGGTCACTTTCTAATTATTTATTTCATTCTTAGATGTATTCATAACATCAACCAAACATGTACATGAAATATTAAAAAATCATTCCATTCCTTACTCTATTCCATTCCTTCAATCCAAACGTAGCCTTATGTTTGTGAGATTTATTTTAGTAAGACAAAGAAAAAAAGTTGGATGTTTAATTACGAGTCTAGTCTCAAATGGTATCTCATTTGTTGTCTATCAACACAGAGATTGTGTCATTTATCAATTTTTTGAATAATTTTTTTTATCAAAAAATAGTTAAAAAAGTAAAATAAAATACACCTATTCGAGCCTTTGTTACGTTCCGATTCACTGCTAATGACTCCCGTCTCCGATCCAAATTATTTATGAAAATATTTGCACAATGGTTATGAAAACTTCTGCACTATGGTTGTAACAACCCCTTTTCGAAATAGAAAGAGAGGTTACTCAAAACACAACAAAACTAATAAATTTAATAGCAAGGCTCAAAGCCACAAAAGAATAGACTTAATAACTGATAAATACCACAAGTCAACCATAATAAATCTCCAACTGTCTCAACCTACAATGTATAATAATTATTACAATTCCAAGTACACTGACACATCAAGTCTAAACAGAATATTTCTAAATCATTGGAATGAATGGAGCTCTCATCACACTTGCCCTTGATCCCCCTGATTACCTGCCGGAAGAAAACACAGAATGAGCCAAATGCCCAATACGGATATAGAATAAAAGAATGATGAAACGAAATAACTAACACAATTTAATGAACTGAACTGAAACGAACAAAACTAACACAACTAAATAATAGGCTGAATCAAATGGTTGAGTGTTATTTCATACCGAGCTCAGAAATATACATTGCCACACAGACAAGTCAAAATAATGCCACACAGGCAAGTCACATACATTGGACAGCGAATCCAATGCATGTAAAATCGGAAGGTGTGTTTGGCACAAACATCACCAATACGCAAAATAGAACAGAACAGAAAACTATGGTCGACCCATATGCCTCCCACAACAAAACATCAAATGGCCAACTCCTACCGGAGCACAAAACGGAGACGTTGTGGACTGATCACACCACCACGGAAGGTGTCATGCCTCGATGCCAAGAGGACATGCCTGTGATACCCCCACAGGTGGTTATAGCTCAGGTATACCCTACGGTATTCTAACAAAACATAATGTCACAACACATGCGACACAACAAAGGGGTTCTAACATGTACATGTTAAATTGAAACGAAATATCAACACAAAGTCTCCAAATATATTAACATGTACTTTCTACAAAGATCGAAATAAATATAAACCATGACACACTAGACCAAAGAGTACAAATACTAGTTTCAAATACTAATGCCAAAATGAAACATTCTCACGAATTTAAGAAGAAACAATTATGAGAGGCAAAATTGAATTTTGAAACGAATTATGAAACGAACAACTTAAAAATAAAAGAGTCTCGCTGAAAGAGTACGGAATCCATACCTGGAATTGATAATGCAATACCCAAATTTATATTCCAAAAACTCCTTAAATTTCCTTCGCACGAACTAATTACATAAAATAATAATAATTAATGTAAGTACAATTACTGAAATATTATTCCCACCTTCAATGTTTATTCTCCTAATTCTTGATTTCAAGATTAGTTATTCATGGTGACCAAAATAAACATACCGACTTGGTTTTGGCTAATAACATAATAATTTATTTTTATTTTATTCTTTCTTTTTTTTTGAGAACTAACAGTATTACTATTATATATATATATATATATATATATATATATATATATATATATATATATATATATATATATATATTATGAACCTTATTTTATAAAAGTAAACTTCCCTTCAGGATTACGAATTCTTTTTTTTATATATAAAAAAATAAACTATATATATATATATAATAATAATATATTGCATACTAGTGACTGCTAAACATGTTAACTTTTCAAATTTATATATATATATATATATATATGGGTTCCATCCACAGCAACCAGTTGCTGTGGAGCAACCCTTTTTTTAGCCTTGTGTCAATTTTTTTTGCTCCAGCTGCTTTAACACGAGACTAAAAAAAGGGTTGCTCCACAACAACCGGTTGTTGTGGATGGAACCCCATATATATATATATATATATATATATATATATATATATATATATATATATCATCAATGTTGTCAAGTTCAAAGCCATCATGCTAACGAATTTATTAAATAAATAGGTAATAAACCAATCAACATGCAGGAACTTATGCATAGTGCACCTAGATTCCTAATGATCAAAAACAAGAGTCCATAGCACACAATATTCAATAGACAGATAAAAAAATACCTGTTTTGGTTTCATGTTCTTACTGCCGCCTCTCTCTCTCTCTCTTACCCTTCTCCCCTCGATTTGTACCAGATATGAGGAAGATTAGGTTTTAGTTATTATTTATATATTTTATTATTTCTTTTACTTTTAATAGGATTTTAATATCACACAAAAATAAATCAAACTCAATAAATTTTAAGGCCTAATTTTACTAAGTTAATTTTTATCACTTATTAATACTTATTAGCCGACATAAAGTAAATGATTAGATTGACCCAAATAAAAGACAAATTACAATTAATATAATTAAAAAAATAATTTTTATTAACCAATACTTATTTTTTTATTACTTTTTTTTACCGGGTATTACATCACCTACCCCTTAAAAGAATTTTGTCCCCGGAATCAAAATAATGGAACGCACCGAGTTTTCAAAGAGATGCGGATACTCCGCTCGAATAGACTCCTCCATCTCCCATGTAGCTTCCCGCTCTGAATGATTCCTCCACAAAACTTTAACAAACGGAATAGTCTTCCTCCTCATAATCCTTTCTTAATGATCCAAAATTACCTCGGCTTGCTCCTTACAAGTAAGATCCTTCTGAATCTTATCGAACGGATATTGCTCCACATGCAACGGATGATAATGATAACTCCTCAACACCGACACATGGAATACATTGTGCACTTGAGCTAGCTGTGGAGGCAAAGCTAACCGATATGCAACCTCACCAACCCTCTCCAGAATCTCAAATGGTCCAATATAACGCGGACTAAGCTTTCCTTTTAACACAAATCTCTGAATGCCCTTCCAAGGAGAAACTTTTAGAAACACATGTTCACCAGGTACAAACTCTAAAGTCTTTCTATGTTTATCAGCATAACACTTTTGTCGTGATCGAGCCGACTTCAATTTCTCCTTAGCTACCGCTACCTTCTCTATAGTAATTTGAACCAATTCAGGCCTTTCTATGGCCCTTTCACCAACCTCATCCCAACAAGTCGGTGCCCGACATTTTCTACCATACAATGCCTCAAAAGGTGCCATCCCAAGAATGACATCAAAATCGTGCATACACATCGGAAGAAGATTAACGTTGCGGATCTTATCCCCAAAACTTATTGGACACCCTAAATACAAATCAGAAATAACAACAGAAGTCCCCATCGGGGTATCAATAGACATAACAGAATCTAAAGACTGAGATGGCACACCCAGGTGCCGAACAAAAGACCGAGCAACAACGGAATGAGTAGAACTCGTATCAAATAAAATAGAAGCCTCGCGATTACCAACTAAAAGAATACCAGAAACAGTACCTGGTGCACCTGCCGCCTGGTTATATGTCAAGGCAAATACTCGACCACCATGACGCTGACCTCCATTGCCACCTTTATCACCACCTCCACCATTTTCACGTGGCCCGGTACAATCTCTAGCCATATGTCCCATCTGTCCGCATAAAAAGCATGCACCGGTGAGTCTGTGGCACTGTCTTCTCGGATGACTAGCCCCACAAGTAGCACAAGGAGATATCGGAATGAGATTTGGGTTACCCCCACCAGCTGGTCCCGAATAACGACCCTAATTCTGCCCCTGCTGACGATTCTGCCACTGCGGACGATTCTGACCATTCCAAGGTAGTTGCAGCTGACGATTCTGCCCTTGCTGAGGCATCTGCTGATAACCCCTATTTTGATTCTGACCACGCCACTGCCCCTCTTGGCCACCAAGATTCCTATTCAACTGACCACCCTGACTTCTCCCATGCTGAACTAAAGTTTGACCCTGTTGGTGATCATCACTGTCCCTCTTTCGACTCCCTTCCGGTTTAGAAGATCGAAAATCCTATTGTTCCATCTCAATATTTTTGGCTGCATTAGCCACTGCTAACACGTCAGCAAACTTGTTGTTAATAAGATGTTGGCGATACCTATAATGAATCCGCCACTTGAACTTCTCCGCATGTTTCGTTGTAGTCCCTGCAGAAGTTCTCGCAAAGCTTGCCAACCTTGTGAACCTCGTCATAAAATCTGTGATGGACTCATCATCTTTTTAACGAATAGACAGATACTCTCTGGCATAAGCCTCTTTATCAGTAGTTGGAAAATACTGTTGATAAAAGACCTCACAAAACTCGACCCAACCAAGTGTTTCAACATAACCATCACCCTTTGTTGTTTTCATCGCTTTCCACCACCTCTGTGCATCCCCTTCCAGCTTGTAAGTAGCTAGCAACACTTTTTGATTATCCGAGCACCCCAACACATCAAAAATCTTCTCTAAGTGGGCAATCCAATTCTATGCATCAATTGGAGTTGGAGCTGAACTGAATGCCTATGGTTTCTGCTTCTGAAACCTTTCCAACCACACATACATTGGAACCACCCGCTGATTATGACCATCTACATTCCCTTCTTCTTCGTTTGTTTGCTGACCATTATTTCCCGGATTCCCTTGCTCGAGAATTTCTGGTGGCGGCTGCTGCATTGCCTGTACAACCTATGCCACCAACTGAGGTAAAGTCTGATTCACCAATTGATTCACCAAGGTAGCCAACTGAGCATTCATCTGATCATTAGGTTTCTCATTGGGCTGACCCTCACCTCTTCCCCTATTGTTACCTCGCCTCCCAATAACTCTAGCAGATCTACGAGCCATCTAAGAAAGAGATAACGAATATAAACAAAGAAGATTAGGGATAAATTCAAATATAACTAATATAATAGCTGAACAAAAAATCAAACGAAACAGAAACCTAACCCAGAAGTCTACCCATAACTCACAGGTCAAACTTAAATAAGTTTTCTACAAGAAAGAACCTAAGCTCTGATACCAACTCTGTAACACCCCCTTTTCAAAATAGAAAGAGAGATTACTCAAAACACAACAAAGCTAATAAATTTAATATCAAAGCTCAAAGACACAAAAGAATAATCTTAATAACTGATAAATACCACAAGTCAACCATAATAAATCTCCAACTATCTCAACCCACAATGTAAAATAATTATTACAATTCCAAGTAAACTGACACATCAAGTCTAAACAGAATATTTCTAAATCAAAATTAGTAAACAGAACACTAATAACTGCAAAATATTAATAGTGGTGATCCATCAATGAAGTACTAATTATAATTCTCCAAATAGAGTCAAAATAACCAAAACTAAAATTCAAAACAACCTAGATGGTCAAAGACAACTATCTCATCACACTTGCCCTTGATCCCCTTGATTACCTGCAGGAAAAAAATATAGCATGAGCCAAATGCCCTAGTACGAATATAGAATAAAAGAATGATGAAACGAAATAACTAACATAATTTAATAAACTGAACTGAAACGAACAAAACTAACACAACAAAATAATAGGCTGAATCAAATGGTTAGGTGTTATTTCATACCGAGCTCAAAAATATACATTGCCACACAGACAAGTCAAAATAATGCCACACAGATAAGTCACATACATTGGACCGCGAATCCAATGCATGTAAAATCAGAAGTTGTGTTTGGCACAAACTTCACCAATCCGCAAAACAGAACAAAACAGAAAACTAGGGTCGACCCATACGCCTCCCACAACAAAATACCAAATGACCAACTCCCATCGGAGCACAAAACGGAGATGTCGTGGACTGATCACACCGCCACGGAAGGTGTCATGCCTCCGTGCCAAGAGGACATGCCTGTGGTACCCCCACAGGTGGTTATAGCTCAGGTATACCCTACGGTATTCTAACAAAATATAATGTCACAACACATGCGACACAACAAAGAGGTTCTAACATGTACATGTTAAACTGAAACGAAATATCAACACAATGTCTCCAAATATATTAACATGTACTTTCTACAAAGATCGAAATAAATATAAACCATGACACACTAGACCAAAGAGTACAAATACTAGTTTCGAATTTAAGGAAGAAACAATTATGAGAGGTAAAACTAAATTTCGAAACGAATAACGAAACAAACAACTTAAAAATAAAAGTCTCGCTGAAAGAGTACGGAATCCGTACCTGAAATCGATAATGCAATACCCAAATTTATATTCCAAAAACTCCTTAAATTTCCTTCGAACGAACTAATTACATAAAATAATAATAATTAATGTAAGTACAATTACTGAAATATTATTCCCACCTTCAATGTTTATTCTCCTGATTCTTGATTTCAATATTAGTTATTCATGGTGACCAAAATAAACATACCGACTTGGTTTTGGCTAATAACATAATAATTTATTTTTATTTTATTCTTTTTTTTTTAGAACTAACAATATTACTATTATATATATATATATATATATATATATAAATATTATGAACCTTATTTTATAAAAGTAAACTTCCCTTCAGGTTTATGAATTCTTTTTTTTTATAAAAAAATAAACTATATATATATATATACACACATCATCAATGCTGCAAAGTTCAAAGCCATCATGCTAACAAATTTATTAAATAAATAGGTAATAAACCAATCAACATGCAAGAACTTATGCATAGTGCAACTAGATTCCAAATGATCAAAAACAAGAGTTCATAGCACACAATATTCAATAGACAGATTAAAAAAATACTTGTTTTGGTTTCCTGTTCTTACTACCGCCTCTCTCTCTTACCCTTCTCCCCTCGTTTGTATCAAATATGAGGAAGATTAAGATTTAGTTATTATTTATATTTTTTTTTATTATTTCTTCTATTTTTAATAGGATTTTTATATCACACAGAAATAAATTAGACTCAATAATTTTAAGGCCCAATTTTACTAAATTAATTTTTATCACTTATTAATACTTATTAGTCCACATAAAGTAAACGATTAGATTGACCCAAATAAAAGACAAAGTACAATTAATATAATTAAAAAAATAATTTTTATTAACCAATACTTATTTTTTATTACTTTTTTTTACCGGGTATTACAATGGTTTCCCATTTAATTCTAACGGATCCATTTTTATCCCACAAACTTTTTGTTGGGAGAAATAGCAATCCATATAACAATAAACAGTATAAAGGAATAATATAATTCTCTTCACTTGTGTAAACTCAATAGAAAAAATAATTCAAGCAATTAGTAATCGACAACAAGCACACACAAACAAACAAAAAATTATGTGAGAACCCCCTCGATTTGAGGAGTAAAAACCCACTAAATCTTCCACTATCAACAATAATGGGTAGTACAACTTTTTTTCTAACAACAACTAGACATATATGTTGGATTAATTTTTATTAATTTTAATTGGGACCATGTATATTATTAATGTATGTTATCATGTATAGGTCTAAATTTAAGTGATCTAATTAAATTTTAAGTAGGCTTAAGGGTATGTTTGTCATAGAATTAATGTGCAAAGATCGGACTTGTATTTTTAAATTGATGAGGGGCCAATTTAAAAATACTAAAAGATAATAACTGTCATTTAGCAGTTTCTTCACAAGACAATTTTCTTTATAATGGGGTCATGGTCCCCAATTGAGCGTATGTTTTTTCTCTTCATTGTTTTCTCTGTATCCCCATCGACAGAGAAATTCACTTCTAAAATACGCATCAATTGGAAGATCTCAACATGTTTGATCAAACAATATTATGGAATCTGGTACGTTTCCGTTATGTTTTTTCTTCTTCTTTTGTTTCAACATGTGTTATATTTATAAATATATTTAGTTTCAGTAATTAATTTTTATCAATTGGTATCAAACAGACCCATATTTGATTCATATAGAATTTATGAATTTTTGGAGATTTAAAAAAAACGCGAAACAGAATATTCTATAAGCCTTAAAAGATTTAGAATTAAATCTATCTAATAAAATACAAATGATTTTGAATTTCCCGCTCACTCAATAAATTATCTGGGCCGTCCAAAATTTGAGATAAATCACACCGTTCATACATCTATCTAATAAAATACATCTATCTATCTAACTATTTATATATCTATCTAATAAAATACAAATGATTTTGAATTTCCCGCTCACTCAATAAATCATCTAGGCCGTCCAAAGTTTGAGATAAATCCCACCGTTCATACATCTATCTAATAAAATACATCTATCTATCTAATAATCTAATAATAATTTAATAAAATACAAATGACCTTAAATTTTCCGCTCACTCAATAAATTATTTTGGTCGTTCAAAGTTTGAGATAAATCATATTGTTCATACAGTACCGGAGGCACGGGACCCAGCTAGTATTCTATAAGCCTTAAAAGATTTAGAATTAATGAAATTGTAAAGTTAGTTTGCTCTTGGAATGTTGCGCTCAGCATTGATAAGAGTGCTAAAACATAGTCTCCAGGCTTTAATATGAAAGCTAATAATCCATCTTAAGCATGTGTTAAGTCCAATTAATGAGAGGGGCCGATTTTTTTTTTGTTGAAATTACGTACGGTATATATATATATAGTATATAAATGATCCCGAAGCATTCACATAAGTCATAACCATGTTTCTTAGTGAATATATATATGAGAATTGTTAAATCCAAAATAAAAATTGTTATTTTCATAATAAAAGTGTTGCTATAGATCCTATAGTGACGATTTTTACCGTCGCTATACATCTATAACGACATTTTTATTGTAAAAATAACAAAAAGTATTGTGAATTTAACAATTACCTATATATATATATATATTCCAAAACTGTTATTTGCGTTAACAAAATATTGAATTTGCAGGTTGAGTGTTAATGAAAATTTAGGAAGAGATGGTAGTCCATTTGCTTTTGAAGTCTAAATCATGTTTTATTTTTTTTGAAGTCTAAATCATATATGTGAGTGGCTAAGTGTTATTTCTGACTACTGGCTCCATAAGCACAGGGTAACAAAATACCAAGCATGTTGTAATTGGTAAATTGATGTGCTTAAATACGAAAAGCAACGATGATGAGTATAGATGTTAGTGTATATGTAATTCTTGCAAATATTAACCAATCCAAAGATGGGTTCATATTTGATCGAATTTCAAATACATAATTGTGACGATAAACATTTGATACTTATCAAGGTAACCTAATATGAATAATGAATTCATGCAAACATGAATTTATTATTTGACATAATTATTGTCAATATTTATTTATTTTAACAAGAGTACCAATTACAATTAATATCACTGTCCAAAGGCATGATAGTAATGGTGTGCTAGGTTTCTCAATGGTGACATTGAAGAAACAATTTATATGGTGCAATCAGAAAACTTTGTGTCTGGAGACCCAAAGAATATGATTTGCAAATTGACAAAATTCATCTATGGACTCAAGCAGGCATCTCGTCAGTGGTACTTCAAATTTCATCAAGTTATTGTTTCATATGGTTTTGAAATAAATATTGTTGATAATTGTGTGTATCACAAATTCAATGTGAGTAAACATATTTTCCTGATTTTATATGTCGATGACATATTACTTGCCACAAATGACATAGGCATGTTGCATGACACCAAGAGATTTCTATCAAAGAACTTTAAAATGAAAGATCTTGGTAATGCTTCTTTTGTATTAGGAATTAAGATACACCGAGAACGTTCTCGGCGTATATTGGGATTGTCACAAAGGAACTATATTGAGAAAGTTCTCAATGTGTTTAACATGCAAAATTGCAATTCAGGTAAAACCCCGGTCGCTAAAGGAGACAAGTTTAGCACATTGAAATCAAGTTTCTCGTTGTGAAAGAAAGAGGGCAGAGTGGAAAGATTTCCATAGAGCACATTGGGACAAACTCAATGATAGCGGATCCGCTCACAAAAGGATTATCATCAAATATCTTTCACGAGCACACTACTCATATGGGTGTTATTCTATTTGAGAATACTTTAGTTTAGTGGGAATTTGTATTTGAATTATTGTTTTATGTTAAAACTAAAGATTTCATTTATATATTTTCTACAGAATTAAAGTATTCAGTTTACTACACTCTATTAAGTATATTGAAGTATTGATCTTATTACAGTTAATTAAGTAGGACCAGTTGGAAATAGGTGTGACGCCCCCAAAACATGTATACATTACCTATCTTGAGTCGCTAGATACATGTTACATAAATTCAAATATAACTTCATTATACAACAGTCGTGTAAAATATGACAAAACATAGCTGAGAGTTTAAACAAGAATATTGTCATCTAGACAATATCCACACTCAATGGTGTCCTCATTACAATTATTATCAAATTATTCTGTAGAATAGTGAGGACTACTAAAGACATTTATCCTGGACCATCACTCTATTCCCCGACTCGTTCCAGCTATATTCTCATTTCCTGAAGAGAACAATAAAAGAAAGGGTGAGCTCAACTAGCCCAGTAAGAAATATTATGACTAAGATAATGCGGAATAAATTATCCTTAGCCTTCAACAGTATAACAACTAATAGAATACAATAGACAACAAGTTTTAGATCAACAACTGCAACGGAAATAAGCAATCCATTAGAAGAGTTAAGTAGAGCATAAAATCTATTATCTTCTATGATTTAAAAAGTTTTTTATCAACTTTATCGCTGAGACTCAGCTTAATAAATAAACCACATCATCGAATCATCCCTGCACCACGGACAAGGATATTCATGTAATCATCAATGGTCATGATTATACCGAATAATCCCTGGTCATAATCATACCAACAACTGTCCATCAATGAACTACAGGCCGATGAGGACTTTTACCACATCATTCGTTACATTACGGTCATGATTATACTGAATAATCCCTGGTCATAATCATACCAAGTTCATCTATGCACGTAAGTCAAAGATGACTTTCATCACAATATAAACATGAGGATGATGACAATGACATAATAATTCAATAAAACAAGTTCAAGGATAAATTTTAAAGATTTATAATTTAATTTATCCAGAAATCAATAACGTCCAAATTGTCAACATGATACTGCTTTGTGAGGTAAAATTCAAGAATAATATTCATGTACCAAAAATAATTTGGACAGAAAAGAAATATATTTTTTGGATGAATAATACTTCGGGAATAGTACCCCGTGAATAGTGTCCCGAATACCCGAGTGAATGATACTAGAGTGAATAGTAATTGGGTGAATAGTAACCCATGAATAGTACTTCGGCACGAAAAGTGCCCCGAATATCCGAGTGAATAATACTAGAGTGAATAGTAACCAGGTGAATAGTAACCCGTGAATAGTAACTCGTAAAAGGAAAAAATACCAAAGAAAATGATATTTCATGACGAGTACAAAAGAAATGATATCTCATACAAGTATAATACAATATACGAAACTACAAATGGATTTTCACCCGCCATGCGATAATCCACGTAGATAGATCATTTCCATAATTTAATAAAAAAGAATACGAAGGATCATTCACCATGCATGCGGTAATCCATATAGACAGGTTATTCCAATAGAATAATAAAGAATGGAATCATGTCATGCGTAATCCATACAGACGGAATATTCCAACAAGATAATAAAGAACAGAACCAGGTCATGCGTAATCCGCACAAACAGGATATTTCACCAGAATAATAAAGAATGGAATAACAACAGAATTCACCAGGTATGCGATAGACCGCACAGACATGTTATTCCAACAGAATAATAAAGAATAGAATAATAGAAGAATTTCACCATGTATGCGGTACTTCGCATATACAAGTTATTCCAACATAATAATAAAGAATGGAATAACAACTCTTACGAGTATTGAAAGAAAATAACTCTCTTCATGAATACTAAAGAATAATACCCCTTACCTTAGAAGAAACTGGATACTGGAATAGTTAGGTAGCAGACTTCTCTTCTTTTTCTCTCTATAATTTCTCTCTATAATAATTGCTCTATAGCTTTAGTGAATTGGTGAGAAATAAAGGAAGAATGAGCTTCTATTTATAGAAAAATATAGTTTCGATAATTGCACGTTTTGGGGCTCGAAATATTACAATATAATACATTCCTCTTTTTCTTCATTTTTAATTTAGTCCTGTAAGTATTATCAAACTTGCACCACCTCCCCTAATAGTAAATAATGTGAATCAATAGTAAATCATGTGAATCAATAGTTCTAGAAATGTGAAAATACGAATTACAGTATAGTACCTCCATCTATACCTCCATTTTTAAGTTAGTCATGCAAGTATTATCAATCTTGCACCACCACCCCTAATAGTACAGGAATGTGAATCAATAGTACACACATGTGAACAAATAGTTATAATCATGTGAATTAATAGCAATTAATTGCTCATTTATCCGATTAATTACCCGATTGGTCATTATAACTTCCAGACATCAATTAATATCGAAATAAATGTCGATTTCCACTAACACTAATAATTCCAACACAATGGAACTATCATTTTCATCTTTAATCAACACGAACTTATTCATCATTAATATTATAACTCACAATATTTAACAACCAGGTCTGTAAGACTCCAACTTATTATAAATAAAATCGAATTTCCTCTAATTATTATTGTGAATAAGAAGGTATTAATTTGATATAATTCTTTGGTTATGGGTGAAATGTGCAAATTTTGCAAAATATGCAAGTGGTTATAAAATAATCATTGTTGTCGGGGAATATTCATTTGGTCGTGGAATATTCTTGTTGTCAGGGAATATTCGTACGGCGGCGCAGTCATTTATGGGCCCCATAACAGAATAATTATCTGATGAAGAAAACGACAAGTTTGAGTTTTTATAAATAACGGCGTAGTTGTTACCATTAACACTGTTGGAATACCCGATGGTTAAAATACAGTAATACGCGTGGAAGCACAGTATTGATGAATTATTGATTCTTACGTAAGAAGGCACTACTCAATAATTGTTACAGTAGTTACTGTTTAATATTTTATTTTATTGATTCAATAATTGCTGCGTTGATATTTTATATTATTGTTGTTTCAATAATTGTCACTGTACAGTATTTCTCATTATCAGATCAATAATTCATATTATTTGAATAATATTATTAGATTTATTATTGGCAATGTCTAGAAAGTTCTGTCAAGGAGAGGTTTGGTCACCTAATTGAGCATCAGTAAGGAGAAATTCTTATTGGAAATCCCCCTCTTTCCTGGGAACGGCCTGGTTGTCATAAATGTGATTCTGTAATATTATTTGTGAATAATTAATTATTGATTCATATGATAAGGAAATATTTATTTTATGTGGATATAAATGTTGGATATATTTATTGTGGTTAAAATAAAGGAGTTAATGTTGAGGTATTTTATCAGTATTTTTGTCGGAATGGAGGTATTAAAAATTAAACCAGTGTTTTTGAGATATATTGTGTGAGTTATAATTTTAAATTCGAACGTTGGATCGTTGTAATTTTTGGATATGTTATACATATATAAGTTGAGTATATGTCCACAAATTTTGAACCATTAAAAATGAACGTATGATTTGTTATGAATTTTAAGAAGTGACTAGTTCAGAAATTATTGAAGTATCCGAATTTAGCATTTTGGTAGAAAATTCTAAAATTGAGTGGGCCCCACTTGTGGTTGGTGAAGAAATGTGCTGAATTTTATTTCAAATGCGGTGGGTGGGAATAGTAGCAGGTAAAGCCATCAGGTTGCAAGTCAAGTCTGCTAACATTTTCCTATAAATAGAGGGCTAAGTTAGAATTGAAAATCAAACCAGAAACATAAGCTTTCTCTCTTTCTCTCTCTATATTATCGAGCGTATTTTATGAGTATTTAGATACTTTTATGAGTTTCTATTTTTTAGTACAAGTTTCTATCAGCACTATATCCGAAATTCAGTCAGAAGTACTATTATTTTGAGGTAAGGGATGTTATATTCTTCTTAAAATGATATTTTCTTCAATATCATTATACTGAAATGTTGGTATGAACTTTTTATCAAATTTGAAACTTTTTTTGTCGGGGTTACTATTCACATATACGACACTATTCACGAATACGACACTATTCACGAATACGGCACTATTCACTTAAAAATAAAATTTTCTTCTTTTTGTCCAAGATGTCTATTATGGTTACTATCTTTGATTGTATTCTTGTTTTGATCTTTATTCTTGAATTTTTCTTCAAAATCAGTTATTATTGAGTATTATTGATCTTGGATAAACTGTTATACGAATCCTTACTATTTGTCCTTCTGTCTCACTGGATTCGTTTTTTTTAAAATATTTTTCATTATCCTCAGTCCTAAATGATGATATTACTGAATATCTTTGGCCTGTAGTGCAAAGATGAATGATTAACTAATGAATATCTTTGGCCCGTAGTGCGAAGATGAACAGGTGTTGAGATGAACATGACCAACTGGTTATACAAATGAATATCTTTGGCCTGTAGTGCAAAGATGAATATTGATTAAAGATGTATATTGATTGTTGTTACATGGATAAAATTGATGATGGACTTTTAAATCTTAGAAGATAGTAGAACTTATTCTCTACTTGACTCTTCTAATGGATTATTGTTTTCGCTGCAGTTGTTGATCTAAAATTTGTAGTCTATTATATTTTATCAGATTTTTCCCTATTGAAGACTAACGATAATTTGTTGTATATTATCTTAGTCATAATATTCTTTATTGGGCTAGTTGAGCTCACCCTTTTCCTTTTTGTTCCATTTTTCTCAAAAGGTGAGAACATAGCAGGAACTAGTCGGGGTACGGAGTGATGGTTCTAGAAAGATGTTTTAGCAGTCCTCACTATTTCTGTAAAATAGTGTTTGAATAATTATAATGAGGACTTATTTGAGTGTGGATATTGTCTAGAAGACAATATTTGTATTTAAACTCACAGTATGTGTTGTCGTATTTTGCACAATTGTATTATTGAAGTTGTAGTTTGCTTTCTGTACCATGTATTTGGCGACTCAGAATCGGCGTTGTATACCTATTTTGGGGGCGTCACAGTTGGTATCAGAGCTTAGGGATATGGTCTCTGGCGGAGATCGGGGATTAAAACTAGGAGGAGAGAGATGAGTAAATCCTTCGCTAGTGTGTCCTATCTAAGCTTATTTGTTGGTCAGTCATAATATAGGGATATTATGTGACATGTTAATTTGTTTAATTAACCCTTGTTTTATGAAGATTTTAAGAATGGCTGCTGAGAACGTTAATAATGGAGTGTATGAGACTGTGGAACAACTTTTAGTTACAAACCAGGAGAACGTGCAACAGGAAGGCAATAATCCTCTTGTAAACAACACTACCGAACAAATGATGAATGATGGGATGTTCAGAAGTTTTTTGCATTTTATGCAAAACCAGACGAGGGAAACTCGTGCACAGAATATGGGTGTAAATGCTAGCAAATAGTGGTTTGTCACAGCCAAGCAGTTCAAAGAGTTGGGACCACCAGAATTTAAGGGAAAGCCGGATCCGATCATGGCGGAAACGTGGGTCAAGCAAATTACCAAGATATTAGATGTCTTGGGATGCACGGAGGAACATAAGGTTCCATTCGCCACCTTTATGTTCCGCGGTGAGGCAGACTACTGGTGGGAGTCTGTGAAGCGTACCCAGCCAGCCGCACTCAGCATGTCTTGAGAGAAGTTCCAAGAATTGTTCAACGACAAGTACTTTCCTAAAAGTATTCATCACATGAAGGAGGTTGAGTTCATCAAGCTGGAGCAAAATAATATGAACGTGTCGCAGTACGAAGCTAAGTTTGCCGAGTTGTCCCGATTTACATCCCATTTGGTTGATAATGAGGAGAGAATGACATGAATATTTCTGCGAGGTTTGAACCCCGAAATATGTTAGTAACTCATTTCTCACAAACTTTGTTTATATTCAGATGTAGTGAATAGAGCTCAGTTATTGGAACGCGATAATGAGCCAGCCCAACCGAAGGATAACGAGCAACAACACAATAATAATTGTACCGGTGGCAACGGTCATCGGAACAATGATAACCATCGTGGAGGAAATTATCATGCCAGAAATGGTAACCACTTCGGTGGTAATCATGGCCAAGATAATAAAAGTGGAGATTTCAAGAAGAGAAGGTACAACAATGATAACGTGAAGACGTCAGCACAAACATCAACTATTTTTAGGGGATGAGAACGAGCACCGGTCATTTTTTACAAATGCGGGAAGGAGGGACACATCAGCCCAAACTACCCACAACAATCCAAGGTGTGTTATAACTGTGGAAATGAAGGTCATATAGCAAGAGATTGTCTAGTTGTGAAACCAAGTTCAACAAGGATGGTGACTCCAAAGGCTGTCCCGGACAAGTCAAAGTCGATGGTTCCTGAAAGGGCGTTTGTCGTGACTGTACAAAACGTGAGGAATCCGAACGAGGTGATCACGGGTAAGCTAATCTTAAACTCTTGCGAAGTTTATACCTTACTAGATACCGGTTCTACCTATTCTTTTATCTCTCCTAATTGTGCTCAACGTTTAAACTTGACTCCAAAGAAATTAGACTTTGACTTATCGGTTGAAACTCCGTTAGGAGAAACCTTCATTACATGTGCTATCCAAGTCTTGGATGAGAGTCACAGTTATGAATAATATTTCTGTTGTTAGAGAATTTCCTGATGTATTTCCTGAAGAACTTCCCGGTCTACCCTCAGAACGTGATGTTGAATTCTTTATTGACCTTGATTCGGGTACAAAACCCATTTCTAAAACCCTATATCGAATGGCTCCTATTGAACTTCAGGAGTTAAAAGTCCAACTACAGGAATTGTTAGACATAGGTTTCATTCGTCCTAGTACATCTCCTTGGTGTGCTCTTGTTTTATTCTTAAAGAAGAAAGACGGGAGTATGCGACTTTGTATTGACTACCGAGAATTAAACCATGTCACCATCAAAATAGGTATCCGCTACCTCGCATTGATGACCTGTTCGACAAGTTGCAAAAAGCACAATTCTTTTCAAAGATCGATCTTCGTTCTGGATATCATCAATTGAAGATTAAAACTGAGGATATTACAAAGACTGCCTTCAGAACTCGGTACGGGCATTATGAATTTTTAGTCATGTCTTTTGGATTGACTAATGCTCCTGCTACTTTCATGGATATGATGAATCGTGTATTCAAGGAATATTTAGATCAGTTTGTTGATGTCTTTATTTATGACATCCTCATCTATTCCAAAATCCGTGAAGATCATGAGCACCATTTGAAGCTGATACTTGAAAGGCTTCGTGAAAACAAGCTTTATGTCAAGCTAAAGAAATGTGAGTTCTGGCTTGAGGAAGTAGCATTCCTTGGGCACGTGGTGTCAAAACATGGAGTATATATTGACCCGGCAAAGATTGAAGCAATACAAAGTTGGGAGCAACCAAAGTCGGTGACCGAAGTGCGTAGCTTTCTGGGCTTAGCTGGTTATTATCAGAGATTCATGGAAGGATTTTCTCGAATTGTTACTCCGTTAAGTCAGCTGACTTGGAAAGATACAAAATTCGTATGGAGCGAGGAATGTGAGAAGAGTTTCCAAGAGCTCAAGAGGAGACTCATTTCGGCACCTGTTCTGGCAATACCATCTGGTACGGATGGATTTGTTATATACAGTGATACTTCAGGCAAAGGGTTAGGATGCGTTCTCATGCAACATGGGAAAGTTATAGCCTATGCCTCATGATAACTCAAAGAATATGAAAGGAATTATCCTACTCATGATCTAGAGTTGGCATCAGTCGTATTCGCGTTGAAAATTTGGAGACACTACTTGTATGGGGAGAAAGTGGAGATTTATACGGACCATAAAAGCCTCAAATATTTCTTCACCCAAAAAGAACTCAACATGCGGCAACGACGTTGGCTTGAACTATTGAAAGATTACGATCGTACCATCGTGGGAAAGCAAACGTGGTAGTTGACGTGTTGAGTAGAAGATCATATGCGTTTACGATTGCGACGTTGTTAACATAAAACCCCATTTAGTATAACTTACAAATGATGAAGATAGAGTTAAAGACCCTAGGGACCCACGTGAAGATAACGAATATACGAGTAGAATCGACTTTAATCGATAAAGTTAAAACCGCTCAAGCTACACACTAGAGTCGATGAATATAAAGAAGAAGGTGCAAGACTGCGTTATTCTAGAAGTAAGAGTCGATGAATAGTATAAAGCTCAAGCCTTCGATTTATTTGAAATCCTCGGTCGAGTAGGAACTGTGACCTATAGACTTGCATTACCTCCAGGTATGTCTCGTGTTCATAATGTTTTTCACATATCCATGCTTTATAAATATGTGAAAGACCCGAACCATATTATTGCGTTAGAACCAGACGAGATAGCCGAAGATTTAACGTACGAAGAAGTACCTGTTAAGATCTTGGATAGGAAAGAGTATGTCCTACGCACCAAGGTTATACCACAAGTTATGTTTTTGTGGAGAAACCATGCTATTGAAGAAATGGCCTGAGAGTTGGAATCAAAAATAAAAGTGAGGTATCCTCACCTTTTCAAAACACCAGGTACGTATGTCAATTTCAAGGACTAAATTTCATAAGGAGGGGAGGTTGTAAGACCCCAACTTGTTATAAATAAAATCGAATTTCCTCTAATTATTATTGTGAATAATAAGGTATTAATTTGATATAATTCTCTGGTTATGGGTGAAATGTGTAAATTTTGTAAAATATGCAAGTGGTTATAAAATAATCATGTTGTCGGGGAATATTCATTTGGTCGTGGAATATTCTTGTTGTCGGGGAATATTCGTACGGCGGCGCAGTCATTTATGGGTCCCATAATAAAATAATTGTCAGATGAAGAAAACGACAAGTTTGAGTTTTTATAAATAACGGCGTAGTTGTTACCGTTAACATTATTTGAATACCCGGTAGGTTAAAATATAGTAATACGATTGGATGCACAGTATTGATGAATTATTGATCCTTACGTAAGAATGCACTACTCAATAATTTTTACAGTAGTTACTGTTCAAAATTTTATTTTATTGATTCAATAATTGCTGCGTTGATATTTTATATTATTGTTGTTTCAATAATTGTCACTGCACAGTATTTCTCATTATTAGATCAATAATTCATATTATTTGAATAATATTATTAGATAGCATTATTGGTAATGTCTAAAAAGTTCTGTCAAGGAGAGGTTTGGTCACCTAATTGCGCGCCAGTAAGGAGAAATTCTTATTGAAAAGCCCCCTCTTTCCTGGGAACGGCCTGGTTGTCATAAATGTGATTCTGTAATATTATTTGTGAATAATTAATTATTGATTCATATGATAAGGAAATATTTATTTTATGTGGATATAAATGTTGGATATATTTATTGTGGTTAAAAATGAAGGAGTTAATGTTGAGGTGTTTTATCAGTATTTTTGTCGGAATGGAGGTATTAAAAATTAAACCAGTGTTTTTGAGATATATTGCGTGAGTTATAATTTTTAATCCGACCGTTGGATCATTGTAATTTTTTGGATATGTTATACATATATAAGTTGAGTACATGTCCACAAATTTTGAACCGTTAAAAATGAGCGTATGATTTTTTTTGAATTTTAAGAGGTGACTGGTTCAGAAATTATTGAAGTATCCGAATTTAGCATTTTGGTGGAAAATTCTAGAATTGAGTGAGCCCCACTTGTGGTTGGTGAAGAAATGTGCTGAATTTTATTTCAAATATGGTGGGTGGGAATAGTAGCAGGTAAAGCCATCAGGTTGCAGGTCAAGTTTGCTAACATTTTCCTATAAATAGAGGGCTAAGTTAGAATTGAAAATCACACCAGAAACATAAGCTTTCTCTCTTTCTCTCTCTATATTATCGAGCGTATTTTGTAAGTATTTAGATAATTTGTGAGTTTCTATTTTTTAGTACAAGTTTCTGTTAGCACTATATCCGAAATTCAATCAGAATTACGGTTATTTTGAGGTAAGGGGTGTTATATTCTTCTTAAAATGATATTTTCTTCAATATCATTATATCGAAATGTTGGTATAAACTTTTTATCAAATTTGGAACTTTTTGTGTCGGGGTTATTATTCACGTATACGGCACTATTCACCGAAAAATAAAATTTTTTTCTTTTTGTCCAAGATGTCTATTATGGTTACTATCTTTGATTGTATCCATGTTTTGATCTTTATTCTTGAATTTTGCTTCAAAATCGGTTATTATGGAGTATTATTGATCTTGGATAAACTGTTATACGAATCCTTATTATTTGTCCTTCTGTCTCACTAGATTCATTTTCTTTAAAATATTTTTCATCATCCTCAGTCCTAAATGATGATATTACTGAATATATTTGGCCTGTAGTACAAAGATGAATGATTAACTGATGAATATCTTTGGCCTGTAGTGCGAAGATGAACATATGTTGAGATGAACATGACCAACTGGTAATACAAATGAATATCTTTGGCCTATAGTGCATAGATAAATATTGATTAAAGATGTATATTGATTGTTATTACAGGGATAAAATTGATGATGGACTTTTAAATCTGAGAAGATAGTAGAACTCATTCTCTACTTGACTCTTGTAATGGATTGTTGTTTCCGTTGCAGTTGTTGATCTAAAACTTGTTGTCTATATTTTATCAGATTTTTCCCTGTTGAAGACTAACGATAATTTTTTGTATATTATCTTAGTCATAATATTCTTTACTGGGCTAGTTGAGCTCACCCTTTTCTTTTTTGTTCCATTTTTCTCAGGAGGTGAGAACATAGCAGGAACTAGTCAGGGTACAGAGTGATGGTTCTAGAAAGATGTTTTAGTAGTCCTCACTATTTCTGTAAAATAGTGTTTGAATAATTGTAATGAGTACTTATTTGAGTGTGGATATTGTCTAGACGACAATATTTGTATTTAAACTCACAGTATGTGTTGTCGTATTTTGCACGATAATTGTATTATTGATGTTGTAGTTTGCTTTCTGTACCATGTATTTGACGACTCAGAATGGGTGTTGCATACCTATTTTGGGGGCATCACAAGGTCGTTCCCAGGAAAGAGGGGGGCTTTTCGATAATAATTTCTCCTTATTAGCGTGTAATTAGGTGACCAAACCTCTCCTTGACAGAACTTCTAGACATTGTCAATATTGCAAATAATAATATGAATAACTTTTCTGTCTCAATTATTGATTTAATAATATAACATATTATGCATGTAGCGCCTCCAAATCCGGGCATCTTCCAACCCGACAGATGGTGCTATACTGTACAACCATTCATACATTCATTCAACTCAAAAGTCTCAAAGAACGAACATAACTTTTATATATTTAAAGTAATATTTACATTTCCCAAGTTCAATACCCATTTCAAAGGTTCTTTGTCATAATATCAATTACATTACAACAATAGACCTATACTATTACAAGACATCTTAATAATCTGCCTTAGCTTTTCCTTTATCCTTATTCGATCCTTCGGGACGTTAAGTCTTAGCTGCATTCATATGGTTCAAGCAAGAGTGAGCATAATTAGCTCAGCAAGTATAACAATTCAATAACAACATGCTTGACACATACGAATCGTATATCTTCAATAACTGAACAATAGTTATGAAGTATTATTGATAATTCAAAATAGCACTTCATCTTTCTTTCAAAATGTTTTTCAATAATAATAATATTTAGTAAAAAATTCACTCCGGTCGAAGACCTCGAGTATTCATTCTTTCCTGGAAAAGGACAACCTGGAACTAAGTCCGTAAGCCCGATATTACTTACGAGCACTTCTAGGTGATCAGCCTATTGTACTCTATGTTGATCAAAACTACATCCATTAAACGTATGTACGTTTAATCATTTGGCAACCTCATGTGCCTGTCGTTTTACCGACAAAACATTTGTTTAACATTCCAGTCTTCTTTTGAAAACCATATCAAGTAGTTAACAAAAGATAACTACATTTGATAATAGATGAATAGATTATCAACAATCCACGCAATATATCAAGTCTAGCCAAAGGATTTGGTTGTAACTTCAACATACCTCAAGTCATGCGTAAAGATACATAAATTTCAAAAACTTGTTCATATTGAACTGAGACAAGAGTTAGAATACTTGCCTTTAGCGTCTGCTATGGTGTATTTACTTTATGTTCAAGTCTTTCAAGTCTCTACAATACATGATCACATAACGCCTTACATTAGGTCACATATAATCAAGAGTGTATATGACTATATCTTACCCTTCATCTCAATCTAATTGTGTATTAGATTCAGTTACTATCTGTTCCGGTTTATCCTTATTCTTGCATTTATATTCGACTAGGTTATCTCAACCTTTATACAACATCCTTAAGGTTTAACAAAGTTTAAACAATGTTACATTACATTCCTTAGGTTGTGTTTACTTTTAAATCAATTAACTTTCTTTTCTTTGTAATTAAAAACATTCATCATTATCCTTTTTCTGAGACTGGCGCTGCGGCGCCGGCTGTATACTTACATCTCGCGCTGCGGCGCGAGTTAATAGTGGCATTGTCCCGGACTTGGCGCTGCGGCGCGAGTCCTTACTTGGTGGGCCGCGTTGCGGCGCCACTCTCCAAAAGGTCTTGTACTGTGCATGGCGATGCGGCGTGACCAATTGGTCTAGGGTTGGCACCGCGGCGCCAACTCTGTACACCAGAAAAAAATTCATTCCTTGAATTTTTGTGAACTTCCCGGACGCATAACTTCTTCGTTATAAGTCCGAATTGGCCCGTTCAAAAGCCTACGGTTCACAAATTATGTAATCTAAGCATTCATGCAAGAATTTTATCTAATTGACTTTGTTTGCTAAAAATTCACCTATTGGTTCATTTTTAACGAAAACGATAAACGTTCATGAACGTTGAACGATCGTTTCTTCGTTCTAAGTCGGAATCCGGTCATTTTTGAGTTTGAAACTCTTAAATGCCAAATATGAATTGTCTCCATTGGAAAACAATGGTTTCGAGTTCAAACACAAAATTTGACTTCTATTCCAAGAATTTTACGAATTCGACGATTATCGTCCAATGGTGCAATTTCTGGCAAATCTTCATTCTTATGATTTTTTCAACATTACAAATAAATTCCATTAATCATGTGAACATTTCAACATACTTATTACAACAACTTATATTCATTATTGGTTTTCAGACTTATTTCTTCATAAGCTTATAACTTGTCAAATTATAAACTACTTAAGATTTTATTGTTCATGACTTATGACAATTAAAGTTTCTTAATCATCATACCTTATATGTTCTTAACATATAACTTTACTTATGTATACATGATACATATGATCATATAAGTTCTTTTACATCCATATCACTTCTCTTAATAAACTCATTACAAGTTCATAATACTTTCGCATAAGTTTATAACTTATGCTAGCTTAAATGACTTATTACCAACTTATGTGACTTAAGTTCATTGCTTACTCATTCTTCTTACTTTTTAACATTCATGTTCCTTAATCCAAACTTTTCTTATCAAACTATCATGGTAGAGATAGAAGATAATTTGGAGAAGAGATCTTACTTTTTAAGTCTTGGTAAGTAGCTTTTTCTTCTTCTTCTTCTTACTTAGGAAGTAACTTATTTGTAACTTAATCTCTCTAACAATTAAGCACTTTGTAATAGCTAGATTGTTTGAACAAGTGTTAAATGGCTAACAAGGTTCCTCTATTTATAGAAATTGTAAAGCTAGGGTAGTTTAGTCATTAATTCAAGCCATCTCCTTATTATTCATTACTTGATTAACACAAAACTTATCCTTTACATGATCATTACTCTTATTACTTGGTCATTACATTAACTTGGTCATCATATTAACCATATTAATATGGATTTCCCCATGGGTCAAACAACTCATGGATTCTAGCTTGGGCTTGGATCAACATAATCTTTGGGCTTTGCATTAATAAACACTAACTTGTTTATTAATCAATAATTGGGCCTCAACCTTAATTCACTCGGGCTTGTACTAATTCCAATCAACCTTTCCAAGTCCATTAACATTATTTAATACATTTACATATATAGTTTATGTATCATTTTCGTATTATACTTCGTATACAACTTCATTATATACGATATTCCTTCCATCATACAAACTCGTATAATACTTCGTATTATACTCGTTTTCATTACTTTGCACAATACCAAAGTATCATACAATTATTACTCACTCGTTACTACTTTGCCCCTCTTAACGTTTATAAATTAAGTCCGCAAGCGAAATATTACATTTTCCATAACTAGATTTTTATTACATAATCCATCTTACCTTGTCATTTTATCATTACGTATTTCTCGAAATTCAAAAATAAATCCCGAGCAAATACCGATGAATAGTTTTTTTCGGAAAATTTCTCGAAAAACTTTTATTTTCGTCTTGGAAATTCAAACACTTTAATTTCTTCACGTAGCTCAAATACTACAACATTCTAACATCAATAGGTTATACAATGGCTACCATCTTGAAAACACATAGAACAGAATTTTATTATTATTTAATTTAATAAAATCATTTTACAATAAGATTCGAATTTCTCGGTCGTTACAATGCAGATGATACTGTGACAATAATTGAATCAATAATATGAGAGATATGATGCAACAATTATTATAGTAATAATTGAGTATAACTAAGTGACTTCACACGTAAGCATCAATAATCAATACCGTGTGCTACTATGCAACCACGCATATTACTGTACTTTTTCTACTGGATTTTTCAACAGTTTTAACAGTAACACTTTCTCCGTTATTTTTATAAAAAGATATTTCTGTCGTTTTCTAACTACGACAATACTTCCGTTAGGGGTTCACCAATGATTGTGTCGTTGTACGAATATTCCCTGTTAAAACGAATATTCAATATTTTATAACAACTTGCTTACTTTGCAAAATTTTCATATATCACCCTTAACTTTAACCTTATATCAATTTAACCTTTTACTAAATAGAATAATTATAAGAAAATTGAATACTTTCATTTCATAAAATTCGGGGTCTCACAATCTCCCCTCCTTATGAAATTTGTGACACCCCCAAATCTGGTACTTCCATTTTCACAGGATTTAGTGTTCACTGTACAAACATCATCCATCTATCTACCCATAAATAAATGCAAACCATGCAATAAATAGAAATAATAATAAATCTCCCCTTATGGGGTTACATCAACCACATAATAACTAAATCACAGGTTACTCTAACCTTAAATTATCTGTGCGGAAACATAAACAAATAAGTCTTAAGTAACATCAATTCTAATTATCATTACATAACCACATAAATAATCAATCACTACACCAAAAATGGCCTATAGTGAAGGACAAATCCTTCACAAGACATGCTATATCACTCACAAGTGATTTATTGCGAAGAAATATTTCCTTCACATGATTGCTCGCATTAGACCTCCTCGCAATTGGGTATCATTCGCTAAGTAATAACTACATGTTTTTTGTGAAGGATATATTGTGAATAACTTTTTTATTCACAAATTGTATTTGGTAATGGAATATAGTTATTTAGGGAAAGATTGGTTTCCTTCACAAATAATATTTTAAGAAGGACTATTTGAAATTAGTGAATAACTTGATTCCCTCACAAATAATATATTGTGAAGAACATATTTATTTAACGAGAGAATATTTTCCTTCACTAATTATAAATTGAGAATCTTTCTTCAAATTAGTGAGAGAAAATTTCCTTCACAAATTATAAATTTATAAATAAAAAATTAATTGCTAAATAATCAAAATTCCTTGAAAATTATAATTGATTTTTAAATCATTGATTTCATATTTATTATTATTATTATTATTATTAATCTCTATAAGAAATATTAAATTTATTTTTCAAGTAAATATAAATATTGTCATGCTTATTTCAAACTAATTGATAAGTTAATGCATAAAGAGCTAATAAAATCAAAACTTCTCATATAAATAAATCATAATACTCGAGTCACAATAACTACAAAATTTGTTATTATATCTTGGTCTTACAACAACCATAGTACCTACAAAATTTATCAACTAACATATGAAAACTGAAAGAATAACAACGAACTAGTCGTCCATAATCATCAGAAAATTCTTTGGCAGCTCCATCTTATTCAAAACATATACCCTCAAATGGCTCTTGATTTGTATCCACTTCATGTGAACCTGATTCCTCTCCGACCAAACTTTCAATGGTTACAAATTTGTCCTCTATTGAACTATCCATATACACTACAAAAAAAAATTATTATAAGAAAGTCATATGTACCTTGTCCAAAAAAAAAGCCAGTACATATGTAGCATTCTTGCAACTAGATGGAAAATTTCACTCTTATATGTCCGAATGTTGAACCGATATAGCTTTGTATATGTGTGTGATTAACTAGAAATTCATGTAAGCATCACCAGCACATAGTGATTACCACTTGTAAATATAAATGAAAGAAGTACAAAAATCCCTTGGAAAACCTGAAATTCGATATACCAATTACCACTAGAAGACATTCTCCGGATGTCCCAAAGTTTGATTGTCTGATCTTTACCATTTGAAATTAAATAACGGCCATCTCCACGGCTGTCAAGAAATGTAACACCTTCTAGATGTCCCATTAGGATCCCAGCTGGCTTTTCTTTTGCTCTAACGCAGCACCTATCCCAAACCTGTACAGAAAAATAAGTAATCTTGCACCCTGTTCTTAAATGAGAAAAGGAAATCACACACCTTTAAACCTATAACTCCTTAGTATGGTTGTCTTATTAAGGTTATAAAGCTTCACAGTAGATATACAAAGACTACGACCTTACATGATAACTACTTTAATGCAATTAGAGTGGGTTAAGAGCTCTAATTTCTTGGGGGAAATTTACTTATCTAGCATATCGGACTAGAAAAAGTATAATAATAATGTTCATGAGTAGTAAATCGTGGTGAGTAAAGCAAGAAATGGGCAAATGATTTTCATGAAGCACTTTTTTTTTGTTTTTGTTTTTTTGGGGACAAGTTTTGTGAAACAAATTTTAACCAAGTGACTATATACTTAGAATCTAGAGATGCTCCTGCTATCTCGCCCACAGATTATTGAGCCAAGCAGCAAGGAAAATATGTTATTGTATTATCAGGATCATACTTTTACATTGATCTTTTGTAAAGTGAAATTTTTGAATACATATAATCCATCATTCACAGCTAAAGTACCTCACATATAAGTTAGAAGTAAGGTTTTTACCTTGCAGAGATTATCATCACTCCCAGAATATACAAGATTCCCGCTTTCATCAGCAAAAGATAATCAGACTGCATTAGTAAACAAATTTGTTTTGATGAAGTGATGACTTTCTGGCAACTACAATTATGAAAAAGAAACAACAGGTCTATTATAGCTTTGTAGAAAGCATGGTTATCTAAGATGAACATTGAATTTCCTTCAACAAGCAGATGGAGTTTACATGACCAGGAGCACGATCCATTGAACTTGAATGCACATAATCCCATCGCATAAGTAGGCAAGTTATATTTCTGTGTTGGCAATTATCAAGTACAACATATATGTGTTTTATCATTTATGATTTAGAAAATGAAGTGCAAGTAAAAACTTATTATACTAAAGATAGATCCAATCACAATCACTTGAGTGCTAGCAGAAAAGAATATAAAGTTGAAAGGGAAAAAATATCTCTAGTTGTGTTATATACCCTATTTGTGTTTTACCAATTCTTGGTACTCCACCTAATAAAAGAATGAGAATAACACACCCTAGTTATGTTTTACCAATTCCTGGTACAAAACAGAATGAGAATAACATACCCTAGTTGTGTTTTACCAATTCCTGGTACTCCACCTAATAAGATCAGAAAAGAAAATCTATTCACCAACAAACTAGTATCTGAGTTCAGTTTCAAAGAACATGCAAAAATGAACAAAACAAATGACTGCATGCTCTTTATTGGTCTAAAAAAGGCAAGATATGCTAACCAATTTCAGTAACCTCTTTGCAATTAATTCCTCCACCTAGGATGCTATCCAAATCTGAACAAGTTGTGGTAATGCGCGCAAATAATTCCTCCTCATGCAGCATGTCCCAGGTTGTCTCTCCACCTTCAGGAGATTGCAAAATTTCAGTTTACGATGGAAGAAGCAGAGAAAGAATCGTATATAGATCGCAAATATGAGAATAATAAATAGATTTTAGAAGTGAACCAAAACTATAAATTGCAGTATAAGGAAAAAGCTTTAGTGATAAAACGAATGTGGTTCTCATAGCTTCCATTTAAATTTTCTATTTAAAGTTTTCAGATGTGTTAAAGATAATTAAAAATATGATACAAATATTTTTTTCAAAACATCTTAAAATTTGTATAGAATACAATGAATTCATGAAAACTAGGCTCATAGACCTTTCAAGTGATATGTATTTTGCCTGAAAAACAATTGGAGAAGTGTCCAACAATATTGTCTTAGTTTGGAGACTCCATAACAATTTACCTAGATCCTGGTTCAATATGGTACATGGAATGAAATCAGGAACGGAAATCGTCACTTTTCATGGTACAAGGTAGTAGGGTTGGGTAGTGTATCATGTTTTGGAACCTTAATTAACAGGGTCTAAACTTGGTAATCAAATAGGCTTTGATACAAGTAAATCAACCTGTCTTTGATTCCATGATGCTCATCTATGATTTGATTGATGCTCAATTTAAATGGTTAATACAAACAGACATGAAATCCCACTATTGTACAAGGATTATATGCTTTTGTAGAATGAACAATTTATGAGCATGATTACAAAAATAATACAAGCCCAGATATGAAGATAACCGAGAAATTACTACCCTTTGGTAGATATGAAGATAACCGAGAGTGAAGCTCTGATCCAGGAAGTAGGACAAAACTCAAGAAGAGAGAAATCACAGACGCCTTCAGCTTCTTCCTCAACGCTATAGTTAAGCGAACAGCTCGAAGAATCCGACGAACCTCCCAGGCATAAGCACCAGCCTCAATTAGCGACACAATCTCCTTCAAATCTTTAAATCCCCAATTTCAACGGAGCATTCATCAGTTATTGATAAACCCAACCCTTGAAAAAACAAAAAAATTTAGACATACTTACGCTACAAAGGGGAGGGAGAAATGGATGTAATAGAATTGGAAGGCGTTGGAAGCTCTTTCATTTGCACATCTTGAGTCATTTTGTGGGAGATGGATTGATCGAAGTCGATTTGCTTTGAAGAAGGTTAGGGCTATATATATCAACACTCGTCAAAACTTATCTTACCACCGGTATAGTATATAAAAACATGGACGATGGGACTTTGAAAGGACCAGATGAGCGAAAAATTTAAAATGAATTGTATTTTGTTAGATAGATTTATTTTACAATTTATTAAAAAAATAATTGATATTATAAGTTATTTTAAAAAGTGTTATTAAAAGGAATTTTACTATTATAAAAAATTTAATCTATTTATATATAATATAATTTATATTCACTATAAATAATTTTAATAAAATAGTGACTAATTTTATCTCTCGCAAAAAATCTCTCACCAATAATATATAGTGAGTAATAATTTATTCACTAATAATATTTTTATTCGAAAATTTTCATCAAAAATTGACGCTAAACATCCTTCTATTATCTCAATTTTGCGAAAGAAAAAAATCTAAATTGTGAAGGATTTTTCTTTCGCTAATAACTATATTGTGACTAAATATTTTTCCTTCATTGTTCCTTCGCTAAACAACTCCTCATGTGAAGGAATAAATTCCCTCACAAAATTTCCTTTGCTACATCCCTATTTTGGTGTAGTGAATCTTCATTACTTGCTAAGCTTGCCCTTGCATTTATTTGTGGAAGGTTCGTCTGCTCTTTCGTTCTTAACTGCAATGTTATTATTACGCAAGAGTGAGCACAATTGCCCACAAGTATAACAATATAATAATGAAATAATAACATTTGAATAAATTAAAGACTTCTGAAACAAAAGCTCAACTTTTTAATCAAGAATGAATAACATGAATCAAAAGATTTCTGAGGGTCATAAGACCTTGAACTATGTCCTAGGTTATCAAGAGTTATATTTGAAACCTTTAACAGGCATAAGACTATGGACTCTTCTTCTCATACCAAGGGGGATCAACCCTTAGTACCATACTGTGCACAATATCTTAACGCTAACGCATAAGTAATCCCCTATACAGGGTTGTTCATCTCAGTTTGACATTCGAGTCTGCACCAAAGGAAGTTTGGTTTGGATAATTCATCAAGGGTACTGAAATTTAGAGCGCTCATCAACTATGGACTAGTCGAATCATAAAGGGTTCACTAGTCTAACAAGGTTTAACAATAATTAATAACTTAACTTGAATAGAATCTCAAAAGGTATACAATAGAATAAGTATTGTATACCAGCATCATGCTTGAAAGATTAATAACTTTAATATACAAGACAGACTTGTCAATAATAATGAGAACTTGCTCAATGTAGAAAGGTGAATTATTCAACTTATATAACGATAACAAGTAGGGTTAGGAAACTTGCCTAGTGCGTAGATTACACTTTAACTAAACTCGTTCCTTGATTTAAATCCTACATATCAATTACTTTCACAATACCAGTCAATAATAACGTACTAAACATCATAAGTTTACTTTTTGTCTAACTCGAATTCATGACTATACTTAGTCAAATTACCATACTTGTTTTCATATAATATTATACTACATGAACAACAAGTTAATTACATCATCAACGATTCAATCAACATGTAATTGTCTTCTTAACTTGGTAAAAATTCCTTTTAATATCTCATTATATGTCTAACAAGTTTTTATGTTCATTAGACTAGATTACTAACACATTTCTATACTTGAATTTTGGAAAAATGCATTTTTTGGACATTCTGCTAAGTGGCGTTGCGGCGCCACTTTTGTACTGGGTCTTGGCACTGCGGCGCCGTGGCGCTGCGGCTGGAAACTTGGCGCTGCGGCGCGGGACTTCAGTTCTGGAGTTGGAACTGCGGCGCAAAACTCCAGATTTTGATTCTCAGTTCGCGAAGAACACAGAGTTCAGCGAAATAAACACCACATGATCATTAATTTCATCAATTTAACATACCCACATGCTAGAATTTATACATAATCAGTACCCAATATTTATAGAGTGATTTTAACCCATTAAAACTCATAATCACAGAATTAATTATGAAAATTTTACTGTTCTTGATGTTCTTGAAGTGTTTAACATAAATTCCTAAAATTCAACGCCACGGATTCGTTATAAGGCCAAATCCAACCATTCAAGTTTTAATTTGTTCATTTTAGCAAGCATAATCATATACAAGTGGAGATTTTACAAAAAAATTTATGTTTGACATATTAAAGTTACGTATAAGGGCCATATGGCCAAAATCCAAACTCTGTAATTTTGAAGCAATCATATACGAGGTAATATAATGTCAAACTGATGATAGAGAACCATCTAATACATAGAGAAACACATTAAAACAACATCTTAACACATATATGTACATAATCCATACTCCTTCCAATTTACAGAGGCTTTACAATAAACTTGAAAGCCATTTTTATAAAACTTTAAAAGACATAAAATAGGAATTGGGTTTAAGAGACTACCCAAGCGTAGATTAGAAGGATTGAAACTTTTTCCAATTTCTTCTTAACTCTCACAATCTCTTAACACTCTCTGAACTTTTAAACTCTCTCCCTTCCTCCCTTTTTCCTCTCTGTTTTTGCCAGACTTAGAAAAATGAAGAAGAAAAGAATACGTAATATAATAAAGGAAAAAGAAACTGATGCGCATAATGGTCAGTTAACCCAGTCATGGGTAACTACTGATAACTCCCACTAAGGCCATGTTTGGCTAGTTTTAAAAACTTAATCCCATTTAATTTAATAACTTTTTTATCATATAGTTTAAATAATGTCACACCCTTTATAAAATAACTCAATTAATTTATTTAATTTAACTTAAATAAAATATAATAATTTATCATAAATTCACATAATCATATAATTAAATTTCTCTTTTAATAAAAATGTCAAATCATTAAATCTCTAATTAATAATTAAATTAATTAAAATAACATTAGGCTTATTAAATATTTCTTTTAATACAATAAGCTCACATAATTACATATATCGAATAATAAAATTTTCCACATTAATTTAATAAATGTAACAAATATAATTAAATTAATCTACCATAATTGCATCAATTAATTATTTAATCTAATAATTAAATCATCAAAAATATTTATTCGCTTCAATAAATATTAAGAATTAAATTAAAAAAATCTCGTTCGTCACATCTTTCCCCCCTTAAAAGGATTCTGTCCCCAGAATCATGACTCAATAAATTCGACCCGTTACATTCTCCCCCCTACAAAGATTCTGTCCCCAGAATCGCTTATAACATTCTAAGTAAATAAATTAGGATAATTCTTCATCATATTCTCTTCGAGTTCCCACGTAGCTTCCTCAGCGTTGTGGTTCCTCCAAATTACCATAACAGAAGGTATTACTTTATTTCTCAGAACTTGTTCTTTTCGGTCGACAATTTGAACAGGAATTTCTTCGTAAGATAAGTCTTTGTCAAAATGTAGGGGTACATATTCAATGACGTGCTTGTAATCGGGTTTGTAGGGTCATAGGACTGAGACATGGAAAACGTTGTGGACATTCTCTAGAGCTGGAGGTAAGGCTACCTCATAAGCAACTTCTCCGACCTTTCTCAGAACTTCAAAGCTTCCAATGAATCTTGGGCTTAATTTCCCTTTCTTTCTGAACCTGATCTTTCCCTTCCAGGGAGAGATCTTTAAAAACACATAACTACCTGGATCGAAATCAACATTTTTACGGTGTGGATCGGCATACTTCATCTGTCTATCTTGAGCTGCTACCAGTCGTGCTCGGATCACTTTGACTATTTCTGCGGCCTGCTGTACCAATTCTGGCCCTAGTAATTATCTTTCACCAACTTCATCCCAATAAATTGGAGTTCTGCACTTTCTGCCGTATAACACTTCGTAAGACGGCATGCCTATACTAGCGTGGTAACTTTTGTTGTAGCCGAACTCTACTAATGGTAGGTGATCATCCCAATTTCCTTTAAAGTCCATCACATAGGCTCTTAACATATCTTCTAATGTCTGAATCGTTCTCTCACTCTGTCCGTCTGTTTGAGGGTGGTATGCTGTACTCATTCGCAATTGTGTTCCCATGCATTCTTGTAGACGTTTCTAGAAATTCGATGTAAAGCGCGGATCTCTATCAGAAACAATTGACACCGGCACTCCGTGCCTCGAAACAATCTCTTTCACATATAACCTTTCCAACTGATCTAAGTTGAATTTGATTTTGATCGGAAGGAAGTGTGCGGATTTCGTCAGTCGATCAACGATAACCCATACTGCGTCGTAGCCTTTCTGAGTCGTCGAAAGGCCAACCACGAAGTCCATTGTAATATGTTCCCATTTCCATTCTGGGATCTCCAACGGTTGTAGCAATCCACTCGATCTCTGATGTTCTGCTTTCATTTTCTGATAGGTCAGACACTTGGCAACACATTCTGCAATATCACGTTTCAAATTCGGCAACCAGAAATGTTGTCGAAGATCTTGGTACATCTTGGTACTACCAGGGTGAATCGAATATCGTGAACTATGAGCTTCGCTCAAAATGTCTTCCTTAATCTCTTGTACTGGCGGTACCCAAATTCTGGTGTCAAATCTCAGTATTCCTTCCTTATCCATCATAAATCTTTGTTCGGTTCCTTCAGATATCTTCCTTATCACCTTTTGTATTCCTCGTCCTGAAGTTGAGCCTCCTTAACTTTATCCAGTAGGGTTGTACCAGATTACATCTGAAATAACTTCTCATCAATCTCCATAGGATACTTCACTTCCAATTCCAATGTCTCCATTTCTGTAATTAGCTCCTCCAGAGCAGTCAACATCATCAACTTCTCCCGACCCTTTCTACTTAAGGCATCGGCAACGACATTCGCCTAACTCGGATGGTATAAAATCTCACAGTCGTAGTCCTTAATTAACTCCAACCACCTTCTTTAACGCATATTCAAGTCCTTCTGCGTGAAAATATATTTCAGACTCTTGTGGTCCGTATATATTTCACACTTCTCCCCGTAGAGATAGTGCCTCCAAATTTTCAAAGCAAAAACTACTGCAGCTAACTCCAAGTCGTGGGTCGGATATCCCTTCTCGTAATCCTTCAATTGTCATGATGCATACGCAATGACTTTGTCATTTTTCATCAGCACACAGCCAAGTCCTTTATGCGATGCATCACTATAAACAAAAAAAATTCCTGTGTCATCTGGAAGAGATAACACCGGTGCTGAACTTAACCTCTTCTTTAATTCTAGAAAGCTTTCCTCACGCTTCTCCGTCCAAAGAAATTTCACCAATTTCTTAGTCAAATTTGTAAATGGAGTTGCGATCTTGGAAAAATCCTGAATAAATCTTCTGTAATAACCCGCTAATCCAAGAAAACTTCTTACCTCCGAAGGTGTCTTCGATTGATCCCAATTAATTACAGCTTCGACTTTGGAGGGATCCAGCGAAATTCTGTTTCTATCAATCACATGTCTAAGAAATTGTACCCTTTCGATCCAGAATTCACATTTTGAAAACTTGGCATACAATTTTTCCCTTCTCAATACTTCCAATGTTAATCTCAAATGCTCTTCATGTTCTTCCTTGGTTTTTGAATAGACCAAAATGTCATCTATAAATACCACTACAAACTTGTCCAAAAATGGCTTGAACACACCATTCATTAGTCCCATAAATGCTGTAGGAGCATTCGTAAGACCAAACGACATTACCAAAAATTCGTAGTGACCATATCGTGTTCTAAACACTGTCTTCGGTACATCCTCTGGTCTCACCTTCAGTTGATGATAACCTATTCTCAAGTCTATCTTGGAAAAGTATCTTGCTCCCTTCAATTGATCAAACAGGTCATCGATCCTCGGTAATGGATATCTGTTTTTGATCGTGACCTTATTCAGTTCTCTATAGTCTATGCAGAGTCGCATTGTCCCATTTTTCTTCTTTACAAATAAAACCGGCGGTCCCCACGGTGATACACTTGGTTGTATATATTTCTTGTACATTAATTCTTGTAGTTGGACCATTAGTTCTTTCATCTCTACCGGTGCCATTCGGTATGGTGGCTTCGATATTGGAGCCGTTCATGGAGCCAAATCGATCACGAATTCAACTGCTCTATCTGGAGGAAGTCCCGGCAAATCATCTAGAAATACGTCTGCAAAATCTCTCACTACTGGTATCTCATCTATTTTCGGATTCTCTTTACGACTATCGACTATGTAAGCTAGATATCCTACACAGCCTTGCATTAACAACCTCCTGGCCTGCATCATCGTCAGACAACTCGCTTGTCTAGGTGACTTGCTACCATAAAACACTACCTTTGACGGAGTCATAAGATTAATACGCTTCTTCTGGTAGTCAATTACCGCCCCATAATTGGATAACCAATCCATACCCAAAATAACGTCAAATTCTCCAAGTCGAATAGGTATAAGATCTACGTTCATGATATTACCCTTAATATCCACTCTACAGTTCTTATGCACGTACTAAACAAGGATTATTTCTCTATTCGCAATTTCTATGTTCATAGGGTAATCCAATTCATCCTTAGGCAAATCTAAATTCTTAGCAAAGTCATCGGATATAAAGGAACAAGTAGCACCCGAATCAAATAAAACATAAGCATTAATTTTATTGATCAGAATGATACCTGACACCACCTCACGAGATTGAACTGCATCCTGCACCGTCATGTTGAAAGTCCTGGCGGTCTTTCGGTTTGTTGCGGTTGGTCCGGTGATAGTTAAGGCATTTCCACTATTGTATCTCCGGTTTCCTCCTGATCCCGACCCTCCCGATCCCTTCTTAGGACAGTCTCTTGCCAGATGGTCCTTCGAACCACAAGTGAAACAAGCACCCTTCTTTGGGTTTAGACAGTTTGGTGCTATGTGGCCTTCCTGACCACAATTGTAGCACACTCGCTTCCCTTTCATGCAAACTCCCAAATGAGCTTTTTCGCAACTTGAGCACACTTCGATCTTCTTCTTCTGCCCTCCTTGTTGACTTCCAGCTGACGAGTTATCCGTCCACTTCTTCTTCTGATTATGACTAGCCCCAGTGCTACTCCTACCAGTCTTGTTATTACCTTCATTCTCACTCTTCTTCTTCTTCTGCACTTGATTATACTTGGTCACCACATCGTTTCCACCTTCAGCGAGGATGGCCTTTTCCAGTACTCCAGCAAAAGTGTTTATCTGAAACATTGATACCTTACTATATACCCAAGGCTTTAGTCCTTGTTCGAATCTTCTGGCTTTTCTCTCGTCCGTGTGTACTTGATACGGGGTGAACCTCGCCAACTCGTTGAATCTAGCCGCATAATCAGGTACGCTCATATTTCCTTGCTTCAATTCTAGAAATTGAACCTCCATTTGGTTCTGCGAGCTGGTCGGGAAATACATCTCGAAGAATATCTCCTTAAATCTCTCCCAAGTAATTACACCTTCACCTCCACGAACTTTGTTTACTTTCCGCCAATAGCTAGCTTCAGACTTCAACATAAATGTTTCAAAGGCGGTCTTTTGGTCTTCTCTAACCCTAGCGACGTTGAAAACCTTCTCCATTTCTATATCCCATGTTTGAGCCTCGATCGAGTTCATGGAACCTTTAAATTCTGGCGGTCCCACCGCCTTGAAATCCTTAAATGTAGTATTTGGTGGAGCTTGAAGTTGATTATTCATTGCTCTAGCTAGCAAGTTAACCAATTGCTGAACAGGATTAGCATTGGCGTTATTGTTGTTATTCGTAGACTCTTCCTGAGCTGGTTGACGTTGTTGTCTTCTTCTTGGCGGCATATTTCTGTTAAAATATATGCTTATTAGATCTTTGTTTATTTCTCTAAATAGTTAAGACATTACTCAACAATGTAACATACTTATATAACACATCATCTCAAACAACTTGATATATATTCATTCAAACTAAAAGTTTTAACATCAAACGATAGCATCACTGCTATTTACATCATCTATCCCGAGATAAAGAATCTACAGGATTTAAAACATCAAAATATTCCTTTGTTTATAAACACATCAAAATTTACATATAAAAACTAGTTAAGTCTTTCACATAATTAAACAAATTCTATCACTGTCTGTCAAGGCGCTGAATAGCCTTGCTACGCATCTCTTCCATGATGTGAGACATCGTCCTGCGATCCAGCATATACGATGGAAGTCCTTCAAACTGGATGGGGTACAACAAAACTCGATCCTGGGCCTCATCCATTACATGATTAAGTGTAGAGTATGTCTCCCCAAGCTTCGCCTTCTTTGCACGACCATCATCTTCCGCAAGATCAGCACGACATGACTCTCTTACCCAGCCTTCCTCTACTATGATCAGCCTTTTAGAGCTTTCCTTCAGTTCCTTCTTCAACTTTTCTATCTTTGTGGTCTTATCTTCGGTTTGACCCTTCTCGTGGAACAAATCCCATTCTACATTTCCCAGTTGTGAGTGAAGAGTCGAAATCTCCCTCTCCTTTTCCTCAAGAGTAATCTGCTGAATAATCGGCCGTTCAGTCAAATCCTGCACCTCATCTCGTAACTCCACGTTACGGTCGTATAACGCGTCGTACATCTCAGCATCAATGGAGTCCTGTGGAAACTCCTCTTCCTCCTCTTCCTCGTCAAATTCCTCCTCAGGATCCTCCTCAAGATCAGTCTCAGGTTCATGCTCCTGACTAACAACGGTGATCAATGGAGATGACTCCCTCTATACCAACTGTTCCCTAACGACATGAATGTATCTGGGCTCCTCCTCTATAGGTACTGTAGGTACTCGGGGTTCCTCCTCCCCTGCTCTACTAGTTTCTCCAACATTTGACATCCTGACAACAAAATTTCGAGTTTTAGTTACTAAGTCGTACTAGTGGGCCCATAATTTAACACATAAGCACATAAAGTCTTTTATTATCTTCAATGAATTACAAAAATTCATTTCCTAGAACTCGATAAGAGTTTTCCATCACTATATTCTTTCTATAAGGCTACTACCTAAGGATTTTCCCCCACCTAAGGTTCATAACTTACAACTTTGATACCAACCTGTGACACCCCCAAATTCGGTACTTCCATTTCCACAGGATTTGGTGTTCACTGTACAAACATCCTCCATCTATCTACCCATAAATAAATGCAAACCATGCAATAGATAGAAATAATAATAAATCTCTCCTTATGGGGTTACATCAACTACATAATAACTAAATTCCAGGTTACTCTAACCTTAAATCATATGTGCGGAAACATATACAAATAAGTCTTAAATAACATCAATTCTAATTATCATTACATAACCACATAAATAATCAATCTTCATTACTTACTAAGCTTTACTAGTGGAAGGTTCGTCTGCTCTTTCGTTCTTAACTGCAATGTTATTATTACGCAAGAGTGAGCACGATTGCCCACAAGTATAACAATATAATAATGAAATAATAACATTTGAATAAATCAAAGACTTCTGAAATAAAAGCCCAACTTTTGAATCAAGAATGAATAACAAGAATCAAAAGATTTCTGAGGGTCATAAGACCTTGAACTATGTCCTAGGTTATCAAGGGTTATACTTGAAACCTTTAACAGTCATAAGACTATGGACTCTTCTTCTCATGCTTAGGGGGATCAACCCTTAGTACCATACTGTGCACAATATCTTAACGCTAACGCATAAGTAATCCCCTATACAGGGTTGTTCATCTCAATTTGACATTCGAGTCTGTACCAAAGGAAGTTTGGTTTAGATAATTCATCAAGGGTTCTGAAATTTAGAGCGCTCATCAACTATGGACTAGTCGAATCATAAAGGGTTCGCTAGTCTAACAAGGTTTAAAAATAATTGATAACTTAACTTGAATAGAATCTCAAAAGGTATACAATAGAATAACTATTGTATAACAGCATCATGCTTGAAAGATTAATAACTTTAATATACAAGACAGACTTGTCAATAATAATGAGAACTTGCTCAATGTAGAAAGGTGAATTATTCAACTTATATAATGATAACAAGTAGGGTTAGGAAACTTGCCTCTTGCGTAGATTACACTTTAACTAAACTCGTTTTTTGATTTAAATCCTACATATCAATTACGTTCACAATACCAGTCAATAATAACGTACTAAACATCATAAGTTTACTCTTTGTCTAACTCGAACTAATGACTATACTTAGTCAAATTACCATACTTGTTTTCATATAATATTATACTACACGAACAACAAGTTAATTACATAATCAACGATTCAATCAACATGTAATTGTCTTCTTGACTTGGTAAAAATTCCTTTTAATATCTTATTATATGTCTAACAAGTTTTTATGTTCATTAGACTAGATTACTAACACATTTCTATACTTGAATTTTGGAAAAATGCATTTTCTGGACATTCTGCTAAGTGGCACTGCGGCGTCACTTTTGTACTGGGTCTTGGCACTACGGCGCCGTGGCGCTGCGGCTGGAAACTTGGCGCTGCGGCGCAGGACTTCAGTTCTGAAGTTGGCGCCGTGGAGTCCTGCGCCGCAGCGTGAAACTCCAGATTTTGATTCTCAGTTCGCGAAGAACATAGAGTTCAGCAAAATAAACACCACATGATCATTAATTTCACCAATTTAACATACCCACATGCTAGAATTCATACATAATCAGTACCCAACATTTATAGAGTGATTTTAACCCATTAAAACACATAATCACAGAATTAATTATGCAAATTGTACTGTTCTTGATGTTCTTAAAGTGTTGAACATAAAATCTTAAAATTCAACTCCACGGATTCGTTATAAGGCCAAATACAACCATTCAAGTTTCAATTTGTTCGTTTTAGCATGCATAATCATATACAAGTGGAAATTTTACAGAAAAAATTATGTTTGACATATTAAAGTTACGTATAAGGGCCATATGGCCAAAACCCAAACTCTGTAATTTTGAAGTAATCATATATGATGTGATATAATGTCAAACTGATGATAGAGAACCATCTAATACATAGAGAAACACATTAAAACAACATCTTAACACATATATGTACATAATCCATACTCCTTCCAATTTACAGAGGCTTTACAGTAAACTTGAAAGCCATTTTTATAAAACTTTAAAAGACGTAAAATAGGAATTGGGTTGAAGAGATTACCCCAAGCGTAGATTAGAAGGATTGAAACTTTTCCCAATTTCTTCTTAACTCTCACAATCTCTTAACACTCTCTGAACTTTCAAACTCTCTCGCTCCTTTTCTCCTCTCTGTTTTTGCCAGACTTAGAAAAATGAAGAAGAAAAGAATACGTAATATAATAAAGGAAAAAGAAACTGATGCGCATAATGGTCAGTTAACCCAGCCATGGGTAACTACTAATAACTCCCACTAAGGCCATGTTTGGCTAGTTTTAAAAACTTAATCCCATTTAATTTAATAACTATTTTATCATATAGTTTAAATAATGTCACACCCTTTATAAAATAACTCAATTAATTTATTTAATTTAACTTAAATAAAATATAATAATTTATCATAAATTCACATAATCATATAATTAAATTTCTCTTTTAATAAAAATGTCAAATTATTAAATCTCTAATTAATAATTAAATTAATTAAAATAACATTAGGCTTATTAAATATTTCTTTTAATACAATAAGCTCACATAATTACATATATCGAATAATAAAATTCTCCACATTAATTTAATAAATGTAACACATATAATTAAATTAATCTACCACAATTGCATCAATTAATTATTTAATCTAATAATTAAATAATTAAAAATATTTATTTACTTCAACAAATATTAAGAATTAAATTACAAAAATCTCGTTCGTCACATCTTCCCCCCCCCCCCCCCTTAAAAGGATTATGTCCCCATAATCACGACTCAATAAATTCGACCCGTTACAAAATTTCACCCTCGAAATTTACGTACGTACATGGTATGCCGAAGAGGTGAGGATACCTTGTTTATATTCTAACACTGTCACAAAACAAAGGTTAATTGACATACCTCATATTATCCATATACCCTGTCCGACCAATTAAATAAAAAATAAACTTAGGTAGGTCATACTAGCGAAGGAATTACGCGTCTCTCCCCTCCTAGTTCTAGTCTCAAATCTCAGTCAGGGATCGTATCCCTAAGCTTTGATACCAATTGTGAAGCCCCCAAAATACGTATAAATCACCCATCTTGGGTCGCTAGATAAACGGTACATAAATTCAAATACAGCTTAATTATACAACCGTCATGTACACTACGACTATCTGAGAGTTTAAACAAGAATATTATCATCTAGACAATATCCACACTCAATGGTGTCCTTATTACAATTATTATCACATTATTCCGTAGAATAGTGAGGACTACAAAAGCCATTTATCCTGGACCATCACTCCATTCCTCGACTCGTCCCAGCTATATTCTCATTTCCTGAAGAGAACAATGAAAGAAAGGGTGAGCTCAACTAGCCCAGTAAGAAATATTATGACTAAGATACTATAGAATAAATTATCCTTAGCCTTCAACAGTATAACAACTGATAGAATACAATAGACAATAAGTTTTAGATCAACAACTACAGCGGAAATAAGCAATCCATTAAAATAGTCAAGTAGAGGATAAAATCTACTATCTTCTATGATTTAAAAAGTGTTTCATCAACTTTATCGCTGAGACTCAGCTTAATAAATAAACCACATCATCGAATCATCCCTCCACCACGACCAATGATATTCATGTAATCATCAATGTTCATGATTATATCGAATAATCTCTAGTCATAATCATACCAACAACTGTCCATCAATGAACTACAGGCCAACGAGGACTTTTACCACATCATTCGTTGCATTACGTTCATGATTATACCGAATAATCCCTGGTCATAATCATACCAAGTCCATTTATGCACGTAAGCCAAAGATGACTTTCATCACAATATAAACATGAGGATGATGACAATGACTAATAATTCAATAAAACAAGTTCAAGGATAAATTTTAAATATTTATAATTTAATTTATCTAGAAATCAATAACGTCCAAATTGTCAACATGATACTGCTTTGTGGGATAAAATTAAAGAATAATATTCATGTACCAAAAATAATTTGGACAGAAAAGAAATATATTTTTGGGGTGAATAGTACTTCAGGAATAGTACCCCGTGAATAGTACCACGACATGAAAAGTGTCCCGAATATCCGAGTGAATGATACTAGAGTGAATAGTAATTGGGTAAATAGTAACCGTGAATAGTAACTCGTGAATAGTACTTCGGCACGAAAAGTGCCCCGAATACCCGAGTGAATAATACTATAGTGAATAGTAATGGGGTGAATAGTAACTCGTAAAAGAAAAAAAATACCAAAGAAAATGATATTTCATGACGAGTACAAAAGAAATGATATCTCATACAAGTATAATAGAATATACGAAACTGCAAATGGATTTTCACCCGCCATGCGGTAATCCACGTAGACAGATCATTTCCACAATTTAATAAAGAAGGAATACGAAGGATCATTCACCATGCATACGGTAATCCACATAGACAGGTTATTCTAACAGAATAATAAAGAATGAAACTAGGTCATGCGTAATCCGCATTGACAGGATATTCTAATAGAATAATAAAGAACAAAACCAGGTCATGCGTAATCTGCACAGACAGGATATTCCAATAGAATAATAAAGAATGTAATAACAACAGAATTCACAAGGCATGCGATAGACCGCATAGACAGGTTATTCCAATATAATAATAAAGAATGGAATAACAGAAAAATTTCACCATGTATGCGGTACTTTGCATAGACATGTTATTTCAACATAATAATAAAGAATGGAATAACAAACCTTACGAGTATTGAAAGAAATAACTCTCTTCATGAATACGAAAGAATAATACGCCTTTACTTTACATGAAAATGGATACTGGAATAGTGAGGTAACAGACTTCTCTTCTTCTTTCTCTCTATAATTTCTCTATATAATAATTGCACTATAGCTTTAGTGAATTAATGAGAAATGAAAGAAGAATGAGCTTCTATTTATAGGAAAATATAGTTTCGATAATTGCATGTTTTGGGGCTCAAAATATTACAGTATAATACCTTCCTCTTTTTCTTCATTTTTAATTTAGTCCTGCAACTATTATCAAACTTGAACCACCTCCCCTAATAGGAAATCATGTGAATCAATAGTTCTAGACATGTGAAAATATGAATTACAGTATAGTACCTCCATCTATACTCCATTTTTAACTTAGTCATGCAAGTATTATCAATCTTGCACCACCACCCCTAATAATACAAGAATGTGAATCAATAGTACACACATGTGAACAAATAGTTATAATCATGTGAATTAATAGCAATTAATGGCTAATTTATTCGATTGGTCAGTATAACTTCCAGACATCAATTAATATCGAAATAAATGTCAATTTCCACTAACACTAATAATTCCAACACAATGGAACTATCAATTTCATTTTTAATCAACACGAACTTATTCATCATTAATATTATAACTCACAATATTTAACAACCAGGTCGTGCCTAGGAAAAAGGGGGCTTTTCGATAAGAATTTCTCCTTATTGGCGCGCAATTAGGTGACCAAACCTCTCCTTGACAGAACTTCTAGACATTGTCAATATTGCAAATAATAATATGAATAACTTTGCCGTCTCAATTATTGATTTAATAATATAACATATTATGCAGATGATACTGTGACAATAATTGAATCAATAATAGGAGAGATATGATGCAGCAATTATTGTAACAATAATTGAATATAACTGAGTGACTTCACACGTAAGCATCAATAATCAATACCGTGTGTTACTATGCAGCCGCGCGTATTACAGTACTTTTTCTACCGGGTAGTTCAAAAGTTTTAACGGTAACACTTTCGCCGTTATTTTTATAAAAAGATATTTCTGTCATTTTATAACTACGAAAATACTTCTGTTGGGGGTTCACCAATGATTGTGTCGTTGTACGAATATTCTCTGTTAAAACGAATATTCCCCGACACAACGAATATTTTATAACAACTTGCTTATTTTTCAAAATTTTCAAATATCACCCTTAACTTTAACCTTTTATCAATTTAACTATTTACTAAATAGAATAATTATAAGAAAATTGAATACTTTCATTTCATAAAATTCGGGGTCTCACAATAGGCATGTGTGAATCACATTACATGTAATTCCATGCTATACATCCATGATTGATCTATGTTATTTAGCTATGTTGGCATACGAGACCATTGATAGGTCTAATTACGGTTATTTTAATGAAGACCGCTTTGATCCTATATTGATGCAACTAATGGACGAGATTGTTTGGATACCATTTAGAACATAAAAACAAATTTCAGGAGCTCACTAAAGTAAAACACATTTCTTAGAATACATATGTGGTCCAGTGGGAGATTGTTGGATAAATTTTTATTAATCTTAATTAGGACCACACATGTATATTATTAATGTATGTTATCATGTATAGGCCTAAATTTAAGTGATCTAATTAAGTTTTAAGTAGGCTTAAGGGTATGTTTGTCATGAAATTAATGTGTAGAGATCGGACTTTTATTTTTAAATTGATGAGGGGCCAATTTAAAAATACTAAAAGATAATAACTGCCATTTAGCAATTTCTTCACAAGGCAGTTTTCTTTATAATGGGGTCATGGTCCCCAATTAAGCGTATATTTTTTCTCTTCATTGTTTTCTCTGTATCCCCATCAGATCTCAACCTGTTTGATCATCAGATCTCAACCTGTTTGATCAAACAATATTATGGAATCTGGTACGCTTTCGTTATGTCCTTTCTTCTTCTTTTGTTTCAACATGGTTATATTTATAAACATATTTAGTTTTAGTAATTAATTTTCATCAATATAAACCAATAACAACCCTCAAAAATAACACATTCTTGGTATACATCTTCAACAAGAAGAATAACAAGAGAATACCAAAAAATAACACCAACTCTCGTAAAAAATGTATTAACAATGTACAACAAAACTTGATGCTCAATCCCATGCATGGTTCAGATTGAAGAACAACAGGTTACGGAGTCACCCACCAAAAATCAGTTTAATCGGACCACGAATGACTTTTTGATCACTGAATTACAAAATACTGTACTACTGGAGGAATCAATTTTTCCTTCTTTTTAATCGTTAACCCGAGCAGGCGAGCAGTGTATTTTTATAGTTTTATCAGTAATTCTTATTCTGTTTTTCTTTGTTTTTTTTTTAATTTACTGCATCAGCGTTTGAGTCGAGCCTAGTCTTTTTTTTAACATTCATGGAATTTCTGTTGCAGAGATTCTCTCACTAGGGTTTCAGGTTGTTTGTCATGACCTTCATGAAAATCTTTATGTGAATTGGAACAGAGGCATGAGGATTGAGGTTTGAACTGAAATAGAAAGCAAGGCTTAGGTTTTTTTTATTTTTATTTTATTATAATTATTATTATTATTATTATTGATAAAAAAATTACCAAAAAATTTTCACATGTCACATTCTCTCTGTTGGGACAATATATTAAACAATTTTGGGACCGCTTATTCGGACTTCTTTCTTACAAGAATTGGAAAGATGTTTTCTAACTTTCCTTTTCATGTTTTTTTAGCCGTAAACAAATCGAATTTCCCACTGGCGCGATTCAGCTCGAATTGATAAAGTCCGACTCAAACTTGTTAAACAAATCCAGCTCAAACAAGCGACTTTATTTGTTTAGTTAAATGAGTAAACCTCAAATAGTGGGGTGTTTAGCTCAAGTCTTGCTCGCTTAAGTCAATCTCAAGTAAGTCAAACACTTTTAACATATAATGAATTATTTTTTCTTAATTTTGTAATAATAAGTTTAACGAGTCTGACTCAAATTCGGCTAGACTCAATTCACTTAAGCTCGACTTATTTATTAAACGAGCTGAATTTTTACATCAAATCTCATATTCGTTTAAATCCGAACGTAACTCAACTCATTTAACTTTTTTTATGAGTTCGAACGCAATAGTTGAAAACTGGTTCGACTGAGCTCATTTATAGCTCTCTATTTCTCTTCTTCCCAAATGAACTTCAAATCTTTGTTTAGATATCTCCAATTGTATTTTTGTTAGTTTATTTGTGTTCGTTACCGTAAATCTTCATTACCCTTCTCTTTCTCTTTCATAAGTTGGAATGTCATATTCTTGCACCTAACTATTTTCACTCTATTATTATGCTTACTGCTTAGTAAACTTATCATCTGTTTTCAAAATACTACCTATGCCCATAATGGCATGATTAGGGAAGTATTGACTTCCACTAAAATATTAGTTATGTTTTCAAATGAGTCTCATTTGATTTATTTTTCTCCCAATTTTTGTAGTTTGATCAAAATAAAATACATTTAAAAAAAGTATATGTAGGGTCGGATTCAAGATCTGTTCCCAGTATGAGAAGAATTTTTTTTGGGCTGAAAACTGAAATGAAGGCTAAAGCTTAACGAGTTATTAAGCGAGAGTTTGAATACATTATACATCTCGTGTGTTTAGTTCTTTTTAGAGTAGTAGTAGTAGCTAGGTTAAGTTTTTTTTATCCTCTTTAAGTTTTAACTTTTCATAAGCCAGAGTTTGAATTCATTATACACCATGTGTGTTTAGTTCTTTTTAGAGTAGAAGTAGGTTAAGTTTTTTTTTTGCCACCTCTAAATTTAACTTTTTCATAAATCTGGTTTAATAAGTTTTATTTTTATCTTATCCATACACCTATAAAAAAAAAATTCAGTATTGCCCTATGAATAGATCCGAGCTTAGGTTGTCTTTACCAAACCTGAAAACACGAAAAATAAAATAAAATTTGAAGTCAAATGAGATTCTACAATTATCATACCCTAGTAAAGAGAATGTTAAATCATTCTCTCTTTTTTCCATTTAAATTTTAAACGGTAAAGCATACCTCACATTAATTAACCAAAGAGCTAGCAAACAAAGGGAAGCAGTTGGCCACTTGGCCTAACCCAACCGATCCCCAGCTTCCCCTTAGCTACCCACATAACATTGTAATATATTATTGAACCCTGCATAATAAAGAAAAAAACAATTAAAATTCATATAATTATCTGAAAAATAATAAATAATCACATCTTCTTAATAAGACATAATAAATTCATTATCATAGACCTGGTTATCATGAAACTTCATGATAAATTGGTCAATTGATCAATACAATACTGACACGCGGAGAGAGAGATCACCTCCCGACGTTTTGACAATATATTGACTAATTGACCAAAATTAACTTTATGCTAATCACTCTCCATTATCATCATCTTAATTTTACTACTCCGTTTTCTTTTGCATATTAAGGTTCATCCTCCTTTAGTCTGAAAAAAATACTTGTCGTTTTAAATTGCTTCGTTGAATGACACATTTTGAATAACATTTACACTAGAACTTATCAAAAACAATAATTAATTCTTCTTCTTTGCTCTTTTTAACAACATTTTATCATATCTAAAATATCATGCATACTCATTATTTGAGTATTAAATATTATAAAATTCAAAATTTGGATGATAAACTAGCTTGAAAATATTAACAAAACTAATAATTTCTTGCCAATTAAGCACGATATAATTCAAAAAATTATATAGAGGGTAATGTCCTTCAAAGTAATTAAATACCAACATATATACTACCAAAATGAAATGTGTATAAAAAACATTTGGTATCAAACTATAAATATACTTTTTTTGGAAGCCAACTATCAATATACTTAACAGATGTTTCAAAAAGAAAAATATACTTGGATATCTTATGGGACAGAATTTATAAAAAAAATTAATTTGAATGTGTGTGTATATAAGTATTACATTATTTAAAAAAAAATCATAGGATAAATTAGATATTTGATAAATGTATGAACTCTGTGGGCCCAGGTGCAAAATTAGGGTTCACATGACTTAATTAAATTAAATGCACAATTAGGGTTCCACGACATCATTAAATGCGCAAATTAGGGTTAACATAACCTAATTAAATGAAGACGGATAAGTCAGAAATAAATGGGCTAAACCCGGGAGAAGCCTCCACGTGTCTCGAGACAGAAGGCTCGTGGAGGCGGCTCGTTTTGGGAATTGATTGAGAGATTGGATTGGTGGCTAGAAAGACAGGACGATATAGGCATTATTCTAATGACTAAAGGGTATTTCTGGAATTTCCCTGAAGACATGTGTCTGGCATGTGATTATTTAAATTCCAGGAAGCTCTATAAATACCCATTCCATTCTATGAAGGAAGGGGGACCTCTCTAGAGACACAAGACTTGAACTCTTTTGGTGACTTAAGGCTTGAATATTCCACCTAAAAGCACTAAAGGGTTTGGATACTCGCTCTCAACTCAAAGAACTCAACAAGAAGGCTCTTGGAATCTCGATAACCCTAACACGGTTTTCGGATTCTAGGGGTTCTGCCACGCATCGTTGGAGTAATCGTCCACCTGTCGTTCTCCCCTCTTCAATCAATCAATCAATCAATCAATCAATTACGTGCTCTTCGTGGATTTCTCTCCTCCTCAGCCAACACGAAACTCTAACTGGCAAGGCACAATTTCCTTGCCCACATTTATTTGGTGACTCTGATGGGGAGGTGTAGAATTCGTGAAGGGTATGCCCACAACTCAAAGTGGGAGAACAACAGGAAGAGCTTCACCAACAAATAGCATTACCTCACCGGGTCCAGTTCCAAGGCAAGCAAGTCAAGCTTTCCAATGCGTGAGTCTAAATTTTAATCAACCCATCCTTGAAGAAACATCGGAAGGAAGTTCAACATCATCATACATGGTTGAGCAACAACCAGCAAATGTCAGGCAGACAGGCGTGAGAAGGCAAAGCGAGGAAAAAAGGGGAGAGCAGACAAATGCTGTGCAACTGGAGATACTCAAGGCATTGAAGGAAGCACGGGAAGGACAAGGGATGATGATGGCTATGATGCTAGAGATGCAGAAGAAGCAATAGGAAATGGGAAATTCCCATCATCAGTTGATGTAGATCCCCACCTTCAAGGCCATGTTCCCAGACAATTCACAGGAAGAACAAGTAGGAGAGGAGGACAACAACAATGATATCAACAATAAGGAGAATCAGACTGCACCTCTATTGACGGAGAATCAATCCGTTCCAATCATCCACTTAGAACCTCAGAATAGTGGTGACGTGCCACAACTCAGTCAACCTCAGACAAACGTCATTCCGATTACTATCCCTATATTTTCACAAGTGCATATGCCAACCATCCCAAGCCTCGTTCAACGAACCAGCCCACAAGCACCACCGAAATAGAATTTACATGATGTCAGTATACATCAGCCAATTTCTGTACCACGGAGAGTCCATACCACGAGCCAATATGTGACAAAGGATGATATGATCGATGTGATCAATCAACTTCACAAGAAGACATCCCGACCTTCAGAGTTAGACTTTACTCCACCTTACCCGACACATATTCGGAGACAACCCTACCCGGCAGGGTATATCGAGCATCCCCCCATAATTTCCAAAATACAATGGGGAGAAAAAAAATGCCAGGGAACACATTACCAGGTTCGTGGAGTCGATGTCTGCATGGTTAGGATATGATGAAAGGAACAATCACAATTTGATGATGAGGGAATTCAACAAGACTTTGACGGATAATGCCTTCAGTTGGTACTACAACTTGGAGAAGGGATCAATCCATGATTGGGATCATCTAAAATTGTAATTTCTTAAGAAATTTTTCTATGTGCAGAAACAGATAACCATCGTAGAGCTCATGCAATTCAAGCAGAAGCCAAACAAGGAGCTATCAGATTACATGGATAGGTTCAGGGCCCAAGCATAGAAGTGTGTAGAGCCAATTGAAGAAAAGAACTTGGTTAATACTATATGCAACAATAGTGCTTTAGACGCCTTTAAGCCCCACCTCATTACCAAGGCGTGTGATTCATTTGTGACCCTCTCATCTTTTGTATAAGACTTGGGGGGAATCATGACATTTCCCACCAACCATACGATGGATACATTTAAGAGCAAGAGGACAACAACTGTGGCTTTGATGGATTCTCAGTCAAAACCACAAGGGGGAAAGAGGGAGAAGAATGAGAAATTTGAACAAAGCAGAGAAAAGCATGGAGATAAGTATACCAGAATGCCAGTTCTGGAGGCTATCACATACAGCGAGAAGGCGTTCAGGAACCTGTACGAACAATGGGTCGAGCACGGAGCGGTGAAATATCCAAGGCCTCGGTTGGTTGTAACGGAAGAAATGAAAAGAAGACCAGACTTTTGTGTATACCACCAATACGCAGGACATTCCATTATGGACTGTTACAGTCTGCGGAGGATATACCATGAGAAACTGGCGGCCGGGGAGATTGAACTAGGAGAAGAAACGTGCAACACTATCACTCATGGTGTAGTCCCGGACGTCAAGAACTCAAATACTAGCTCTATGTACCATAAAAAAAACTCTAAACTACAGACGAATTAAAAATCCACCCAAGATGGTGGTCCACCAAAAATGATGGTTTAAGTCCTCAGGAATATCCCTAGCCAAGTAAATTGGATGACCAAGGGAGGAGGCACAAGAATTGATGTCTAAAAAAACACCCAAGATGGTGGTCCACTCTAAACGGCGGTCAAGTCCTCGTAGACTGCACTTGCCAAGAAATTGGACGATCCAAGTGACGAGGCACCCGATTTCAAGTTCTCGTAGACTATACTTGCCAAGATATTGGACGACCCAAGTGACGAGGCACCCATTTTCAAGTCCTCGTAGAATGAACTTGCCAAGAAATTGAACGACCCAAGTGACGAGGTACCCGATTTTAAGTCCTCGTAGACTATACTTGCCAAGAAATTGGATGACCCAAGTGACGAGGCACCCGAGTGTTACACTTTATCATCAAAATTGAACGAGGCACCTGACTATAATTCCTCAGACTAAAAAAATTATACATTCAACTTTAATAAAAGTAATTGAGGCACTTGAGTATTAGCCCTCAACCCCGAAAAAGGTACACTTTATCTCTAAAAGTGGTGAATGTTATGCTTTCGCCGACAAAAGTAAGATTTATTATATGAAACGTTATGCTTTTCGTTAAAAGAAATTTAATTATCAATAAATTTGTCAAACTTTCACTTATACTTGATTATTTCTTCTGATTTAAAAAAAAGAAAAAAAAAAGAAGAAGAGGAAAGTATAGATTCAAGTGTTAGTTTGTATGAAATATATGCACATGATTTTTCTGATACAGGAAATGAAAAAAAAACTACGAAAGTTCATGATCTAAAGGGCATTACCTGTCGAATTGAAGAGAGAGGAATACCTAAAGCTTGGTCTTCGTGGCTATCAGGTATTCGAGGCTATCAGCAGGTCTACGAAGCTATCAGCAGGTTTTCAAGGCTATCTTCCGGTCTTCGATGCTATGATTAGGTCTTTAAGGCTATCAGGTCTTCGATGTTATCAGGCCTTCGAAGCTATCAACAGGTCTTCGAGGTTATCAGCAGGTCTTCGAGGCTATCAAGCCTTCGAGGCTTTCAGGCCTTAATGGACTTCTTGGTTCTCAATGACTTCTTGATTCTAAAGAAAAGAGAAATTCCAAGATAGGGTAAGAAAAATTAGATCAAAGATTTTCAAAATATCCCAGGAGAGCTCCTCTAAGGTTCGCCTTTCTAGGGTTTTCTCCCCTAGAAGTTCCCTCTCCTAGGACTTTCGTTTTTGAGGTTTGCAAAACATAAAGCCCCGCGAAGTGTTCATACACTAGAATCAAGACTTCAACACTTATAATATTTTGCGTGATCATCTCACCAAAGGCGTGACTCACGCGTAGGGGTCAAATGCTTACCGATAGATGGAATAGACATCCACCAGAGTAAAGGTGCATTCACCCCAAGCAGTGATGAATGTGCATATAGAAGAACACCATGGTCTTATTGGATACGAATGTTCCTACATAGCTGGATACAAGAAGAATGTCAGCTATCCACATAATCAGCATTTCCAAGTAGCTCGTCGATCCAATGTTGCTATTCTTGAAGGTGGTTAGATGAATCAGACAAGAAGTTATCCCAACCTCCACAAGCCACTGCATATAGAAACAAGCCTTCCTTCTCTGGTGGAGGAAACATTGTATGGTCAAAATTCTGGACTTGCTTCCAAAAGACGTCAAAAATACCAAAGGAGGGGAGTCATTGAGAAACAGGGCCTCCTTGGTTGTTCCCAAGTCTGCAGAATGTTCAACGGGGAGGGCCTACAAGAAAAAAGAATTCAGCATAAGGGATCTAGAAAGCAAAGAAAAGATGTCAAATAAAGTGCTTGAGCTCGAAGTGCTCACCATGGCAAAGAGGAAAGTATGAGAGTTAAGCTTCAAAATACCTGAAAAAAGAAAAAACAATGTCAGAAAGTGTTAGGAGTCACAATTATGGAAGAAAAAAATTCCTGAAAATTTTCGAAAAAACTTCGGTTGGCCAAATGGCATCCTTCGGAGCCTTTTTGGACTTATAACTGAATACATCATGGTCGTTGGCAATGACTTTTGCAGGGCTCGTCGCTACGGTCGTTTTGATATATTACTGGCCCCAAAACTCCAAACGGATCAAAAGTTACGCTCCAAATAGTAACTGCTCGTCCCGAACTTCATTTTTTTCGCCCAAAAACATAGATTTCCCCTAGGGTTCGGCCCCCCTAGGGTTCAGCCCCCCTAGGGTTCAGCCTCCTAGGGTTCGCCCCCTAGGGTTTTAGTCATCTGGAGCGGTTTCACTGCATGTAGAGCATTTTTTCTTCGTGGAAAAATGTCAAGTCTTTCTTTATTATCCAAGGGAAAAAATAGAGATGTAATCAAGGTAATGGAGCTCGGAAGACAAAAGAAAGATTGGGGAGTCCTGAAAAATAAATAAATTATTGTGTAGGGTTTGGCCCCCTAGGGGCTTTTCCCTCTCTTCATTCTTTTGATGAGGTCCTGTTGCTCCACAAATCAACTGCTTGGAACGAGTGGTCCTTCGCCACTAATATTATAGCCTTTCTCTGATGAATTCTGAGGGAAAAACCAAGATATGATCAAGGTGATGGGGCTCGAAAGCACATAAAGACTACAATTGCCTGGAAAAAAAAGAAATAGAGGAAGCAAGTCAAGAAAAATAGAAGAATGAATGAAGCTCCAAGGCTCGGGTTCCCTATAGGGTTTGGCCCTATAGGGTTCAACCCCTAGGGTTCGGCCCTATAGGAAGGAATTCTCATTGTTACATCTCACCCGAGTTAAAGAACGTCTCCTTGCTGCTCACTTGATGCTCTTCTTGGCTTGTAGGAAGAAAGAAAATTTAAAATGAAGCAAGACAAAAAGTGAAAACTTGAATGACTTGAAAGATGCATATATATATGAATACATGTATATGTTTTTAAGTATGCTTGCACCAAAAGAAGAAGCAGTTACCATGCTCCTATTAAGGGAATGATTTGATCCAGTTTCCAAAAGATAAGTAGATTTGATCTTGCTTCTGAATAGAAGTATATAAATATTATTTCCTAAATATAGAACATATATGATTTTTTATTTTACTCCCAACAAAGGGAAATTTTAAAATATATGTTTGATTTTCCTTCTTAATGATAATAAGGAAGGATCTTATCTTCAAAATCAAATAAAGAAGATTTAATTTTATTTCCAAAATAAAATTAAGATTTGATTTGATAAAAAAGAGAGGAAAGATTTAGTGTACCAAAAGAAAGATTTTTATTAAATTGAATTTTATTTGGTAATATTTGGTGATCTTCGCCTTGTTTTTAATTTCCAGAAATAAGGAAACAAATATTGGGCAAACTATGAAAAGATTTTAAGAAGATTTTCCAATATGTCCAAGGAAAAGCCCTGCTAGGTTTTGCCTCCCGAGGGTTTAACCCTAAGGGTTTGGTTTCCTAGGGGTTCCCTCTTCTAAAATCCTTATCTTCAAGACTTGTAAAGTGGAGTCCTACAAAATCATTCAAAAGCTCGAAGTATTCTTGCACGATCGTCTATTTGAGAATACGACTCTTGCGCAGAGGGAAAATGTGGGCCCAGGTGCAAAATTAGGGTTCACATGATCTAATTAAATTAAATGCACAATTAGGGTTTCACGACCTCATTAAATGCGCAAATTAGGGTTCACATAGCCTAATTAAATGAAGACGGATAAGTCAGAAATAAAGGGGCTAGACCCGGGAGAAGCCTCCACGTGTCCCGAGGCAGAAGGCTCGTGGAGGCGGCTCATTTTGGGAATTGATTGAGGGATTAAATTGATAGCTAGAAGGACATGGCGATATGGGCATTATTCTAATGACTAAAGGGTATATCTGAAATTTTCCTGAAGACATGTGTCTGGCATATGATTACGTAAATTCCAGGAAGCTCTATAAATACCCCTTCCATTCTATGAAGGAAGGGTGACCTCTCTAGAGACACAAGACTTGAACTCTTTTGGTGACTTAAGGCTTGAATATTCCACCTAAAAATACTAAAGGGTTTGGATACTCGCTCTCAACTCAAAAGACTCAACAAGAAGGCTCTTGGAATCCCGATTACACTAACACGGTTTTCGGATTCTAGGGGTTCTGCCACGCGTCGTTGGAGTAATCGTCCACATGTCGTTCTCCCCTCTTCAATCAATCAATCAATAACGTGCTCTTCATGGATTTCTCTCCTCCTCAGCCAACACGAAACCCTAACTAACAAGGCATGATTTCCTTGCCCACAAACTCATTTCACATTAAATTAAATAAGTGTATGTTACTCACTTTATTACTGTTTGGTGTGCAATTAATAATTTAGGTCATGTTTGTTTGCAATGATTATAATCCCGAAATTATAATCCATGAAATTATAATCCCTAGACTATTAATCTTAAGATTTAATAGTCTTAGTCATATGTTTATTTTTTATGGGATTATTCATATGATAACTTAAAATAATCTCATGTTATATTTGTTCTTTTTAAGATTAATTAAAGTATTGAACACTAAAGAAATCCTTTTTGTTACTTAATACTCCTTCCATTCCAAAAAAATAAAATAGAAAATATTCTCATTTGTAAAATTTGCAAATATTAAATATGCATATTTGTTATATGTTTTCCCTAAAAATATGTAATTATTAGTTTAATAATGTTGAGATGATAATGAAATAAAAATGACAAAATTAAGATATTTTGTTATTTTATATTAATATCACTAAAATAGAGAGCTCTTATTGTTATACTCCCTCCGTCCCAAATTAATTGCTTAGTTTTGACTTTTTAAAGTCAAATTGACCATTTTAAAACTAATCTTTTTACTAATTTTACTAAAATATAGGTGAAGAGATTACAACCAAAAGAAAGTATATACAATTTATTACTAATCCTAATTTTTATAATTTTAGAAATATATTTATATATGCTTAATTATTAATTTTAAAAATAGTCAATTTAATTTAAAAAAATCAAAATTGAGCAGTTAATTTATGACGGAGGGAGTATTTTTTTTGGGCGACAAATAAAACTCTTTCCGAAGAACATAAAGTGTAGTATGCAATTAATGATTTGGATTATTTCTTTTCATGAGTTTTATACAGACCATGCCACTTTTTTACTTTATTAATTGCTTGCCTTTTGTATCATTGAGTATGCTTTGGGAGAATTTAGTATTGTCACTCCTTGATATCAAGTTATCAACAGACACTAATGAATTATGATGCTTAAGAATCCTCTCTCTCTCTCCCTCTCTCTCTACAAAGATAATTTAAGGTATGTTTTAGTTAAATTTAGTTAAAGGGTGTTTAATAAAAACTGAATGAATCTAAATCTAAATCTGAATTAGTTGAATTAGTTGAATCTGAATATGAATGAAAAAAGTTGTTTGATAATTAATATGTTAGAAACATCTAAAATTTTATTATTTTACCCCTCTGAAAAAAATTCAAAGTTGTTATAAATTAATTTAATATTACTTAATGTAATAGTTAATTTTTTTTTAATTTTTTTACTTTATTTAACTGCTCATTCAGCCAAAAAAATCTGACTTAGCCATTCAGCTCAATTATTTGACCGATTCAGTCATTCAACCATTCAGATGTATTCAGTCCTAAATTAATAAACAGCCCCTAAGAGTACTTAACAAAATCACGTAATTTTGTATAAAAGTTGTAATTAAAGATTTTTTTCTGTAAAATTCAAAAATTAAAAACTTAACCTTAGGGGTAAAACTAGGTTGTTTTATCAAATAGTTTTAGCCAAGCTTGGCTAAGACATGTCTTAGATTATTTTTTTTCTTTGTTCCAAATTATAAGATTATTATTGACTTTCGAAAAGTCAATTTAAGATATTTTTAAATTTAAAATTGACATGTGATTTATTAAAGTTTTCAAAACAATAAATCTTATAACTAATGGTACTTTTTAAATTGTTTATGATATTCATAATTGTATTAACATAAACTAAATGAATTTAGTCATTTAAAAATGTTTGAAATTGATTTTTTAAATTAAAATTAATATTAATCTTATAATTTGAAACGGAATGAGTATTATCATGTGTTCTGTTAACAACATATCATTTGTCGTGTAATGTGAAATAATTTTCGCTATGCACACAATTTGCAAAGTTAACAAAATTCTTAGGGGCGGATCTATTTATAGGGCATCATAGGTAGAGCTGTCAATGTTGAATTTTTTTAAAGGTATAGGGATAGGGGCAAAAATAAAATTTAATAAATTTAAGAAGATAAATTTAAGAAAAAGTTAAACTTAGAGGGACAAAAAAATTAAAATTATTACTACTCTAAAAAGAACTAAACACACGGTGTATAATATATTCAAACTCTCGCTCTCTAACTCGTTAAGCTTTAACCTTTCACTCTAGTTTTCAACCCAAAAAAATTTGTCACTGCTTAGAACAGATCCTAAATCCGCCCTTAAAAATTCTTGTGTATGATATGAACTTGCCCACAACAACAATAAATTCTAACTAATTAACAAATTTAAGTAAGAATTAATATGAATTGTCATACTTCTAATTATTTTGCTTTTCTTGATTTCTAATTTATTCATGACTGACAATTGTGTTGTCCGTCGGCTGCTTTATATGGCTCTTTAGCTTAGTTTATACGCGTTTCACATGTTTCCATAATTACATTTATAGAGCTATTAATTATATTCTTTCTTTTGACATTCTGTAAACAAACAAAACATCAAAAAGCAGTAGGTATAAAGTCCAGCTCAATTTAGGAATATTGATGAGCTAGCTCCTTGGAGTTGAGGATGGGTAAATTTTCATCAAGTTCAATAGTAAAAGGTTGTATTTGTAAAAATTAAATCCACTTACATTTCCTTCAATTAATGAGTTGCAACTCTGTAGTATACCATGCGGTGAGATGAGACACTTTTAAATGTAATTTTTTTTTTTGATAATAGTGATTTTATAAGAGTTAAAGTGTCTGGCTCCACAACTGCAAGAGTATTTTGTTTAGAAAAAAAAATTCAAATTATGTAGGTATGAACTTTTAACTTTCCTTCAACAATTTAAAGAGAAATTTGTAAAAATCTCAAATTGGTTATTTTTTTTAAAGTGTTTTAGGCCAAAATCTCTACCGACTAAAAGCAGTTGAGGGTCACCAAATTTTAAAATATTTTCATATTTATTCAAAAGTGACTTTACTCTCCAGCAAACGAGCTCTTACTATTGAACTTTATAATGAATTGATCACCCTTAACTCTACTGAATTAGGATTCCTTTGAACCGGATCATGATTCATGAAGTTGTTCCTTTACCTTTAAACCTATATATACATATTCCATATATACACACACTTTCATGAGACTACTTAAGTGACCCTCAAACATTTACTTACTCGAATCCCCTTTATATTGTTACATAAGCAACCACCAATTCCTATCATCACCAACCATCTCCCTCCCTCCCACATACAAGGGCAAATTCTGGTGTTGGAATTGTGTGTTTGTTGCTGATTTTGTTAACTGCAGTTCCAAGTTAAGCCGGACTCTAGGACATGTTTGTTTGCAAGGATTATAATGTCGAGACTATATTCTCATAGATTATAATTCAAGAGTATTAATCATATGATTCTTAGTTACATGTTTGTTTTTTATTAGATTATTTATGGGATAACTTAAAATAATCTCATGTTATGTTTGTTTTGTCTAATATTATTTGAAGAGTTGGATAAAAACTTATCGTTTGGACTATCATACTATCATACCCTTGCCACTACATATTCTCATTATTTTAGTATAGATAGATAGGATAAGATACATCTATCTTTTTAAACAAAGTTTAATGTTAATTTTGTGCACAAAGTTTTGTCCCAAATAGTAGGGATTAAAATACCTAGCTAGTTGGACATGGTATTAAATAATCTCCCATTTCAAGTCATTTTGTTATCTCGGGACTAATAGTCTCAAGTCTATTTTTAAAAACAAACAATAAATTTGAGATTAATAGTTCAACCCCAATTGCAATTCTTTCAAAGAAATTTAGTCCGGAACTAATCTGGTTGGGCTCTTAATGCTACATTTGAATTGGAGGAATGTAATTGATGAAGGAATGGAATAGAGAAGGGAATGAAATGTTGAATGGAATAATTCATTCTATTCTTGGATAGAATGAGTCATTTCATACCATTGCTCAAGAAATAAAATTCACAAATTTGGTCGGAATGAGAATGATTTATTTCATTTCAATAGAATAATCAAACATTTTTTTTTCATTTTATGGGAATTCCATTCTCTCCTTAATTCCTACAATCCAAACATAACATTAGTATTGATTATACGACCTGGGCTAAAGACAAGATATTTAAAGTTGGATATATTTTCTAAAATATATTACTATCAAACTAATTAACTACTAATTAATAAACTTAAGTAACAATTAATATGAATTAACATACTTCTATCTTTTCTTGATTTCTAATTTATGCATGATTGAGAATTGGGAAGTCCTTCGGGTGCTTTATGGCTTTAGCTTAGTTTATACGCGTTACACATGTTTCCATTTCTGGAGCCCTTAATTATATATTCTTTATCACATGCTGTAAACGAACAAAACATCAAAAGCAGTAGGTATAAAGTCCGACTCAATTCAGCAGTAGGAATATTGAGCTAGCTCCTTTAGGGATGGACACTTTTTGTCAAGTTCAATAGCAAAAAATTGTATTTGTATAAAATATAGTTGTATTTCCTCCATCTTCAATGGTCTTCCATTAATGAGATGTAACTCTGTGTTATAAAAATGCTACTTCATACGCGAAGAGATGCAATGTGATGCGGTGAGCTGAAACACTTTTAAATATAATTAAAGTTTTCGATTATAGTAATTTTATAAGAAAATTAAAATAGTGTTTAGCTCCACAAATATAAATGTACGTGCTTTTTGGAAAAACTAATTAAAAGATTGAATTATACACAAGTGTATGCTATGAGATTTTAATGTTTCTTCAACAACTCAAGGACAAGTTTGTATATTGAGTTTAAGCTAAAAGTATTGCTATCAAAAAAGCATAAATTTTTAACTTATTTTAAAAGTGCTTAAATCCAAAATCTCTACTCACTAAAAGCAATTATAGAGGGTTCATATAGATTCAAAAATGATTTTATTACATTGCACCGTTCAGCCAAATGCGCTCTTACAATTAAACTTTACAAAGAATTGACCACACCTAATTTTAGTAAATTCAAATTCCTATTAACCTTATGTAAGTAAGGTCATAATTTTTTGTTATCTGACAAAATTAGCGAATTTTATGTAATCCAAATCCCTCTCTACCTTTACCTTTACCTTTACATATACAACTATACATATTCCATATATATACACATTACCATTAGACCAAGTGAACACCAAAACATTTACTTACTCCAATCCACTTTATATCATTATATAAGCAACCACCAATTCCCTATCATCTCCAACCATCTCCCTCCCTCTCACACACAATGGCAAATTCTGGTACTGGAATTGTGTGTTTGTTGCTGATTTTGTTAATGGCTGTTCCAAGTTTAGCCACAGACTATACCGTAGGGGACTCATCTGGTTGGGCTCTTAGTGTTGATTATACCACATGGGCTAAAGACAAGACCTTTCAAGTTGGAGATAATCTTGGTAAGTTTGCCATTTTCACTCAATTATATAATACATGTACTAACTCATTTTACTATTAAGCTATATTTCAACCACATTGTTAAAAAAAATTATGGCTTTGCCCTTGATGTACAGTTTACAATCTATATTAACGGGACAAAAATTCTGAGTTATGACATTTATTTTTTCTTGGGCAAATTTACCCTTGAAAAATATTTTGGTAGGGTGATTCTAGTAGTACAACAGACAAGGGCATTTTGTCAAAAAAAAAGTGATAAAAATGTCTGTCCATTATTTTACCTGATTAATTTCACCTCCCATATTTAACTTCGAAAATCCATGTTAATATAGTTTTTCTATTGTTATTTTTGACAACGTATGCCATTACAATTTAGTGATTTTAGAGATTCATTTCAATTTTAGAGGCCTAAGTGAAATTGGAGAAGAAAATCAGGAGAGGAACGTAGGGGTTATTTATTTTTATTATGCCGGGCGAGCATTATTTTATTACTGACGAATTGACTCGAACTAGTAATTTTTAATGATTTTTAAGCTTTAACAACACTTATTTCTGCTTGAAATTGTAGTGTTCAACTATGGAACAAGTCATACTGTGGATGAAGTGAAATCCACCGATTATAGCTCATGCACGGTCGGAAACTCCATCAGCTCCGACAAAAGCGGCTCCACCACCATCCCACTCAAGACTGCCGGCACACATTACTTCATTTGTGGTGCAATTGGCCATTGTAGTGGTGGTATGAAACTAGCTGTGACCGTGGCTGCCGGAGGAGCTACCCCAACGCCGTCTGGAAGCTCACCGCCATCCGGCACCGGTTCTACTAACTCCCCGACACCACCTACGACTCCATCGGGCCGTGTCCCGGATTCATCTCCATCGGGGAGTGTTTCTCCATTTGCTGCTGCTCTGTTTAGTGCTTGTGTTGGGTTGGTGTATAAGCTTATTGTCTTTTAAGTTTGGGGCAAATGTGGTAACTCTAGCCAGGATAGAGACAGTGCTTTATCTTTATATTTTTTTCTCTCTTTTCCGTTGGTTATAAAAAAATACTCCCTCCGTCCCAAATTAATTGCTCAATTTTGACCTTTTTAAGTCAAATTGACTATTTTTAGAAATAATAATTAAGCATATATAAATATATTTCTAAAATTATAAAAATTAGGATTAGTAATAAATTGTATATACTTTCTTTTGATTATAATCTCTTCACCTATATTTTAGCAAAAATAGTAAAAAGATTAGTTTTAAAAATGGTCAATTTGACTTTAAAAAGTCAAAACTGAGCAATTAATTTGGGACGGAGGGAGTAGGATTTATTGAATTAATTTTCAGTATACCCAAATAATTCAGATAAAATGCTTTGTTGAATAGAATTAAGTTCTTTTTTTATATTTAATTTTTAAGTATGCCATCTTGTTTCATTGTTTGTATTATGATTGAGTAGCTCTATTTGAGGCCTATGATGCCATTTGGTTATACATTGACCTAACTTATCTTAATTATTCAGTTTAGAGTGAAACAGAGCAATTGGTGTCGCAGTATCAAGTGTCGGTAGAACAATAACACAAAATATCTCTAAATGTACATTTGATCTCTATTTTTGGGCATTTTTCTATTGTTAAGACTAATTTCACTATGTTCAAGTAAAAGAGAGAAACTGTTAACCATTAAATTAGATTAGAGTTAATAATAGTACTATCCTCGTTCCTAAAAGATTGTGGTTTTAAGGTTTTGACACATGGATTAAGAAAGTATTATTTACCAAGTAAAATTTGATTCAAATTCCATCACTACCCCTTTATGGGAAATTGAAAACTATTAATACATGGGAGAGAATTTCTTGGGACAATGAGAAAAGGTAGGGGTAATATAGGAAAGTAAATAATTTATTTTCCTCGAAAGTTGTAAACGACAAATTTTTTGGAACAAATTTTTTCTTCTAAAACAATAATCTTTTAGGAACGGAAGGAGTAATTTAAACATCTTTCCTTACTGATTGGTTATAACTTATAAACAATTAATACGTATGGCAAAAATGGATGACTGAAAATTTCAAGTTATCACTTTCCCAGATCTTAACAAGAACAATGCTAAAAAGGTTGCCACTAGTACCAAATGCAGCAGCTAAAAAGTCTTTCATCATAAATGCATTTTGATAGTCTTGATAATGTTTTTTAAAAAATAAATAAATAAAATTGCCAAGAACAACCTTTTTCCATGGCACCATATGTTTGGCCATTAGAGAATGATGTAACTATCCTAACAAACGCAAGTTGTTGTAACTAAGAAAAAGGAGCTGTAAAAGCAGAGTGGGTAGTTGGTGATGATTTGCCATAATGAAGCATTATCTTCTGGTGTCTTAGTTGTCCCACTATGTGAGTTCCTCCACCTACGACAACTTCGCACTCATCTCCTTTCTTATTCCATCAATGTTGTAATTTTGATCGATATAATATGGGAGGGCAACAAATTGTATTTGTAAACCGGAGTTGAGTAAGGGTTCAAAACCAAGTGAAGAGAAAAGGATCTGGCGATCTGAAATCAGGCTGGTGGTTAGAAACGTGTGTTTCTCCCTGATGGGGCAGATGAGTGTGAAGAGAAGTTGCCTGTAATGAAGTGTTAAAAAACCTGAAATGACTGAGGGTATCTGATGATCCAAAACAAGGATGTTTGCTTGATGGTGACCTCAGACATAGTACCGTTTCACGGTGTTCGAGTTGATAAGCTGTGAAAATTCATCATCATCCATTTCCTGTAATCTGAGAGCACCTCCTGTCAATACCTCCTTGACAATAAATGGGCCTTCCCAGTTCGGGGCGAATTTTCTCTTAGACCGATCTTGGTTATCAATGATCTTCTTCAAAACCAAGTCGTGTTGTTTGAACTGCCGTAGTCGGACTTTTTTGTTGTAGGACCTGGCGATCTTTTGTTGATATAACTGACCGTGGAAGATAGCAGCGGCTCACCTTTCGTATATTATAGACAATTGGTGATACCTATCTTGTACCCATCGGTCTTCATCCAGCTGAGCGTCTATTAACACTCTGAGGGATTCCATTTCCACTTCTATGGGGAGCACTGCTTCCATCCCATAGGTTAATGCATAAGGGGTTGCCCCAGTGGAAGTGCGCATTGATGTTCTGTAGGCTAATACAGTCAGAGGTAATAAGTCAAGCAATCTTTTATGGTTGGCGGACATCTTCTGCATGATCTTCTTGATATTTTTGTTAGCCGCTTCAATAGCACCATTCATCTTTGGACGGTAGATGACTGTTGAGTAAAATCTATATACGCAAAATACGCAAGTATGCGTGGTCAACAAGTAATATAGTAATGATTAGAATATCATTCCCACGAAGACAAATTAGCAAAAAATTTAACTTCACAATTACCAATTTTCTATTAATCCTAAATCTATTAAACGATTCAATTCAATGGTTTAAAATTATAGAAACTAAATTAATAAATAAATAAACTATCACAACTATCTAAATCCCGAATTTCAACAATTAATGGAGAATTAGACTTATGATTTCACCCTAAGCTTCACTCCGATTTTCAAACCTTTATTCCAACTCAACTCAATATCTCAGTTTATTAATCAAGAACACGAATGTAGTACTAGCCACCTCTCGATGCACTAATATCGTATTAACTTAAATCCATAATTTAGATAGAAATAAGTTAAACACCTAAATCAACCAACTCACTATATCTCTATGTGAACTAAAATTAAAGAATGTTTAAGAATAAGTTCTCTATCTGATTACATGCGATGTCAAGCATATCTCTACCTTAACAATAATCAAGAATCTGCTATTCACAAAATTCATGACACATGTTATATTAACTAAGTCCAGATTTGAATATCATCTCTCGATTCTATACAAATCCATAGAGAATTATTGATCAAGCAATTCGTAAATTCACGCTCAAATTAATATAGATAAACTGAAAACACATTATTGAACTGGAAATTAAAATTATAAAATCATCGTTTCACCCAAGGATCCATCATAAGCCTAATAAGCGAATTAGTTCATAACGAATGATACAAAAACTGAATAATCCAAAGAAAATATCCTTGCAATTACAAATAAAAGACTAAAGAGAAGAATAGTGATGAACACCCTTCACGTAGTCTTGCAATCGTCACGAAAATCTCTTCAAAATACTCCTCCAAAGCTTTCTGTGAAAATATGGAAATAATCTTTGTAATATGCTTTGCATGATGATTGATTTGGTGTTTTTAATGTAATATATATCTCTCCTCATGTTCTGGCCGAAATCCTTTATTTTTTAGAGTCCATACGCAATCCTAAACCTCAGCATCCATGTCCTAACAGAGTTCAAACCATAACAGGACATTCAGAATTCGACACCCCCCGCCCCGGCGGGGGTGCACAGGCAAAAAAACCCAGCCCCGGCGGGGGTGTCTTCTGTAAGTTGACTGCTCCATTTTCCAACTTACTTCCACTTTTGCTCCAAAATACCTCCTTTCTCTATACTTTGCCTCAACGACCACCCTACATATAAAAGAACATGAAACGAGTGAAAACGAACACAAAACAAGAAAGTAACAACGAATTTAAGCTTGAAATGAACATCGATTCGTGGATATAAAATCCACTTATCAAAATCCCCCAAACTTAAATCGTGCTAGTCCTCGAGCACAAAACAAACTACATGCTATGCAATGCAATGCAATGTAATGAGATGAAGTAAATATAATCTAAATGCTTTCGAATCCAACAATTTCGCAAAATCAAAATTATCCCATCGGCCTCAGAGAAAACAAGCATCTCTACAATATGAATCACCAAAACTAATCCACAGTTTCGTATTAATTCTCAAATCTTGAACAATTATCACTGGTATAGTGTGTGTGTGTGTGTGTGTTCAACATCGATGATAACTGATACAGACTCAAATTCAATACATAAGCAATTTCTTAGAAGGAATCATATAGTGCAAACTTAAAAATTTCAACAATAGGAAAATTCCAACTAAAACTAAGCAATACCAAACTCAAGGGTTCATGCATGGTACTTATAGTTCTTTTATTTCATTTTTTTTCATGGGGGCTTTTTGCTCTTTTCTCATTTTTTTTCTATTATTTTTTTTCTTTTAGATAGATGGTTGGTGAGTACGTTTTACGCTCCATCTCACGCCTGTGTTTATGGGGAGTATTTCTCCTCAACCCACCACAAGGCTCAACTTATCTCATTTTTTTTTCTCTTGAAGCTTATACACCCTACGTATTCCCCCCAAACTTAGGTTCTTGCCTAATTTGTTGTCTTCACTGCCTATCCTTGTTGTCTTCCCATTTACCCTAGCATTATCCCTTAAAAACTATTTACATATCAATTTGAACTGACCGGTCAACAAAGATGTTATTAACGTGCTAACCTTTTTATAACAGTTTCAAACAAGTGCAAGATTCGATTCATAACAGAAATTATATCACAGTTCTAATAATCAATACTGTATTGGTTAACTTATTCTCAATCTCATCAATGCCCACAGATAACATGAACTGCAACACTGTTGGACATATGCAATCACAATATCTAACTATTTTTTTTTATTAATGTATTTTTTTATAGATAAAATGTGATAATAACAAAAATGAAAACAATATGCAATATCAAAAATAACCTAAACTACTATGCAAACTAGAATGCACATAAAAATAACCCTACTACTACATATGCATGCAAACCAAAATTTAAATCCCCCAAACTTAAGTAACATAATGCCTTCATTGGAGAAATAATCAAAATTAAGTGCATGAGGACTTCCCTGCAATCGCCTAAGTCTGGGGAGGTGGTGATTGATCTTCTTCGTCTGAGTCGCTAGGAGGAAACCTCGGCCGTGGCATCGGCTGCTGATATGGAAATTGGGCTGATGGATTGAAACTCTGAAAGGTCGTGTTGAGTGAAGCGAATGACGCATTCATAACATTAAACATGTGGTCCTGCCTCACTTCGAGTCGCCTCATCTCCCGACGTGCAGCCTTGTTGTAGGCATCCATTTGACGTTGAAAGTCAGGGAACTGAGGACTGGATAGTGCCACGGTCTGTGGTACCTGCTCGGTTCCTTGATCTTCCATAGCCTCATCCGCATCCTCTGAGGTATCTTCAGCGTCAGCTTCGTCCTTCGAAGCTGATGGAAATACAAATCCTAAACCTCTAGGATGCGATTCACTGCCGGGCCACACTGAATACCGTGCTATCATCTTATTGTCTAGTAGCTGCAACGACATCTGAGTGGGTTCATCTTCGGACCATCGAACTCCAGCTTGACGACACAACCCACAAATGAACGATGGGTGTGGTAAGTCGCCTTAAAAGTTGCCCCTTAGACATCATCGAATAGAAAAACTGATAATGGCCCCGATGTCTATGATAAAGTCTTGCACGATGGCATACAGGAGGAGTGCCTTCTCCTTGGTCACGTCCAAGGTGTGCGTGGATGACAACAGTTTAGCACATAGGAAGGCATACCAGTTTTTCCCGTACCGACTGAGGTCTTTACTGTGAAACACCGTGTCGCCCTTCCGACCCTTAATCCATGTTGTACCTAGCTTAGTCATGTTCTTGATAACCTCCTCAAAGTCAGGGTCGAAATCCCTCAAATGGGCGTACTGACACTGTCGAGGCACCCTCAACTGATAATATGTATTGATTGCATCAGTACTGAATGGGACCATGCGACCCCGCACAAAGGAATTGAATGGTGCCTTATCCTCGCCGTTCGCATATAATTCCTTGACGACATTCACATCGGCGGGCTCGGGCTCCTCCGTGAACTTGACCCACCCTTGCGGATAAATTTGTTGCATCATCTCACCGTCGTGGGCATCGGGAACTAACCCCCGCTCCGGTGTAAGAGCCTCGATAACCATATAATTGTACCAGTCGGCGGCGGTGGCACTTTAGACCTTTCAGCGATCGAATACACGGGTTGGTGGAGTTGACCTTGAACTCTCTCCCCTTTGGCGTTTCGGTGTAGGTTACGAAGCCATTTACTCTCTATTGACTTAATCACAGTATTTGCCCTCCAACTTGACTCACGCCCATTAACTAGCACTTGGTGGGAACAGTCTTTTCTCCCCCAAACTTGGTGATTTCTGTGAAAATTCTGGTGAGAGAAGATGAAGACCCAGTAGAAAGGTGACTTACACTCAATTGCTCTATCTTTACCACAATTTCTTGATGAATTCGTCTTTTTGGAGATGGAGATGGAGATGGAAGGTATGTGGTAGGGTTTATATAGAGCTGGTGTGGGGGGAGAGAAATAGTAATAATTGATGGAGATTGTAAGTTTATGTGTAGTAATGGGGTAAGAGGATGGAGTAATCGTGGGTAGAAGGAATGGGGAAGGAGTGGTCGTGGGTATTGTCTATGAGAGTGGGTAGTTTAGGTGAGGAAGAAGAAAGGAGAAGTGGGCGTGTAGTGGGGAAATAGAGGGGCTAGCGTGTGTAACTGCTAAATCGTGTCTGCCCAGAATCAAGGACCCCCGCCCCGGCGGGGGGTGCAAGGCTAAAATAGCCCGCCCCGGCGGGCTAGTCCCTTGACATCAGATTTTTGGCTTCAAATGTGGCAATGCAAAATGAGCTCTAATTTCTTCTTTTCTTGCCTGTTGTTACTATTGTGCACTCTTGACACCTCCTACAACCATAAAACATGAAAGTTATTAGATTATTGATCACTTGGAGTATGATTGTGAGATTCTACAAAACGTTTACTCTATAGTACCTACCTAATAACTTAATAAAAACTATAGTCTAACAATTATGAATGAAAATACGAAAAATAAACAAAAGATTGGGTTACCTCCCAATTACCCTTGATTTTAAGTCGTTCAGCCTGACTACTCCCCGTTTCATCTAGGATCGGTTGGGCTATCCACGGCCTAATTTCTATTTGTCGCATAACACCAAAACTGTTTTAATGCTTTTCCGTTCACTTGAATGTTAGGTGATGAATTTGGAATTCCATCCTCAATTAACAACCTAAGACCATTATCCTCCTTGAAGTCCCTGAACTTGATGCGTGTAGAATTTTCGAGCAACTCGCACTCTTCTTTATCAGTCGGGATTGGGATTTCTTTAAACACCTTCACCGTTACTACTTGATCAAACACTTTCATTATCAGTTCTCTATTAGGTACGTCAATCAGTGTTCATCCTGTCGCTAGAAATGGTCGTCCCAAAATAATGGGGATGTTCTTGTCTTCCTCAAAGTCTAGTACCATGAAATCGGCCAAAAAAATCAACGAATCAACCTTAACCAATACATCTTTAACTATGCCTAGTGGATATGTTAGTGATATATCTGCAAGATGTAGACTAATGTTGGTCGGTTTTGCTTCATTTAATCACAGCTTTCGGTAAATGGATAGTGGCATCAAATTAATACTCGTTCTTAGATCGCATAGCGCTCTTCCCAAGTCTTGATTTCCAATTGTACACGGGATTGTGAAACTCCCCGAATCTTTTAATTTAGGAGGGAGATTTTGCTGCAGTATTGCACTACATTCTTCAGTCAATGTTACTATTTCAAAATCCTAGAGCTTGCGTTTCTTCGACAGAATGTCTTTCATGAACTTAATGTAACTCGACATCTTCTCCAGTGCTTCGGCAAATGGAATATTGATATGTAATTGTTTGAATATATCCATGAACCTTGAAAACTGATTCTTCAACTTTGCACTTTCTGGCCTTCGAGAAAAAGGTCCCAGTGGTGTAACTGAAATTAGTTTGTCTTTCTTCCCTTTTCCACCGCTTTCTCTATAGATTTTGTGTTTAAGTCATCCCTTGCACCCTCATCTTCTTCTCTTGTACTGGTTTTCTTACCAATATTAGACCCCAACTCCTTACCACTCTTGAGTGTGATTGCGTTACACTGTTCATGGTTTCCCTTTGGATTTCTTTCGGTGTCATTCAGTAGAGTCCCTTGTGGTCTATAATTCAATGCTAACGCCATCTGTCCTATCTGATTTTCTAAATTCTTGATAGCCATCTCTTGTGATTTCATTGCCATTGCTTGGTTTTTCATTGCTGCCTCATTGCTAGTTATGTATTTCGACACCATTTCCTTGAAATCTGATTTCCTTTCCTGATGTTGAACCGATTGTTGGTAATTCTGAAAACCTGGGGGATACGACTATTGTGGAGCTTGATTTTACTGGTTATTGCTCCATGACAAATTTGGGTGGTTCCTATTCCCCTGGTTGTAAGTGTTTTGGTATATATTTTGCGGAATTATGTTATATCTACCTATGAATTGGACGAATGATGGATTAATTATGCATTAATCTGTAGGATGGTCACCAGCAAACAATTCGCATAATACCGCAACCTGCTGCACTTGAGCCCCTGCCATATCATCCAACTTCTTGGACAGCGCATAAATTTATGCTTGTATTGCTGTGTTGCAAAATCCCTCAACGCTTTATGGTCTTTGGCCGCCATTGCTTCTTCCTTATCAGAGTTTTCGAATTCGTCCCTTGTTTCCTTGATCCACTTACTTAACTTTTGAAACCTTCTGTCAGTATCATCCTCAAAAGGAAGCAAGTCTGGATTTTTGGATCGTGTTTGCATAAACTAATGTCAAAAACCTAAAATAGGAAGAACAAAAATAAAAACAAAAATGTTTAAGTAAAACTGGACTAATTTAACTGATATTGTGAAAATATTAAAATCTAGGCTATATTGTCCCCGGTAACGGCGCCAAAAACTTGTTGGATAAAATCTATATACGCAAAACACGCAAGTATACGTGGTCAACAAGTAATATAGTACTGAGTAAAATATCGTTCCCACGAAGACAAATTAGCAAGAAATTTAACTTCACAATTACCCAATTTCCTATTAATCCTAATTCTATTAAACTATTCAATTCAATGGATTAAAATTATAGAAACTAAATTAATAAATAAGTAAACTATCATAAAAACAATCACAACTATCTAAATCCCGAATTTCAACAATTAATGGAGAATTAGACTTATGATTTCACCCTAAGCTTCACTCCAATTTTCAAACCTTTATTCTAACTCAACTCAATATCCCAGTTTATTAATAAAGAACACGAATGTAGTACTAGCCACTTCTCGATGCACTAATACCGTATCAACTTAATTCCACAATTTAGATAGAAACAAGTTAAACACCTAACTCAACCAACTCACTATATCTCTATGTGAACTGAAATTAAAGAAGGTTTAAGAATAAGTTCTCTATCTGATTACATGCGATGTCAAGCATATCTCTACCTTAACAATAATCAAGAATCTGCTATTCACAAAATTCATGATACATGCTATATTAACTAAGTCTAGATTTGAATATCCTCTCTCGATTCCATACAAATCCACAGAGAATTGTTGATCAAACAATTCGTAAATTCACGCTCAAATTAATATATATAAACTGAAAATACTTTATTGAACTGAAAATCAAAATTATAAAATCATTGTTTCACCCAAGGATCCATCATAAGCCTAATAAATGAATTAGCTCATAACGAATGATATAAAAACTGAATAATCCAAAAAAAACATCCTTGCAATTACAAATAAAAGAACAAAGAGAAGAATAGTGATGAACACTGTGACGCCCCCAAAATAGGTATACATCACCCATCTTGAGTCGCCAAATACATGGTACAAAATTCAAATACAACTTAATTATACAACAGTCGTGTAAAATACGACAAAACATAATCTAAGAGTTTTAATAAGAATATTGTCATCTAGACAATATCCACACTCAATAGAGTCCTCATTACATTTATTGTCACACTATTTAACAGAATAATGAGGACTACTAATGTTATCATCTGGACCGTCACTCCGTTCCCCGACTAGTCCCGGCTACGTTCTCATTTTCTGAAGAGAACAGTAAAATAAAGGGTGAGCTCAACTAGCCCAGTAAGAAATATTATGATTAAAATAATGCAGAATAAATTATCATTAGCTATCAACAGTGTTAAACTGATAAAATATAATAAACATCATGTTTAACTGCAGCGGAACAAGTAATCCATTAGAAGAGTCAAGTAGAGAATAAAATCTACTATCTTCTATGATTTAAAAGGTTTTTCATCACTTTTATCGCTGAGACTTAGCTTAATAAATAAACCACAGTATCCCTGCACTACGGCCAAGGATATTCATTAGTATCATGTTGGGTAAAATCAATACGAGCAAAACACGCAAGTGTACGTGGTCAACAAGTAATATAGTAGTGAATAAAGTATCGTTCCCACGAGGACAAATTATCAAGAATTTTAACTTCACAATTATCAATTTTCTATTAATCCTAATTCTATTAAACTATTCAAATCAATGGTTTAAAATTATAAAAACTTAATTAATAAATAAATAAACTACCACAAAAACAACCGTTAATATCAAAATCCTGAATTTCAAATAATTAATGGAGAATTAGACTTATGATTTCACCCTGAGCTTCACTCTGATTTGCAAACCTTTATTCTAACTCAATTTAATATCCCAGTTTATTAATCAAGAACACGAATGTAATACTAGCCACTTCTCGATGCACTAATACCATATTAACGTCAATCCACAATTAAGATAGTAATCCGTTAAACACCTAAATCAACCAACTCACTATATCTCTATGTGAACTGCAATTAAAGAAGGTTTAAGCTTAAGTTCTCTATTCGATTACATATGATGTTAAGCATATCTCTACCTTAACAATAAACAAAAATCTGCTATTGACAAAATTCATGACACATGCTATGTTAACTAGGTCTAGATTCGAATCTCCTCTCTCGATTCCATTCAAATCCACAAAGAATTGTTGATCAGGCAATTCATAAATTCACGCTCTAATTAACATAGATAAACTGAGAATGTATTATTGAATTGGAAATCCAAGCTCTAGATCCATCACAAGTCTAATAAGCAAATTAGTTCATAACGACTGAATTAAAAACTGAATAATATACTGAAAACATCATTTCGATTACAAATAAAGAACTAAATAGAAGAAGAATAATGAAAACCCCTTCACGTAGCCTCAATTTGCAACCGTCACGATAATCTCTGAAAATTACTCCTTCAAAGCTCGCACTTGAATCTTGGAATTTATCTCGTAATATGCTCCTTGTGTTGTGTGATTAGTCAATTCCAACGTAATATTCAGCTCCCCTTTTTGTTCTAGCCCAAATCTACCTTTTCTAGAGTCCAGGCGCCTAACAAAGTCCCAAAAATCGTGCACCAGCAGACATAAAAACCAAACAGGAGAGTGCAGGAATCGGAACCCCCGCCCGGGGGGGGGGGGTACATGCTCAGAAAGGTCCGCCCTAGCGGGCTAGGCTTATGCTAAAGAATTTTTTTTGCTTTAATGAGTTTTTCCACTTGCTCCAAAACTCCGCCATTCTTCACCACTTGCATCCATGACCACCCTACACATAAAATAACATGAAACGATTAAAAATGAACACAAAACATGATTATAACTATAAATTTAAACTTGAAATGAATATCAATTTGTGTATATAAAATCCACTTATGAAAATCCCCCAAACATAAATCGTGTGCTCGTCCCCGAGCACAAAATAAACTACATGTTATGCAATGCAATGAGATGAAATAAATAAAATCTAAATGCCTTAAAAATCCAATAATATCGCAGAAGCTAACTTATCCCATCGGGCTCAGAGAAAACAAGCAACTTTACAATACGAATTACCAAAACCAATCCACACTCTCGTATTAATTCTCAAATCTTGAACAATTATCACTGGTATAACGTGCGTGTGTGATCAACATCTAAGATAACTGATACGGACCCAAATTCAATACATAAGCAACTTCTTAGAAGGAATCATACAGTGCAACCTTAAAAATTTCAGAGATAGACACAACCCAACTAAAATTAAACAAAACCTAATTCAAGGGTACATGTAGGATACTTATGCTTTCTTCTTTTTTTTAACACAGGGGGTTTTTGGTCTTTTCTCGTCATTATTCCACTTTTTTTGATAGATGGTTGGTGAGTGCGTTTTATGCTCCATCTCATGCTTGTGTTTATGGGGAGTGTTTCTCCTCAACCCACCACAAGACTCAACATGTTTCATCATTAATTCACATACACTCCCCCAAACTTAGGTTCTTGCCTAATTTAAGCCTTTACTGCCTATCCTTGTCGCTTACTAGTTCACCCTAGCATTATCCTTTAGAACTATTTTTGTATCAATTTGAACTGATCGGTCAACAAAGATGTTATTAGTGCTAACCTTTTTATAACAGTTTCAAACAAGTCCAAGAATCGATTCATAACCGAAACTGCCTCATAATTCTAATAATCAGTACTGTAATGGTTAACTCATTCACAATCTCATCATTGGCCCACAAATATCATAAAAATGAAACACCGTTGGACATATGCAAACACAATATTTAACTAAAAAAAGTTTTTATTTTTTTATATTTTTTTACTGAAAATAACATTTATGAAAACAAATGCAAAATCCTAACTACTATGCAAACACCTAATCTATAATGCAAACTAGAAATGAAAACAAAAATAACAAAATGCATGCAACTAAAAAATTAAATCCCCCAAACTTAAGTAACACAATGCCCTCATTGGATAAAAATAACATTAAGTGCAAGAGGACTTCCATGGAATCGTCTAAGTCTGGGGAGGTGGTTGGTGATCTTCTTCATCGGAATCACTTGGAGGAAATCGAGGTAATGGTCCGGGTTGTTGATATGGAACACTGTATCTCCCTTTCGACCTTTGATCCAAGAAGTTCCTGGCTTTGTCATGTTCGTGAGAACTTCCTCGTAGTCCGGGTCAAAATCTCTCAATTGTGCATACTGACACTATCGTGGCACTTGCAACTGATAATATACATTAATGGCATCATCACTGAACGGAACCATGTGACCCCGCACAAACGCATTGAATGGGGCTTTGTCTTCGACATTTGTTTAAAATTCTTTGACGATATTTACAACTACGGGTGCCGGATGTTCGGTGAGTTTGAGCCAACCCTTTTGATAAATTTGAGACATCATCTCCCCATCATTTCCCTCGGGGGCCAAACCACGTTCCGGCGTAAGGGTTTTGGTAATCGTGTAGTAATACCGGTAGGCGGCGGCGGCACTCACAAATATTCGTCGATCATATGTTCGTGGCGGTGGAGCGGGTCTTGAACTCTCTCCTCTTTGGCGTTTGGATGTCGGTTGTGAAGCCATTGCTTTCCGGATGTTAAAACTTGCTAGCACACACTTCCTTCCCCTTACATTTGGTTCAGTTAATTTATCAGACACTTTGTGTGCATAACCCGTTCTTCCCCCAAACTTAGGTTGTTTATATGGAATGTCAGCGGAGAGAAGATGAAAACTCAAAGGGAATGTAACTTACTTTCAATTGTTCTATATGTTCCCCAATTTATTAAAGAATTCAAAATTAGTGGTGATGAAGATTGGAGGTATGTGGTAGGGTTAATATAGAGGGGGATGTAGGGGAGATGAAGTGGTGTACTTGATGGTGTGAGGTAATGGAATTCGTGGAAAGTGGGTGCAATGGATTTAGGTAGTGGGTAGGAGGAAGTTGGTATCGTGGGTAGAAGATGTTCTTATAATGGAGGCTAGGTGGTGTGGTTGAGGAAGAATGAGAGAAAAAGAGGCATGTATGGGTGTAAGGGTTTGATTTAGAAGGCAGCGTATGTAACGGCTACATGTTTGCCCAGGATTTGGGACCCCTGTCCCGGCGGGGGGGGGGGGGTACTAAGTCATTTGAGCCTGCCCCGATGGGCATGCCCACTGTAATTCGATTTTTGGCTTCCAACCGTACAGATCAAAATTCTCTGATTTTGTTTGTTTTCTTGCCCGTTGTTGCTCTTACGCACTTTTGACCCCTCCTGCAACCATAAACAAGCAAGATGTTAGATTATTGACGACTTGGAGTTTGATTGAGAGTTTTAACAAAACTTTTACTTGATAAGACCTACCTAATGCTTAATAAAAACTACATCCTAACAATTAAACATGTAACTATGAAAAATAATGAAATGTTGGGTTGCCTCCCAATTAGCGCTTTATTTTAAGTCGTTCAGCCTGACTACTCCATGTTTTACTGTGTATCAGCGGCGTGGGTAATGTCTTTGACATCCCATTTCCACTCGCCACCCTAGTAATGTTTTATCCGTTGACCATTGACCTTGAATGTCTCTAAAGGATTACGACTGTAGAGTTCAATGGCGCCATGAGGAAAGACTCGCTTTATAGTGAATGGTCCCGACCATCTCGACTTAAGCTTTCCTGGGAACAATCGCAACTGTGAGTTGAACAAGTGGACTGATTGACCCGGCTCGAATGTTCGGTGCACAATTTTTTGGTCATGCCATCTTTTAACCTTTTCTTTATATAGCATGGCGTTCTCGTAGGCTTGGAGTCGGAATTCGTCGAGCTCATTTAGCTGGGGTAGCCTCTTTTCTCCTACAACGACTTGATCAAAATTCAATTTTTGTATGGCCCAGTAGGCCTTGTGCTGTAGCTCCACTGGTAAGTTACATGCTTTTCCGTGTAGGAGTTGATATGGTGACATTCCGATTGATGTTTTGTATGCTGTCCGGTAAGCCCATAATGCGTCATCTAACCAAAGTGACCAATCTTTCCGATTATGATTTACGATTTTTTCCAATATTTTCTTGACTTTCCTATTTGATACCTCAGCCTGTCCATTTGTTTGAGGGTGATACGCTGTAGCCACCTTGTGGTTAACCCCATACTTAGCCAACAGAGATGTAAAAGATTTATTACAAAATTGACTACCTTCGTCACTGATTATTGCTCTTGGCGTGCCAAACCTCGTGAAAATGTTTTTCTATAGGAATTTGAGGACCACCTTGGCATCGTTAGATGGTAGTGCTGCAGCTTCAACCCACTTTGAGACGTAATCCACAATGAGTAGAATATACTGATTGCTCAAAGATGAAGGGAATGGTCCCATGAAATCCATGCCCCATACATCAAAGATTTCCACTTCAAGAATTATTTGTAGGGGCATCTCATTCCGTTTAGATATGTTTCCAACCTTTTGGCATCAATCACATGTTTTCACGAATTGGTGGGCATCTTTGAACAATGTCGGGCAATAAAACCCGGCTTGAAACACTTTTGCCACTGTGCGCTCACTCCCATAATGTCCCCCATACACCGATGAGTGGCAATCCTGCAGTATGTTGTGCACTTCACTGTAGGGGATGCACCTTCTAATCATCCTGTCGGTGCACTATTTGAATAAACAAGGCTCATCCGACATGTACCACTTGACATCATGAAGAAACTTCTTTTTCTGTTGTCGTGTAAGATCAGGGGGAAACATTTTGCTCACCACATAATTCGCAAAGTCTGCATACCACATAAATTTTGCATTTAACCCAAATAGTTGCTCATCCGGGAATGACTCGTTGATTGCGCATCTATCTTCATCCTTTTTCTCTAGATTTTCCAGCCTTGATAAGTGGTCGGCAACTTGATTCTCCGTCCCCTTTCTATCTTTAATTTCTAAATCAAACTCTTAAAGTAGGAGAATCCATCGAATAAGGCGTGGCTTAGCATCTTTTTTCTCTATTAGGTATCGAATTGCAGAATGGTCCATATAGACTATCACATTAGTCCCAATCAAGTATGCACAAAATTTGTCGAACGCGTACACCACTGCAAGCAATTACTTTTCCGCGGTAGTGTAATTCATTTGAGTCTCTGTGAGTGTTTTGCTTACATAGTATATGGCGTGAAACACCTTGTCTCGTCTTTGTCCCAAAACAACCCCAACCGTATAGTCACTTGCATCACACATAAGCTCGAATGGCATTTTCAAGTCCGGTGCGACTATCACGGGGGCTTTAGTTAATTTCTTCTTCAATAAGTCAAACGCTAACTTGCAATCCGCAGTAAAGCTGAAAGTAGCATCCTTCTCTAAAAGACTGCATAGAGGTTTTGCAATCTTAGAGAAGTCTTTTATGAACCTCCTGTTAAACCCAGCATGCCCCAAAAAACTTCTAATACCCTTAACTGAGCTCGGTGGAGGCAGTTTCTCGATCGTATCCAACTTTGCTTTGTCCACCTCTAATCCTTGAGCCGACACCTTATGGACCAAATTTATTCCCTCTTCAACCATGAAATGACATTTTTCCCAATTAAGTATGAGGTTTATATCCTTACATCGCTGCAAAACCATGACCAAATTCTCTAGGCAAGTATCAAAATTATCTCCATAGACCGAGAAATCGTCCATAAAGACTTCAACATTCTTTTCCACCATATCTAAAAAAATAGCTATCATACACAGTTGAAAAGTTGCTGGTGCATTGCATAGCCCGAATGACATCCTCCTTAATGCAAATGCGCCGTAAGGGCATGCAAATGTTGTCTTTTCTTGATCCTCAGGAGCGATGGCGATCTGATTATAGCCCGAGTATCCATCCAACAAACAGTAAAACTCATGTCCCGCTAATCTGTCTAACATTTGATCGATAAATGGTAGCGGGAAGTGATCTTTTTGGGTTGCCTTATTCAACCTCCTATAATCGATGCACACCCTCCAACCTATCACTGTCCTTGTTGGAATTAACTCGTTGCCCTCATTCTGTATCACCGTCATTCCCCCTTTCTTCGACACACAATGAACCAGACCAACCCAGTTACTGTCAAAAATTGGATATATGATACCAACATCCAATAATTTCAGAATTTCTTTCTTGACCACTTCTTTCATGATTGGGTTAAGTCGACGTTGATGCTACACCAATGGTCTCACATCATCCTCCATCAAAATCTCGTGCATACAAAATGACGGGCTAATTCCCTTTATATCCGCAATCCTCCATCCAATCGCTGATTTGAGATCCCTAAGCACCCTCAACAACTTTTCTTCCTGTAATTTGTTAAGTGAAGTAGAAATAATTACAGGTAAAGAATTTGAATTGCCTAAATACGCATACCTGAGATGTTTAGGGAGTGGCTTAAGTTCCAATGTTGGTGGCTCCTCTAATGACGGTTTCAATTTTTCTGCAACTGTCTCCACAGTGTGTAGAGGTTCAAACGGTGCTCTGAATCGGCTAACTCATGGCAAAGAGTCTAGCATCTGTAATAAGTCCACAAATTCTGGGTCGTCTTTTTCTTCATCCCCCAACAAGGTCGTTTCTAACGGATCGTTGATCAAACTCTTGCTAATATCTTCGCTGGTAATTTGCTCAATTAAATCCATCCGAAAACATTCTTCCTCATCCGCAGGGTATTTCATGGCCTTGAACACATTAAATTTTATTTCTTGATCTTGGACTCTCATAGTAAGTTCTCCTTTTTTACACGTCTATGAGTGTCCTTCTTGTGGCCAAAAAAGGTCTCCCTAAGATAATCGGGATGTTCTTATCCTCGTCGAAATCCAGAATGATAAAGTCCGCGGGGAATATAAACTTATCCACTTTAACCAGAATGTCCTCTACAATGCCTCTCGGATATGTGACTGACCTATTCGCTAACTGTAATGAAATATTTGTAGGCTTTAGCGCAGACAAACCCAATTCTGAGTATACTGACAATGGCATCAGGTTTATACTTGCCCCCAAATCACATAAACATTTGTTAAACGACATTTTCCCAATCGTGCACGGGATAGTAAAGCTCCCTGGGTCTTTGAGTTTTGGTGGTAACTTCTTCAGTAACACCGCACTACACTCCTCTGTTAGTGCCACTGTTTCAAATTCTTCCCATTTCTTTTTCCTCAACATAATTCCTTTCATAAACTTTGCATAACTTGGCATTTTCTCTAGGGCCTCTGTGAATGGGATATTAATCTGGAGTTTCTTGAACACGTCTAAAAACTTTACGAACTACTTATCTGACTTCTGTTTTTGCACCCTCTGCTGAAACTGTGGTGGAGGATAAACAATTGGCTTATTGTTTAACTTTATTTCCTCGTCCTTGTTACCTTCCACCACGTTACTGTCATCAACTTTTTCCTTCGGTGTTCTGAATTTTCTGTATTATTACCCCCGAGATGTTTTCCACTTCTCAACATAACTGCTTGACATTGCTCATGATTACCCTTCGGATTTCTCTCAGTGTCGTTAGGTAATGTTCCTTGTGGTCTATTATTCACTGCTAACGCCAGCTGTCCAATCTGATTTTCCAAATTCTTGATCGACATCTCTTGACTTTTCATCACCATTGTTTGATTTTTTATTGTTACCTCAACGCTAATTATGAACTTCGACACCATTTCCTTGAAATCTGATTTCCTTTCCTGATGTTGAACCGGTTGCTAGTGACTCTAAAAACTAGGGGGATATGATGGTCGTGGTGCTTGAGTTTGCTGGTTATTGCTCCATGAGAGGTTTGAGTGGTTCCTATTCCCCTGGTTGTAGGTGTTTTGGTATGTATTTTGCAGAATTCTGTTGTAGTTACTGATGAATTGGACAGATGCTGGATTAATTGCACACTGATATGTAGAGTGATCACCCGTACACAATTCACATACTACCGCAACCTGCTGAACTTGGGCCCTTATCATAGTATCAACCTTATCATTCATAGTATCAAACTTCTTGGATAATGTAGAAATCTGTGCTTGTATAGCTGTCACCCCATCTAATTCCAAAATCCCAGCCGCCTTTGTCTGTGTCATTCTTGCTGTGGGCCACTGGTAGTTGTTTGCCGCCATGGTTTCGATCAAATTGTAGGCTTCCTCGTAACTCTTAGCCATGAATGCACCGTCTGACGCTGCATCAATATTGGTTCTGACATTCCCATTTAGTCCGTTATAAAAGGTGTTCATTTGTAGCCATTTCGGTAATCCATGATGTGGGCACTTTCTAAGTAACTCCTTATAACGCTCCCATGCCTCATATAGTGACTACCCATTCTGCTGCTCAAACATCATAATGTCATTCCTCATTTTAGCAGTTGTCACCGGTGGGAAAAATTTGGCAAGAAATTTTTTAGCCAAGTCTTCCCACGTGGTAATCGACCCCGGTGGTAGAGAATGTAACCAACTCTTTGCCTTGTCCTGTAGAGTGAACGGGAACAAACGAAGTCTCACTGCCTCATCCGACACCCCATTGTACTTGAACGTGTCGCACATTTCCAGAAAATTGATTAAATGCTCATTCGGATCATCATTTGCCATTCCCCCAAATTGAACTGAATTTTGCATCATCTGAATGGTCCCAGGCTTGATTTCAAAAGTATTCGCAGCTATTGCAGGCCTAGTGATGCTTGACTGCTGATCAGTCACCTTAGGTGTTGCAAAATCTCTCAACGCTTTCTGGTCTTCGGCAGCCATTGTTTCCTCCTTATCAGAATTTTTGAATTCGTTCCTCATTTTTTCAATCTACTTACATAACCTCTGAAATTTCCTTTCAATGTCGTCCTCAAAAGGAAGTAAGTCTGGTTGTTTAGATCGTGTTTACATAAACCAATATTGAAAACCTGAAATAGGAAAAACAAAAACAAAAACTGTTTAAGTAAAACTGGACTAATTAAACTGATATCGTAAAAATATTTAAAATCTCGGCTAAATTTTCCCCGACAATGGTGCCAAAAACTTGTTGGGTAAAATCAATACGCGGAAAACATGCAAGCGTACGTGGTCAACAAGTAATGTAGTAGTGAATAAAGTATCGTTCCCATGATGACAAATTATCATGAATTTTAACTTCACAATTATCAATTTTCTATTAATCCTAATTCTATTAAACTATTCAAATCAATGGTTAAAAATTACAGAAAGTAAATTAATAAATAAATAAACTACCACAAAACAACCGCTAATATCAAAATTCGGAATTTTAAACAATTAATGTAGAATTAGACTTATGATTTCACCCTGAGCTTCACTCTGATTTGCAAACCTTTATTCCAACTCAATTTAATATCCCAATTTATTAATCAAGAACACGAAAGTAATACTAGCCACCTCTCGATGCACTAATACAATATTAACGTCAATCCACAATTAAGATAGAAATCCGTTAAACACCTAAATCAACCAACTCACTATATCTCTATGTGAACTGCAATTAAAGAAGGTTTAAGCTTAAGTTCTCTATTCAATTACACATGATGTTAAGCATATCTCTACCTTAACAATAATCAAAAATTTGCTATTGACAAAATTCATGACACATGCTATGTTAACTAGGTCTAGATTCGAATCTCCTCTCTCGATTCCATTCAAACCCACAAAGAATTGTTGATCAGGCAATTCATAAATTCACGCTCGAATTAACATAGATAAATTGAGAATATATTATTGAATTGAAAATCCAAGCTCTAGATCCATCACAAGTCTAATAAGCAAATTAGTTCATAACGAATGAATTAAAAACTGAAAACATCCTTTCAATTACAAATAAAGAACTAAATAGAAAAAGAATAATGAAAACCCCTTCACGTAGCCTCGATTCGCAACCATCACGATAATCTCTGAAAATTACTCCTTCAAAGCTTGCACTTAATTCTTGGAATTTATCTCGTAATATGCTCCTTGTATTGTGTGATTAGTCAATTCCAATGTAATATTCAGCTCCCCTTTTTTTTCTAGCCCAAATCTACCTTTTCTAGAGTCCAGGAGCCTAACAAAGTCCTAAAAACCATGCACTAGCAGACATCAAAACCAAACAGGAGAGTGCAGGAATCGGGACCCCCGCCCCGGGGGGGGGGGGGGTACAGACTCAGAAAGGTCCGCCCCGGCGGGCTAGGCTTATGCTAAAGAAAATTTTTGCTTTAATGAGTTTTTCCACTTTTGCTCCAAAACTCTGCCATTCTTCACCACTTGCATCCATGACCACCCTACACATAAAATAACATGAAACGATTAAAAATGAACACAAAACATGAAGATAACTATAAATTTAAACTTGAAATGAATATCGATTCATGTATATAAAATCCCCTTATCATATCAAGACCACAAATTATCCATGCAATATGGGCCAAGGATATTCGTGTATTCATCAATGGTCATGATCATGCCAACAACTGTCCATCAATACACTACGGCCAATGTGGACTTTTACCACATCATTTGTAACATTACGGTCATGATTATACCGAATAATCCTTGGTCATAATCATACCAAGTCCATCTATACACTACAGGCCACAGATGACTTTCAACATATTATAAACATGAGGATGATGACAATGATATAAGAATTCAATAAAATAAGTTCAAGGATAAATTTGTAAAGATTTATAATTTAATTTATCCATAAATCAGTAACGTCCAAATTGTCAATATGATACTGCTTTATGGAGTAAAATTCAAGAATGCTCAGAAGATTATTTCCATAAAAAGATACTGGATGAAGCGCAAATATCAAGGACATTCCACTAATTTTATGGAGTATAGAAGCCAAAACTTTAATCAACTGAGTATAATAGAATATATGAAACCGCAAATGGATTTTTGCCGCCATGCGGTAATCCACATAGACATTTACTCCAACAGAATAATAAAGAATGGAATCACAGAAGAATTCACCAGGCGTCGTAATTCGCACAAACAGGTTATTCCAACAGAATAATAAAGAATGGAACCAGGTCATGCATAATCCGCACAGACATGATATTCCAATAGAATAATAAAGAATAGAACCAGGTCATGCGTAATCTGCACAGACATGATGTTCCAACAGAATAATAAAGAATGGAATAACAATAGAATTAACCAGGCATTCGATAGACCGCACAGATAAGTTATTCCAACAGAATAATAAAGAATGGAATAAAAGAAGAATTTCACCATGTATGCGGTACTTCGCATAGACAGGTTATTCCAATATAATAATAAAGAATGGAATAACAACCCTTATGAGTATTGAAAGAAAATAACTCTCTTCATGAATACGAAAGAATAATACCCCATACCTTAGAAAAACTGGATACTGAAATATTGAGGTAGCAAATTTCTCTTCTTTTTTCTCTCTATAATTTTTATCTATAATAATTGCTCTAAAGATTTTGTTAATTGGTGAGAAATGAATGAAGAATGAGCTTCTATTTATAAGAAAATATAATTTCAATAATTGCACGTTTTGGGGCTCGAAATATTACATTATAATACCTTCCTCTTTTTCTTCATTTTTAATTTAGTCCTGCAAATATTATCAAACTTGCGTCACCTCCCCTAAAAGTAAGTAATGTGAATTAATAGTTCATTCATGTGACTCAATAGTATAATCATGTGGAAAAACTAATCACAATATAGTACCTTCAACTATACCTCTATTTTTAATTTAGTCACGTAAGTATTATCAATCTTGCACCACCTCCCCTAATAGTACATGAATGTGAATCAGTAGTACACACATGTGAACAAATAGTTATAAGCATGTGAAATAATAGCAATTAATTGCTCATTTATCCGATTTATTACCCGATTGGTCAATATAACCTCCAGACATCAATTATTATCGAAATAAATGTCGATTTCCACTAACACTAATAATCCCAACACAATGGAACTATCAATTTCATCTTTAATCAACACAACTTATTCATCATTAATATTATAATTCACAATATTTAACAACCAGGTCGTTCCCAGGAAAGAGGGGGCTTTCCGATAAGGATTTCTCCGTATTGGCTCGCAATCAGGTGACCAAACCTCTTCTTGACAGAACTTCTAGACATTGTCAATATTGAAAATAATAATATGAATAACTTTGTCGTCTCAATTATTGATTTAATAATAATAAATATTATGCAGATAATACTGTGACAATAATTGAATCAATAATATGAGAGATATGATACAGCAATTACTGTAGCAATAATTGAGTATAACTGAGTGACTTCTCACGTAAGCATCAATAATCAATACCGTGTGCTACTATGAAACCACGCGTATTACTATACTTTTACTACCGGGTAGTTCAACAGTTTTAACTGTAACACTTTCACAGTTATTTTTATAAAATTGATAATTCTGTCGTTTTCTAACTACGACAATACTTCCGTTGTGTGGTCCACCAATGATTTTGCCGTCGTACGAATATTCCCTGTTAAAACGAATATTCCCCGACCAATAGAATATTATATAACTACTTTCTTACTTTGCAAAATTTGTAAAAATTACCCACAACTATAACATTTTATCAAATCCACACCATAATATTCAAAAATATATTTCGAGAAAATTATTCTTTATTCATAAAAGTTGGGGTCTTACAACCTCCCCTTCTTATGAAATTTCATCCTCAAAATTAGGGTACGTACTTGGTATATCAAAGAGGTGAGGATATCTTGACTTCATCTCAGATTCTAACTCGCAGGTCATTTCTTCCACATCGTGGTTTCTCCACAAAATTTTGACTTGAGGTATAACCTTGGAGCGTAGAATATGATCCTTCCTATCCAAGATTTTTACAGGTAACTCTTCATATATTAAATCTTCCTCTATCTCATTTGTTTCTAATTCATTAATGTGGTTCGGGTCTTTCACATATTTACGTAACATAGATATATGAAAAATGTTATGAACACGAGACATATTTGGTGGTAAGGCGAGTCTATAGGCCACAGTTCCTACTCGATCGCGGATTAAAAATGGGCCAATGAATCGAGGGTTGAGCTTTCCTCTCTTTCCAAATCTCGTAACTCCCTTCAATGGAGCAACACGTAACAACACATTATCTCCAATATCGAATTTCACGTCTTTTCGATGAAGATCAGCATAACTCTTTTGTCGATCTTGTGAGGTTTTTATACATTGTCGGATCGTTTGAATCTTTTTCGTAGTTATACGTACCAACTCCGGTTCCAACATCGTTGCTTCACCCACCTCATCCCAGCATATTGGAGAACGACACTTTCTTCCATACAACGCCTCAAATGGAGCCATGCCAATACTTGCTTGATAACTGTTGTTGTAGGAAAACTCCACCAATGGTAAGAACTTGTCCCAACTTCCTTTAAACTCAAGGACACAGATTCTTAATAAATTTTTAAGAGTTTGAATAGTCCTCTCCGACTGCCCGTATGTCTGAGGATATTATGCCGAGCTAAATCGTAAATTCGTGCCCATAGCTTTTTGCAAACTAACCCAAAATCTTGAAGTAAATCTTGGGTCTCGATCAGAAACTATGGATACTTGCATACCATGCAGTCTTACAATATCGTTTATGTACATACGAGAAAGATGTTCGAGTGTATAAATTTCTCGTATAGGTAGGAAATGAGCCGACTTGGTCAATCTATCAACAATGACCCAAATTGCATCTATGCCTTGAGAAACCTTGGGAAGACCAGTAACGAAATCCATGGTAATGTGCTCCCACTTCTATTATGGAATTTCAAGTGGTTGCAATGGATCTTTTGGTACTTGATGCTCAGTCTTGACTCGTTGACAATTTAAACACCTTGAGATAAACTCCGCTATCTCTCTCTTCATATTGCTCCACTAAAATGTATGTCGAAGATCACGATACATTTTGGTACTCCCAGGATGGATTGCAAACGGTGTGTTGTGCGCCTCCATCATGATTTTATACTTTAAATCAGGGTTGTTAGGAACACAAAGTCTGGAGTTGACTCGAAGTATTCCTTCTTCATCAATTCTTGCTTCCGGCATAACACCTTCTTGCACTTCCTTCCTTATACGCATCAGCTCCAGGTCTCTAGCTTGAGCAACTTTAACTTTATCGATTAAAGTCGGTTCTACTCGTATATTCACCATCATCACATGGGTCTCTAGAGTCTTTAACTCTATCTCCATCCTTTGTAAGTCATATAAAATGGGCCTTTGCGTTGACAATAATGCAGTCGTACCCACATATGATCTTCTACTCAATGCATCAGCTACGACGTTTGCTTTTCCAGGATGGTATTGAATGGTATGATCGTAATCTTTCAATAGTTCAAGCCATCGTCGTTGCCGCATGTTGAGTTCCCTTTGAGTGAAGAAATATTTGAGGCTTTTTTGATTCGTATAAATCTGCACCTTCTCTCCATACAGGTAATGCCTCCAAATCTTAAGCACAAAAACGACAGCTGCCAACTCTAGATCATGAGTAGGATAATTCCTCTCATATTCTTTGAGTTGTTGTGAGGCATAGGCTATGACTTTCGTATGTTGCATGAGAACACATCCTAACCCTTTTCCTGAAGCATCACTATAGATGACAAATCCCTCCGAGCCAGATGGTATTGTCAGAACAGGTGCTAAAATGAGTCTCCTCTTGATTTCTTGAAAACTCTTCTCACATTCATCGCTCCAACCAAATTTTATATCTTTTCGAGTCAGCTGATTTAATGGAGTAGCGATTCGAGAAAACCCTTCTACGAATCTCCGATAATAACCAGCTAAGCTGAGAAAGCTACGTACTTCGGTCACTAATTTAGGTTGCTCCTAGCTTTGAATTGCTTCAATCTTTGCCGGGTCAACATATATCCCATTTTTTGATATCACGTGCCCAAGGAATGCAACTTCCTCAAGCCAGAACTCACATTTTATTAACTTGGCATATATCTTGTTTTCACGAAGCTTTGAGGGTATCAGCCTCAAGTGTTGCTCATGGTCTTCACGGGTTTTGGAGTATATGAGGATGTCATCAATAAAGACGACCACAAAGTGATCCAAATATTCCTTAAATACTCGATTCATCATATCCATGAAGGCAGCAGGAGCATTAGTCAATCCAAAAGATATGACTAAGAATTCATAATTCCCATACCGAGTTCTGAAAGCAGTCTTTAGAATTTCATCAGTTTTAAATTTCAACTGATGATATCCGGAACGAAGATCAATCTTTGAAAAGAATTTGGCGCCTTGCAACTGGTCAAACATGTCATCAATATGAGGCAACGGGTACCTATTTTTGATGGTGACATGATTCAACTCCCGATAATCAATACAAAGTCGCATACTTCCATCTTTCTTCTTCACTAATAGAACAGGAGCACCCCAAGGAGACGTACTAGGACGAATGAAACCAATATCTAACAATTCCTGTAATTGGGTCTTTAACTCCTGAAGTTCAATAGGAGCCATTCGATATGGGGCTTTGGAAATGGATTTTGTACCCGGTTCAAGGTCGATAAAAAATTCAATTTCACGCTCTGGGGGTAGGCCAGGAAGTTCTTCAGGGAATACGTTAGGAAATTTATTAACAATAGAAATATCTTTTAAATCTGACGTATTTTTATTTAAATCTGTGACATGAGCTAAGAAAGCCTTACATCCGTTTTTCAATAAACGAATAGCTTTATGGCTTGAGATGACCGTGATTGATTTTAATGGTTTGGTCGCTTGAAGTCGCATAATAGGTTGATTAGGAATATGAAAGCTAACAACCTTACGAAAACAATCAATTTTAGCATGATGAGTAGTTACTGATTTGAATCAAACAAGACTTATAAACAGTGGATGTAATGAAGGTTTCTCCCAACGGAGTTTCAACCGATAAGTCAAAGTCTAATTTCTCCAGAGTCAAATTTAAACGTTGAGCGCAAGTAGGAGAAATAAAAGAATGGGTATAATTGGTATCAAATAAGGTATAGACTTCGCTAGAGTTTATGATAAGCTTACCCGTGATGACCTCGTTCGGGTTCTTTACTTTCAGGGAGGTTATGACAAACGCTCTCCCTTGAAGTACCGGCTTTAACTTTTCTGGGATAGCCTTTGGTGCCTCCATCCCAGCTAGACTTGTCTTTAGTGCACGACAAAATCGGGCTAGGTGACCTTCTCTTCCACAATTATAACACGCTTTGGACTGCATCGTGCAGTTTGGACTGATATGTCCCTCCCCTCCTCATTTAAAGCATATGATAGGTGGTCGTTCTCCTTCCTTAACAACGGGTACTGGTGCTGACGTCTTTCCATCATTGTTGAATCTCCTTTTCTTGAAATATCCATTTTTACTGTCTTGGCCATGATTACCACCGAAGTGGTTACCATTTCTGGCATGTTGATTCCCTCCACGTTTGTTGTCACCGTTTCGATGATTGCTACCACTGGTATTATCATTTTGCTGGCTGCTTTCTCTTGGTTGAGTTGACTCATTATCGCGCTCCAATAACTGAGCCATATTAATAACATCTGAATACAATCACAGTTTTTGAGAAATTAAGTGTTGACGTATTTCGGGTTTCAAACCTCTTAGAAATATCTGCGTTATTCTCTCCTCATTATCAACCAAGTGAGACGTAAACCGGGACAACTCGACAAACTTAGCTTCGTACTATGACACGGTCATATTGTTCTGCTCCAACTTGATGAACTCTATCTCTTTCATGTGACGAATACTTTTGGGAAAGTACTTGTAGTTGAATAATTCTTGGAACTTCTCCCAAGACATCTTCAGTGCGGCATATTGAGTACGCTTTACCGATTCCCACAAGTAATCTGCATCTCCTTGCAACATAAAGGTAGCAAAGGGAACCCTTTGCTCCTCAGAGCATCCCAAGACATCAAATATCTTGGTGATCTGCTTTATCCACGCTTCCGCCTTAAGTGGTTTTGGTTCTCCAATAAACTCCGGCGGTCCTAGCTCCTTGAACTATTTAGCGGTGACTGTTCGAGAGTTTCTATTATTTCCACCTATATTTTGGACAGGAGCCGCTCTCGCCTGATGTTGTATGAATTGCATAAAGCTTCTGAACATTCCATCGTTCATCATTTGGTCAGTGATGTTTTTTGCATGAGGATTTTCGTCTTCCTGATGCACATTATCCAGATTATTGATCTGTGGAGACTCAACGGTCTCTTGTGCTCCATTGATATTCTCAACATTCTCGGATGTCATTTTCAAATATTGCCACAAAACAAGGGTTAATTGACTTGTCACATATTATCCCTATACTCTGACCGACCAAATAAATACGAAATAAACTTAGGTAGGCCATACTAGCGAAAGAATTCCCCGTCTCTCCCCTCCTAGTTATTGTCTTACATCTCAACCAGGGATCATATCCCTAAGCTTTGATATCAGCTGTGATGCCCCCGAAATAGGTATACATCACCCATCTTGAGTCGCCAAATACATGGTACAAAATTCAAATACAACTTAATTATACAACAGTCATGTAAAATACGACAAAACATAATCTAAGAGTTTTAATAAGAATATTGTCATCTAGACAATATCCACACTCAATGGAGTCCTCATTACATTTATTGTCACACTATTTAACAGAATAGTGAGGACTACTAATGCTATCATCTGGACCGTCACTCCGCTCCCCGACTAGTCCCGGCTACATTCTCATTTCCTGAAGAGAACAGTGAAATAAAGGGTGATCTCAACTAGCCTAATAAGAAATATTATGACTAAGATAATGCAGATTAAATTATCATTAGCCTTCAATAGTGTTAAACTGATAAAATATAATAAACATCATGTTTAACTGCAGCGGAACAAGCAATCCATTAGAAAAGTCAAGTAGAGAATAAAATCTACTATCTTCTATGATTTAAAAGGTTTTTTATTACTTTTATCGCTGAGAGTTAGCTTAATAAATAAACCACATCATCCCTGCACTACGGCCAAGGATATTCATTAGTATCATGACCACAAATTATCCATACACTACGGGCCAAGGATATTCGTGTATTCATCAATGGTCATGATCATGCCAACAATTGTCCATCAATGCACTACGACCAATGAGGACTTTTACCACATCATTTGTAACATTACGGTCATGATTATACTGAATAATCCCTGGTTATAGTCATACCAAGTCCATCTATGCACTACATGTCACAGATGACTTTCAACATATTATAAACATGAGTATGATGACAATGATATAAGAATTCAATAAAATAAGTTCAAAAATAAATTTTTAAAGATTTATAATTTAATTTATCTAGAAATCAATAACGTCCAAATTGTCAACATGATACTGCTTTGTCGAGTAAAATTCAAGAATGCTCGGAAGAATATTTCCATGAAAAGATACTGGATGAAGCGTAAATATCAAGGATATTCCACTAATTTTGTGGATTATAGAAGCCAAAACTTTAATCAACTGAGTATAATAGAATATATGAAACCGCAAATGGAATTTTGCCGCTATGCGGTAATCCACGTAGACAGATTATTCCAACAGAATAATAAAGAATGGAATAACAGAAGAATTCACCAGGCGTGCGTAATCTGCACAGACAGGTTATTCCAACAGAATAATAAAGAATGGAACCAGGTCATGCGTAATCCGCACAGACAGGATATTCCAACAGAATAATAAAGAATGGAACTAGGTCATGCGTAATCCGCACAGACAGAATGTTCAAATAGAATAATAAAGAATGAAACCAGGTCATGCGTAATCCACACAGACAGGATGTTCCAACAGAATAATAAAGAATGGAATAATTACAGAATTCACCAGGCATGCGATAGACCGCACAGACAGGTTATTCCAACAGAATAATAAAGAATGGAATAGTAGAAGAATTTCACCATGTATGCGGTACTTCGCATAAACATGTTATTCCAACATAATAATAAAGAATGGAATAACAATCCTTACGAGTATTGAAAGAAAATAACTCTCTTCATGAATACGAAAGAATAATACCCCTTACCTTAGAAAGACTGGATACTGGAATAGTGAGGTAGCAGTTTTCTCTTCTTCTTTCTCTCTATAATTTCTCTCTATAATAATTGCTCTAAAGCTTTTGTGAATTGGTGAGAAATGAAGGAAGAATGAGCTTCTATTTATAGAAAAATATATGTCAGGAATAAACATGTGAATGATATTCCTATTTAATATATGATTTGATTATGATATATATATGAATGAATATGTAAGTATGCTTGTATGAAGAAAAGATGTAAAGTCCTTTGATAGATAATAGAAATATATGTACAAGGACTTAGAATGAATTGATCAAATATGTTAGGTTGATCCTACATAAGCAAAATAGCTTTGTAAAGTCCTTAAAAAGAAATGATGTACAAGGACTATAAATATAAAAAGATCAGGTTTGTTAGGTTGATCTTATGATGTAATAGATAGGCTTGTCTGATCGTCGAGCACTACACCAGAAGTCGTAGTTTGCCAGAAGAGTCAGGGTTAACTCGGGAGCTATCTAGGTAGAATAAGAGTATGCAAGATAGTGAGATCTCGGAGTTCGTAGACTTCCAGGGGAAACGAAGAAGGATCGTAGTGTGTCGAGAAGAGCTACCTCGGGATCGTAGTGTGCTGAGGAAGTCATGTTCAGAATCGTAGAGATAACCTGTCTATAAGCCGAACAACCATCTGCCGAAGCCAAGTATGAAACGTAGACTACACTCAGAGTCGTAGAGTCTATCGATGCCAAAGCCAAGACAAGGATCATAGGCTACACTCTGAGATCGTAGAGTCCACTGAATGAATGCAGAGATCGTAGTCGGGCAAGATCAGTTGAAGACAACAAGCACAAAGCAGAAATCGTAGAGTGTCAAGATCTGATCTCGGGATCGTAGTGTCGGCAAAGCCAAAGCTGAATCGTAGAGTGCAGGACTATGACTCCAATAGAAGTGCTCAAAATGCTAAGTCAGAATAGTAGAGTAGATACGATTCTAACCGAATGAGTACTCCCAGAATATCCAAAGATACGAAGCCTCTGGTTGGCACTGCAATAATGCATTCCACAGTAAGGGAACCAGAGAGCACTCAACGAATGACATGCAGGCTAACAGAAGATCTAAGCACAAACCCAATCAGCGTTAAGATTGAGGTGTAAGGCCATTCGTGATGAAGTCTTCCGCAAGGAGATCCAATGAAGACTTCAGCAGCAGACTAAGGAAAAGTCAGCTAATGCAGTAGCTGTCAAGAGAACAGAAGACAACGATCTTGGAAGCAACCAAGATAGTAGTGTTTTCCAAACAAAGAAGGAAATGATGGAAGGTGAACCTAGATGTTGGTCAGCCTTTGGAGAGCAAGACTAAAGTGATTAAGTGCAGGGTCAGTTCATTGATGATAAGTGAGAGGAAGATCACCAGGAGAAAGCAAGCTGGACACGCCACAAATCTGAAGTGTCTTGATATTCAGAAGGGGACCAGAGCAAGGAATTAGGCCATCAGTATCTGAGAACAGTCGAAGCAAACAGAAGTATTGAAGCACTGCACAATACAAGGAAGATGTGTTCTACATTGAAGATCCAATCAACACTCTTCAGGATCGTAGTGTTAACTCTTCTAAGTCAACGAGCAACACTCAACAAGACACTACGATCAGGTCCTTGAAGACATGCATCAGAATCGTAGAGTTCAAATACCTGAAGACTAAAGCATTGGCAACGGTTCAATCTGAAGAGTAATATTCGAACAAGTGCTTATTGAGAGCATTAATGCAAAAGGACAACCTCTGATCTAGAAATCAGAAGAGATAAAGTCTTCAACCTGCCCAAGACAGTAAAGTGATATATCTGACAGGACAGATGAAACAGTAGACTGCAGTGTCAGAAAAAGTATGACATGTCACATCAAGCAGTCTACCTCAAGAAACTCGAGATCTGCGAAGACATTTGAATAGCTTCCAACAGCTACTTTCCAACATAAGAATTGGGAAGATGTATAAATGTAGAAGAGTTTTAAAGATCAAAGGCTGCTGGAGTTGTCAGTTTTGGAGAGAAGGTGGACTGATCTAAACCATGTGATAGTGAGTCCGAAGGCTCACTCTACGATCCACCAAGAACACTCAAAAGTCAGATCAAGAAAGAAGTAGAAGTGTGTGTTCTATTATGTAGAAGTGAGAGTTCTACTACTTGAAGAGTGTTCTAAACTGCCGAGAAAAAAGAGAGCATCATGCCATCTGGATGTCCATCATGGGAAGACTCTAAGTACAATAGAGAAGAGCTTACAGTCATCTTAGTAAGTCCATCATGAGAAGGCATCGAGTAGCAAGGAGGGAGATCAAAAAAGCCATCTTGGTGTCAAGCATGCGAAAGCTTTTAAGTATCTTGCAGAAGAGCTTATAGTCATCTTAAAAGCCTCTCATGTGCAGCCATCAAGTACCAAGGAGAATGATCTTCAAGGTAGTTCATCAAGGGGTCATCCGGAGTAGTTGAGCAACCTAAGAAGCTGAGCATTATGCAACACTCAACTGCTCTTTAAGGATGATCAAGCTAAGCTGCTAGGGATAAAAGATGTTCAGAGTATGAAGACATCTTAGCAGCTCAGCACCGATTCTAACAACAACAAACAAACAACTCAATGAAGCCAGGGCCTGAAGGGTCCTTGTCCAGAGGGACTAAATGAAGCAGGGCCAAGAGGGTCCTTGTCTGGAGGGACTAAACAAAGCAAGGCCAAAGGGTCTTTGTCCAAAGGGACTAAATGAAGTTCCAAGCCTGCTGGGCTTGAAGAGTTCCTAGGGAACTAGAGGAGTCCCAAGGTTGCTGGCCTTGAAGAGTTTTTAGTGAACTGAAGTCCCAAGGCTGCTGGCCTTGAAGGAATCATAGAGATTCAGGGTGCTGCCCTTCCGTAGTGGAAATCCTACTAGTTGAAAGTAGAAGAGTGGATTAGGAGCTTGAGTCTCTGAACCACTTAAAACCCCTTGTGTCTTTTACATTATGTCATTTATATTATGTCTATAACTGCTATAACTGCTATATAAGTTCTAACTGCTTACAACTAAACTAACCCTACGAACAATGTATGTATGATTATGAATATATCAATGAAGGGGAATCTTTTACTTATTCCGTTGTGCTTTAAAAGATTCTTATGTTTGTCATATACTATAATATGAACAATACAACATAAACCAGAAAAGTATTTGAAATAAAAAGGATCTATTCAACCCCCTTTAGATCTATTGTGCCCTCTGGGAACTAACAATATAGTTTCTATAATTGCACGTTTTGGAGCTCAAAATATTACAGTATAATACCTTCCGCTTTTTCTTCATTTTTAATTTAGTCCTGCAAGTATTATCAAACTTGCACCACCTCCCCTAATAGTAAATAATGTGAATTAATAGTTCATTCATGTGACTCAATAGTATAATCATGTGAAAAAACTAATTACAGTATAGTACCTTCAACTATACCTCCATTTTTAATTTAGTCATGTAAGTATTATCAATCTTGCACCACCTCCCCTAATAGTTCATAAATGTGAATTAATAGTACACACATGTGAACAAATAGTTATAAGAATGTGAAATAATAGCAATTAATTGCCCATTTATCCGATTAAGTTCCTGATTGGTCAATATAACCTCCAGACATCAATTATTATCGAAATAAATGTCGATTTCCACAAACACTAATAATCTCAACACAATAGAACTATCAATTTCATCTTTAATCAACACAACCTATTCATCATTAATATTATAACTCATAATATTTAACAACCAGGTCGTTCCCAGGAAAAAGGAGTATTTTCGATAAAGATTTCTCCTTATTGGCGCGCAATTAAGTGACCAAACCTCTCATTGACAGAACTTCTAGACATTGTCAATATTGCAAATAATAATATGAAAAACTTTGTCGTCTCAATTATTGATTTAATAATAATAAATATTATGCAGATGATACTGTGACAATAATTGAATCAATAATATGAGATATATGATGCAACAATTACTGTAGCAATAATTGAGTATAACTGAGTGACTTCTCACATAAGCATCAATAATCAATACCGTGTGCTACTATGTAACCACGCGTATTACTGTACTTTTACTACCGGATAGTTCAACAGTTTTAACGGTAACACTTTTGCCGTTATTTTTATAAAAAGATAATTCTGTCATTTTCTAACTACGACAATACTTCCACTGTGGGGTCCACCAATGATTGTGCCGTCATACAAATATTCTCTGTTAAAACAAATATTCTCCGACCAATTGAATATTATATAACCACTTGCTTATGTTGCAAAATTTGTAAATATTACCCACAACTATAACATTATATCAAATCCACACCATAATATTTAAAAATATATTTCGAAAAAATTATTCTTTATTCATAAAAGTTGGGGTCATACAAACACCCTTCACGTAGCCTAGAATTGAAATCGTCACGAAAATCTCTTCAAAATACTCCTCCAAAGCTTTTTGTGAAAATCTGGAAATAATCTTTGTAATATGTTTCGCATGATGAATGATTTGTTGTTTTTAATGTAATATATATCTCTCCTCACGTTCTGGCCGAAATCCTTTAATTTCTAGAGTCCATACGTAATCCTAAACCTCAACATCCATGTCCGACCAGAGTTCAAACTATAATAGGACATTCAAAATTTGACACCCCCCGCCCTGGCGGGGGTGCACATGCAAAAAAATCCTGCCCCAACGGCAGTGTCTTCTGTAAGTTGACTGCTCTATTTTCCAACTTACTTCCACTTTTGCTCCAAAATACCTCCTTTCTCCATGCTTTGCCTCAACAACCACCCTACACATAAAAGAACATGAAACGAGTGAAAACGAACACAAAATATGAAAGTAACAACGAATTTAAGCTTGAAATGAACATCAATTCGTGGATATAAAATCCACTTATCAATGATGGAGTTGAGATGTTTGATGTGGAATTTACTGCACAACTCCTCCATCATTCTGTTATTGAGGTTCTTAGCATTTTCTGATACAATTACCTCAGGTTGTCCATATCGACAAATGACATTTTTTCTGATGAAAGAAATGATAACTTCTTTGGTAACCCTGGGGAAGGAGTCTGATTCTACCCACTTGGTGAAGTAGTTGATCATGGTGAAGATAAATCGATGCCCATTAATGGCTTTGGGCTCGATGGGTCCGATCACATCCATTCCCCACATTGAGAAGGGCCAAGGTGAACTCATATTGTGGAGCTCCCTTGGAGGGGCGTGGATAGCATTCCCATGAATTTAGCACTGATAACATCTCCTAACGTGATCCTCACAGTCAGCCTTGAGAGAGAGCTATTAATTCTATGTTCTGAGGATTTTCTTAACAAGTAGGGGGTCGCTTATGTGTGGGCCACATACTCTACCATGGATCTCATCCATGAGCCTCTGAGCTTGGTCCTTGTCCAGACATCTGAGGAGACCTAATCTTGCATCTCTTTTGTAGAGTGCATCTCTGCTCAAGTAGAATTTCATAGCCAGTCAATGGATCCGCCTTCTTTCAGTCGAGCTCACCTCAACGGGTGTAGATCCATCTTGTAAGTACTCCTTGATATGTTGATACCAAGGGTGTTGGATGGGAGGTAGCTGTTGGTCGATTTAGCTATTGCCAAATCGCGCGCAAGCATACACGGTCCACAAGTAATATATGTAAGTAGAGTGTCGAACCCACGAGGAAAAGTCTTAAAATAAAACAAATACGAAGGCAAAGTCGTTACAAATCTTATCTAAACAAATAGAAACAAGTGGTTGGTTAGGCTATATGATTACAACTGAAAGAACGAGAAAAATGGTTGTGCTAGGAAGGCAAGATAGGATTACAACTCCCCTAATACGTCGCCTAATCTCCTAACTCTCCACATTACAAACGAATCAAGGAATGGTCAATCGAGAAAAGTAATTACGCATAAGCTTCTGTCGAAGGTCAAATGCATATCCCTAACTAGCTAAAACACAATATGTCTATTGGTGACAATAACTAGGTCCAGGTCAATAAGCTAAGTCTCAAGGTCACACAAGGTAAATAGGGATATGTCTATCATATGAGCATATTATGCACACATTCCATTGGCATGATCATAACTAGTGTTGCTGCATTCAAAGATAGATAATAACGTCCATTTGTTAATTTTCATTACTATCAATACCAATTTCTTTATCAAGCAATCAATCATTAAATAAGAAATAAAACAACCCATTCCAAAATGATTCATTATATAAAATAGGAGAGAAAGTAAATTAAGCTAAACAAAAGGTTACATTGCAATCCTAAAAATGGAGTTAGTTCATAACTTGGTATTAACACAGATTTTTAATACATTACACATTATCAGACAAATACAAAGAAATGAAAGATTTGGATTAAGAAAACCCCTGTTTTGAAGTGTTCTTCCTCCAAATCCTCCCTTCACGTGTAAAGCTTTGAGTATGTGCCGAATGTAATAACTTTCCTCCCGTTGCTCAGCTTCTATCTCTACTAGAAATTAAATGACAAAAATGAAATCCTATTCTAAGATGTAATAAGTTCCTTCTCGATATCTCTGATATTCGATAATCAATACAGGCGGCTTCGATTTGTATTTATACTTTTACCTCTTTCTTCTAGGTCATTAAAGACTCAATACTGTTTGGGCACTGGAGCTCGCGCTACGGCTCGAGCAAAGGCTTAACAAGTGGCGCCGGGGTGCGAGATGGGGCGCTGGGGCGCCGTGAATGGCGCCGGGGCGCGAAGAGAAGCGTCCAAGGGCAGTAGCTTTGCCTAGCATTGGCGCTGGGGCGTGAGCTTCTAGCGCTGCGGCGTCAGTACAGTAAATATGCCCAAGAAAGCTCGAACAATCTGTAAAGCAAGCCTGTAGAGAACTTGAACTTAAATGCAATAATATAAATATAGAAAAGTTACATAAAAGATTGAAAACAGGCAACAACCTAAGCAACAAAGGGACTACAACGTGGGTATATATCCCACTCATCAAATATCCTCAAACTTAAGTTTTTACTTGTCCTCAAGCAAACTATCATACATCCAAACCCCATAATACAAGATATGAATGAATACTAATACTAACAATAAAAATTATGGCCACTAAGAGAAATAATAAACACCCTCTAAGAATAGGGCAAAAACGCATGCGAACGAGGGCTTAAAGTCTAAAAATAAACATGAGTCTGTAATGGATCCAAATAGTGCGTGTGTGAAGACCACATATCTAAACTAGCCATAACCCAAACTAAAATTATACAGTCGACCGTGATAACCAATAGTCAACTATGCAACTCACATACATAACTAGTATTAAGACAAGACGCAAAAACACGAAAGGCTCGAAAGTTCTAGAATAACAAAGTAAATTCTGACTTAGACAGTACTTGATTACTTTTAGGCAAAACAGAGCACTCATTAGCAAGCTTTTGATCAATGACTACCAAGCCAGAAGACTTTAGGGCACTAGGTGTAGAACACCCCTAAGAATCTAATAACTCAAGCACAAAGATCACGTAAACAACATAAGTCCAAAATAGATTTTACGAGCCTGCGTTTATGGGCGAGTGCGTTTCCACGCTCCATCTCAACCCACTATAGGACTGTTATTAATTTTTTTTTAGATTTTTATTTTTAGAACTAAAGAGCTGAAAATGCTAAAGCTTCTAAGTCTTTTTAAAACTTGAAATTAATAGAGTATATAACAGTGCAAACTATTTTCAACACGGTAAAAAGATAACCATAAACTGGACAAAAACTAGAAAGATAATAGGCCAGTGCTCGCTAAACGCATGGATCCAAGACAGACTTGATTTATCTAAAACACACGCCTCCACATTCGCCTAGATTTGCCACTAGACTAAGAAACATGATATAATTACTTGATGCTCATCAAAGGCCACAAAAAAACTTAACACTAAACTATCCTAACCCAGTATATAAACAGTTAAAATAGGGGTTGGAGTTAAACAACCAAAAAAATAATAGGCAAAAACTATACACTATAAAGTACCCTTTTTAACCATAGGGCAAAGCCATAACACATGGCATCAAGTATACCACAAGCATGCATTCAAATGTATTTTAAAATACTACTAAGCCAAAACATGCATCCAAAAACCAAAAGCTTTACAAAAAATAATAAACACTATAGATATAAAAAAATTAAACCATAAGTCTGGGGCTACCAAGCCCAAATTAAACACTCCAAACCTTACACCAAAGTTGAAATAGACATATGATAAAACTAACATAATTCATATATAAATAACTAAATAAAAGGAAGTCTCCCCCAAACATGAACTTTGGCCCGTGTCCGCACTGGCTAAACTGCAACATCAAACATTAGCAGTATCCCCGCCGTCATCACCATCAAGACCAAAGTCCTCATCAGCACCGGACAATTCCAGATCATCATCATCCTCTCCATCATCGTCTTCCACGTTGACTGGCTCAGTTACACGGGCCTCTTCAGTAGGCGGAAGAAATTCTGACGGATAAGGTGCATAAATTGGAGGTGCCGGGAATGGGAATGGCATGAAGTCCGCGTCATCGCCACCCTGAGCAACATGAATATTAGCTAGTGTGTCAGCGAACTTAGCATGCTAATGGTGGAACTAGATCAGCAACTGGGTGACCGTGTCAACCTTATAGTGTAAAAAGTTTAGGTTGTTCATAACCTGCACAAGGGCCCCAGAATCAATGGCATCAGTAGAAGGGGGAATTGGTGCCTGAGTAGAGGTTCCTGCCTCAGTGGATGGTGGGGGATCATCCCATAGCGGCGGATGATGTGCCAGTAAAAATCCTTTGCCTCAGGGATGCGAGGGTGCGCCATCCCAGACAACATAGCGACTAATTAGCTGATGATCAACGACGAACATTGTCAGGAGGGTGACATCTTCTGCTTCCCACTGAATAGGTCCTTTTTGCATAGACGGGTAATAAGAGATAGGTCGGAAAAGCCAAACATGACCTTGCTATTGATAGCATTTTTGATGAATTCATTTATCAAAGCCCCCACATCAACCTTCAACCCCAAAATAATTGCATAGAGAAGCGTCACCCTCTCCCGAGTGACATCACTCATATAGCGCATAGGCTGAATATTAAAACAGATAAAGGCGTACCATGCCTTACCATAACGACTAAAACTTGTGAAGGAAAAGATGTGCGCTCGCTAGTGAACTCATTCATTTTCCACACTGTCCTAAGCTTACAGAGCTTGCTAATAATGTTATCAGATTTGTAGCTCCGAATCCCATTCTTTCTGTAGTCATGCTTGTCAAAATTTGGAGTCCCATACACTGCATTGATGGCTTTGACATCGAATGGGATCAACTTCCCCCTCACAGGTGCTGCCGGCGGGCCATCTGGTATGGCATTAGCGTAAACATCCCTGACCACCATTACCACAGCAGATTCCGTCGGTTTGGTGAAGTGCACCCACTTCATCGCACTTATCATGGCATATATCTGGCCATCCAGTTTGTCATCGGGCCTAAGGCCACGCTCAGGCACCAGACTACGCGACTTAAAATTTTGCGTGTAACGCTTATAAGCCTCCTCAGATGGGAATTTTACAAGGTCCCAATGAGTAATTTGGCTGCGGGAGGAGGATGGAGGAGGGGGGCCAATGCTAGTTCTCGGGCACTTTGAAGCCATAATAGAGGTGTAAAAGATAAACGAAAGATATGCTCTATAAGCAATTTCTCTCAAGTGCCGTACCTTTTCATGGGTTTTTTCTAGGCTTTTAAAAATAAAGAGAAAGAAACGGTTAACAAACGGTTGGGCACCCGAACGGTTGATAAACGGTAAGAAATTGAATGGTTGGCAATTGAAAGGATGTAACCTTTGATTTGGCCTAACGGATGGGGAGAAACTGGCGGTGTTGGAAGAGGAAGAGGAGCTGATATGATAAGAGAAGTATGTAGTTTTAAAACTAAATCTCGCTGGTGGCGCCGAGGTGCCGAGACAGACCCACTCTGGCGCCAGGGCGCCGTAAATAGCGCTGGGGCGCGAGTTTGGCACCGGCCCTGGCGTTGGGGCGCCACACGTAGCTCAAAAGAATCGTAAAAGGTCAGTAGCTTTGCTTAGCATTGGCGCTGGGGTGCTGGGCGCCATACATGGCGCTGGGGTGCAACTTCAGAAATTTCTAAGTGGTCAACAAAATCCTGCAAAAACCAACATTACATATCAACAAACAGAACAAACACAATATTGACAAATTCTAACTACTGAAAATCTTACTCACATACGAACATACTATATAGATCATAGCTATACTAAAAACTACAGACACTATCTAGACAATCAAAATGAGACTTAGGTAATAAAGATAAAACAATTTGTTTGATACTGAGATGGGGATGCCTCCCATCAAGCGCTTAATTTAGAGTCGTCCGCTTTACTATTTTCCCGTCTTACACCGGGTCTCCCAATGTAATAGAGGTATTCTTCCGGTCGACCTCGCCGCCCCAATAATGCTTTAATCGCTGCCCATTGACTTTGAAGGTTTAGTCAGAATTTGGGTCCTCAACCTCTATTGCGCTATAAGGATAAACCTTGGCAACTATGAAGGGGCCCGACCATCGGGACTTTAGTTTTCCTGGAAATAACTTCAGTCGAGAATTGAAAAGAAGAACCTTCTTGCCCGGTTTGAAGTGTCTCTCGAGGATTTTCTTGTCGTGCCACCTCTTGGTCTTCTCCTTGTACAACTTAGCATTTTCATATGCTTGTAGACGAAACTCATCTGATTCATTTAGTTGCAAGAGTCTCTTCTCACCGGCTGCCTCAAGATCAAAGTTGAGCTTCTGAATAGCCCAATAAGCGTTATGCTCCAATTTAACTGGAAAATGACATGCTTTACCATAGACAAGCCTATACGCAGACATTCTAATAAGTGTTTTATAAGCTGTGCGGTAGGCCCACAATGCATCATCGAGCTTCTTAGACCAGTCCTTATGATTTGGGTTTACAATCTTTTCCAAGATTTGTTTCACTTCTCAATTTGATATTTTAGCTTGACCACTGGTTTGTGGGTGGTAGGCAGTGGCGATCTTATGAGTCACCCCATACTTGGTTAGAAGGGCTTTAAATTACTTGTTACAAAAGTGTGACCCTGCTAATGATAGCCCGAGGTGTGCTAAAACAGGTGAAAATATTCTTCTTAAGGAATTGAAGCACCACCTTAGCATCATTTGTCGGCAAAACAACTTCTTCCACCCACTTAGAGACATAATCCACTTCCAAAAGGATGTAGAGATTGTTAAAAGATGACGGGAATGGACCCATGAAGTTGATTCCCCATAAATCAAATAATTCCACCTCCAGGATATTCTGCAGTGGTAGCTCATGTCGTCTTGATATGGTGCCCACCCTTTGGCATCTGTCGTAGTGTAACACATATGTGTGTGCATCCTTGAATAGGGTGGGCCAGTAAAATCCTGATTAAAGCACTTTAGCTGTAGTTTGTTGGCCTCCAAAATGACCTCCATAGTTTGAAGAGTGACAGTGATGTAGCACGCCTTCAATTTCTTCTTCTGACAAACATCTTCACAGAATCTGATCAGAACATTGGTTGAACAGGAAGGGTTCATCCCACAGATATTGCTTGGTATCTATTAGGAATTTCTTCTTTTGTTGATAGCTAAGATTTTGGGGAAGCACTTGGCAAGTGACGTAATTGGCGAAGTCCCCATACCACGGAACTTTACCATTGACAAAAAAAGTTGCTCGCCGGGAAGAAGTCATTTATGGCTTTGTCGGCATCGACTGAGGGCGTGGTGTTTTCTAATCCTTATAAGTGGTTGGTAACCTGATTTTCTGTCCCGTTCTTATCTCGGATTTCTAGGTTAAACTCCTGGAGAAACAGATTCCACCGTATTAATCTCAGCTTAGCATCCTTCTATTCTATCAAATACTTGATTACCGAGTGATCGGTGTATATAATCACCTTTGTTCCAATGAGGTAGGCACGGAACTTGTCAAAAGCATAGACTACTGCCAACAACTCTTTCTCAGTGGTGGTTTAATTTAACTGAGCATCAGTTAATGTCTTGTTAGCATAGTAAATGGTGTGGAAGACCTTCTCCCTTCTCTGGCCCAACACTGCCCCGATTGCAAAGTCGCTGGCATCACACATTAGTTCAAAAGGGTAGGTCCAGTCTGGAGATATCACAATAGGTGCCATCACAAGTCTTTTCTTTAATAACTCAAAGGCGCTCAAGCAGGACTCATTAAACTGGAAAGGAATGTCCTTTTCCAATAGAGTGAACAATGGTTTGGTAATCCGTGATAAGTCCTGGATAAACCTTCTGTAGAACCCGGCATGCCCGAGAAAACTCCTTACCCCTTTCACTAAGGTGGGCGGTGGGAGTTTATTGATCACATCTATCTTTGCCTTATCAACCTCAATTTCGCCTGCAGAAACCCGATGGCCCAAAATAATACCCTCTTCAACCATGAAGTGACATTTCTCCCAATTCAGCACCAGGTTGGTTTTGACACATCGATGGAGAACGACAGTCAGATTTGTTAAGGAATTATAGAACGAGCTCCCAAATACTGAGAAGTCATCCATGAAGACCTCTAGGGTCTTTTCAACTATATCCGAGAAGATCGACATCATACACCGCTGAAATGTTGCGGGAGCATTACTTAGCCTGAAAGACATTTTTCGGAAGACGAAGGTCCCATACGGACATGTGAATGTCTTCTTCTCCTGATCTTCAGGAGCAATAGAAATCTGATTGTACCCCGAGTACCCATCTAGGAGACAATAATAATCATGCCCAATAAATCGGTCAAGCATCTGATCAATGAATGGAAGGGGAAAATGATCCTTACAGGTTGATTTGTTCAGTTTCCTGTAATTTATGCATACTCTCCACCCGATCACTGTCCTGGTGGGAATCAGTTTGTTGTTCTCATTGGACACAACTGTCATCCCTCCCTTCTTTGGCACGCACTGGATATGACTAACCCAAGGGCTATTGGAGATGGGGTAGATAATGCCCGCATCTAATAATTTAATGATCTCCTTCCAGACGACCGCTTTCATTATGGGATTTAGCCGCCTCTGATGCCCTATAGATGGCTTCGAGCCTTCCTCCAGAAGAATTTTATGCATGAATAGAGTTAGGCTGATCCCTTTTATATCAGCTATAGACCATCCTAGGACAATTTTGTATTTCTTGAGCACAAGCAGCAACTTTTCTTCCTGACACTTAGTTAGAGAAACAGAAATTATCACAAGTAAAGAAGATGAATTCCTTAAGTAAGCATACCTTAGGTGATAAGGCAAAGGTTTAAGCTCAAGGATATAAGGCTCGGCGATCGACGGCTGAGCCTTGGAAGTGGATGCCTCATTATCATTCAAAGACTCAAACTGTCGGTGAAATTTCTTTGATCTTTGGGTCTCATTGAGCCACTTGGCACATTCCACATGTGTGGGCTTTTTTGTAGTGCTGGCCCCAGTTAATTTGACTTCCAAAGGGTCTTTAATGCAAGTTTTTGAGAATACTTCCTTAACTGAATTATCAATTGTATTAATCTGGAAGCAATCCTCAGGGGTATTAGGATACTTCATTGATCTGAAGACATTAAACGCCACTTCTTGATCCTGTACCCTTATTGGTAACTCTTCTTTCTGAACATCGATCAGGGTCCTCCTAGTTGCCAAGAATGGCCTGCCCAATATTATCAGGACCTCCCTGTCCTCTTCAAAATCTAGGACTATGAAATCCGCTGGGAATATGAACTTGTCAACCTTAATAAGCACATCCTCTACAATACCCTTCGGGTCCGTGAGAGACCTGTCAGCCAATTGTAAAGTGTCGCTGGTAGGCTTGGCTTACTTGAGGCCTAACTTTTTATAAATAGAGAGGGGCATCAAGTTGATGCTTGCCCCTAAATCACAAAGAACCTTGCCAATAAACTGGTCCCCAATAGTGCACGGAATTGTAAAGCTCCCCGAATCTTTTAGCTTTGGTGGAATTTTTTTTGAAGGATGGCACTACACTCCTCTGTCAGTGCCACAGTTTCGTAATCTCCCATTTTTTGCTTCTTGGACAGAATGTCCTTCATGAAATTTACATAACTAGGCATTCCCTCCAATGCCTCCTCAAATGGGATATTTATGTGCAGTCTTTTGAGCACCTCCAAGAATTTGGAAAACTACTTATCCAGCTTCTGTTTCTGCAACCTCTAGGGGAAAGGAAACTGTGGGAGAGGATGATTTACCATGCTCATAAGAGGAGATGGTGTTGAAGGGATATCTTGTCTACTTCCTTCACCCGCTAATGTCTTAGTATTCTCCTCCACTGGAGGTTCCTTTTTAGTCACTTATTCTTCCATAAGAGCACTGTCTCCACTTTGTTCCTTAGTGGTTCTCCCACTTCTTAGGGTCACTGCTATACACTATTCCTTGCCTTCCCGTTTCAGGTTGACATCAGTTTCACTAGTCAATATGCCATGTGGACGACTGTTTAAAGCAGTAGCCAATTGTCCCATTTGTACTTCAAGATTTCTAATGGAAGCTTCTTGATTATTACTTCGAGTTTCATTATGGGCTATGTACCTTGACAGGAGATCTTTTAAACTTAGCTTCTTCTCCTGTTGAGGTGGTGGTTGGTGGAATTGATTGTGAATGTTCTGAGGCTGTAGGGTGAACCAATTCTGTGATGGAACCCAGGAGGGTTAACATAATTTGGCATGGTAGATGAAGGTTGTGGTTGATTGGGGTTGTTACTATTGTTGTTGCCCCATGAGAAGTTTGGATGATTTCTTAACCCTGGGTGGTAATGATTGGGAAGATTGGTGTTTTGTTATCGCACGTAGTTTGGAACAAATTAAACTGACTCGGTGCTTATCGCACACTGATCAGTAGGGTGGCTCCCTTGGCATAATTCACATTGAACTACAACACTCTGCATGTTCTGAATCGCTGAAGGTCCCATGGTGTCTAGCCTTTTCGTTAGTGCTGCTACTTGAGCTGCTAACGATGTGAAAAAGTCAACTTCATAGACCCTCGCTGCTCTTCTAGGGGCTTACCTATCATTTGGCCATTGGTAATTATTGGCCGCCATTGTCTTCACCAGCTCGTATCCTGCTGTGAGATGTTTGGCCATGAAGGCCCCTCCAGACGCGGCATCAATACTCAAACGAGTTGATCCTGACAACCCATTGTAAAAGGTCTAGATGGGTAACCATTCTGGAAATCCATGGTGCGGGCATTTCCTCAAAAGAACCTAAAACTGCTCCCACGAGTCGTATAAGGATTCAGATTCGAACTGAACAAAGAACGTGATATCATGCCTGAGCCTGGCTATTTTAGCGGGCGGAAAAAACTCTGCTATAAATTTCTGTGCCAAGTCAGCCCATGTGGTAATGGAGCCTGACGGTAATGAATGAAACCATCTCTTGGCCTTGTCCCTTAATGTAAATGGAAACAACCGGAGTCTGATGGCATCGTCAGACACTCCATTACATTTAAATGTGTCACAGATCTCCACAAAATTAATCAAGTGATAATTGGGATCATCATTCGGTAGTCCTCCAAACTGAATGTTGGTGCACATTTAAATGGTGCCCGGCTTAATCTTGAAATTATTAGCTTGGATGGCGGGCCTTAGAATGCTCGCCTGGAGATCGTCAATGTGAGGCATATCATACTCCCTCAGAGATTTCTGAAGTTCCTCAGCCATTATGATAGGAGCAGGTATGTCCTCGGGTGTGTCCTTAGATTTTTCTCTCCACAGTCGTCTGAATGTTCTATCAACCTCGGGATCGATAGGTATTATATTTCTTCCCTTCCAAGGTGGCATAAATAATGAAGACTACTTGAAAAGAGAGTTAAATAGAAGAATCAATTTAAAGTAATATCGTAATGACTTAGTTTTAATATTGAGAAACAATTAATTCTAAGTCCCTGGCAACGACGCAAAAAACTTTTTGGTCAATTTAGCTATTGCCAAATCGCGCGCAAGCATACGCGGTCCACAAGTAATATATGTAAGTAGAGTGTCGAACCCATGAGGACAAAGTCTTAACAGAAAACAAATACGAAGGCAAAGTCGTTACAAATCTTATCTAAACAAATAGAAACAAGTGGTTGGTTAAGCTATATGATTACAACTGAAAGAACGAGAGAAATGGTTGTGCTAGGGAGTCAAGATAGAATTACAACTTCCCTAATACGTCGCCTAATCTCCTAACTCTCCATATTACAAACGAATCAAGGAATGGTCAACCGAGAAAAGTAATTACGCATAAGCTTCTGTCGAAGGTTAAATGCACATCCCTAACCAGCTAAAACATAATATGTCTATTGGTGACAATAACTAGGTCAAGGTCAGTAAGCTAAGTCTCAAGGTCACACAAGGCAAATAGGGATATGTCTATCATATGAGCATATTATGCACACATTCCATTGGCATGGTCATAACAGGTGTTACAGCATTCAAAAATAGATAATAACGTCCATTTGTCAATTTTCATTACTATCAATACCAATTTCTTTATCAAGTAATCAGTCATTAAATAAGAAATACAACAACCCATTCCAAAATGATTCATTATATAAAATAAGAGAGAAAGTTAATTAAGCTAAACAAAATGTTACATTGCAATCCTAAAAATGGAGTTAGTTCATAACTGTGGTACTAACACACATTTTTAATACATTACACATTATCAGACAAATATAAAGAAATGAGAGATTTGGATTAAGAAAACCCCTGTTTTGAAGTGTTCTTCCTCCAAATCTTCCCTTCACGTGTAAAGCTCTGAGTATATGCCGAATGTAATAACTCTCCTCCCGTTGCTCAGCTTCTATCTCTACTAGAAATTAAATGACAGAAATGAAATCCTAGTCTAAGCTGTAATAAGTTCCTTCTCGATATCTCTGATATTCGATAATCAATGTAGGCGGCTTCGCTTTGTATTTATACTTTCGCCTCTTTCTTCTAGGTCATTAAAGACTTAATACTGTTTAGGCACCGGAGCTCGTGCTGCGGCGCGAGCAAAGGCTTAACAAGAGGCACCAGGGCGCGAGATGGGACGCTGGGGCGTGAGAATGGCGCCGAGCATGGCGCTGGGGCGCGAGATGTAGGTCAAGTGAAGCGCCCTAAGGACAATAGCTTTTCCTAGCATTGGCGCAGGGACGCCAGTATATGAAAAATGCCCAAGAAAGCTTGAATAATCTGTAAAGCAAGCCTGTATAGAACTTGAACTTAAATGCAATAATATAAATATAGAAAAGATATATAAAAGATTGAAAACATGCAACAACCTAAGCAACAAAGGGACTAAAACGCGGGTATAAATCTCACTCATCAGTAGCTCATTCGATATTTCTCCAATGTAATTCCCATAGGCTGGAGCCTTTTGTTGGGCAAATGTGAGGGTTGGCATGTCTTCTTTGTCAGGTATGTTGATCAAGGAGGCCAAGGTTGCTAGTGCATCCGCAAAATCATTCATATTTTGAGGAATGTGGAGGAAGGATATTTTTTCAAACTCCAAAGCCATCTGTAGAACCTGCCGATGGTAATGCAGCAAGTGTAGACCTTTGGTGTGATAGATTCCTGTGATTTATCTGATTACCAAATCAAAATCTCCAAAGATAGTTAACCGTCTAAGACCCATTGATTGAGCAAGTTTTAGCCCCATGATACAGCCTTCATACTCAGCTGTGTTGTTGGTGTTGACAAACTGCAATTTAACGACGATGGGATGTTGCTCCCCCGTAACGGATACTAGAACTGCTCCAGCCCTAGAACCTTCCATATTTACAGCTTCATCAAAATACATCTTCCATGTTTGGTGTTCATCGTACTGATGGTGTGGCTGAATTGCCATTACCCCTTTCATCGGTGAAGTATGTTTTCAAGGGTTTGAAATCCCCTGAAGGTGTGGCGGCAAGTTGATCCACAATTCATTGTCATTTAATAGACTTTTGCGTCACGTAGTCAATGTTAAATTGTTATAAGATTAACTGCCATTTGGATAGTCGGCAGTTAAGCATGGGTTTACTGAACACGTACTTGAGAGGATCTACACAGGATATGAGATGGGTTGTGTGACCATGGAGGTAATGTTGTAACCTAATGGAAGCCCGTGCTAAAGCACAACACGTCTTCTCAATCAGAGTGTACTTGTGTTCACTGCTGCTGAATCTTTTGCTGAGGTAGTAGATAGCTCGCTCTTGGACTCTATCGTCTTTCTGTCCCAGCATGCAGCCCATGGCATTGTCACTTATGGACATGTACATGAATAGGGGAGCATCATCCCTAGGTGGGACCAAAATAGGAGCTTTGACTAGCTATTCTTTAATTGTAAGGAAGGCTTTCGGGCACTCATCATTCCATTTCATGGAGGAGTTCTTCCTTAACAGCTTGAAAATAGGCTCACATGTTGCTGTGAGTTGGGCAATGAATCTGCTGACGAAGTTGATTCTTCCCAAAATTCCCCGTATTTCTTTCTTTGTCTTAGGAATGGGCATTTCAGTGATGGCCTGGATTTTGGTGGGATCCAACTCAATCCCCTTGTAACTGACTAGGAATCCTAGCAACTTGCTGGATTTAATACCAAAGCCGCACTTGGCTGGATTCAACTTCAAGTTGTACTTACGTAACCTATTGAAGAGCTTTTTGAGATGGTCTAGGTGGTCCTCCTCCCTTCAGGACTTGACAATAATGTCATCCACATAGATCTCTATCTCTTTATACATTAAATCATGGAAAAGAGCCATCATGGCTCGTTGGTAGGTAGCTCCGGCATTGATGAGGCTGAATGACAACCATCTATAGCAAAATGTTCCCCAAGGAGTGATGAATGCAGTTTTCTCACGATCCTCTTCAGCAACCACAATCTGATGATACCCCGTGAAGCAATCAGCAAAGGAGTACATGTTGTATTGAGTAGTATTGTCAATGATAATGTGGATAAATGGCACTAGAAAGCTATCTTTAAGGCAAGCTTTATTCAGATCCCGGTAATCCACGTACATTTATACCTTTCCTCCCGGTTTAGGTATGTGACAACCCGAATTTTTATAAGTTATTAAAATAGGAATTTAATAAATAAAATTCTTATTATAAGATGTTTTGAGTTTAAGTATGTGTATATATGTGTTATATATTGTGAATATGTAATTTGGTGTAAAAAAAATTATGTATATTCATGTATTAGGAAAAAGAGGTCCAATAGTTAATTAAACTATTGAAGAAATTAAGGTAATTGTTATGAAAAGGAAATTAACTGAGTAATATTAGTTTATTTGATTAAGTTAAAATTATATTATGAGAGAGTGTAATTTAATTATCATTGTGACGATGGAGATTATTATGAATTAAGTTTCGTAAATTATGTGTGTGATTCACTTAATTAAAATAGTGAAATAATGTAAATATATTTTTTTAATAAAATAAGAAGATAATGTGAATGTAATACGATTGTGAATTTCGTATATAGTTAAAATATTTATGGAATAAAATAAATATTTTATGGAAATTGTTATGGGATAATTTATTTAGAATGTGATAGTATTGATGGGATGAGAAATATTCTAATTTAATTAAATAATTAAATTAGAGGATTAATGATTTATTAACTAAAATTAGAGTTATATTGGCTAAGTAATTTAATCAAATAAAGGGTGACATTTGTGAACCATATGATAAGAAGGATTGTTAAAAAAAGAACTAAAAAGGATATTTTGAGTGCTAGCCAAACATGGCTTAGTGAACCTTTGTTATTGTAACTGATGAGGCCATAATGTATACGCATTATATTTATATCAGTTATGTGAGGGTTACGTGTTTTGTTCCTAAAGCCTAAGAATAAAGACAACAGAGAGTTGGAGAAGAGGGTTAGAGAGCTTTGAGAGAAATTGAGAGTTCTGTGAAATTGAAGAAGAGAAATTGGAGAATCAAAGAAGGAAGAAACAAGAAAATTATTCAATCTTTATAGCAAGTCAAAGGTAATAATCTAACCTAAACCTCTAGTTTTTAGATTCTTGAGTTTTATTGATATCATAGAAGTATGAATTGATGAAGAAATCAATTAGGGTTATGTCAAGTGTTGAATAAAATGATATTTTCATGTATATGTGAAATTTGAGTAACACAAATTCTAGTTTAGAATAATCAAATTCATGAAAATAGGTTAAATGATGAAGAATTTGAGTTTTGTTATTTTTATATGTATTTTGGGTCTGCTTTGAGACTAAAATTGGTTAGGATATTATGTTATAATTGTAAAATTTGTGATGGATTGTGTTAATACGATAAGAAACGAAAAGAACGCAAGTTGAATGAATCAATTTGGTTAAGAAACGAATTCGTAGTGAATGAATTCGCTAAATATGTTAAAATATGAAAGTTTAGTATGAACATGAGTTTTGGGTTAAGATTTAGGCTAGCTAGTGTTTCTATAAATTGTTATAATTCTAGTATGTTGTATTTCTATGAATTACAAATCCATAGAATCAAAAATAGACTAATTTAGATGTGTATAACTCAAGTTATGAAGATTAGTAGGAGAAAAAGGGTCAAAATCGCGAAGAACAGTAGCTTCAGGTTCCAGTTCTGCTAACGGCCGCAGCTGCACTGTGCCCTAAGTCATTTGGGGCGCAGCTGCACTGTAGGTTGCAGCTTCGCTGTGCCCAAGGCTTAATTGGGCACAACTGCGCCCAAACTATTTCAGGTGTGACTGTTTTGATCTATTTTAGTAAAATAGGCATAATGTTTTCATACGAACTCTGATTAAGGTGATTGAAGATGATCCGGAATAAGGACGAACAGACCTACAACTTTTATTCTTTAAGTTTCTCAATTTGAGGTCGGGAACAGTAGTCAAAATGGTCATCTTTGTGACTGGTGTGTATTTGGAGGCAATCAGAGGGCGTCAGACATGCACATACACAAGTATAGTGATGTCGACGATAATAGATGTTATTCTAAGTTATATAACATGAATATTATGAAGTATAATGATACTTAACATTAATAAATGATATATTAGATAAGTTGTATATGCATACTAAGCACACACAAGAAAGACAAATCGGGCGTGTGACGAATCAACGTCGAAACGCCGTGATAAGTGACAATGAACGTAAAAAGTGTTTTAAATCAAATGAAATGAATGTTATAAGATATTGAGTAGTGTTAATATAAAACCAATAAGTAGTCCTAGCAAGACTTAAACACTTGAATGAACTTCGAATATGAAATACAGTGAGATATAAGTTGAAAGTTAACACAATCAAATTTAACATTGTGTATTAATTAATAAGACGGGTTATGGGAGGTAGAGTAAAGTTTACATTACAACTATTATGCATTGCTATGTGACTAATAGTTGATGTGCATGATTATATAATTGTGTAGGGCACATGAAGTGCAAATAACTGTAAGCTGTTAAACTGTTATTGGTAAACAACGATCAAGACAAGTCTTTCAGTTCCTATTTGCTATGTGAACTTGGTGATTAGCTATTTTAAATCTTTATTGCAAAGTGCATGATGTGTTATATGTATGTTGAATGTATGAAATGTTAAAGTCAACTTATGACTACGTTGATTGAATAAATCATGTTGATTGAGTAAGGAACTCAATCTTTATACTTGTTATATGAAGTGTAGCATGTATGTTATGTTAGTCCAATGTTTATGAGATATATGTTGAGCATGTTATTATGTGCTATGTGATGCATGAAAATTGTTATATTTTACTCGGCTATCGAGCTCAACCTTGTAAATAACCATTTTTGCATGTTAAGGATTGAAGGTAACACTATGTGCCACTTGAATGACGTGGATCAGAAATAATACACCAAGATTAATATTTTAGCTAAAGTTGTTATTTCTTAATACCATGATTAAGATTCATGAGATGTACTAAATATTTTATGTTGTATAGTTTTATATTGAGTTGTAAAGCTAATGTTAGAGTTATCTGATATGTAAAGGTTATCGGATTGAAATGTAAAATTTTATATAATAACAGTGATAAAATGAATCATAAAATAAGATTGATTCAAAGACATATAGATGATAAAGGTTTTGATTCAGGGAGTTAAAGTAAAAAGACATAAAAGTTTAAATTATTTTGTATTTTATAAAGTTTAACATTGAATAATGATGTAAAATCAGAAGGTAGATATGTTATTAACGACCGAAGTTAATAATTAAATTGTATGAATTTTGGGGTCGTTACAATTGGTATCAGAGCTTTAGGTTATAAACCTTAGGTAGGAGTACCGTAGGCTATAACCTTAGAGGAGGGATGTGAAGATAATGATAGAATAAGCTCAGATAGAGTTTGAACAATAAGAAGTAATTTATGAAACGTATAGAGAAGGGATTAAAACATGTGTGAGAGGATTCAAAGAAGAATCTCATAGAGTTATGGAGTTACCCAACTCCAACAATAAGAATGTAATGTGATAATAAATAGACAATGTCTATATGAAGAGAATGGTAAGGAAGTTAAGAATGAAAGTTATAGTTAAGTATGGTACAATGGTACTCTTTAGTAGTTGATGTATGGTATCTAGGCTAAACGATTCCTTCATAGAGCGGAGGTATATACGAACTAGCAACTCGAAACCTTATTTGTTGGTTATTTGTGGGAAACCACTCAGCGTACCATATTGAAACTATTAGAGACTCGATGTGTACCAAGTGGAGAAAATGGATACGTATGATGAAAATGTGGAACTCAAATGAAATGTTGAACAATATAAATGAAGTTGGAAATTCTTAAAGCAGGAATTATTATATAAACAAGAAGATTCAAAGAAGAATCTTGAAGAGATATGTAGATAAGAAATGGGAGTTACCTAACTCCAATAGCCAAGATAACGAATAATGTCGTAAATGAAAGGAAAGAAAGGGGATCGTAAAACAAAATGATCACGAGTTAAGAAAATAATTTTATGGGAGATGATTATAGAATAAGATCATGACGTGATCTGGTTAAGTTATAGAAGAAAGATGGTATGTAATGTTTGAATAATTATAGCTTGATGCTATGAAGACGATGTACTATGAAATAGTATGAGATAACTCACGAAGAGTTATAGATGAAGTGATACAAGGAATTCGTATCGAGCAAAGAGCAAGTTATAAGTAAGATAGAGTTAAGTGGGATTTCAATTGAGGACTCATGTGATGGTTGAGTTGAACAATTCCTGGTATGGGCGAGGGTTTTGTGCTTGCACTCAGTTTATCATATTGATAATCATTGGAATGTTGGTTTCATGCTATCAATGTATATGTGGTGAAAAGGTGATTCTTTTCTCATGTGTATATTTGATAGTTAGAAACTATTAAGATTAGTCAGATATTATTAGGATTAGGTGTGGTTCTTAAAACTAATGCATATGGTAAGTTCGTGACTTATAATAATATGGTATGTTTTGAACCCCTCAGCAAATGGACGCCTATAGTCTGACTAGGATAAGTTCTTAAACTCATATTAATGTGGCAAGTTCCTGAACTTCTAATGTGCGGTAAGTTTGATGAACTGGGATATAATTAAGTTATGAATGAAGAATTGAGGATTAGGGGAATAGATAGAATTATTAAGCAATGGAGACATAAGTTTTCCAAATCTTCTAACTATGCCTGACTTCAAAATTTTTGACATCAAGCTAAATTCGCACTGTGTGCCTTTTAAAAATAATTTTTTACTCTCAACGCATGGTGACAAATGTGTATGTGTGGACTTCGGGACACTAACACATCATTACCTGTTGAAATATGATATCACTGAAACTGATTTTCAAAGATTTTTGAACTGTGTTAAGAATAGTCTATGCTAATTATTTCGGCTAGACGAAAATAATTTGAAAATATCAAAATGTATTTTATATCATTAATGCATCATGGAACCTAGTGCAAAAATGATAAAAATGATGGAGTTATCAATGTAGAATTTCTTAGTGTTGGAAGTGATCTAAGGATCGTCAACCCATTATGGTATGATGTAGTATGACAAAGTTACAAAATGACCGAATCCTCAAACGAACTGTAAATACAGTGCGGTATCATGACGTCATAAAAAGATTTTTGAGATTTTTTTAGATATGGGAATATATATATATATATATATATATATATATATGTATATTTCGATTGATGTCCGAATTGTTGTAGAAGTCTATGCTATTTGATTCAGCTAGACGATTATTGAAAGATGTTCATGAAATTCAAATGTTCATTAAAAAGTTATGCCAAACCTAAATTTTGGGTGCAGATTCAAATGTTGAAAAGTTGAGGTGAACAACCCTATCATGGGACATGTTTTCGGGGACAATGGTTCTGAGTGTAACGCATATAGTCATTACAAAATACTACGTTGCGGCCCAACGCAGTGGTACAATAGGCTGACCACCTAGTGTACGTGAGGAGGGTGTTTTCAGTCTTTGTGATTAATAAACACTCTGGTTTGTAGTGTGAAGAATTTAGTTGAAGCACTAGTAAACCGAGAATAGAGTTCACGGTCTTGTGACCCCTCAGCATAATTTGGAATCTTTTAAATTCCTATTATTCATATCGCTTCCCAATTATTGAGCAATTGTGGAAGATTATTGTTATTCAAGAAAGAAATGAAATTCCAAAAAAGAAGAGAAATGTGAAACTCTTAGATGATGAAGAGGTGAGGGATATGATGATCTTAGAAAGATCCTTAGAGAAAGAATTTGGTTGTATAACCTAATGAATGAATAAAGTATTAATATAAAATTTACTTTGATAGATTGAATGAATAAAGATTAATAAAATTTCGAGGACAAAATTTTTAGAAGCATGAGTGAATGTAATATCCTGAGTGTTTATGATAACGATCCTTAGAAAAGGAAATGATTGGGTTAAAGAATATATAATACTCAAAATATAATTGAGTTCAAGTGAAAGTTATGAAATAAAACTTATAAGAATTTATTATCAAGAATGGTGGGAGTAGGAAATATAAAATCTATATTAAGGTAATATGTTGAAGTTATTCAATGAAGAGATTTGATGAAAACATGAGTAAGGTATGGTTTCGGTGATTTCGAGGACGAAATCCTTATAAGGAGGGAAGGATGTGACAACCCGAATTTTTATAAGTTATTAAAATAGGAATTTAATAAATAAGATTCTTATTATAAAAAGTTTTGAGTTTGAGTATGTGTATATATGTGTTATATATTGTGAATGTGTAATTTGGTGTGAAAACAATTATGTATATTCATGTATTAGGAAAAAGAGGTCCAATGGTTAATTAAACTATTGAAGAAATTAAGGTAATTGTTATGAAAAGGAAATTAACTGAGTAATATTAGTTAATTTAATTAAGTTAAAATTATATTATGAGAGAGTTTAATTTAATTATCATTGTGACGATGGAGATTATTATGAATTAAGTTTCATAAATTATGTGGGTGATTCACTTAATTAAAATAGTGAAATAACGTAAATACATTTGTTTTAATAAAATAAAAAGATAATGCGAATGTAATACGATTGTGAATTTCGTATATAGTTAAAATATTTATGGAATAAAATATATATTTTATGGAAATTGTTATGAGATAATTTATTTAAAATGTGATAGTATTGATGGAATGAGAAATATTCTAATTTAATTAAATAATTAAATTAGAGGATTAATGATTTATTAACTAAAAATAGAATTATATTGGTTAAGTAATTTAATCAAATAAAGGGTGACATTTGTGAACCATATGATAAGAAGGATTGTTAAAAAAAAACTAAAATGAATATTTTGGGTGCTAGCTAAACATGGCTTAGTGACCCTTTGTTATTGTAACTGATGAGGCCATAATGTATACGTATTATGTTTATATCAGTTATATGAGGGTTACGTGTTTTGTTCCTAAAGCCCAAGAATAAAGAAAACAGAGAGCCTAAGAATAAATTATGTGAGTTAAAGAAAACGGACTAATTTTGTAACGATCGAGAAATTTATAATTTAATTTAAATATTTATGGAATTAAATAAATATTTAAAATAATTTATTTATTGAGAAAAATAAATATCTGATGAATTGCCATGAATTAATTTAGTAGCTAAATTGATTAATGTTAATTGAATCGAGTAATGATAATTTTATTTGTTCCCCTTAATTTAAGGAAGTAATTAAATTAAATCAATTGTTTAATATTTAAAGAAAATAATTAAATTAAATGAATTGTTTAATTTAATGAAAACAAGTAAAATAAATAAAGTGATGTTTCTAATTTATTCATTAAATTAGATATATATAATTATTTATTAATTATAAGGTATAATGATAATAAGTATTTTATTATTATTATGAGTTATTTAAATTAGCTAAACTAAGTTATTTAATTTAATCATTTAAAAGTGTGACATAAAACTATAAAATATAAATGTTATTAAAATAAATTAGTTGGAAAATAGATGGCTAGCCAAACAAGGCCTTGTGGCCTTTGGCTTATTCAACTGACGAGTCTTTTTGTTTTTCTAACGTAAGGGAACGTGGGAGTTATAATACGCGTATTTCTTTTCCTAAGCATAACTAAGAACAGAGGGTTTGAAGAAAATAAGATAGAAAATCATAGAGAGAAAGGGAAGGGATTGCTAGTTGTTTTGCTAATCAAGGTATAAACTAGCCCTATTATAAAATTTGGTTTTCTAATTTCTAGTTCTCTGTAAACGATTTTGTTGAATTGTTGTTTAAACGTCGTTTATATGGTATGGATTATGTTGTTGAATCTGTTGATTATCATGTGTACATCTTATCTGTTATCAAATATATGAGAATTCGGGTTTTAGAAAGGAATTGAAAATCACAATGTTCATGTTAATATATTATGGCTTTAGAAAGTACGAGATTTGATGCTTTATATATGTGGTAAACTGTGGTTTGTTATTTGATTATGCTAGTCTATTAAGAAATGCACAAAGCATAATTTGAATGAAGTAATTCGGACAAGAATCGAAGTCACAATGATGATTTCTGTGAAAAAAGATCAAAAATGGAGTTTTATGTGAAAATATGGAATTTTGAGAAATTAAACTAGTGTTAGTTGATGATAAATTGTGTTAATAAATTGTAAAATTCAGTAATCATGTTTGTAATAATATGTACCAATTATAGATGTTAATTTCACTGTTTGGTGGGTGAAATTCGTGTTAGTTGGGCTAAAAACGGCTACTGTTCACTGCCGAGTTTGCGTCTGTCTGTGCACCAGCGCAGTTGCGCTGGTACCAAGGCAAACAACGGCGCAGCTGTGCCAGTTCCAAGTCTATGTGTGGCACAGCTGCGTCACACCCTAAACTGAGACAGTGAGGTCTGCTTGTTTACAGGTCAGGCTTGTCGGACTTGTGTTAGTTTAGTGAGTATGTTAATGATGTTAAAACATGTTATAAACTATAACAACAGATGTTAATATGTTGAAATACAAAGTACAAAGATTTGAAATAATTATTTAAATAAGTTATAAAATGAAACCAAATGAGATGTTTTCGAAAAATAGAGTTGAACGACTATGTTATGTTGATCAATGTGTAATTTTAGCAGTGTTAAGTATGTTAACCTAAATGGTTAGGTGATAAGTTAAGGTTATGACCTAATGATGGTTTAAACCCTAAAGCTAATATTCATACAATTAATTGTTGTTGCAATTTCGATGATATATGTAGGGTAATTGGAGATTATCTCATCTGTGTAGCTCACAAACAAGGCAAGTCTTCTAACTCCATACTTTTATTGAGTTAGTTTGTTATGGTTATACAAGTTCTCTAACTCTACTTTCATAAATGTGCAAGTTTCTAAATCTTCTATTTGTCATTGAGCAAGACTATTGATTCTATTCGGATATATGATTGAATAAGCTCATGTAACCTAATTCGTTACATCAAATGAGTTTCACATTCTCATTTCTTGTTATTAGTATTCAAAACATATATTGTTCTAACACATTGATTCAAAGGAGATTGTTTTAATTCCTTGAATACAATACTTTGCATATATATCATGCTTATTCAGTTATATATTGTCGATATTTGATCTTTGACTTTAATAGCCTTGTTCAGTTATACATTCTTGTATTAAATCTTTATTTATGGAATTGAATAAGTGTTCTAAAATTCTAGAAACACTGATAAGCTAGTTCCAAACTAAACTTTCTCTAGTGCAGAAATTCTAAATTTAAACTGAGACGAACAACCCTAACATAGGGGATTTTTTACGTGTAACGTTTAGATGTTTATGCACAATACATGGTACAAAGGGCTGATCCCCCTGACTACGTTAAGAAGAGTCCGTACAGTCTAACGACTGTTGAGGTTAAGGTAATAATACCTAAACACCGTGGACATAGTTCGTGGTCATAAGATCCTCAGATAATTAAAGTTCAAATTTGTTTTCTATTTTGATTCGTAGAATAAGTTCTTTATCATTCAGTATTCGTTGTTCACTCTCATGTTGTTATTATACTCTCTTTATGTCAGTGAGCAATTGTTTGCTCACTCTTGCGATTAAACAATGCAGCTAAAGTTGAAAGAGGTGATGATCCATCTACTAGCAAGGGAAAGGGCAAGATGTCTAAGTGATGAAGAGTTGTTTAGAGTTTATTTAAGTAATTGAAGTCTTAAGTCTTGTTTTATTTTATAATGTATTCTGCAAACTGATGTAATAATTTTAAGGTTGGATTACCTGGGATTTGTTTTGAGATTATGATGTAACCCTTTAATGGGAGAGATTATTGTTTAAGTTATTTAAATTATGTCTTTATCCTTTGATTATGGATAGTTAGATATAATAGTTTTGATAAGTGAGCACCAAATTCGGTGGAAATGAAGTATCCGGATTTGGAGGTGTCACAGGTTGGTATCAAAGCCTTAGGTTATCAACCTTAGGTGGGGAAACCCTTAGGAAGTAGCCTTTAAGAAGTCAGAAAACATAGAGGTGAATAACTCTTATAGGGTTTTAAGGAATGGATTAAGACATCCATTGAAACTAAACAATAAAAGACATTATGTGCTATGTGTTAACAACTTATGTGCTCGCGAGTATCGATAATGTTAAGTAAAACTTAAAATATTTTGTTGACATGATGTCTAACGAAGGAGGGTCCAGTCCAGCTAGAGAGGCGATACCTCAGGTACCTAGAGATGATGAACCCCGGGATATTCACGTAATGCGGGAACAATTGATCCAAGAGGATGAGCCTGTGATCGATCCCGGGGAGGATAGTCACGAGGATGATGATGATGATGAGGATCCTGAGGAGTTTCCACCAAACTCTGTATCGGCTGAGATGTATGATGCTCTGTATGACCGTAACATAGAGTTACATGATAATATTGAGGAGCTGAAGGAGATGGTAGAGATGCATCACATTGCATTGGAACAGAAGAAGGTAGAGATTCAGGAACTTGACTCAGAACTTGGAAACACTGGATGGGAGCTAGTTCTTACCATGGGTCAGCATGAAGACCTATTGGTAGTGAGTAGGAAGATGAAGACTGACATGGAGAAGATGAAAGATGACTTCAAAGAGGAATCAACTAAGCGTGTAAGAGCAGAGGATACGTGTATGAAGGCGACTCAACGTGCAGATCGTGCTGAGGCTAAGGTTCAAGTGAAGAAAGCAAAGATGAAGGAGATGGATTATGCTTTTAATTCGGCGATTGATAGGGCCCAGGATAGAGTTCATTATTACCCACCTCAATTTGAAGACTTGCTGTGGTTTGTGATGGATCGTAGGACTGCGTATCGTATCATGGAGGAAGAGCGTCGAGAGGCCATAAGACGTCTTAATATGAATATATAGAAAGTAAGAGTGATAATAATATGTGGTTAATTATGCGAGTAAATAGATTGTGAATCCCTTATTTTGAGATTAATAAAGGGATAGTATGAGTATGTAATCCTGAAACTGGTTTAGTTCAGGAAAGTGGGTGTTTATAGCAGATATGTTATCTTTAGTATGTTCAAAACATTATGAATGAATAAAATATTAGAGTTTATTTGAAATGTAATGTGTTAAAGCTTCAATTTTGGAATGATTAAGTTACCTTGAATACCCAAGAATTTGAGTAATGAACTAATAAGCTTATATTTTAACAGAAAATGCCTCCTAGAAGAAGACAACCACGTCAGCAAGTACCTCCCGAGGGGTCTACTAACAATAACAATAAGACCAACGTGAATCCAGTTCAGCAGTTGGTAGCTTTGTTAACGGGAGAACTTGCAAATCAGCCGCAAACTCAAGTTACGACTTTCAAGGAATTCAAAGCGGTCAGACCGCCAGAGTTTCAAGGGTCTATGAATCCAGTGGAAGCCCAAAACTGGATCATGGAAATGGAGAAGGTGTTTGATGTTGCTAGAGTTAATGAAGATCAGAAGACTGCGTTCGCGACGTTTATGCTTAAGTCCGAAGCTAGCTACTGGTGGCAAGCAAATAAAGTTCGTGGAGGACAAGGAGTGATAGCGTGGGATAGATTTAAAGAGATGTTCTTTGAAATGTACTTTTCAGCGAGTTCTCGGAATCAATTAGAAGTGCAATTTCTTGAGCTTAAGCAAGGAACTATGACGGTGCCAGAATATGCTGCGAAATTTAACGAGTTGGCAAGGTTTGCCACTTATCAAGTCAATATGGATGAGCGTAAGGCGAGAAGTTTTGAACAAGGATTGAAACCCTGGCTGTATAGCAAGGTTTCAATGTTCCAGTTAAATACATTTGCGTCTGTACTGGAAAAAGAAATTATCGCAGAAGGTGGAAGCGATGCCTTGACCAAGTATAACCAAGATCAGAAGAAGAGGAAGAATGATAACGAGAATAAGGCTTGTGGAAGTAATGTTGGAAGTAACCATCGGAAGAGGAAATGGAATGAGAATTCGACTACGGGGGGACAACAGGGAAGTCAGCAGAAGAGAAAGTTTGAAGCTTGTGCAATGTGTGGAAAGAATCATATTGGGGTATTATGTTTGAAGGGAAAGCGAGTGTGTTTCAACTGTGGTCAGGAGGGACACATTGCACCAAACTATTTTAGTTCGAATAAAGGAGCATGTTTTACCTGCGGTTCAAAGATCACATGGCTCGTGATTGTCCTAAAAAGCCAGCAGAAAGTGCAAGTGGTGGAAAGGAAACAACAATGGTGGTGGTACATTGACTATCACTGGACCAGCTCAGTCAAGCCGACCTACTGCAAAACTTTCAATATGACCGTGCAGGATGTTGTTTAGTCTAAGGATGTGGTGTCAGGTATCATTCTGATTAATGGTATTAATGCTTATGTACTATTTGATTCGGGTGTTACTTGTTCATTTATATCCGATGAATTTGCTCAGAACTTAGAATTGCCCCAGGAAGAATTAGAATTTCCCATAAGTATAGAGATTGCGAATAAGGAAGTGATTCCTGTTAGATTTGTATATAAGAATTATAAAATGGTTATAAAGGGTCAAGAGATGAGGGTAGACTTGATACCAATTAGACTGGGGGAGTTTGATGTTATACTGGGAATGGATTGGTTATTCAATCACGGAGCAGTGATTGATTGCCAAAGAAAATGTGTTAACCTTATGACTCCATCAAAGGTTGTGTTCTATGGTAGCAAATCACCTCGACAAGAAAGTAGTTTGACGGTGATGCAAGCCAAGAAGTTGTTAAGATAAGGATGTGTAGGATACTTAGCCTACATAGTTGATACACAAAAGAAAAGTGCGAAGTTAGAAGAGATACCAATCATAAGAGATTTTGCATATGTATTTGCAGACGATTTGCTGGGTCTTCTGCCAGATCAAAAAATTGAGTTCGTGATTGATTTAGTACCAGGAACAGGCTCGATATCTAAAGCACCATACAGAATGGCCCCGGTGGAGATGATAGAGTTGATAGTGCAACTTCAAGAATTGCTCGACAAGAAGTATATCCAACCCAGCGTATCTCCATGGGGAGCGCCAGTGTTATTTGTGAAGAAGAAGGATGGATCGATGCGGCTCTGCATTGACTATCGAGAATTGAATAAGGTTACGATTAAAAATAAGTATCCGTTACGAAGAATCGATGACCTGTTTGATCAATTGAAGGGTATGAGATATTTTTCAAAAATAGACTTAAGGAGTGGTTATCATCAGTTGAAGGTGAGGCCAGAAGACGTACCAAAGACAGCATTCAAAACTCGGTATGGTCATTACAAGTTTTTGGTTATGTCATTTGGTTTAACCAATGCACCTGCAGCATTCATGGATTTGATGAACAAGGTGTTTAAACAATTCTTAGATAAATTTATTGTAGTGTTTATTGATGATATCTTGTTTTATTCTAAGACCAATGAAGAGCACGTTGAACACTTAAAAGTGACGTTGGAGACATTATCTTTACGGAGAGAGGTGTGAGATATATACTGACCATAAAAGTCTGAAGTATATCTTTACACAAAAAGACTTAAACATTCGACAAAGAAGACGGTTAGAACTAATCAAAGATTATGATTGTGAGATCTTCTAACATCCCAGAAAGGCAAATGTTGTTGCTATGCCTTAAGTAGGAAGGGACGAGAGAAGTTAATGTTGTTTACAACCCAGGAGAAGCTAGTGTTGGAAATAGCTAAGATGGAGTTGGAAATTAAATATCTGACAGAATTCGATGAAAAGTTGTTCCAGATAAGAAATGATTCAACGCTGGTAGATAAAGTGAAGAATGCACAACTTCAGGATGAAGACTGCGATAGAATAAAACAGAAAATAGCTAAAGGTGAGGAAAACAAATTCAAAATCGATTTGGAAGGGTTACTTCGATTCGAAGAGAGAATTTGGGTACCGCAAGTACCGAAAATTAAAGAAGAAATTCTAAGTGAAGATCATACCTCAAGATATTCGATTCACCCTGGAAGTACGAAAATGTAACAAGATCTTAGACATCATATTTGGTGGCCGAATATGAAGAGGGATGTGACTGAGTGTGTGACGAAATGTTTAACGTATCAAAAAGTTAAAGCTGAACATCAAAGGCCAAGTGGATTGTTACAACCGTTAGAGATACCAGAATGGAAATGGGAGCATATTACAATGGATTTTGTGGTAGGACTTCCAACGACTCAACAAGGGTATGATGCCGTTTGGGTAATTGTTGATCGATTGACGAATTCGGCTCACTTTTTGCCGATCAAGATTTGATTTACCCTAGATCAGTTAGCAAAACTGTACGTAAAGGAAATTGTGTCAAGACACGGTGTACCTGTGTCCATTGTGTCAGACAGAGATCCATGTTTCACATCTAATTTCTGGAAACGGCTACAAGAATGTTTGGGAACACAGCTGAGAATGAGCACAACATACTATCCTCAAACCGACGGACAAAGCGCGAGAACCATTCAAACACTAGAAGATATGCTCAGAACATGTATTATGGATTTCAAGGGAAATTGGGATGACCATTTACCATTTGTTGAATTTTGATATAATAATAGTTATCACGCGAGTATTGGCATGTCGCCTTACGAAGCGTTATACGGCAGAAAGTGCAGAACTTCGTTATGCTGGGGTGAGGTTGGAGAATGTCAGCTATTGGGTCCAGAGTTGGTGCAACAAACCGTCGCAATCATCAAGGTGATTCGAGCAAGATTGATAGCTGAACAAGATAGACAGAAGAAATATGTCGATCAGCACTGACAAAATCAGGAATTCGATGTTGGTAGTTATGTTTTCTTGAAAGTATCACCCTGAAAGGGGAAAATTCGATTTGGCAAGAAAGGAAATTTGAGCCCTAGATTTATAGGACCTTTCGAAGTTCTTCGACGGGTTGGCGAAGTGGCGTATGAGGTAGCCTTACCTCCAGAGTTAATGCATATCCATAATATTTTCCACATCTCAGTATTGAGACCATATAAGCCTGATTATAGGCATGTTATAGAATATGAGCCCCTACAGTTTGAAAAAGACTTAATATATTAAGAAGTCCATGTTCAAATTGTTGACAGAAAAGAACAAGTACTAAGGAATAAGGTGATACCTTATGTTAAGGTAATCTGGAGGAACCACAATGCTGAAGAAGCTACGTGGGAACTTGAAAATGTTATGATGAAGAATTATCCTCAATTGTTTGCTTGATTTTGTATAGCGATTCTGGACAGAATCTTGTTAAGGAGGGAAGAATGTAATGAATGAATTTTTTGAGTTGTGATTCTGTGGACAAAATCCTTTTAAGGAGGGAAGGATGTAACGATCGATAAATTTGTAATTTAATTTAAATATTTATGGAATTAAATAAATATTTAAAATAATATATTTATTTAGAAAAATAAATATTTGATGAATTGCCATGAATTAATTTAGTAGCTAAATTGATTAATATTAATTGAATCGAGTAATTATAATTTTATTTGTAGGACTTAATTTATGGAAGTAATTAAATTAAATTAATTATTTAATATTTAAAAAAAATAATTAAATTAAATGAATTGTTTAATTTAATGGAAACAAGTAAAATAAATAAAGTGATGTTTCTAATTTATTCATTAAATTAGATATATATATATATATATATATATAATTATTTATTAATTATAAGGTATAATAATAGTAAGAATTTTATTATTATTATAAGTTATTTAAATTAGCTAAACTAAGTTATTTAAATTAATTAATTAAAAGTGTGACATAAAACTATATAATATAAATGTTATTAAAATAAATTAGTTGGAAAATAGATGGCTAGCCAAACAAGGCCCTGTGGCCTTTGGCTTATTCAGCTGACAAGTCTTTTTGTTTTTCTAATGTAAGGGAACGTGGGAGTTATAATACGCGTATTTCTTTTCCTAAGCATAACTATGAACAGAGGGGTTTGAAGAAAATAAGATAGAAAATCACAGAGAGAAAGGGAAGGGATTGCTAGTTGTTTTGCTAATCAAGGTATAAACTAGCCCTATTCTAAAATTTGGTTTTCTAATTGCTAGTTCTCTGTAAACAATTTTGTTGAATTATTATTTAAACGTCGTTTATATGATATGGATTATGTTGTTGAATCTGTTGATTATCATGTGTACATGTTATCTGTTATCAAATTTATGAGAATTAGAGTTTTAGAAAGGAATTGAAAATCACATTGTTCATGTTCATATAGTATGGCTTTAGAAAGTACGAGATTTGATGCTTTATATGTGTGGTAAACTCTGGTTTGTTATTGGATTATGCTAGTCTATTAAGAAACGCACAAAGCGTAATTCGAACGAAGTAATTCGGACAAGAATCGAAGTCACACTGATGATTTTTGTGAAAGAAGTTCAAAAATGGAGTTTTATGTGAAAATATGAAGTTTTGAGAAATTAAACTAGTGTTAGTTGATGATAAATTGTGTTAATAGATTGTAAATGTCAGCACTCATGTTTGTAATAGTATGTACCAATTGTAGATGTTAATTTCACTGTTTGGTGGGTGAAATTTGTGTTAGTTGGGCTAAAAACGGCTACTATTCACTACCGAGTCTGCTTCTGTCTGTGCACCAGCGCAGCTGCACTGGTGCCAAGGCAAACAACGGTGCAGCTGCGCCGGCACAGCTGCGCTGGTTCCAAGTCTATGTGTGGCGCAACTGCGCCACACCCTGAACTAAGACAATGAGGTCTGCTTATTTGCAGGTCAGGCTTGTCGGACTTGTGTTAGTTTAGTAAGTATGTTATTGATGTTAAAACATGTTATAAACTATAATAACAGATGTTAATATGTTGAAATGCAAAGTATAAAGATTTGAAATAATTATTTAAATAAGTTATAAAATGAAACCAAATGAGATGTTTTCGAAAGATAGAGTTGAACGACTAAGTTATGTTGATCAATGTGTAATTTCAGAATTGTTAAGTATGTTAACCTAAATGGTTAAGTGATAGGTTAGGGTTATGACCTAAATGATGATTTAAACCCTTAAGCTAATATTCATACAATTAATTGTTGTTGCAATTTCGATGATATGTGTAGGGTAATTGGAGATATTTTCATTTGTGTAGCTCACAAACAAGGCAAGTCTTCTAACTCCATACTTTTATTGAGTTAGTATGTTATGGTTATACAAGTTCTCTAACTCTACTTTCATAAATGTGCAAGTTTCTAAATCTTATATTTGTCATTGAGCAAGACTATTGATTCTATTCTGATAAATGATTGAATAAGCTCATGTAACCTAATTCGTTACATCGAATGAGTTTCACATTCTCATTTCTTGTTATTAGTATTCAAAACATATATTGTTCTAACACATTGATTCAAAGGAGATTGTTTTAATTCCTTGAATATAATACTTTGCATATATATCATGCTTATTCAGTTATAAATTGTCGATATTTGATCTTTGACTTTAATAGCCTTGTTCAGTTATATATTCTTGAATTAAATCTTTATTTATGGAATTGAATAAGTGTTCCAAAATTCTAGAAACACTGATAAGCTAGTTCCAAACTAAACTTTCTTTAGTGCGGAAATTCTAAATTCAAACTGAGACGAACAACCCTAACATATGGGATTTTGTACGTGTAACGTTTAGATGTTTATGCACAATACATGGTACAAAGGGCTGATCCCACTGACTACGTTAAGAAGAGTCCATACAGTCTAATGACTGTTGAGGTTAAGGTAATAATACCTAAACACCGTGGACATAGTTCGTGATCATAAGACCCTTATATAATTAAAGTTCAAACTCGTTTTCTATTTTGATTCGTAGAACAAGTTCTTTATCATTCAATATTCGTTGTTCACTCTCATGTTGTTATTATAGTCTCTTTATGTTAGTGAGCAATTGTTTGCTCACTCGTGCGATTAAACAATGCAACTAAAGTTCAAAGAGGTGATGATCCATCTACTAGTAAGGGAAAGGGAAAGATATCTAAGTGATGAAGAGTTGTTTAAAGTTTATTTAAGTAATTGAAGTCTTAAGTCTTGTTTTATTTTATAATGTATTCCGCAAACTGATGTAATAATTTTAAGGTTGGATTACCTGAGATTTTTTTTGAGATTATGATGTAACCCTTTAATGGGAGAGATTATTGTTTAAGTTATTTAAATTATGTCTTTATCCTTTGATTATGGGTAGTTAGATATAATAGTTTTGATAAGTGAGCACCAAATTCAGTGGAAATGAAGTACCCGAATTTGGGGTGTCACAAATTTGGATGTGTATAACTCAAGTTATGAAGATTAGTAGGAGAAAAAGGGTCAAAAATCGCGAAGAACAGTAGCTTCAGGTTTGGGACGCAGTTGCGCTGTGCCCAAGGTTTAATTGGGTGCAGTTGCGCCCAAACTATGTCAGGTGTGACTGTTTTGGTCTGTTTTAGTAAAATAGGCATACCATTTTCATACGAACTCCGATTAGGGCGATTCAAGATGATCCGAAGCGAGGACGAACAGACCTACAACTTTTATACTTTAAGGTTTTCAATTTGAGGTCGGGAACAGTAGTAAAAATTGTCATCTTTGTGACTGATGCGTATTCAGAGGCAATCAGAGGGCGTCAGAAATGCATATACACAAGTATAGTGATGTCGACAATAATAGATTCTGTTCTAAGTTATATAACATGAATATTATCAAGTATAATGATGCTTAACATTAAAAAATGATATATTAGATAAGTTGTATATGCATACTAAGCACACACAAGAGAGACAAATCAGACGTGTGACGAATAAACGTCGAAACGCCGTGATAAGTGATAATGAACGTAAAAAGTGTTTTAAATCAAATGAAATGAATATCATAAGATATTGAATAGTGTTAATATAAAACCATTAAGTAGTCCTAGCAAGACTTAAACACTTGAATGAACTTCGAATATGAAATACAGTGAGATATAAGTTGAAAGTTAACACAATCAAATTTAACATTGTGTATTAATTAATAAGAAGGGTTATGGGAGGTAGAGTAAAGTTTATATTACAACTATTATGCATTGCTATGTGACTAATAGTTGATCTGCATGATTATATAATTGTATAGGGCACGTGAAGTGCAGATAACTGTAAGCTGTTAAACTGTTATTGGTAAACAACGACCAAGGCATGTCTTTCAGTTCCTATTTGCAATGTGAACTTGATGATTAGCTTTTTTAAATCTTTATTGCAAAGTTCATGATGTGTTATATGTATGTTGAATGTATGAAATGTTAAAGTCAACTTATGACTACGTTTATTGAGTAAATCATGCTGATTGAGTAAGGAACTTAATCTTTATACTTGTTATATGAACTGTAGCATGTATGTTATGTTAGTCCAATGTTTATGAGATATATGTTGAGCATGTTATTATGTGCTAGGTGATGTATTAAAACTGTTAGATTTTGCTGTGCTGTCGAGCTCAACCTTGCAAATAACCATTTTTGCATATTAAGGATTGAAGGTAACACTATGTGCTACTTGAATGACGTGGATCAGAAATAATACATGAAGATTAATATTTTAGCTAAAGTTGTTATTTCTTAATACCATGATTAAGATTCATGAGATGTAATAAATGTTTTATGTTGTATAGTTTTATGTTAAGTTGTAAAGCTAATGTTAGAGTTATCTGATATATAAGGTTATCAGATTAAAATGTAAAATTTTATATAATAACAGTGATAAAGTGAATCATAAAATAAGATTGATTCAAAGACATGTAGATGATAAAGGTTTTGATTCAGGGAGTTAAAGTAAAAAGACATAAAAGTTTAAATTATTCCGCATTTTATAAAGTTTAACATCGAATAATGATATAAAATCAGAAGGTAGATGTGTTATTAACGACCGAAGTAAATAATTAAATTGTATGAATTTTGGGGTCGTTACAAGGTACGGGGACTATGTTTGATAGCCATTCAGTGTATGTAGACACCACGATGATGCCTGCTTGAAATTGTTTCACAATTTCTTCTTTAACTTTTAAACTCCACTATGGCTTCAATCGCTTGAGCTTCTGCCTGACTGGCTTAAATCCCTCGTTGATGGGGAGGCAATGAATAACAATGTCAGTGAACAAATCCACCATGTCTTCATGAGGCCATGCAAATACATCCTGGAATTGGGTTAATAGTGTAACCATGTCATTCCTTTGGTTTGGAGTGAGGTCTGTACCAATCTGGATTAGTTTAGGGCATTCTAAGGTTCCAAGATTAAACAAAGTGGTTTGTTCAAGGTTTGGTTTGGGTTTGTCTTTGACCCATTCTTCGATCTCCTGAGGTATCTCAATGTTCTCTTGTATTTCCATCAAGTCTGAGTCCAATTTTCCATCAAAGTTGCAATCCTTGTGGAGAAAAGGTACCTTATCAGCAAGTATAGTTACATCTAAATTCAGAGTCCTAAAATAAAATATGCTTTCACTTAATATATGAAATTATTCAATCATACAAAGTGTTAGCATGTACTGACAAAACAACTGCTAATACTGTATAAAAAAGTAAGCAGTTATTATTATCTACAGGGCGGAAGGAATTTTTGCCCGTTTTACCCTTGTCGACCAACGAAATAAGTACTGCTCCAATTATCAAGGGTGAAGTTCTGATGGACTGCAATGATGGAGGGGTTGTCATCATCCTCCTTCTCCTGAATGATGACCATTACGTCTGGACAATCATCGTCTGGGGTGTATTTATTTGTCTGATCATCATGGACAATGATACGTATATTTGACATCATCCCGACGATGTCTTGTTTATGTCTCTGTTCCTCTTCTTCCTCTTCGGGATTTGAAACCAAGACTTATTTCCCTTTTACCGGGATCGATTTAGGAAATAATATGGCCATTACATAGGCATGCACCTTTACCGGAGACCTTATAGGCTCAGGAACTGTAGGTGGAGATAATCGCCGTGTGGCTGAAGCTGAAGGAATCTGCTTATGCTTATGAGAATTCTTGCGACTGGAACTAGCATTATAGCCTAGTCCAGTTATCCCTGTTTGACTGGGAACTTGAATGGGGCACTTGATGCCCTAATGATCTTTGCCCAACCCTTGTCCAGGTTGATAACCCAATGTCATAATTTCTTCAGTGGCTGACATTACTTCGATAGAAACTTGGGGTATGAGAGGTGACGTCCCAATAGGATGGTAGTAAGTGTTGCTCACCTTTAGGGCATGAAAACTGATTGTCTTAACTTCTGAATTAAAGTTGATGAGCGGTATGTCACCTTGTTCAGGACATTCCGGCTCAGCATCGACAGTGACTAGCCTTTATTGATAATATATTTAAGTTGCTGATGAAGGGTGGAGGGGACGACCCTGGCCATATGAATCCATGGTCTTCCCAAAATTAGGTTGTATCATGTATCTATTTGAGCACGTGAAAAGATATGCAGAATGTATATGGACCAATCTCCACTGGCTGTTCAATCTCTTCGACAGCATTTCGTTGGGATCCATCGAAAGCATTATTGATTGTATGACTTCTTCAGATTCTGTTGAGATTGATATTCATCTTCCCCAAAGTGGCATAAGGACAGATATTCAAAGATGATCCTCCATTTATCAAAACTCCTTCTACCATATATCCGGAAGATAAAATCGATATGTACAACGGCTTGCAATGACCGATCCCTTCGGGAGGTATATCATCATCAGTGAGAGATATCACATTGTTATTAAAAATGTGATCCACCAAGTGCTGGTATTTCTTAACATCTTTTGACTTAGGTAGTTGGGCTTCTTCCAAAACCCTGAGAAATTCCTTCATGTGATCTTCAGAAGAGAAAACCAAGTCCAGTATGGAAATTTGATGTGGAGCTTCTCTTAAGCTTAAAACCATCTTGGCTTTATTATGGCCCATAGTATAGAGAAATTCTTCCACTTTTTCCATGGGAATCTTCCCCTTTGACTTGATGGTAGGTTTCATCACCCGTTGGGAAAGATACAGTGGATTATCCTTCGACACTGTAGCAATTGTGTGGGATGTGATTCCTTCAACCTCTTCATAATTCCATGGAACTTTTTATAGGCAAACAACAGGATATTATGGTCTACATGGAAAGATAATTGTCTTTGATGCAGCCACTTGCAAAGGATTGTCAACACCCTTGAGTTAAATTGGTTGGATTGCATGTGAGGGGGTAGCTTAGTCTGTCTTAGAAGATATGACTGCTATGACCTCCTTCCACTTTGTAGGAAACGCGTCCCCACTCTCTAGTACTACATCATCATCGTCTGCCATCTGCAAGATACCATTGTCAATTAAATTCTGAATAAGGTGGCGGAGTGCCCAACATTCTTCTGTACTGTGACCGCAAGATTAGGAGTGATACTGGCACACTCCATTAAAATAAACTGTCTTAACTGTGGGCTGATTGGAGGTAGCAGAGCTGTGATTCTTCCTTTATTGATCAGCATCTTCAATATTTCTTCCATTGGTTGGCCTAGGTACGTAAATTCCCTTTTATTGGCGAAGTCCCGATGGGCTTTGGCATTTGCTCTTTTTGTAATTTTATCCTCCAGTGTTTCATTTTCTACAGTACGCGGTGGAGTGTTTTTAACAAGAGAAAGGAGACTGACATGCTTCTAACTAAATAATTGGCGTGTGACTTGGTGCTGATAGACCACCAGTTCTGCCAATTGGTTAACTTGTTCATAGAGAGTCTTCATTTTTTGTTCCATTGTATACTGGAATTGAGCCAAATCCCATTTGTCAGTACCATCCTTACTGGTCTGGGATGATCCACCACCATGATTATTGGAACTCTATCCACTACTCTAATTAATTATATTAACCTATTCTTCTTTGTGTTAAGGAAGAGAGTTGTCTTGCACATGGGGTTGGTTGGGTTTAGCTACCACAATTTCACCATTATCAATCAAATCCTAGATATTGTGTTTCAAGGCCCATCAATCTTTAATATCATGTCTTGGAGCTCCAGCATGATAGGCATATTTCCGACTAGTATTAAAACCCTTCCCATTCCGGTTTGCTGGTGGAAGAGGATGAGAAATTTTCTTCCGAGTAGTCAGAAGATTGAGAATGTTCTCGAGTGAGTCCCCTAGGGGTGTGAACACTGGAGTGCGTCTGACTTCTCCACCTTTTGGCAACGACGGGTTCGAAGGCTGTGCTTGGAAGGGGGAGTAATTTCTCCTTTGGATATGTATATTCTGACTGCCTTTCTGACCTTTTAGTATCAAGAAAACATCATCCTCTTTCTTTTTATGGACCCTCCATGGGTTGTTTCCATAATTTTCGAAGTTAATGTGCTCAGCAACAGCTTTGAGGCCAGCTAGGTCTTGAATCTTTCCTGACTACAATCCCATCTCAGCCATCTCCCCATGTTTAATCATTTTAGATAATGGTTTACCAATACCAGCTAAAACCCTCTCATAGAAAGGAACTTCTTATATGTCTATGAAGGTCATCACCATCTCTGACTCATTCATAGAGGGAACAACTTGAGCAGTAAGGCGCCTCCACCTTTGAGCATACTCTCTGAAAGATTCATTGGCTTGCTTCCTGACTTTAGTGATTTGGTACCGGTCATGGGCCATCTGGGATTGGAACCTATACTGAGTAAGGAAGCCATGAACTAGCTCTTCCCAGCTATGTATCTTGGAATTATCCAATCTAGTATACCACGATCGGCCTTCTCCAGTTAAACTTTTTTGGAACAGCTGCATCCCGAGCTTTTTATCCTCGGCATAAGATCTGAGTTCTCCAATGAATACCTTCAAGTGTGTGTAAGGGTCTCCTAACCCATCATACTTTTAAAAGTCAGGAGTCTTGAACTTCTTTGGATAATGCACACTAGGGAATATACAAAGGTCAGCATATGAAACATTCCCATGTGCTCCAATTCATTTGATAGAACGTATGGTCTCTTCCATTTGAAGGACTTTTCTTTATGATATCATCGGTGTCTAGATCTTCTTTGAGATGGGTGGTATCATGAGTTTTGTTGGTTTTATCCAACTGAGAATCAGATACGAGAGCTTCTTTGTCTGCACCATGGGCTCCTCCATGTGCAGATGCTTCAGTATATACGTGTATCCTTGTACCTTGAGTAGATTGGTGTAGTTCTTTAAGCAGAACAACCAAATCTGTGATTTGTTTACTTAATTTGTCAATTGTTTATGAGAGGCATGATTATGATTTTTTTGGCCATGTGAAGATATAGTTGGCTGTAGGCTCGTGGCCTTTTTGGATTTTGAATGGGTAATAGGTCCAATTATTTCCTTGCGAAAACCTAACGTAGTTTAGTTTCAGGGAATGTATAAATGTTTGCATGATATATGATGTATGTGACACCCCCAAATCCGGGTTACCTGACCCCCGAGTTTGGTGTTCACGATCCACAATATAAATAACATTTAACTACCCATAATATATATAGATAGTAACTTTCATAAGTTTTTATTAGAGTTTAATAATACATCACCCAGGTTTTCTAACCTTAACTTTACAAACATACCCTTTAGATATACAAAAAGGGATTACAATACAAAATAATAAATATGCTAATCATAACTAATTTATTACAACGCCTTTGCCTTTGTCCTTTGCAGCACCTCCTGCAACTTCATCCCTAGCTGAAAAATTTTATTTAGCAAGGGTGAGCAACTAATTTGTCCCGTAAGTTAAGACATACAATAAATATATAAGAATTCAAAACAACAGTCTATCTATTTTGATAGAATGAAATCAAAGTTCGGGGAACTTTGAAATAGCTGAACAAATCGTTATTCAATAACAAGTTTTCTCGTATTCTATACAACACAATAATTCAATAATGAAAGAGTACAACGCTTTCAAAGTTTCTACGATATTCTAATGAATAATCAAGAATCAATTCTACGAAATATCAAAGTGGAATGTTTTCCAGATTTATACTGAGCAATCACACAAGATCTTGAACTTATTTTCTCGGGTAGATATCAAAGATTTACTTTGATAAATACTCAGGTGTATCAGATAACCATAAAGATTAAATCATACCCCTCTGCAAGTACAACAAGTGATCAACTTATTATACCCTATATTATGCATAATACTTAAAACGCGCGCAAAGGTCGAATTCACGACCAATAAAATGTTCCCTTTATATAAAAGGTTGTTATTCTCAGTCTTAGAACAAGATTTTGATTTTACAACGAAATACTGGGATTTTAAATTCTATTTACTTCTCGGTCGAGACGAAATAATTGGCATCGATCTGTCAATAATAATTGAATTTATTTTCTCGAATCTATCAAGTTCTAACAATTGTTCGTCTAGCCAGAATAATTAGCTAAGAAATTTCTCATTATAATTTGACAATAAATAGGAATTATCTGTACTATCAATTCTAACTTCTACAGATATAAATATCCAACAACAGTAATTCTACGAATATATATATTCTAATTCAATAATTTAATTTCAATAATAAATCCCTAGACGTGGTATAATTAGCAATAATTATCCACCAATAATAATTGAATGAAATAACTCAAGGTTGAGTTAGGGAACTTGCCTCTTCCGCTGATTACAGCTACACAAAATACTTATCTGCTTTCGAAAGACCTATAACCAATAATATCGGTCTAACAATTAGCACAATATTTCCTAACACACAGCACTATAATTCATAGTCAAACTTCTCCTAGACACATTACCACATAACCACATTAGTGTTTATAACCTATATAAACACTTAACAAGTCAAACTAATTCAGTCTGGTTGGACTTCGGTCCATTCTCGGTGTTCTGTCACCCTATCGGACAATTAACACAGTTTTTGTCAATAAAACTTGGTCTCTAAGCTTCAATATTAAATTAGATAAGTCAATTATCAATTATAATATTTTTCAGAAGCTTTTAATAATTATCAAGCAATTATTATAATTTATAATAATTTTTTAAATATCAGAATCATTTTTTAAATGATTTGATTATCAAATAATCTTACCATTATTAATATTAAATAATATCAACATGTTAATAACATACATTCCAAAATATTAAAGTTATCATCAATAACTTAAAATATTTTTAAATCATCAATATTCTACTTAAATGATTTTTAAAATAATTAAAATCATTTTTAAATCATCACCATTAATATATAAATATTAATAAATTATTATCCAAATATTAAAAGTCATTAATTATAACTTAAAATATTTTAAACCATTTTTCTTATTTTTAAATCCATAAAATCATTTTTAATTCATTTATTTAATATAATAATTAAATAAATCAAACATCATTAATATTAATTTATTAATGAAAATTCTCCAAAAATATTGAAACTTATATTTTATAATTTAAAATATTTTCTAACACTTTATTCTCAATTAAAATAATTTTTAAATCATTTTTATCTTATTTATTTAATTTAATAATCAAATAAATCTAATATCATTAATATTAAATTATTAATGAAAATTCTCCAAAAATATTAAAAGTTACATTTTATAACTCAAAATATTTTTAAATACATTATTCTTATTTAAAATGATTTTTCATAATATTAAATCATTTTTTCTCTAATTTATTTAATAAGCTAATTAAATAAATTAAATACCTTTAATATTTAAATAATTATAAATATTAAAGAAAAATATTCCAATTGGTCAAAAATTATTTTTCATAATTTAAAATAATTTTTAAAACCATTTTTGGTAATTTTTAGAATTTATTTCTATTTTTAAATAATTTTCGGAATATTCAGAAAATAAAATAAATAAAACCGTCGCTATAGGTCTTTAGCGACAGAAAGCGTCGTTGTTGGTGTTTTTGAGCCCAAGAACACTGACTGCCGGCTTATCCACCAGTCACCTTTGACCAGCCTTTAATCTCAGTATATTCATGATCTCGGCAAACTAAGACATTGCTTATGTAGTTCATATGTAATACTACAAGTATAAACCAACAACTTGTTCAAAACAACAAATAAGCTAATAGATCCATCCTCCCAAACTCACTGTCAGACCAACCTGGGTTTCTTCAGAAACCCAGAACATCAACCTGTCACTTTTCAGCCTATTTTAATCCATGTTCTGGTTTTGTTTTATGTGATTTAAAGGTTCAAACTTATTGTCCATACATCAAGGAACAATATTAGAGCATTAACTGAGTTTGTTAACAACAGAATCATCATGAAACATACGATCAACGTATGTTAGAAAGTTGTGTTCTTCCATTTCTGGGTTTTTCCCAGAAACACAAACCGTGGCCAGGTGGCCTCTTTTGACCGTCCACTGTGCTCGATTTAAGAATGTTATGGAGGTTCTAAATACATGAATCTAAAGCCCCTATTACAGACTACCAAATGGTTACAACAACAACATCATATCACAAAAATCCTGACAGATCTAGACCTTAGAACTTCTTGTCATACACAGTTCATCACATTCTGGGTTACCCAGAATGTTACTCGGTCAACGTTGGTCAACGCTTTTTGACCTTAAATAACTTGAAATCTAGCTAACTAATTGTTGTTCTACCACTTGCAGATTAAAGCCAACATGACAAGCTATACATACTAACTTTAAAACACTAAAAACCATAACTGAACAAGAATCTGTGGCTCCTGACATTAGCTTGTCAGATCACAGATCTTGTTCTTGACAGTTTGGAAAATAATCACTTTTAAAGCCATTCGATGCTATGGATCTATGTTATATCAACATAGATCATCATAAAACATCCAATAGCAATATCTTAAACACATAAACACAAAAAATTTCAAAGCATACAAGATCAAAAATTAAATTAGGTTTATACCTTTCTTGAATAATTTTAGATCTTGGCTCTCCAATCTGATTTTGGTGTTTTAAGGACTGATATTGTGACTGATCTAACTTAGATTTTCGGAGGTTTTTGTGTGAGAGGGAGTTGGTAGGAGCTTGGAGAGAATTTAAACAAAATGGGTACACTTTCTCTCTCTAAACTAATATATAGTGCTTGGATTCATTGAATGGCATGATATAGCTGTAAAGTGGAGCTGATTTGGCTGATATAAATGTCTCATAAGTCAACATAGTTGGTGACCTACTAAAGTGATAGCCATTTTTGCAAGTTAACATATAAAAATCCCATAAAGGGCAATTTTGTCATTAGCAATTTAGATTAAATGGTAAACAAGTAATTTGTACAAACCCTTAGGGTTTGAGGCTTGAATTAGGGTTTAAGATTTGAACCCTTTAAGTATTAAAAATTCTAGTTCCCACAATTTTCAAATTTAGGATTTAATTAGAAAAATAAATTTTCTAAAATAAAATTAGGGTTTCTAAAATGGAAATTTTAACATATAAAAATATAATTAGAGCTTTCTAATCATATTTAAGTTTAACAAACACTTTAGGCATGCTAATAAAAATTAGGGTTGCCTAATTAGGGTTTACAATTCTCGGTTTTGAATTTAGGGTTTTCTGGCGTACAATTAGGGTTTTTAATTGTACAATTTATTTTCTAAATCTGAGATTAGGCTTTTAAATCCCTTATTAAGGTTTATTAATTACAAACCTTATCCGATTAATTATTGATCAACATAATCAACATACAGCACAAACACATTATTAACAATGTAATTATTTTAATTATATTTTCTACCGAATCCCTATCCGAAAATTAGGGTTAGAGTTTTCTAAAGTTGTTAAGCACAACTCTACTCTAAATTTATTAGTCAATACACAAATTGACTTTCTCGAGACTCGTATCACAAATACTTGTCACAAAATTGATAATTAATATTAATATTAAAAAAAAAATATTCGCAAATTTTGGATTATTTGAAATCCTGGGTTATTACATTCACCCATCCTTAAAAGGATTCCGTCATCGGAATCACCGCTTTCTTATTCTCTACAATCTTTTAAAGTTGTATCATCAATTTATTTTTATCAACACAATATTAAATTGTGTTTCCAATTCTAACCTATGACTTGAATCTATAAAAGATAACAGTTCATAGAATTATCTAAATCATATTACTCGCGTAATTAAATTTCTAAACGAAATCATTACCTGCTACTACCTCCAGAGTAGCCACTGCATCTAGCGCCGTCATGTTGAATGTACGGGCTGTTGGTCTTCCTGGCTGTACAGGTCCTCGAATCGCCAAGGTTCCACCACCAGGTCCCTTGTTGGCACTTTCTTTTTCTGTATTCTTCTTCGGACAATTCCGCACCAGATGATCAGTCGATCCACACACATAGCAACTTTGAATTTTTTCTGGCTGGGACAATTTGGCGACATATGCCCCTCTTGTCCGCAGTTGTAACAAACCCCCTTCTTCTTCAAACAAACACCTGCATGATTCTTCCCACAATTTGCACAAGGCACTCCTCCTTTCTTATTCCCTTCAGCTTTGCTACCCAATTGGGTAATCTCACTCCACTTTCTCTTATTCGGGTTACTACCACCGCTGCTTCCACCCTCACTGGTATTCTTCTTCTTCTCCTGATGAAAACGAGATGAAGCCTCGCTTCCTCCTTCAGCAATTAATGCTTTCTCCAATAAAGCCGCAAAAGTGTTGATCTGCAGCACAACTACTTTGTTGTAAATCCCCAGCTTCAATACGTTCTCAAATCTTCTTGTTTTTCTAGCTTCTGTATCCACCTAATGAGGTGCAAATCTTGCTAATTCGTTGAATTTAGCCGCGTATTCTGAAACAGACATATTCTCCTGCTTAAGTTCCAAGAACTTAACTTCCATCCTAGCTTGCATACTCGGTGAGAAGTAGTTCTCAAAGAACAACTCCTTAAATCTTGTCCACGTCACCACCGCTGTACCCGCTCTCGCTTAATTGGTTTCCCACCAATAATTGGCTTCTCCCTTCATTAAGTATGTTGCAAAAGCCGTCTTTTGCTCTTCCACCACTCGCGCAATCACGAACGCTTTCTCCATCTCCTTCACCCAAGTTTGGGCTTCGATCGGATCCGTAGTCCCGTTGAATTCAGGCGGTCCTACGGCTTTAAAATCCTTAAAATTAGCCAATCTGTCGGCTGGTTGATTCCTTGGTCTTCCCCTGGCTGGAGCCCTATTTTCCATAGCTTGGGCCAGCATATGCACAAAATTCTGCATCGGGTCCACTTGACCTTCTTCGTTATTCACAGATTGTTCTTCTCTTTGGTTTCGATTCTGTCGTCTAGGCGGCATGATCTGATTTAAATGAAAATCTTATATTAATATTCTTTCTCTATACAAATTCTTAACACAATAAGAATTTAACACATAATTCTCAAGTAATCGCATATTTATTCAAATAGCACATAGTACCTATAGTACTTAACACATATAACTATCCCTTTAAAATAATACTAGAATTAACACACTCAACTTTACAAAAGTTGCAATTCCCCAACTTTACACAAAAAGTTGGCATTCTCCAATTTCACATTACTATTTCCAGTTCATCAAACTTACCACACTTGGGAGTTCAGTAACTTGCCACAACTATATGAGTGTATGAAGTTATCTTAGTTAGACCTTTGGCGTCCATTCGCTGAGGGATTCAGGACATTTCATAAAATTACGAGTCATGAACATACCATAAGTATGAGTTTTAAGAACACACAATTTTATTTTAATCTTATATTCATATAGAAAATAAAGATTTTATTCATACAAACATATATTTACATAAGTTCAAACATCATTCTTGATATTACATATCTTAATATCAGAAACTTCTACCAAAAGATATTATAACTTATATCTAGGTTATCTAATGTCCACTTCCTTCACCAGTCTTCTTCTTGTTGGGACACTTGTTAAATCCATGCCCCGTTTGCCCACAGGAAAAACACTTCCTCATATTTGGTTTAGGACAATGCAAAGAGATATGTCCTTCCTGCTTACAATTGAAGCACACGTTCTTCCACATCATGCATTCCCCCACGTGAGTTTTACCACACTTGCTACATGCTTTCTTTTTCTTCGGGTTTGAATTTCCAGAGTTGTCACTGTCATTGTTCCTCTTTCTTTTCTTCTTGTCCTTCTTGCCAGTTCTTTCAGACGATCCACCACCTTCAGCCTTCATCTTCTCCACCTGCGCTTTTAACTCATTCCGATCTTTAGTCATTTCGCGTAACGCCCGCTCCATCTTCCACAATTCTTCCAAAAGAAATACTTTGCTTCGGAGTCCCTGGACTTCCACAGATAACTGATCTTATTCACCAACCTTGATCTTATTCTTTAGTTCCACCCTAGCTTCTTCAGACTCCGCCTCCTCATCACCACTTAGATACATCTCAGGATAATCGTCATGATCACTCCCAAGATTGATCATTGGTTCATCTTTCCCCACTTCTTCAACCGATTCGCTCTGTGCTGGCACCTCGGCTACTGGCATTGGTGCGACAGCCGCTGGTATCTCCGTACTCATCTTATTTTCTCCCGACATCCTACAATCAATTTTAAACAACTTGATTAGTACTTCACCAGTACAAATTTCTCTCACTACGAATTTACTTATCTCACTATCGATACACTTCAACGATCCGTCACTTAGTACTCTAAATGAGTATTCTCTATCTCGCTATGTTCATAATCCTAGGGTTTTCCCCCCACCCCACTTAAGGTTTATAACCTACAGCTCCACTACCAGCTGGTGACACCTTGGTCACTACAGCTCTGATACCAACCTGTGACACCCCCAAATCCGGGTTACCTGACCCCCGAGTTTGGTGTTCACGATCCACAATATAAATAACATTTAACTACCCATAATATATATAGATAGTAACATTCATAAGTTTTTATCAGAGTTTAATAATACATCACCCAGGTTTTCTAACCTTAACTTTACAAACATACCCTTTAGATATACAAAAAGGGTTTACAATACAAAATAATAAATATGCTAATCATAACTAATTTATTACAACGCCTTTGCCTTTGTCCTTTGCAGCACCTCCTGCAACTTCATCCCTAGCTGAAAAATTTTATTTAGCAAGGGTGAGCAACTAATTTGCCCCGCAAGTTAAGACATACAATATATATATAAGAATTCAAAACAACAGTCTATTTATTTTGATAGAATGAAATCAAAGTTCGGGGAACTTTGAAATAGCTGAACAAATCGTTATTCAATAACAAGTTTTCTCGTATTCTATACAACACAATAATTCAATAATGAAAGAGTACAACGCTTTCAAAGTTTCTACGATATTCTAATGAATAATCAAGAATCAATTCTACGAAATATCAAAGTGGAATGTTTTCCAGATTTATACTGAGCAATCACACAAGATCTTGAACTTATTTTCTCGGGTAGATATCAAAGATTTACTTTGATAAATACTCAGGTGTATCAGATAACCATAAAGATTAAATCATACCCCTCTGCAAGTACAACAAGTGATCAACTTATTATACCCTATATTATGCATAATACTTAAAACGCGCGCAAAGGTCGAATTCACGACCAATAAAATGTTCCCTTTATATAAAAGGTTGTTATTCTCAGTCTTAGAACAAGATTTTGATTTTACAACGAAATACTGGGATTTTAAATTCTATTTACTTCTCGGTCGAGACGAAATAATTGGCATCGATCTGTCAATAATAATTGAATTTATTTTCTCGAATCTATCAAGTTCTAACAATTGTTCGTCTAGCCAGAATAATTAGCTAAGAAATTTCTCATTATAATTTGACAATAAATAGGAATTATCTGTACTATCAATTCTAACTTCTACAGATATAAATATCCAACAACAGTAATTCTACGAATATATATATTCTAATTCAATAATTTAATTTCAATAATAAATCCCTAGACGTGGTATAATTAGCAATAATTATCCACCAATAATAATTGAATGAAATAACTCAAGGTTGAGTTAGGGAACTTGCCTCTTCCGCTGATTACAGCTACACAAAATACTTATCTGCTTTCGAAAGACCTATAACCAATAATATCGGTCTAACAATTAGCACAATATTTCCTAACACACAGCACTATAATTCATAGTCAAACTTCTCCTAGACACATTACCACATAACCACATTAGTGTTTATAACCTATATAAACACTTAACAAGTCAAACTAATTCAGTCTGGTTGGACTTCGGTCCATTCTCGGTGTTCTGTCACCCTATCGGACAATTAACACAGTTTTTGTCAATAAAACTTGGTCTCTAAGCTTCAATATTAAATTAGATAAGTCAATTATCAATTATAATATTTTTCAGAAGCTTTTAATAATTATCAAGCAATTATTATAATTTATAATAATTTTTTAAATATCAGAATCATTTTTTAAATGATTTGATTATCAAATAATCTTACCATTATTAATATTAAATAATATCAACATGTTAATAACATACATTCCAAAATATTAAAGTTATCATCAATAACTTAAAATATTTTTAAATCATCAATATTCTACTTAAATGATTTTTAAAATAATTAAAATCATTTTTAAATCATCACCATTAATATATAAATATTAATAAATTATTATCCAAATATTAAAAGTCATTAATTATAACTTAAAATATTTTAAACCATTTTTCTTATTTTTAAATGATTTTTAAATCCATAAAATCATTTTTAATTCATTTATTTAATATAATAATTAAATAAATCAAACATCATTAATATTAATTTATTAATGAAAATTCTCCAAAAATATTGAAACTTATATTTTATAATTTAAAATATTTTCTAACACTTTATTCTCAATTAAAATAATTTTTAAATCATTTTTATCTTATTTATTTAATTTAATAATCAAATAAATCTAATATCATTAATATTAAATTATTAATGAAAATTCTCCAAAAATATTAAAAGTTACATTTTATAACTCAAAATATTTTTAAATACATTATTCTTATTTAAAATGATTTTTCATAATATTAAATCATTTTTTCTCTAATTTATTTAATAAGCTAATTAAATAAATTAAATACCTTTAATATTTAAATAATTATAAATATTAAAGAAAAATATTCCAATTGGTCAAAAATTATTTTTCATAATTTAAAATAATTTTTAAAACCATTTTTGGTAATTTTTAGAATTTATTTCTATTTTTAAATAATTTTCGGAATATTCAGAAAATAAAATAAATAAAACCGTCGCTATAGGTCTTTAGCGACAGAAAGCGTCGTTGTTGGTGTTTTTGAGCCCAAGAACACTGACTGCCGGCTTATCCACCAGTCACCTTTGACCAGCCTTTAATCTCAGTATATTCATGATCTCGGCAAACTAAGACATTGCTTATGTAGTTCATATGTAATACTACAAGTATAAACCAACAACTTGTTCAAAACAACAAATAAGCTAATAGATCCATCCTCCCAAACTCACTGTCAGACCAACCTGGGTTTCTTCAGAAACCCAGAACATCAACCTGTCACTTTTCAGCCTATTTTAATCCATGTTCTGGTTTTGTTTTATGTGATTTAAAGGTTCAAACTTATTGTCCATACATCAAGGAACAATATTAGAGCATTAACTGAGTTTGTTAACAACAGAATCATCATGAAACATACGATCAACGTATGTTAGAAAGTTGTGTTCTTCCATTTCTGGGTTTTTCCCAGAAACACAAACCGTGGCCAGGTGGCCTCTTTTGACCGTCCACTGTGCTCGATTTAAGAATGTTATGGAGGTTCTAAATACATGAATCTAAAGCCCCTATTACAGACTACCAAATGGTTACAACAACAACATCATATCACAAAAATCCTGACAGATCTAGACCTTAGAACTTCTTGTCATACACAGTTCATCACATTCTGGGTTACCCAGAATGTTACTCGGTCAACGTTGGTCAACGCTTTTTGACCTTAAATAACTTGAAATCTAGCTAACTAATTGTTGTTCTACCACTTGCAGATTAAAGCCAACATGACAAGCTATACATACTAACTTTAAAACACTAAAAACCATAACTGAACAAGAATCTGTGGCTCCTGACATTAGCTTGTCAGATCACAGATCTTGTTCTTGACAGTTTGGAAAATAATCACTTTTAAAGCCATTCGATGCTATGGATCTATGTTATATCAACATAGATCATCATAAAACATCCAATAGCAATATCTTAAACACATAAACACAAAAAATTTCAAAGCATACAAGATCAAAAATTAAATTAGGTTTATACCTTTCTTGAATAATTTTAGATCTTGGCTCTCCAATCTGATTTTGGTGTTTTAAGGACTGATATTGTGACTGATCTAACTTAGATTTTCGGAGGTTTTTGTGTGAGAGGGAGTTGGTAGGAGCTTGGAGAGAATTTAAACAAAATGGGTACACTTTCTCTCTCTAAACTAATATATAGTGCTTGGATTCATTGAATGGCATGATATAGCTGTAAAGTGGAGCTGATTTGGCTGATATAAATGTCTCATAAGTGAACATAATTGGTGACCTACTAAAGTGATAGCCATTTTTGCAAGTTAACATATAAAAATCCCATAAAGGGCAATTTTGTCATTAGCAATTTAGATTAAATGGTAAACATGGAATTTGTACAAACCCTTAGGGTTTGAGGCTTGAATTAGGGTTTAAGATTTGAACCCTTTATGTATTAAAAATTCTAGTTCCCACAATTTTCAAATTTAGGGTTTAATTAGAAAAATAAATTTTATAAAATAAAATTAGGGTTTCTAAAATAGAAATTTTAACATACAAAAATATAATTAGAGCTTTCTAATCATATTTAAGTTTATCAAACACTTTAGGCATGCTAATAAAAATTAGGGTTGCCTAATTAGGGTTTACAATTCCCGGTTTTGAATTTAGGGTTTTCTAGCCTACAAATAGGGTTTTTAATTGTACAATTTATTTTCTAAATCTGAGATTAGGGTTTTAAATCCCTTATTAATGTTTATTAATTACAAACCTTATCCGATCAATTATTGATCAACATAATCAACATACAACACAAAGACATTATTAGTAATATAATTATTTTAATTATATTTTCTACTGAATCCCTATCCGAAAATTAGGGTTAGGGTTTTCTAAAGTTGTTAAGCACAACTCTACTCTAAATTTATTAGTCAATACACAAATTGACTTTCTCGAGACTCGTATCACAGATACTTGTCACAAAATTGATAATTAATATTAATATTAAAAAAAATTATTCGCAAATTTTGGATTATTTGAAATCCTGGGTTATCACAATGTATCCGTTTTAGAAGTATTATCCTGCAAAACGAATGTTAGTTGTTTGTAATACAAGATAGCATGTTAATATTTGTGTAAAGATATTTCCTCATATTTCCCATTACATGGAGATCAATATGGAATAAAATTACAAGTATTTGACTTTACGAGTAATTTGAAATGGGAAAGCATGAAGAAACTTCCCTCCGTGTTTGGTTTATCAGAGGCTGACCTATCTTAGGCTACTCTCGTGGCTTTTTGGCATGAAGGTTACCAAATCATCGTAATTTATTCGACGGGAAGTTAATCCGATCTTTCAACTGGAGTGAATTTAGGTGGTGCCTTTCTTGAGCCTCATTGGAATTAGTCTTCCTACGAGTCCAAGTAATCAAACACCGACATGATAGCCTCATGATGGAGGAACCACACAACATACATTTACATACAACGTGTCTCACCGTTTATGAAAATGATGACATGTGAGAAGCACTAATATCATAAGCAGATATAGTCTAAAACATTAAGTATAGTAAGTAAATGCATTCGTACACATCCATCAAATATAAATGCACCATCCACACACAAGCATATACCAGTTTTGAAAAGCTTGTAAATAGCGGCTTAAGTCCTCTTACTGGATGTCCCCAGCAGAGTTGCCACCTGTCGATGTCGGAATTTTTATTTGTCCCTTTTCTGTTCTTGTCTTTTGGTGTTCTCATGTTAGGTGAGATTTGTTTAAAAAATAAGTTGTGAAAAGGTCCGATGTGTATATATCGACGATTGGACTGTAAGAGTTGCCAGTTGGTTTTTTAAATGGTTGTACCAACACAACCGAAAAAAGATTTGCGCATTGACCCAGTGATGTGACACTGCTTAACGGGTCTGTGAAACCGAGATTTGTTAGGGTCCGAGGACTTGGTTATGCGGAGGGAAGGTGTTAAGCACCCCCCAACATCCGAGTTGCCACGGTGACTGTCACTTTTCAATTAAACTATTATATGAATGTGTGTGTGTATGGATCAATGTGCAATTTATTTGGAAGTAGTAGGCCTCGTTCGCACGTATATACAAAGGGTTTGAATTTCTGTATAAAAATTCAGTTTTAATATGATATAGTAGTGATGTTTTGTAAAAAGAGGTTTTTCAAACCCTAGTGCTCAATAGTAATTGAGGCCTTTGATACTTCCATTTTATTATTTGTTCGGCTTGACTGCTTTTATTTTCGAGATGCGAAACATCTTCGAGAAAATAATATACATAGCAGTGCCGAAATTTTAATGGGCATGAGAGCCATCTAAGGAAATTCGAACACCGTTAATAATTTACAAGCCGTGTACAGCTGAAAATGTCCATCACGGGAACCAAATCTAGATTCAGTAGACTGAATCTGTGATCACATGATTCCTAGGCTCATATGATATAACAATTTATATGAAAGCTGTAAACAGTTACATATATAAAAGCAGTAAATATATATATTTATATATATGTGTGTGTGCAGACAATCAACCAGCACGAAGCACCTCTATGGGGGATTGCAAATGTAAATAAAGCAGTAAAAACCAATCAACCACCACGAAGCACCTCCATGAGGGATTGGGAAAATATAAATAAAGCAATAAATCGATCAACCACCTCGAAGTAAACTCTAGGCGGGACAAAATATAATAAAAGTTGTAAAGGCCACGAAGTAAACTCCAGACTTGACAAAAATATAAATAAAGCGGTAAAAGGCCACGAAGTAACTCCAGGTCAGACTGAAGATGTATATATATATATATATATATATATATATATATATATATATATATATATATATATATAAGAAGTAAACGCTCCGGATGTAAATTCAGGCTCATCGAACAGAGTTCAACAACAGTTTATATATAAGTATATATATATAAGCAATAAATGCTCAGGATGTAAAATCCAGGCTCAATCAAGGAATAACTCGCTAATGTTAGTATATATATAATATATAAATATATATACAAAAAGAAATTAAAGCCACGGACTGAAGTTCGGGCATACACACGCAACACGACTCTCAACGTGCATAACTGTGTGTGCACAGTAGTGGAGAAAGGCTTTAGAAAGTGTAAGAAGGCTTACAGTGGACTGCCAAAGAAGACTTCAATGACTTTAAATAGGTAAACACTCGGCTCCCGCCGATAAAAATATAATAATATAGAAGCTCACAAGTGTTTAAAATGAGAAAACACTCAGTTTATAGTGTGTACAAAGTAAAATGGACAGGGCTTCCTCGCCTTTTCTCTACTCAAAATGGCTGCCCCAAGCCCTCTATTTATAGAGGGGGGAGCTGCAGGTGTACCTGCGACTGCCCGGGGTGCACATGCATACGTACAACGTGATGTCCACTCGTACTTTCAGAACATCAATTTGGACTTTCGATCGAGGTTTATAAGACCTTTTTTCGGCATGCTGTTGTCGAGAACTACACAATGACATAGGATTAGAGGTTATATGACGTCAGGAAGATGGGACCATGCCCTTGGTCTTCAATCTTTAAATTCTATCTGGTTTTCTGTCTTGTGCATTAGTCACTCGGGATTGGAGCTCTTTGGTTCTTGTAGGACATTTTTGTGTAGAATGTATGCTTGAATGTTGTTGAGACGATGCTATGTGGGATCGAGATGACTGTCGACATTGGGATTTTTAATTGTCCCTTTCCGTTACTTGTTCTTTGGTGTTCTCATTTTAGGTGAGATTTGTTTGAAAAAATAAGTGAAAAAGGTCCGACATGTATAATGTCGATGATGAACTGTTAAGAGCCGCCAGTTGGTTTTTTAAATGGTTGTATCAATACACCCGAGAAAAGGTTTACACATTGACCCAGTGATGTGACACTACTAAACAGGTCGGTGAAACCGAGATACATTAGGGTTCGGGGACTTAATTATGCGAAGGGAAGGTATTAGGCACCCCCAACATCCTTGTTACCACGGTGACTGCCTCTTTTCAAGAAACTATTATCTGAATGAGTGTGTGCGTGTGAGTCAATATACTGTTATTTGGAAGTAGTACGAGGCCTCATTCGCACTTATATACACAGGGTTTGAATTTATGTAAAAATTCAGTTTTTAGCAAGATATAGCTATGATGTTTTATAAAATAGGTTTTTCAAACCCTGATGCTCAATAGTAATTGAGACCTTTTACACTTCCATTTTATTAAGTGTTCGGCTTGATTGATTTTATTTTCGAGATGCGAAGCATCTGTAAGAAAATAATGTACAAAATAATGCCGACTTCCTCGTGGGTATGAAAACCATCTGAGAAAATTTAGACACCACAGAATAATTTACAAGCTGCTTACAGCTAAAAATGTCTATCACAGGAACCGAATCTAGATCCGAAAGGCTGAATCTATGATAACATGATTCCTAGGCTCACATGATACTGCAATTTGTATAAAAGCAGTAAGCATGTATATATATAAAAGCTGTAAATATATATACAGACATGATCATAAACCACGAAGCACCTCCATGGGGGATCAGAAATATAAATAAAGTTATAAAAAGCTATCAACCACCACGGAAGAAACTCCAGGCGGGACAAAATGTAAATAAAGTTGTACAAAGAAATCAACTTCCACGAAGTGAACTCCAGGCACGACAAAACGTAAAGAAAGCTGTAAAAGCGATCAACCACCACGAAGCAAGGATCATAAGCTCACCCTTATTGAGCTCACCACGAGCTCACCCTGCTTTTTTTATAAAAAAAACATAACTAATAAAAAATGTATAATAATTTTTGGAATTGAAAGTTTTTTTTAAAAAAGTGTTTTGGGTGTGATTTGGGTACATATAACAAAACAGTGTTATACAGTCTGTACAACACTTTTTTTTATATGTACCCAAATCACACCCAAAATACTTTTTTAAAAAAAACTTTCAATTCCAAAAATTATTATACATTTTTTTATATATAAAAAAAAGCAGGGTGAGCTCGGGGTGAGCTCAATAAGGGTGAGCTTAAGAAATGGACTATATATATATATATAAACAAATAAACACTCCAGACCGAAGTCTAGGGTCAATCAAGGCATAACTTGATAATATTAGTCCATATATGTATATATATATATATATATATATATATATGTATATACAAACTGAAATAAAACCACGGATCGAAGTCCGGGCAAGCACACACAACACGACTCTCAACGTGAAAAAGGGTGTGTGCAAAGATGAAGAGAAAGGCTTTAACGTGTGTGAGAAGGCTTACAGTGGGTTGCCAAAGAAGGCTTTTATATCTTTAAACTGGATGAAACTCGGCTCCCGCCGGTAAAAAAGTAGCTATATGTGAACTCACAAGTGTTTAAAATGGGAAAGCACTTAGTATATTGCAAGTACGAAGCAAATTTGACAGGGCTTCCGCCCTCTTTTTCTCTTCAAAATGGCCACCCCAAGCCCTCTATTAATAGAGGGGGGAGCCGCAGGTATACCTGCGGCCAGTTGAAGCTGCTCGGGTTGCCCTGGGTTTCTCGGGTCGGGTCGTCTTGTAGTACGTGCATGTAGGCACGACAATGTCGGTTCGAACTTTCAGAATTGCAATCTGGGCATCCGATTGAGGTATATAGGACCTATTTCGGACCGACATTGTCGAGAGTTATACAATGGCATGGGATTAGAGGTTGTACAAAGTCATGAAGATGGGACGATGCTCGTCGGTCTTCAAGCTTCAAATTATATCCTTTACCCAACACAATAGTCACTCGGGATTGGTTTTCCTTGATTCTTGTGGGACATCATTGTGTAGAGATGTGTGTATGAAATGTTGAGACGAAGTGATGTGGCTTTAGAGTGGCGAGATGATGCCTTGGCCCCTTACCGGAGTTATCGTCGAATTGGGCTGATAAAGCAGACGTTGCTTAGGGTTATTGCTGAGATTGTACTATTGTAAGTGTTGAAGGTCCTTAGTGTAAACTCTGAGGTTTACCTGTCCTCCCGGTGTTATCTCCGGGTTGATACTGGGTATCTCTTTGTGAGCGCCGAGATTGAAGCTGGTTGTATTTGAAACAAGCATTTTCGGGGTTATCGCCAAAACTGCATTCCTTGGGCTGATCACCAAGGTTGGTAGCTATTCCCATGATTGGGACCGATACTGGATACCTCGGTGTTATCTCCGAGATTAATCGGTCTTCTCCGATGTGTGTTCCAGTATTAGATCTGCATCCCTTTCATTCTCCTATAAATATGCTTAGTTTAGAATTGAAAATCACACCAGAATCAGAGAATTCTTCTTCTATAATATTGAGTGTATTTCTTTCGAGTTTTAGGGATCATTCGGTGTAATTGTAGACACTCAAAATTTTGCATTCCTGGTATTAACCTTGTAGGAGGGCAAACTTGTCTTTCAGAGATAACCCTGGAGGGCAAATCAGCACATCCCGGAGACAACCCCAGGATACTCAGTTTCAACCTCGAAGACAACCCCGATGAATACAGTTCCAGTTTTGGAGATAACCCCAGAGCGGTCTTTCCAATCTCAGAGAGAACCCCAAGACATTCAGTCCCAGTCCCGGAGACAACCCCAGGACCCTCAAATTCAACCTCGGAGATAACCCCGAGGAATTCAGTTTCGGAGATAACCCTAAAAATGCTCTTTTTCGCTTCCAGCAGTCAGCTTCAACACTCGGCAATAGCCCCGATGCACTTATTCCCTAAGCCCGGAGATAACCCTGGGAGGTCAGGCACACCTCAGAGATAACCCTGAGGATGGTCAACACCTGCTGCAGTCCAATCTCAGAGATAACCTTGAGCAATGACCACTAAATCAGCTTAAACCGGAGATAACCCCAATGAGGGGCAAAATCATCATTTTGTCATTGTAGACACTCGAATCTTTTTTCACACCTGTCACTAATATTTCAGGATGACATATTTGTCTTTCAAGAGGGAACCCTGGAAGACAATTCATATCCATTCCGGATACTACCGGAAGTTCAACATCAACCCCAGGACGCACACTGGGAGTAACAATTCCAACCTCAGAAATAACCCTGAGGCGTGCAGATCTAATACCAAAACACACACCGGAGAAGACCGATTAATCTCGGAGATAACACCAAGGTATCCAGTCTCAGTCCCAATCATGGGAATAGCTACCAACCTTGGTGATCAGCCCAAGGAATGCAGTTCCGGCGATAACCCCGGAAATGCTTATTTCAAATGCAACCAGCTTCAATCTCGGTGCACACAATGAGATACCCAATATCAACCCGAAGATAACACCGGGAGGACAGGCACACCTCAGAGTTGACACTGAGGACCTTCAACACTTGTAGCAGTCCAATCTCAACAATAACCCTGAGCAACTGCTTTATCAGCCCAAACTTGCGATAACTCTAGTAAGCGGCCAAGGCATCATCTCACCACTCTAAAGCCACGTCATGTCGTCTCAAGATTTCATACACACATCTCTACACAACGATGTCTCACAAGAATCAAAGAAAAACAATCCCGAGTGACTATTGTGCGGGGTAACGGATAGAATTTGAAGCTTGAAGACCGGAGGGAATCGTCACATCTTCATGACTTCGTATAACCTCTAATCATATGCCATTGTATAACTCTCGACAATGGCGATCCGAAATAGGTCCTATATACCTCAGTCAGATTCTCGGATTATAATTCTGAATGTTCGAGCGGACATTATCGTGCCTACGTGCACGTACTACAAGACGACCCAACCCGAGAAACCCGAAGCAACCCGGGCAACCTTAGGTACACGTGTGACTCCCTCTATAAATAGAAGGCTTGGGGTGGCCATTTTGAAGAGAAAAAGAGGGGAGGAAGCCCTGTCAAATTTGCTCCGTACTTGCAATATACTAAGTGTTTTCCCATTTCAAACACTTGTGAGCTCACATATAGCTACTTATGTACTGGTGAAAGCCGAGTTTCATCCACTTTAAAGATATAGAAGCCTTCCTTGGCAGCCCACTTTAAGCCTTCTCACACACGTTAAAGCCTTTCTCTTCATCTTTGCATACACCCTTCTTCACGTTGAGAGTCGTGTTGCATGTGTTTCCCCGAACTTCGGTCCATGGTTTTATTTCAGTTTGTATATACATATATACATACATATATATATATATATATATATATATATATATATATATATATATATATATATGGACTAACATTATCGAGTTATGCCTCGATTGAGCCTAGACTTCGGTCTGGAGCGTTTATTTGTTTATATATATATATATATATATATATATATATATATATATATATGAACTGTGTGTCGAACTTTGTTCGATGAGCCTAAACTTCGGTCTGGAGCATTTACTGCTTTAATATATATATATATATACTAGTAATTGCCCGTGCCTTCAGGCACGGCGTAACGAAAAATTAGATTAAAATTTGAAAAATACTTTATTACCTAAAGACTCTTTGCAACTTAAAATCAGACATAATAATTATCATAATTTACCACACTACCACAATAATTAATTTTTCTTTAAAAATAGATATCCAGAAAAAATTAAACTTGTCTACAAAACTTACAATTATCAATAAAAATTATCATAATTCACCACACCACCGCAATAATTATTATTATTGTTATTATTATTGTTATTGTTGTTGTTGTTGTTGTTGTTGTTGTTGTTGTTGTTATTATTATTATTATTATTATTATTATTATTATTATTATTATTATTATTATTATTATTATTATTATTATTATTATTATTATTATTATTATTATTATTATAACTATTATTATTATAATTTTAATTATAATTATTAATATTAATATTAATTTTATTATAATTATTATTACTTTATTACTATTATTATTATTATTACTATTATAATAATAATATTATTATATTATTATTATTATTTTTAATTAAAATTAGAATGAATCTGAACCGTACTTGTGCTTTCCTACTCAAATCAATTAGAATGAATCAGGATCTTTATTATATAGATTATTATTATTATTATTATTATTATTATTATTATTATTATTATTATTATTATTAATATATTTATTATAATAATTATTTCTATTACTATTACTATTACTATTATAATAATTATTATTACTATTATAATTATTATTAGTACTATTATTATTATTATTATTATTATTATTATTATATTTATTTTTAGTACTATTATTATTTATTTTTGTGTGTGTGTGAAGAAGAGAAGAGAGAGAAAGATTTTGTGTGTGAACATGAGAGAGAGTATGGTGTATGAGTAAATTTGATTTTGGCGGGAAGAAATATGAGCCTTTAGATTAAGTTGGAAAAATTAAGTTAAAATGAATCTGAACCGTTCTTGTGCTTTGTCAAATGAAAGATTCAAAATGAGTTCTGTTTTATTATATAGATTTATTTTTAGTACTATTATTATTTATTTTTGTGCGTGTGTGTGAAGAAGAGAGGAGAGAGAAAGATTTTGTGTGTGAACATGAGAGAGAGTATGGTGTATGAGTGAATTTGATTTGGGCGGGAAGAAATATGAGTCTTTAGATTAAATTGGAAAAATTAAGTTAGAATGAATCTGAACCGTCCTTGTGCTTTGTCAAATGAAAGATTCAAAATGGGTTCTGTTTTATTATATAGATATTTATTATTATTATTATAGTAGTAGTAGTAATTATTATTATTATTACTATTATTTAAATAATAATAATAATAATTAGTACTATAATAATAATAATAATAATAATAATAGTAATTATTATTATTATTATTATTATTATTATTATTATAGTAGTAATTATTATTATTATTAGTATTATAGTAATAGTAATTATTACTATTATTATTATTATTATAGTTGTAGTAATTATTATTATTATTATTATTATTATTATTATTATTATTATTATAGTAGTAGTAATTATTATTATTATTATTATTATTATTATTATTATTATTATTATAGTAGTAATTATTAGTATTATTATTATTATTATTATTATAGTAGTAGTAGTAGTAATTATTATTAATATTTGTTGTATTTGATAAATTAATTTTTTAATTTTGTAATTGCTTTTTTACCATTGACATTTTTTATGTATTATATATTTTAAATGTATGCATACTGTAAAAATATTATAATTTAAAATAAAATATTAAAATACTAATTAATTAAGTAAATGGAGAAAGAGGAGAAGAGAAACGGCAGAGGAGAGAGAGAGAAAGATGAGAGAGGATAGAGAAAGAAAGGGAGGAGAGGATTAGGAGTAGAGATAAAGAGAGAAGGCGGAAGAGAGAGGAGAGAGAAAGGGGGAAGGAGTAGATGAGAGAGAAAGCGAAAGAGAAAAAGAGAGAGAAAGTGAAGAAGGAGGAAATTTGGGCGGGATTTTGTTTGTGTTAGATGAAATGTGAGCCTTTAGATTAAGTTAGAATGAATCTGAGACGTTGTTGTGCTTTGTCAAATTATAGAATTCAAATTGAGTTCTGTTTTATTATATATATATATATATATATATATATATATATATATATATATATATATATATATTCGTCCCACCTGGAGTTTACTTCGTGGTGGTTGATCGCTTTTACAGCTTTCTTTACGTTTCGTCTTGCCTGAAGTTCACTTCGTGGCGGTTGATTACTTTGTACAGCTTTATTTACATTTTGTTCTGCCAGGAGTTTCGTTCGTGGTGGTTGATAGCTTTACAACTTTATTTACGGTTTGTCCAACATGGAGTTTCCTCCGTGGTGGTTGATAGCTTTTTATAGCTTTATTTACATTTTTGATCCCCCATGGAGGTGCTTCATGGTTGGTGATCCTGTCTATATATATATATATATATATATATATATATATATATATATATATATATATATATATATATCTACTGCTTTTATATATATACTTGCTTATTGCTTTCATGCAAATTGCGGTATCATGTGCGCCTAGGAATCATGTGATCACAGATTCAGCCTATTGGATCTATATTCGGTTCCCGTGATGGATATTTTCAGCTGTAAGCAGCTTGTAAATTATTTTGCGTTGTCTGAATTTTCTCAGATAATTTTCATACCCACGAAGAAGTCAACATTATTTTGTACATTATTTTTTAACAGATGCTTCGCATCTCGAAAATAAAATCAATCAAGCTGAACACTTAATAAAATGGAAGTGTAAAAGGTCTCAATTACTATTGAGCATCAGGGTTTGAAAAACCTCTTTTTATAAAACATCATTGCTATATCTTGCTAAAGACTGAATTTTTACATAAATTCAAACCCTGTGTATATAGGTGCGAACGAGGCCTCGCACTACTTCCAAATAACAGCACATTGACCCCCACACACACATTCAAATAATAGTTTCATGAAAAGAGGCGGTCACCATGGTAACACGGATGTCGGGGGGTGCCTAACACCTTCCCGCCGCATAATCAAGTCCCTGGACCGTAATGAATTATGGTTTCACCGACCCGTTTAGCAGTGTCACATCACTGGGCCAATGTGCAAACCTTTTCTTAGTTGTGTTGGTACAGCCATTTAAAAAACCAACTGGCGTCTCTTAACAGTCCATCATCAACATTATACATGTGGGACCTTTTTCACTTGTTTTGTTAAACAAATCTCACCTAAAATGAGAACACCAAAAAACAATTAACGGAAACGGACAATTAAAAATCCCGACGTCGACAGGTGGCGACTCTGCTGGGGATGCCAGTAAAAAGATTTAAGGCGCTATTATAATCTTTTCAAAATTGTTATCTGCTTATTTGTGGATGTTGCATTTACATTTATGATGAATGTGTACAAATGCATTTACTTATTGCACTTAATGCCTCGCACTATATCTTCTTGTGATATTAGTGCTTCGCACATGTCATCATTTCCATACGGTGAGACGCGATGTATATGAATGTATGTTGTGTGGTCCATCCACCAGGAGGCTATCTTGTCGATGTTTGATTACTGGACTCGTAGGATGACTAATTCCCACGAGGCTCAGGAAAGGCACCACCCAAATTCGCTCAAGTTGAAAGACCGGATTAATTTCCCGTTTAGTAAATTGCGATGATTGGGGAACCTTCATGCCAAAAAGCCGCTAGAGTAACCTAAGATAGGTTAGCCTCTTATAAACCCAAAACGGAGGAAAGTTTCTTCATGCTTTCTTATTTTAATTACTTGTAAAATAAATACTTGTAATTTCATTCCATATCTATCTCCATGTAATGAGAAATATAAAGAAATGTATACACATACAAATTGACATTCTACAAACAGCTGACATCCGTTTTGCAGGATAAAATTCCTTAAATGGACACATCACATAGCATGTTATTATACACACATTCCCTAAAGACTAAACTACGCAAGTCTTTCGCAGGGAACCAATCGGACCTACTACCCGGTCAAAATCCAAAAAGGTTGCAAACCTGCAGTCAATCAAATCATCATCTGACCAAATTGACCTTAATCCAGTTTGTCGCAAAGAATTCAACGGATTAAGCAAACAAATTATAGATTTGTCTTTTCTGCTTAAAGAACTACACCAGTTTACTCAGGGTCCAAAAATACCCGTACATACTGAATCCTCTACACAAGGGGGAGCCCAGGTCATTACAATACCTAAACTGCAGTTGGATACAACCAACAAAATTCATGATGCCACCCATCTCATAGGAGATCAAGACACCGTCGATATCAAAAAGAAAGTCCTCCAAATGGAAGAGACCCGTCGTGCTATCAAAGGAGTTGGAACACACGGGAGTGTTTCATATGCTGACCTTTGCATTTTCCCTGGTGTTCATAATCCAGAAAAGTTTAAAACTCCTGACTTTGAAAAATATGACAGGTTAGGAGATCTTTACACATATTTGAAAGGTGTTTATTAGAGAACTTAGATCTTATGCAAAGGACGAGAAGCTCAGAATGCAACTGTTCCAGAAGAGTCTGACTGGAGAAGCCCGTTCGTGGTACACAAGATTAGACAACTCAAAGATCCATAGCTGGGAAGAGCTAACACACGCCTTCCTCACTCAATATAGCTTTCAGTCTCAGATGGCTCCTGATCGGTATCAAATTACCAAGATCAAGAAATAGTCTAATAAGTCTTTCAGAGAGTATGCTCAAAGGTGGAGTTGACTGGCTGCCCAAGTTATTCCTTCCATGACAGAATCATAGATGGTCATGACTTTCATAGATATACAAGAAGCTCCTTTCTAAGAAAGAGTTTTAGCCGGCATCGGTAAACCATTTTCTAAAATGGTCAAACATGGGAAGATGGTTGAGATGAGATTGAATTCTGGAAAAATTCAAGACCTAGCTGCCCTTAAAGTTGTTGCTGATCACATCCAATCCAAAAATTATAGAAACAACCCCCGGAGGGTCCATAAAAAGAAAGAGGAAGATGTTTCCCTGATACTACAGGGTCAAAAAGGCAATTAGAACCTGCCTATTCAAAGGAGAAACTACACTCCCTTTCAAGCACAGTTTTCAAACCCTCAAATACCAAAAGGTGGAGAAGTCAAACGCCCTCGAGCGTTCACACCCTTAGGGGACACACTCGAGAATATTCTCACTCTTCTGACAACACAGAAGAAAATTATTCATCTTCTTCCGCCAGCCAGCCCTAATGGACGGGGTTTCAATGCTGCTCAAAAATATGTTTATCATGTCGGGGCACCTGGACATGATACTCAGGATTGTTGGGCCTTAAAACATAAAATCCAAGACCTGATAGACAACGGTGAGATCGTGGTCACCAAACCAGATCAGCCTCATGTTCAAGACAACCCTCTTCCTCAACACAAAGAAGAAGAGGTCAACATTATCAATTGGAGCAAATGGTCAGAGTTCCAATTTCAACTGTGAATCCTCCAAGACCCTCAAAGACAGTGTTGACAAATGGGATTATGCCAAGTTCCAATTCGCAATGGAACGAAAGATGAAAGCTCTATGCAAGCAAATTGAGCAATTGGAAGAACTAGTGACCTATCAACATCAAGTGACACGCTAGTTAGTCATCCAAAAGCATGCTAGTCTCCTCCCTCTTGTCATAAATATGCTCTCATCACCTTCAGAAAATGAAATGCTAGAAGACAAAGTGATAAAGAGAGCAAATGCCAAAGCCCGTCGGGATTTTGCCAACAAAAGGGAATTCACATATCTTGGCCAACCTATGGAGGAAATCCTTCAGATGTTAATCAATGAACGAAGAATCACTTCCCTTCTTCCTCCGGTTAATCCCCATTTAGGACGGTACAATTCTGATGGAGTATGTCAATTTCACTCCCATTCTCGCGGTAACAGCATAGAAGAATTCTGGGCACTCCGCCACCTTATCCAAATTATAATTGACAGTAGTGTCCTGCAACTAGCAGACGATGATACTGTGTTACGTGCAAGTGAGAATACCTGTCCTACTAAATTGAAGAGTTTGGTAGCAGTCATATCCGCTGAGGCTGATGACATTAATAGATCACTCACAATACAAACAATTCAACTCAGGGGAAGCAATAATCCTTTGAAAGTGGCCGCTCCCGAGCCAATCAACTTGCCATGCAGAGCACAATATCCTATTGTTAGCTTACCTAAAGTGCCATGGAATTATGGAGAAGGTGACGGATCCACCTCACATACCACTACTACAGTGTCAAAGGAAAATCCACTTTATCTTCCCCAACGGGTGATGAAGTCTACCATCAAATTAAAGGGGAAAATACCCATGGAGAAGATTGAAAAATTCCTCCGCACTATGGGTCATAACGAAGCCAAGGTAGTTTTAATCTTAAAAGAAGCTCCACACCAAATATCAATTTTGGACTTGGTCCTAACTTTCGAGGATCACCGAAAGATCATGTTGAAGGTTTTAGAAGAAGCCTATCTACCAACATCAATTGATACAGAAAAATTTCAACACTTGGTTAATCACATTTTCAACAACAATACGATATCCTTCACTGATGATGACATACCGCCCGAAGGGACCTGTCATTGCAAGTCGTTTCACATTGCGGTCTTGTCCTCCGGATACATGCTAGCTGGAGTCTTGATAGATGGAGGATCATCTCTAAATATCTGTCCATATACTACCTTAGTGAAGATGAATATCAATCTCAACCGAATCCAGAATAGCCATACTGTCATCAAAGCTTTTGATGGAGCCCGCCGGAATTCGATCGGAGTAGTTGAACTGCCAATCGAAATTGGTCCCCATACATTCTGCATATCTTTTCACGTACTCAAGATAGATTCAGGATACAACTTGCTCTTGGGACGACCATGGATTCATATGGCAGGGGCAGTCCCCTCCACCCTTCATCAACAGTTGAAATACATTATCAACAATAGCCTAGTCACGGTCAACACTAAACCAGAGTGTCCTCAACACGGGGACATTCCATTCATCAATGCAAATGCAAATGTTGAACCGGTCAGTTTTCATGCCTTGGAAGTAAGCAATACCCAATACCATGCAATTAGAACACCATTTCCCGAACCCAAGATTTATGCCGAGGTAATGTCGGCTACTCAAGAAATGGTGTCAATGGGTCATCAGTCGGGACAAGGGTTAGGTCAAGATCGTCAGGGTATTAAGTACCCAATTTAATTCACCAAGTAAACTGGGACAGCTAGACTAGGCTATTCTGCCAGTTCTAATCATAGGGATCCTCATAAGCATCAACAGATTCCTTCAGCTTCAAGCACGCGGCGTTTATCTTCGCTTTCAAACTCTGAGTCCGCACAACCTCCTGTAAAGGTGCCAGCCAGCTTAATGGATATGTTATTTCGGTACCGGTGAAGGAGAAAGAAATCTTTGTTCCAGATCCCCGAGTGGAGAAAGAGAAACAAAAAATTAAGTAGACGTCATCCGAATAATGTCGGGCATACACATCATTGTTTATGACGAACATACAAACAGATACACCCCAGACGATGATTGCTCGAACATAATGGCCATCATTCGGGATAGGGAGGACGATGACTACCCCTCCATTATTGTAGTCCACCCGGACTTTACCCTTGCCAATTGGAACAACACTCCTTGCATTGGTCGATAAGGGAAAAATGGGCAGAAACTTTTTCTGCCCTAAAGATATCATAACTGCTTACTTTTCTGTACAATATTAGCAGTCGTTTTGCCAGTACATACTAACACTTTGTATGATCAAACCTTTGTACATATACTAAGTGAAAGAATATTTTATTTCAGGACCCTGAATTTAGATGTGCATGTATTTGCTAATGCGGTGCCTCTTCTCCACAAGGATTGTACCTTTGATGTAGATATGAATTCAGCCTTGATAGAAGTACATGAGGACATTGAGGTGCCTCTAAAAATTCAAGAATGGGTCAAAGATAAACCTAAACCCAACCTTGACCAAACCACTTCCTTCAATCTCAGAACCTTAGAAAGCCCTAAGTTAACCCAGATTTGTTCAGACCTTGCCCCAAACCAACAGAATTACATGGTTACGCTACTAACCCAATTTCAGGATGTGTTTGCATGGTCTCACGAAGACATAGTGGGTTTATCCAATGACATTGTCCTTCATCGCCTTTCCATTAAAGAAGGATTTAAGCTAGTCAAGCAAAAGCTCAGGCGATTGAAACTAGAGTAGAGTTTGAAGGTGAAAGAAGAAATTGTGAAACAGTTTCAAGTTGGCATCATTATGGTGTCCACATATCCTGAGTGGATATCCAACATTATTCCTGTGCCTAAACCTGGAGGAAAGATGCGAGTCTGCGTGGATTATTGGGACTTAAACAAAGCTTGCCTTAAAGATATCTTTCCCGTGTCATTTATCCATATTCTCATTGACAATATTGCACAATACTGCATATACTCCTTTACTGATTGCTTTGCGGGGTACCATCAGATCATGGTTGCTAAGGAAGATCGTGAGAAAACTACTTTCATCACGCCTTGGGTAACCTTTTGCTATAAACGGTTGTCATTCGGCCTCATCAATGCCGGAGCCACCTACCAGCGAGCTATGATAGCTCTCTTCCATGACTTAATACATAAAGAGATCGAGATCTACGTGGATGACATCATTGTCAAATCCCGGAAGGAGGAAGACAACTTAGACCATCTCAGAAAATTGTTTAACAGGTTGTGTAAGTATAACTTGAAGTTGAATCCAGCCAAGTGCGCCTTTGGCGTTAAATCAGACAAGTTGCTAGGATTTATAGTCAGCCACAAAGGGATTGAGCTCAATCATACTAAAATCCAAGCCATGACAGAAATTCCCATTCCTCAGACAGAAAAGGAAATACGGGGATTTTTGGGAAGAATCAACTTCATTAGCAGGTTTATCTCTTAACTCACAACAACATGTGAGTCAATCTTCATGCTAGTAAAGAAGAAATCCTCCATGAAATTGAATGATGAGTGCCAAAATGCCTTTCTCACAATTAAAGAACAGCTAGTCAAAGCTCCCATTTTGGTACCACCCTGGGATGATGTTCCCCTGTTCATGTACATGTCCATAAGTGACAACGCCATGGGCTGCATGCTGGGATAGAAGGACGATAGAGGCCAAGAACGAGCTATCTATTACCTCAGCAAAAGATTCAGTAGCAGTGAACACAAGTACACTCTGATCAAAAGACATGTTGTGCTTTAGCATGGGCTTCCATGAGGTTACAATATTACCTCCATGGTCACACAACCCATCTCATATCTCGCGTGGATCCTCTCAAATACGTGTTCAATAAGCCCATGTTAAATTACTGGCTGTCCAGATGGCAGTTGATCCTACAATAATTTGACATTGTATACGTGACTCAAAAGTCCATCAAAGGTCAAGGAATCGCGGATCAACTGGTCGCCGCACCTTCAGGCGATTTCAAACTCTTGGAGACATACTTCCCCGATGAAGGAGTAATGACAGTTCAGCAACATCATCAGTATGATACACGACAAACATGGAAGATGTATTTTGATGGAGCTATTAATATGGAAGGTTCTGGAGCTGGAGCAGTTCTAGTATCCAATACGGGGGAACAATATCCCGTCGCCGTAAAATTGGAGTTTTTCAGCACCAACAACATAACTAAGTATGAAGGCTGTCTAATGGGGCTAAAACTTGCCCGTTCAATGGGCATCAGGCGACTAACTGTCTTTGGGGATTTAGAGTTGATAATCAGACAATCCACCGAAATCTATGAAACCAAGGAACTACATTTGCTACCTTAACATCGACAAGTTTTACAGATGGTTCTGGAGTTCAAAGAAATCTTCTTTTTACACGTTCCACGTAATAGGAATGACTTTGCGGACGCTTTAGAAACTTTGGCCTCCTTAATTCCCATATCAGACAAAGGACACTGGCCAAGCGTCACAATTTCCCTACACAAGGCCCCAGCCTATGAGAATTATGTTGGAGAAGTATCGGATGATCTACCTCCCATCCAGCATCCTTGGTATCAACCTATCAAGGAATACCTACGAGATGGATCTACACCTGCTGAGGCGAGACCGACTGAGAAAAGGCGGATCCATCGACTTGCTATGAAATTCTACTTGAGTGGAGATGCGTTCTACAAAAGAAATGCAGGACTAGGTCTCCTCAGATGTTTAGACAAAGATCAAGCCCAAGGGCTTATGGATGAAATCCATGGTGGAGTCTGTGGCCCCCACATAAATGGCCCCCTCCTTGTCAAGAAAGTCCTCAGGACAGGACATTATTGGCTATCTCTCAAAGCTGACTGCAATGACCACGTCAGGAGATGCTATCAGTGCCAGATTCATGTGAATGCTATACATGCCCCTCCACGGGAACTCCACAACATGAGTTCACCTTGGCCTTTCTTAATGTCGGGAATGGACGTTATTGGGCTCATTGAGCCTAAAGCCAGTAATAGACATCGATTTATCTTCACCATGATCGACTACTTCACCAAGTGGGTAGAAGCAGCCTCCTTCCCCAGGGTTACCAAAGAAGTCATCATTTCTTTCATCAGAAACAATGTCACTTGTCGATATAGACAACCAGAGGTGATTGTGTCAGACAAAGCTAAGAACCTCAACAACAAAATGATGGAGGAATTATGCAGTAAATTCCACATCAAACATCTCAACTTTGTCATCTATCGTCAGAAGATGAATGATGCTATTGAAACGGCTAACAAAAATATCAAGAAGATTATGCAAAAGATGTCCGCCAATCACAAAGAATGACCTAACTTATTGCCTCTTACTCTGTTAGCCTACAGAACATCAATGCGCACTTCCACTAGGGCAACCCCCTACGCATTAACTTATGGGATTGAAGCAGTGCTCCCCATAGAAGTTGAAATGGAATCACTCAGAGTGTTGATAGACGCTCAGCTGGATGAAGACCAATGGGTACAAGACAAGTATCACCAATTATCTCTAATAGACGAAAGGCGAACAGTGGCTATCTTTCATGGTCAGTTATATCAACAAAGGATCGCTAGATCCTACAACAAAAAAGTTCGGCCTCGGCAGTTTAAACAACATGACTTGGTTTTGAAGAAGATCATTGACAACCAAGATCAATCTAAGGGGAAATTCGCTCCTAACTGGGAAGGACCATTTTTTGTTAAGGAAGTATTGACAGGAGGCGCTCTCAGATTGCAAGAAATGGACAACGATGAATTTTCACAACTCGTCAACTCAAACGCCATGAAACGATAATATGTCTGAAGTTTCCATCAAGCAAACATCCCGGTGTTGGATCATCATATCACCAGTCATTCTGGTTCTTTAACCCTTTACCACATACAACTTTTCTACACTTTGCCCCTCAGGGAAACATACTTTTCAAGCCAGCAACCTAGCTTCTCTGCCTTCCTACAACTTAGGTCACCCACTTCAGATTGAACCTCTGGCGTTTATAGTTTGGCTACCCATACATGGGATCAAACTTCTCATACTTACATTTTATCCTCAAATTAGGATTAAACTTTCTCCTCTCTGCAATCTGACCTGCACATAGGATTATGATTTTCCACTCGCCCTGAGGGGCGAACTACGCCGACCTAATCTCCTCTTCAATAGGAGTATGTAGGCAACCATGTTACATGGCCCGGTCGCAATAAAACAAAAAACAACAAAAACATTTTTACCCTCTTCTCCTTACAAAAACAAAAACAAAAACAAATTCTTACACCATTTCTGCCACATACAGTGTTGAACCTCTTACACAAGGTTCAAACTACGCAGACCTGATCTCCTTTTCAATAGGAGTACATAGGAAGCCATTCATGGTGCGGTCTCACCCCCTACGAAAATACAAAACCTTGTCAATTGGTACTGGGATCATCTTTCAATCTACTACATTTCATTGGCTTCTAACAAAAGGGATGGAATTACCTGAACTCCTCCCAAATAGGAGATTCGGTGACCATCTAAGCTGCGGTTATACCTTAAAGAGCAACACCAATCCATAAGAGATGAAATTAACTAGGCTTCTCCTAAATAGAAGTACTGGCGACCATCTGTGGTGTGGTCAATTTCAGAGAGGAAAGTCAAATTCTTCTCCATATTTCCATATAAAAACCAGTCCCAAGACACCAAAGATGGTAGGGATACATACATATCAATGATCAATTCTGAACTTTCCAAAGACATCTCAATGTCCATCCCTCAAGGAGGAATTCAGAATACATCAAGATCGCAAGCCCTGAAGCAGCAGGCAAAATATCAAGCAAGTAGCAAAACATATCTAAAAGGGAAGTGATCAAAAATATATTTCTTTGCCATATATATAATGTTATTTGATATACACAATGTAAACTGTACATAACAAAATGGCTAATCTAGTCTGTGCAGGAGAATACAAACTCATCTACAATTTAGGATATATACGAGCTAACAAGCCCAACATGGCGTCCCTCTCAATAGAAGGAGGCGAAGCTATGGTCTCCTGTACGAGAATATCCACACGACCCAACAGATTTGCAGCCATCTGCATGGTGACCGTATGCTCATCAATATAAGCGCTCATCTCTGCAATCATGCCAGTGGTAAGGGACCTCACTGCAGTACTATCTGCAATGGCTACATCCCGGGCAGATATGACACTATCCCGCTTAACTATCACTGCATCTCTGGCTGATCTAGCCTCATCCCTGTGACGATCGAGATTTTTGTAATTTAATTTTAATATTTATTGAATTAAATATATATTTTTGATGATTAAATTATTAGATTAAATAATTAATTGTTGAAGTTGTGGTATATTAATTTGATTATATGTGTTATATTTATTAAATTAATGTGGAGAATAATTATTATTCAAGTATGTATTTATGTGAGCTTATTAAATTAAATGAAATATTTAATAAGCATAATGTAATTTTAATTAATGTAATAATTAATTAGAGATTTAATAATTTGACATAATTAATAAATAAGAAATTAATTATGTGACTATGTGAATTAATGACAACTTATCATATTTTATTTTTAAAGTAAAGTAAATAAGATAATTGATTTATTTTGTAATTGGGTGTGACATTATTAAACTATAGTATAAGATATTTATTAAATTAAATGACTTTGAATCAATTAAGGCTTGCCAAACGAGGCCCTAGTAGTGGTTGGAAGCAGTTACCCATTATTGGGTTAACTGACCATAATGTGCGTCAGTTACTTATTTATTATACGTATTCTCCATCTCCTTCTTATTATTTTCTGAGTCTGGAAAAGCAGAGAGGGAGAGTATTTGAGAATTCAGAGAGAAAAGTTATAATTTTGAGAGAGATTGTGAGTGGTGTGATTGAAGTGGTGTTTTGTAAGAGAGATTGTTATCTTCGCTCACTCTACGCTTTGGGTAATTCTCTCCGACCCAATTCTCAATTTTATGTCATTTAAAGTTTCCATGAATATGACTCCTAAGTCTTCTGTAAAGTCTCTATAATTGGAAATTGTAAGGGTTATGTGCATATATGGGTTAAGATGTATAATATCGTATTTGATTATATATATATATATATATATATATATATATATATATATATATATATATATATATATATATTGTATAACCATATCATCAGCTTCATGAAAATACATCGTATATGGTTGCTTCAAAATTTACAGAGTATGGAATATGGCCATATGGCCCTTATACGTGATTTTCAAATGTTAAACATTAATTGTTTTGTAAAATTTATACTTGTATATTATTATGCATGTTGATACGAAGAGACCAAACTTTAAATGAACGGATTCTGTGTTATAACAAATCTGTAGTGTTAATTTTTATGATTTATGTTTAAAACCTTCAAGAACATCAAAAACAATAAAATTTACATTTTTATTCTGTAATTATGTGTTTAAATTGGTTAAAATCACTCTATAAATGTTGAGTAATGATTATATACGAATTCTAGTATATGGGTATGTCAAATTACATGTAAGAAATAACAAGTTGGTAGAAATTGGTATGTTCTGCAATTTTTCGGGAACTGCCATTTTTGTGTCTGGTACGCCACGTTGCAGCGCCGGCTGCAGGCATAAGAGTCGCGCCGCAGCGCGAACCATGCCACTACGCCATTGACCTAGCTGTAGCGCGGGCCGCGCCGCAACGCCGATAATCAGTACAACAGTGGCGCCGCAGCGCCACTCTCCAGAATGTTCAGAAACGAAATTTTTTTAAAGTGTGCAAGTCCATGAATGTGATGTTAACCTAATTTAATGAACTTAAAAATATATTAGAGTATAGTAAGATGTTAAAACAGATTATTAACATGTCAATAACATAATTTCATGTGGATTGAATTATTGAATGTATAATTAGTTTAGTATCCGTGAAGTGTTTATTATGTGACAATAAGTGTGATAATTTGACTAAGTATAGTCATAACCAAAGTTTAGACAAAAGAATAAACCTATGATGTTTAATTATATTATAATTAACTAGAGTTGTGAATGAAAATGATATGTAGGATTAAATTCAAGGAACGTGTTTAATTAACGTGTAATCTACGCACGAGACAAGTTTCCTAACCCTACTTGTTATCATTATTCAAGTTTATAAATCAAGTTCAGTTTGTTATATTAAAGATTATCTATCATTTCAAAGTATGATTCTGTTTTATAATACTTGTTCTATTGTATACCTCTTAAGATTTTTATTAAATTTAATTATCATTTATTGTTAAACCTTATTAGACTAGCGAACCCTTTGTTGATCCGACTAGTCCATAGTTGATGAACATTCTAAATTTCAGAACCCTTATTGAATTATCCAAACCAAACTTCCTTTAGTGCGGACTCTGATGTCCAACTGAGATGAACAACCATATATAGGGATTTCTTATGCGTTAGCGTTAAGATATTGTACACAGTATGGTACTAAGGGCTGATCCCCCTAAGTACGAGTAGAAGAGTCCATAGTCTTATAACTGTTAAAGGTTTCAAGTATAACCCTTGATAACCTAGGACATAGTTCAAGGTCTTATGAACCTCAGAAATCTTTTGAATTCTTGTTATTCATTCTTGATTCAAAAGTTGAGCTTTTATTTCAGAAGTCTTTGATTCACTCGCATGTTATTATATATTGTTATTTCATTTTTATACTTGTGGGCATTCATGCTCACTCTTGCGTAATAATAACATTGCAGTTAAGAATGAAAGGTACGATGAGCCTTCTACTAGCAAAGGCAAAGGCAAAGCTAATAAGTGATGAAGACTTGTTATTTAATTTTAAGAATGTTATTATAAAGACCTGATGTTATTAAGACTTATTTGTTTATGATTCCGCACAGATGTTTAAGGTTAGATTGACCTGGGATTGTATTTATTATTCTGATGTTGTAACCCCATAAGGGGAGGATTTTATTTCTATCTATTGCATGGTTTACATTTATTACGGGTAGATAGATAGATGATATGTGTACAGTGAACACCAAATCCCGTGGAATTGAAGTACCCGAAAATCAGCAAGGAGGTCAGAAGAAGAGGATTGAAGCATGCTCGACTTGAGGGAAAGCTCATTTGAGAGTTTGCATGAAGGGAAAAGTGTGTGATACAATTGTGGTCAGGAAGGCCACATAGCACCTAACTGTCCTAACCCAAAGAAGCGTGCCTGCTTCACCTGTGGTTCAAAAGATCATTTGGCAAGAGACTGTCCTAAGAAGGGATCTGGAGGGGCAGGATCAGGAGGAAACACGGGAAACAGTAGTGGAAACACCTTGACTATCACAGGACCAACCGTAACTAACCGACCGACCGCTAGGACTTTCAACATGATGGTGCAAGATGCAGTTCCGTCTCGTGATGTGGTGTCAGGTATCATTCTGATCAATAAAATTAATGCTTATGTTTTATTTGATTCGACTGCTATTGTTCCTTTATATCCGATGACTTTTCTAAGAATTTAAATTTGCTTAAGGATGAGTTGGATTACCCCATGAACATAGAAATTGCAAATAGAGAAATAATCCCTGTTAAGTACGTACATAAGAACTGTAGAGTGGATATTAAGGGTAATATCATGAACGTAGATCTTCTCTATATTCGACTTTGGGAATTTGATGTTATCATGGGAATGGACTGGTTATTCAATTACGGGGCTGTAGTTGATTGTCAAAAGAAGCGTATTAACCTTATGACTCCGTCAAAGGTTGTGTTTTATGGTAGTAAGTCGCCTAGACAAGCGATTTGTCTAACGATGATGCAGGCCAGGAAGTTGTTAAGACAAGGCTGTCTAGGATATTTAGCTTATATAGTCAACAGTCGTAAAGAGAATCCGAAAGTTGAGGAGATACCAGTAGTGAGAGACTTTGTCGATGTATTTCTAAACGATTTGCCAGGACTTCCGCCAGATAGATAAGTTAATTTCGCGATCAATTTGGCACCAGGAACCGCTCCAATATCGAAGGCACCGTACCGAATGGCACCAGTAAAGGTGAAAGAATTAATGGTACAACTACAAGAATTACTGGACAAGAAGTACATTCAACTAAGCGTATCGTCGTGGGGAGTGCCGGTGTTGTTTGTGAAGAAGAATGTCGGAACTATGTGGCTCTACATTGACTAAAGAGAACTAAATAAGGTCACGATTAAGAATAGATATCCATTATCGAGAATCGATGATCTGTTTGATTAATTGAAGGGAGTGAGATATTTTTCCAAGTTAGATTTGAGGAGTGGTTATCATCAACTGAAGGTGAGACCAGAGGATGTATCGAAGATAGCGTTCAGAACACGATATGGTCACTACAAATTTTTGGTTATGTTGTTTGGTCTAATGAATGATCCTGCAGCATTTATGGGATTAATGAATGGTGTGTTCAAACCTTTTTTGGACAAGTTCGTAGTGGTATTTGTAGATGACATTTTGGTTTATTCAAAAACCAAGGAAGAACATGAAGAACATTTGAAATTAACATTGGAAATATTGAGAAGGGAGAAGTTGTATGCCAAGTTTTTGAAATGCAAATTTTGGATCGAGCGGGTGCAATTTCTTGGGCACGTGATCGATAAAAATGGAATTTCAGTAGATCTATCAAAAGTCAAAGTCGTGATTAACTGGGATCAGCTGAGGACGCCGTCGAAAGTACGAAGTTTTCTTGGATTGGCAGGATATTACAAAAGATTTATACAGGACTTTTCAAAGAACGCAACTCCGTTAACGAATTTGACTCGAAAAGTTGTGAAATTTGTTTGGACGGAGTAGTGTGAGGAAAGATTTCAAGAATTGAAGAAGAGGTTGAGTACAGCACCTGTGTTGTCTCTTCCGGACGATATAAGAAATTTTGTTGTTTATAGTGATGTGTCGCATAAAGGACTTGGTTGTGTGCTGATGCAAAATGACAAAGTCATTGCGTATGCATCACGACAATTGAAGGATTACGAAAAGGGATATCCGACCCACGACTTGGAGTTAGCTGTAGTAGTTTTTGCTTTGAAAATTTGGAGGCACTATCTCTACGGGGAGAAGTGTGAAATATATACAAACCAGAAGAGTCTGAAATATATTTTTACATAAAAAGACTTGAATATGCGCCAAAAAAGATGGTTGGAGTTAATTAAGGACTACAACTATAAGATTTTATACTATCCAGGTAAGGCAAACGTCGTTGCCGACGCCTTAAGTAGAAAGGGTCGGGAGAAATTGATGATGTTGACCGCTCAGGAGGAGCTAATTTTTAAAATGGAGAAACTGGAGTTGGAAGTGAAGTATCCTACGGAAATTGATGAGAAGCTATTTCAGATGCAATCTGGTACAACCCTACTGGATAAAGTTAAGGAGGCTCAACTTCAAGACGAAGAATGTAAAAAGGTTACAAAGAAGATATCTGAAGAAACTGAACCGAGATTCAACATGGATAAGGAAGGAATACTGAGATTTAAAAACAAAGTTTGGGTACCGCCAGTCACAGAGATTAAGGAAGACATTTAGTGCGAGGCTCATAGCTCACGATATTCGATTCACCATGGTTGTACCAAGATGTATCAAGATCTTCGACAAAATTTCTGGTGGCAGAATTTAAAACGTGATGTTGCAGAATGTGTTGCCAAGTGTCTGACCTGTCAGAAAGTGAAAGCAGAACATCAGAGACCAAGTGGGTTGCTACAACCATTGGAGATCCCGGAATGGAAATAGGAACATATTACAATGGACTTCTTGGTTGGCCTTCCGACGACTCAGAAAGGCTACGACGCAGTATGGGTTATCATTGACCGACTGATGAAATCTGCACACTTCCTTCCGATAAAAATCAGATTCAACTTAGATCAGTTGGCAAGGTTATATGTAAAAGAGATTGTTTCGAGACACGGAGTGCCAGTTTCAACTATTTTTGATAGGGATCTGCGCTTTACATCGAACTTCTGGAAACATCTACAGGAATGCATGGATACGCAATTGCGGATGAGTACGACATATCACCCTCAAACAGATGGACAAAGCGAAAGAACGATTCAGACAATAGAAGATATGCTAAGAGCCTGTGTGATGGACTTTAAAGGAAATTGGGACGATCACTTACCGCTTGTAGAGTTCGGTTACAATAACAGTTACCATGCTAGTATTGGCATGCCGCCTTATGAAGCGTTATACGGTAAAAAGTGCATAACTCCGCTTTACTGGGATGAAGTTGGCGAAAGACAGTTGCTAGGGCCTGAATTGGTACAACAGACAGCAAAAATAATTAAATTAATCCAAACACGACTGGTAGCAACTCAAGATAGGCAGAAGAAGTACGTCGATCCACATCGTAAAAATGTTAAGTTTGAATCGGGTAGTTATGTGTTCTTAAAGGTCTCTCCATGGAAGGATAAGATCAGGTTCGGAAAGAAAGGGAAATTAAGCCCAAGATTCATTGGATCATTTGAAGTACTGCGAAGAATCGAAGAAGTTTTTTATGAGGCAGCCCTACCTCCAGCACTCGAGAATATCCACAACGTCTTCCATGTTTCTGTTTTACGACCCTATAAACCCAATTACAAGCATGTAATTGAATACGAACCCCTACATTTTGAAAAAGACTTATCTTACGAAGAAATTCCAGTTCAAATTATCGACAGAAAAGAACAAGTTCTCAGAAATAAAGTAATACCTTCTGTTAAGGTAATTTGGAGGAACCATAACGCTGAAGAAGCAACGTGGGAACTGGAAGAGAATTTGATGCAGAATTACCCTCATTTATTTTATTTAATTTGTGTAGCCGATTCTGGGGACAGAATCTTTGTAAGGGGGGAGAATGTAACGGGTCGAATTTATTGAGTCGTGATTCTGGGGACAGAATCCTTTTAAGGGGGAAAGATGTGACGATCGAGATTTTTGTAATTTAATTTTAATATTTATTGAATTAAATAAATATTTCTGATGATTAAATTATTAGATTAAATAATTTATTGATGAAGTTGTGGTAGATTAATTTGATTATATGTGTTATATTTATTAAATTAATGTGGAGAATAATTATTATTCAAGTATGTATTTATGTGAGCTTATTGAATTAAATAAAATATTTAATAAGCATAATGTTATTTTAATTAATGTAATAATTAATTAGAGATTTAATAATTTGACATAATTAATAAATAAGAAATTAATTATGTGACTATATGAATTAATGACAAATTATCATATTTTATTTTTAAAGTAAAGTAAATAAGATAATTGATTTATTTTATAATTGGGTGTGACATTATTAAACTATAGTATAAGAGATTTATTAAATTAAATGACTTTGAATCAATTAAGGCTTGCCAAACGAGGTCCTAGTAGTGGTTGGAAGCAGTTACCCATTATTGGGTTAACTGACCATAATGCGCGTCAGTTGCTTATTTATTATACGTATTCTCGTTTTCCTTCTTATTATTTTCTGAGTCTTGAAAAGCAGAGAGGGAGAGTATTTGAGAATTCAGAGAGAAAAGTTATAATTTTGAGAGAGATTGTGAGTGGTGTGATTGAAGTAGTGTTTTGTAAGAGAGATTGTTATCTTCGCTCACTCTACGCTTTGGGTAATTCTCTTCGACCCAATTCTCAATTTTACGTCATTTAAAGTTTACATGAATATTGTGATAGCCCCGAATTCGGGCCCCAAATCGCCGCAGATTCGGTACACTAATCATGTTATAATTGTCTGCGGAAGATATAAATATAAATTGTTTATACATTAAACTTTACACACATTTTCCCAAAATCGAGTAACCTTAACTTAAATACAATTCATAAACTTTCTATCACATAACAATATTTATCAAAATATACTATTACAAAATAGCCGCACATTTTATCCCAAGCTGAACTTGGTATTATCTTTTCCTGTATCCGAACGCATTCGCCTTATCGGCAATGTTTTATCATGATATAGCAAGGGTGAGCATGAAAGTTGCCCAACAAGTTTAAATACAACAATATAACGATATATCATGATTGAAGAGTATGAATAATAAGCTGGCTATAATTCATCAATATAGTTGAGAATTATCACGAACAAACTTTTGACTGAACAAGTTTTAAACATGAACAAACATTTCGGAACCAACTGGTAATGAAGGTGATCAGCCTTTCATACCTGACTTATACATGCAAAATGTACAGAATACAATTTTTCATGGCAATCAGCAATGATTAACCATAAGCTTGAATAAAACACTTTTAATAGAGTTAAGTAAAAAGAAACTTGCCTGAACCGTTGATTACCGCAACGCAATTTATAACGCATTATCTCGAAGACCTAATATTAGTAATATAGATCTCCAATATTAGAATAATATCATCACAGTATAATACTATTATATATATACACAGGATAACCTAAACACATAACACATAACCCTATCAGTCTATACAACACATAAGACTTAGCATCAAGTTAGACTATTAAATTTGAGTTGAAACCGACACAATTTTAACATCCTGACGGTCTATTCGGAATAAATATCGAGTTTAAGTTCAATTAAACTCTGCCTAAGCACTTAACCATGCCATAGAATCACATTTATATGATTTAACACTCGCTTTTTCATTTCATAAGTTATTCGTTAACACCTAGTAAGTTAAATACTAATCCAGCAACCTGGAATTTAAATCTAGCAACCAAATTTCTAATTCAGTAACCTGGATTCACCAATCTATCAATTCAGTCAACTTCTTTTCAATCCAGCAAGCTATATTCATCAGATTTTCGAATCCAGTAAACTGGATTCACAATTACATAATCCAGCAAGCTGAATTCTATATCCGTTTTACGAAAATACCAAATCAGTTTATTATTTTCCTATCCTTTGGTCAAACATATATACATATATTTCATACACAAAAAGTATTTTTTCATTATTTTCTAACTTCCTTTAGTATTTTTTCCAAAATCATTTCTAATGCGTAGCTTAAGAAATTAGCTACCTCGTGCTTAACTCCAAACATTCCCATCTCTTGGAATAACCTTATATATGTTAACGTGATGCTCCATTTTAAATTTCATGGCAATCGGAGTTGTAGAACTCCGTTTATAGCGATTTCCGTCAGAAAATCACAAAACTTGTAATGGTCATAACTTGGTCGTTTTAACTCGGAATTAGCTCATTTTTGGACACGAGCTACATAATACCATATATTTTCATTTTTCAAATGGCCAGAATTTATTTGACAATTTAAGTTGCCAAAACATCCCCTGGACAGATCTGGACAGAAACTTTTTGCCATTTTACAGTTTTGGAGTCCTTTGCTAAAACTTATATAAAACGCGATCTGTAATTCCGATTAACGATCCGTCAATTTTGTTGGATTCGTATCTTTCTGATATACAATTTCGATCTATCACAATCCATATTTGGACAGGTTATGCTCCCGGAATTTAGCCCGGAAGTGGCTGTTCAAAACTGTCCTTCTAACAATTTTCTTAACTTTGAGTAGTTTGGGAAAAATTCCATAACTTGCTCATTTTTCAACCTATTTGAGAGATTCCAAAGGGGTTTTATCCTACACACATAGATCTAGCATCCCAAGAACATAAATCACAAATATCCATCATAGATTTCAAGAATCAAAAGCTAGATCATACTTTCTAGTTTTAAACTTTTCCGGAAAAATTCTATTTTTCAATTCCTTTTGATTTCAACCAAATCAACACTCAATATGGTTAGATCTAAACATGAAACACTCATTAACACATAGATCTAAGGTTTTTGAGATTAGAACTATAGATTCAAGGTTTGATCTTCAACCAAAAATTACATGAACAAAAAGGGTTTATACCTTTGATTTTTCATGCTCCTTTTCTTCTTCTTCTTCTAAGATATGAGATGGATCTTGAATGGAAAGAAAGATCAAAATCTTCTCTCCTTCTCCTCCCTAGGAGCTGCCAAACATACTCCTCTCCTCTCTCACTCTAAATTTAGACACATGAAGAGAGAGAAGGTCTAGGTTGGTTTTGTAAGTAAAGTAAGTTACTTTACTTAAGTTTTAAGTTATAAAACTTTGATTCAATGCATCTATGTTTGCAAGATGGCAAGAGTGGCTGATTTGTATGTCTTTTAGTCACATGCTATGCTAGGTTAGGGTTAGGGTTGGTGAACAACCAAAGATAAGGCAAGATTCACAAGTTACATAATAAAAAAAATATAAAAAGGGCATTTTGGACATTTTCATATATTTCTAGAATTTGCCATTTGATGAAACCCTTAGGCTTTAGGGTTTGGAGCATTTTGGGTTTAGGGTTGGTCACCAAACCAATATCAAGGCTAGATATGCAAGCTACCTTATTAAAAAAAATGTGACACCTAGCCTAATAGGGTGAATTATCTTTTGCCAATTGTGTAGTGTATAAATGGATGATGTGCATGCACATCTCCCTCTCCATTCACCTCTTCCATTACCCAGCCATGTGGCCAATATCTACCAAGTTTGATTAAATCTCTTTTTCCAAAAATGTCCCTCCTCACTTGGATCAAATTTTTCGGCTTTAATTAAATTATTGATTGGCCAAAAAGCAAGTGATATCATGAGAGAGATGAAATAACTTTGGTGACTTTGTAAAAATGAATAGATATAATTGTATATCTAATAATCATCTCCCCACTCACTCTATCTTTCTCTTTCTTAATCATAAACATGTGGGAGATTAGTATATCATGTGGCTCCTTAAACCATTGGACACCTAGGTTGTATTAATGAACTATCCTTTTACCACATGTGTGGTGCTTAAAGTGGGAGATGTTTTTGCATATAATTCTCTCCTTTTCTCCCACTAAACTACCAAAGCTTTACTTACAAGTATGAACAAAGATGTTGGATAAATAAAACAATGACACATAAGAGGAGTAGGTGGGTGTTGGTGGAGAGTTGGTGGAGAGTTGGTAGGAGAGTTGGTGGAGAGTTAGTGACCAACTTTAGACAAATAAGAGACCAAAATAAATCTTAGTCACATGCTCAATCTCTCCTCCTTTTTCCTTCTCTATCCAGCGGCCATATAAATCAATCATAGTCCAACACTTTTAATAATATCAAATGTCCATCATGTCCTTCCTTCAATTGGGCTCTAAGTTTGGGCCACCCTTAAATCTTTTGGGCTTATCAATAAAAATATTTGAGCCACTCAATTAATGTATTGATTGGGCCTCTAACTAATTTCATTGGCCAACACTTGGGCTATAAAATATACATAGTTCAATACCTTAATTCTTATCAAACCCAATTCATTTAATTAGGGTTTTTACTTCCTCAATTATAACACAAATCCTTACTCATGCCCACTTATTTCCTTAACCCAATTAGACTTGTTATAATTAGGTTATAAAATTAATCATTTGAGATATATAAAATAAATCTCCTAGAATTAGTAAGTATTCTAAATACCACAATTATCTTTTTCCTTAACCCTTAAGTTATTAAATCATTCATTCCTAATATATATAATTAGGGTTACACTAGTTTCTTTTGTTTGTTTATATAATAAACAAATATAAACCATCACATAATGTTCATATTCCTTACACACAACTTTTTAACCCTTAGGGTTTAATACTTCGCATTAGGATTCCCAAATTAGGGTTTAAATTCTCAATACTGAAATTAGGGTTTCTGAACATATCGTTAGGGTTTTCTAACTTAATCATCATATTCTTATCATGAATTTAGGGTTTGTCACCTATGTAAGTAATCTTGATCAAAATTTGATCCTTATCCATATTCTGTACACAAATATTATCATATTCACAGAACATATTCTCGTATACCCTTAATCCTGAATAATTCACCTATATCCTTCACAGAATTTTGAAATCATCAAAATTTCACCTTAATAATATCAAACGCATACACTTATTTTCTGTTTAGGTCTATTATTTGACCTTAAATCAATCATTTAAGATTTTAATAAATTGTCTAATTTCTCGGGTTGTCACAAATATGACTCCTAAGTCTTCTGAAAAGTCTTTGTAATTGGAAATTGTAAGGGTTATGTGCATATATGGATTAAGATGTATCATATAGAATTTTATTATATATATATATATATTGTATAACCATATCATCAGTTTCATGAAAATACATCGTATATGGTTGCTTCAAAATTTACAGAGTATGGAATATGGCCATATGGCCCTTATATGTGATTTTAATATGTCAAACATAAATTGTTTTGTAAAATTTATACTTGTATGTTATTATGCATGTTGATACGAAGAGACCAAATGTAAGACCCCAACTTTAATGAATAAAGATGAATTTTCTATAAATATCATTTTTGAATATTATGGAATGAATTTGATATAATGTTATAGTTGTGGGTAATATTTATAAATTTTGCAAAGTACGAAAGTTGTTATATAATATTCGATTGGTAGGTGAATATTCGTTTTAACAGAGAATATTCGTACAACGGCACAATCATTGGTGGACCCCACAACGAAATTATTGTCGGATTGAAAAAACGACAAAAATACTTTATGAAAATAACGGCGGAAGTTTTACCGTTAACTGTTGAAACATCCGGTGTTAAAAGTATAGTAATACGCGTAGTTGCATAGTATCACACGGTATTGATTATTGATGCTTACGTGAGAAGTCACTCAGTTTTATTTAATTATTGTTACAGTAATTGTTGCATAGTATCTCACGTTATTTGATTCAATTATTGTCAATATTTTAGAATCAATAATTGAGATGACAAAGTTATTAATATTATTATTTTCAATATTAACGATGTCTAGAAGTTCTGTCAAGGAGAGGTTTGGTCATCTAATTGCGCACCAATGGGGAGAAATCCTTATTAGAAAGCCCCCTCTTTCCTGGAAACGACCTGGTCGATTAATATTATGAATTATAATAATGATGATGAGTTTTGTTTTATTAGTATTATTAATGTAATAAAATAGAAAAGCTTTTTATATAAAACAGAATACTTTTATAAAGTTATTCGTTTTATTAGACTAATAGTAAAATCTTTTTATATAAAACAGAATACTTTTATAAAGTTATATGTTTTATTAGACAAAAATTAGAATATATTATATTTTATTATGCATAGTATTTGCATAGTGCCTGTATAGTGTTTGTATAGTAAAATCTTATATAAATTTATTCATTTTATTAGATTATAAATAGAATATATTATATTTTATTGTAAACCAATCTGGACCGTCCGTTTAAAGTAAATCAATCTGGACCATTCATGAATTAGTTACTATGCAGTCCATTCTTCTATAAATAGAAGTTCATTCCTTCATTATTTCTTACGAATTTATTGAAACTCTAGAGAGAGAAACTACAGAGAGAGTTCTTCTTCTATAATCTTGAGCGTATTTCTTTAGAGTTTAAGAAAGCTTTGAGCGCCGTACAAGTTTTCTTTGAGTATATCCTAGCCCTACCAGTCAAAATACTCTTCTTTTACGATAAGAGATATTATTTGTTGTAGTCGTTAGGGGTATTCTTCCTTTCTTATTGGTGAAATTCTTTTGTTATTCCATTCTTTATTATTCTATTGGAATAACCAGTATATGCGGGATACCCTATACTTAGTGAAATTCTTCTATTATTCTATTATTTATTATTCTGTTGGAACATCCTATCTGTGCGTTTACGCATTACCTGGTTCCATTATTTATTATTTTGTTGGAATATCATGTCGGTGCGTTTACGCATGACCTGGTTCCATTATTTATTATTCTGTTAGAATATCATGTCGGTGCATTTACGCATGACCTGGTTCCATTATTTATTATTATGTTGGAATAACCTATCTGTGAGGTCTATCGAATGCCTGGTGATTTCTTTTATTATTTTATTCTTTATTATACTCAGTTGGTTAAAGTTTTGACTTCTATACTCCATGAAATTAGTGGAATATCCTTGATATTTGCGCTTCATCCAGTATCTTTTCATGGAAATATTCTTCTGAGCATTCTTGAGTGTTACTCTACAAATAAGTATCATGTTGACAATTTGGACATTATTAGTTCTTGGATAAATTAATTCTTGAACTTGTTTTATTGAATTCTTATATCATTGTCATCATCCTCATGTTTATATTATGTTGAAAGTCATCTGTTGCCTGTAGTGCATAGATGGACTTGGTATGATTATAATCAGGGATTATTCGGTGTAATCATGATCGTAATGTTAGAAATGATGTGGAAAAAGTCATCATTGACCCGTAGTGCATTGATGGACAGTTGTTGGCATGATCATGACCATTGATGAATACACGAATATCCTTGGCTATGGTGCATGGATAATTTGTGGATGTGATACCAATGAATATCCTTGGCCGTAGTGCATGGATGATGTGGATTATTTATTAAGCCGAGTCTCAGCGATAAAAGTCATGAAAAACCTTTTAAATCATAGAAGATAGTAGATTTTATTCTCTACTTGACTCTTCTAATGGATTGCTTATTCTGCTACAGTTAAACTTGATGTTTGTTATATTTTATCAGTTTAACACTATTGAAGGCTAATGATAATTTATTCTGCATTATCTTAGTCATAATATTTCTTACTGGGCTAGTTGAGCTCACCCTTTTGTTTTTATTGTTCTCTTCAGGAAATGAGAACGTAGCAGGGACTAGTCGGGGAACAGAGTAATGGTCCAGATAATAGCATTAGTAGTCCTCAATATTCTATGAAATAGTGTGATAATAAATGTAATGAGGACCCCATTAAGTTTGTATAATGTCTTGATGACAATATTTGTATTAAAACTCACAGCATATGTTTAGTCGTATTTTACACGATTGTTGTATAATTAAGTTGTATTTGAATTTTGTACCATGTATTTGGCGACTCAGAATAGGTGATGTATACCGATTTTGGGGGCGTCACAGTTGGTATCAAAGCTTAGGGATATGATCCCTGGCTAAGATGTGGGAATAGAACTAGGAGGGGAGAGACGGGGAATTTCTTCGCTAGTATGACCTACCTAAGTTTATTTGGTATTTAATTAGTCGGTCATAATATAGGGATATTATGTTACATGTCAATTAACCCTTGTTTTGTGGCAGTATCTGAAAATGACATCCGAGAATGTTGAGAATAGCAATGGATCACAAGCGACTGTTGATTCACCACATATCAATAATCAGGATAATGTGCATCAAGAAGGCGACAGTCATCATGCAAACAACAACACTGACCAAATGATGAATGATGGAATGTTCAGAGGCTTTATGCAATTCATGCAACAACAGGCGAGAGCGGCTCCTATCTAAAATGTAGGTGCAAACACTGGAAACTCTCGAACGGTCACCGCTAAACAGTTCAAGGAGCTGGGACCACCGAAGTTTATTGGAGAGCCAAAACCACTTAAGACCGAAGCATGGATAAAGCAGATCATTAAGATATTTGATGTCTTGGGATACTCCGAGGAGCAAAAGGTTCCCTTTGCCGCCTTTATGTTGCGAGGAGAGGCAGATTACTGGTGGGAATTGGTAAAGCGTACTCAACCTACCGCATTGAAGATGTCTTGGGAGAAGTTCCAAGAACTATTCAATGGCAAGTACTTTCCCAAAAGTATTCGACACATAAAAGAGGTAGAGTTCATCAAGTTGGAGCAGAATAATATGACCGTGTCGCAGTACAAAGCTAAGTTTGTCGAGTTATCTTGGTTTGCGTCCCACTTGGTGGATAATGAAGAGAGAATGACGCGGATGTTTTTAAGAGGTTTAAAGCCAGAGATACGTCAACATCTTACTTCTAATAAACTGTGTTTGTATTTAGATGTTGTAAATAGGGCTCAGTTAGTAGAGCGCGATAACGAGTCAACTCAACCAAAAGAGAGCAGCTGGCAAAATGATAATACCAGTGAGAGCAATCATCGAAGCGGTGACAATAAGCGTGGAGGTAATCAACAGGCCAGAAGTGGTAACCACTTCCGTGGTAATCAGGGCCAAAACAATAAGAATGGACATTTCAAGAAGAGGAGATTCAACAATGATGGAAAGACGTCAGCACCAGCACCCGTTGTTAAGGAAGGAGAATGACCACCTATCATATGCTTCAAATGCGGAGGGGTGGGACACATCAGTCTAAACTACGCGATGCCGTCCAAAGCATGTTATAATTGTGCAAGAGAAAGTCACTTAGCCCGATTTTGTCGTTCACTGAAGACAAGTTCAGCTAGGATGGAGGCACCAAAGGCCGTCCCAAAAAAGTTAAAGCCGGTAGTGCAAGGGAGAGCGTTTGTTGTGACCTCCCAGAAAGGAAGGAACCCGAATGAGGCCATCACGGGTAAGCTTATCATAAACTCTAGCGAAGTCTATACTTTATTTGATACCGGTTCTATCCATTCTTTTATTTCTCCTACTTGCGCTCAACGATTAAATTTGACTCCGGATAAATTAGACATGACTTATCTGTGGAAACTCCGCTGGGAGAAACTTTCAATACATCCAATGTATATAAGTCTTATTTGGTTCAAATCAGTACCCTCACATTACCTGTCGATCTTATTTCATTAAAAATACTTGCATTTGATGTGATTCTAGGGATTGATTGGTTAACTACTCATCATGCTAAAATTGATTGTTTTTGTAAGGTTGTTAGCTTTCATATTCCTAACAACCTATTATGGGAATTCAAGCGACCAAACCATTAAAATCAATCACGGTCATCTCAAGCCATAAAGCTATTCGTTTATTGAAAAACGGATGTCAAGCTTTCTTAGCTCATGTCATGGATCTAAACAAAAATACGTCAGTTTTGAATGATATTTCTATTGTTAATAAATTCCCTGACGTATTCCCTGAAGAACTTCCTGGCCTACCCCCAGAGCGTGAAATTGAATTTTGTATCGACCTTGAACCCAGTACAAAACCCATTTCCAAAGCCTCATATCGAATGGCTCCTATTAAACTTCAGGAGTTAAAGACCCAATTGCAAGAATTGTTAGACATTGGTTTCATTAGCCCTAGTACGTCTCCTTGGGGTGCTCCTATTCTATTCGTGAAGAAGAAAGATAGGAGTATGCGACTTTGTATTGATTATCAGGAGTTGAATCATGTCACCATCAAAAATAGGTACCCATTGCTACGTATTGATGACATGTTTGTCCAGTTGCAAGGAGCCAAATTCTTTTCAAAGATTGATCTTCATTCTAGATATCACCAATTGAAGATTAGAACCGATGACATTCCAAAGACGGCTTTCAAAACTCGGTATGGGCATTATGAATTCCTAGTCATGTCCTTTGGATTGACTAATGCTCATGTTGCCTTCATGGATATGATGAACCGAGTATTTAAGAAATATTTGGATCACTTTGTGGTCGTCTTTATTGATGACATCCTTATTTATTCCAAAAGCCGTGAAGATCATGAGCAACACTTGAGGCTGACACTCCAAAAGCTTCGTGAATACAAGCTTTATGCCAAGTTGAAGAAATGTGAGTTCTGGCTTGAGGAAGTAGCATTCCTTGGGCACGTAGTATCAAGTCATGGAATATCTATTGACCCGGCAAAGATTGAAGAAATTCAAAACTGGGAGCAACCTAAATCAGTGACCGAAGTACATAGCTTTCTCGGCTTAGCTGGTTATTATCGGAGATTCGTGGAAGGATTTTCTCAAATAGCTACTCCATTAACTCAGCTGACTTGGAAAGATACAAAGTTCGGTTGGAGTGAAGAATGTGAGAAGAGTTTTCAAGAACTCAAGAGGAGACTCATTTCAGCACCTGTTCTGACAATACCATCTGGCTCGGAGGGATTTGTCATCTACAGTGATGCTTCGGGCAAAGGGTTGGGATGTGTTCTCATGCAACATGGGAAAGTCATAGCATATGCCTAAAGAAAAATCAAAGAATATGAGAAGAATTATCCTACTCATGACCTAGAGTTAGCAGCTGTTGTCTTCGCACTTAAAATCTGGAGGCATTACTTGTATGGGGAGAAGGTGGAGATCTTTACAGATCATAAAAGCCTCAAATATTTCTTCACTCAAAAGGAACTCAACATGCGACAATGACGTTGTCTTGAAGTGTTGAAAGATTATGATCATACCATCCAATACCATCATGGAAAAGCTAACGTGGTAGCTGACGCATTGAGTAATAGATCATATGCAAGTACGAGTGCGATATTGTCAACACAAAGGCCCATTTTGTGTGACTTGCAAAGGATGGAGATAGAGTTAATGACTCCAAAGATCTATGTGATGATGGCGAATATACGAGTAGAACCAACTTTAATTGAAAAAGTTAAAGCTGATCAAGCTACAGACCTGGAGCTGATGCGTATGAGGAAGAAAGTGCAGGAAGGTGCTATGCCGGAAGCAAAAATCGATGAAGAAGGAATACTTCGAGTCAACTCCATACTTTATGTTCCTAACAACCCTGATTTAAAGTATAAAATCATGATGGAGGCGCACAACACACCGTTTGAAATCCATATTGGGAGTACCAAAATGTATCATGATATTCGTCATACATTTTGGTGGAGCAATATGAAGAGTGAGATAGCGTTATTTATCTTAACGTGTCTAACTTGTCAACGAGTTAAAGCGGAGCATCAAGTACCAAAAGGTCTATTTCAACCACTTAAAATTCCAGAATTGAAGTTGGAGCACATTACCATGGATTTTGTTACCGGTCTTCCTAAGGTTTCTCAAGGTATAGATGCTATTTGGGTCATTGTTGATAGATTAACCAAGTCTGCTCATTTCTTAACGATACGAGAAACTTATACACTTGAACGTCTTGTTTGTATATACATAAACGAGATTGTAAGACTGCATGGTATGCCAATATCCATAGTTTCTGATCGAGACCCAAGATTCACTTCACGATTTTGGGTTAGTTTGCAGAAAGCTATGGGCACAGATTTACGATTTAGTTCGGCATATCATCCTCAGACGGACGAACAATCAGAGAGGACTATTCCAACTCTGGAAGATTTATTAAGACTCTATGTCGTTGACTTCAAGGGAATTTGGGACAAGTTCTTACCGTTAGTGGAGTTTTCCTATAACAACAGTTATCAAGCAAGCATTGGCATGGCTCCATTCGAGGCGTTGTATGGAAGAAAGTATCGTTCTCCAGTATGCTAGGATGAGGTGGGTGAAGTAACTTTGTTGGGACAGGAGTTGGTACGTATGACTACGAAAAAGATTCAACTGATCTGGCAATGTATAAAAACCTCACAAGATCGACAAAAGAGTTATGTTGATCTTCATCGAAAGGACGTGGAATTCGATATAGGAGATCATGTTTTGTTACGTGTTGCTCCATGGAAAGGAGTTACGAGATTTGAAAAGAGTGGGAAAGCTCAATCCTCGATTCATCGACCCATTTTTAATCCTCGATCAAGTAGGAACTGTGGCCTATAGACTCACTTTACCGCCAAGTATGTCTCGTGTTCATAACGTTTTTCACATATCCATGTTACGTAAATATGTGGAAGACCCGAACCACATTATTGAGTTAGAACCGGACAAAATAGCGGAAGATTGGACGTATGAAGAGGTTCTTATTCAAATCTTGGATAAGAAGAAACATATTCTACGCTCCAAGGTTATACCTCAAGTCAAAGTTTTGTGGAGAAACCACGATGTTGAGGAAATGACTTGAGAGTTAGAATCTGAAATGAAATCAAGGTATCCTTACCTCTTCGACATACCAGGTATGTACCCTAATTTTGAGGGCGAAATTTCATAAGAAGGGGAGGTTGTAAGACCCCAACTTTTATGAATAAAGATGAATTTTCTATAAATATCATTTTTGAATATTATGGAATGAATTTGATATAATGTTATAGTTATGGGTAATATTTATAAATTTTGCAAAGTACGAAAGTTATTATATAATATTCGATTGGTCGGGGAATATTCGTTTTAGCAGGGAATATTCGTACAACGACACAATCGTTGGTGGACCCCACAATAGATTTATTGTCGGATTGAGAAAACGACAAAAATACTTTACGAAAATAACGGTGGAAGTTTTACCGTTAACTATTGAAATACCCGGTGTTAAAAGTACAGTAATAAGCGTAGTTGCATAGTAGCACAGGGTATTGATTATTGATGCTTACGTGAGAAGTCATTCAGTTTTGTTCAATTATTGTTACAGTAATTGCTGCATATTATCTCACGTTATTTGATTCAATTATTGTCAATATTTTATAATCAATACTTGAGATGACAAAGTTATTAATATTATTATTTGTAATATTAACGATGTCTAGAAGTTCTAAAAAGGAGAGGTTTGGTCACCTAATTGCGCGCCAATGGGGAGAAATCCTTATTGGAAAGCCCCCTCTTTCCTGGGAACGACATGGTCGATTAATATTGTGAATTATAATAATGATGACGAGTTTTGTTTTATTAGTATTATTAATGTAATAAAATAGAAAAGTTTTTTATATAAAACAGAATACTTTTATAAAGTTATTCGCTTTATTAGACTAATAGTAAAATCTTTTTATATAAAATAGAGTACTTTTATAAAGTTATCTGTTTTATTAGATAATAATTAGAATATATTATATTTTATTATGCATAGTATTTGCATAGTAAAATCTTTTATAAAGTTATTCGTTTTATTAGATTATAAATAGAATATATTATATTTTATTGTAAACAAATCTGGACCGTCTGTTTAAAGTAAATCAATCTGGACCGTTCATGAATTAGTTAATATGCAGTCCATTCTTCTATAAATAGAAGCTCATTCCTTCATTATTTCTTACTAATTTACTGAAACTCTAGAGAGAGAAACTATAGAGAGAGTTCTTCTTCTATAATCTTGAGCGTATTTCTTTAGAGTTTAAGAAAGCTTTGAGCGTAGTAAAAATTTTCTTTGAGTATATCATCGCCCTACCAGTCAAAATACTCTTCTTTTACGGTAAAGGATATTATTTGTTTTACTCGTTAGGGGTATTCCTTTTTCTTATTGGTGATATTCTTTTGTTATTCAATTCTTTATTATTCTATTGGAATAACCTATATACGCGGGATACCCTATACTTGGTGAAATTCTTCTGTTATTCCATTATTTATTATTCTGTTGGAACATCCTGTCTGTGCGTTTACGCATGACCTGGTTCCATTATTTATTATTCTATTGGAATATCATGTCGGTGCGTTTACGCATGACCTGGTTCCATTATTTATATTCTATTGCAATATCTTGTCGGTGCGTTTACGCATGACCTGGTTCCATTATTTATTATTCTTTTGGAATAACCTGTCTGTGCGGTCTATCGCATGCCTGGTGATTTCTTTTGTTATTCCATTCTTTATTATACTCAGTTGGTTAATGTTTTGACTTCTATACTCCATGAAATTAGTGGAATATCCTTGATATTTGCGCTTCATCCAGTATCTTTTCATAGAAATATTTTTCTGAACATTCTTGAGTGTTACTCTACAAAGAAGTATCATATGACAATTTGGACATTATTAGTTCCTGGATAAATTAATTCTTGAACTTGTTTTATTGAATTCTTATATCATTGTCATCATCCTCATGTTTATATTATGTTGAAAGTCATCTGTGGCCTGTAGTGCATAAATGGACTTGGTATGATTATGACCAGGGATTATTCGGTGTAATCATGAACGTAATGTTACAAATTATGTGGAAAAAGTCCTCATTGACCCATAGTGCATTGATGGATAGTTGTTGGCATGATCATAACCTTTGATGAATACACGAATATCCTTGGCTGTGGTGCATGGATAATTTGTGGTTATGATACTAATGAATATCCTTGGCCGTAGTGCAGGGATGATGTGAATTATTTATTAAGTCGAGTCTCAGCGATAAAAGTTATGAAAAATCTTTTAAATCATAGAAGATAATAGGTTTTATTCTCTACTTGACTCTTCTAATTGACTGCTTGTTCCGCTACAGTTAAACTTGATGTTTGTTATATTTTATCAGTTTAACACTGTTGAAGGCTAATGATAATTTATTCTGTATTATCTTAGTCATAATATTTTATACTGGGCTAGTTGATCTCACCCTTTTGCTTTCATTGTTCTCTTCAGGAAATGAGAACGTAGCAGGGACTAGTCGAGGAACAGAGTGATAGTCTAGATAATAGCATTAGTAATCCTCACTATTCTATGAAATATTGTGATAATAAATGTAATGAGGACCCCATTGAGTTTGTATATTGTCTATATGACAATATTTGTATTAAAACTCACTGCATATGTTTAGTCGTATTTTACACGACTGTTGTATAATTAAGTTGTATTTGAATTTTGTACCATGTATTTGGCGACTCAGAATAGGTGATGTATACCGATTTTGGGGGCGTCACACCAAACTTTAAATGAACGGATTCGGTGTTATAACGAATCAATATTGTTAATTTTTATGATTTATATTCAAAACCTTTAAGAACATCAAGAACAGTGAAATTTACATTTTTATTCTGTAATTATGTGTTTTAATTGGTTAAAATCACTCTATAAATGTTGAGTAATGATTATATATGAATTCTAGTATATGAGTATGTCAAATTACATGTAAGAAATAACAAATTAGTAGAAATTGGCATGTTTTGCGATTTTTCGTGAACTGCCATTTATGTGTCTGGTACGCCGCGCCGCAGCGCTGGCAACATGCATAAGAGTCGCGCCGCAGCGCCATTGACCTGGCCACAGCACGGGTCACGCCGCAGTGCCGATAATCAGTATAACAGTGGCACCGCAGCGCCACTCTCCAAAATGTTCAGAAATGATTTTTTTTTAAAGTGTGCAAGTCCATGAATGTGATGCTAACCTAATTTAATGAATTTAAAAATATATTAGAGTATAGTGAGATGTTAAAACAGATTATTAACATGTCAATAACATAATTTCATGTGGATTGAAATATTGAATTCATAATTAGTTTAGTATTCGTGAAGTGTTTATTATGTGACAGTAAGTGTGATAATTTGACTAAGTATAGTCATAACCAAAGTTTAGACAAAAGAATGAACCTATGATGTTTAATTATAATATAATTAACTAGAGTTGTGAATAAAAATGATATGTAGGATTAAATTCAAGGAACGTGTTTAATTAACGTGTAATCTACGCACGAGGCAAGTTTCCTAGCTCTACTTGTTATCATTATTCAAGTTTATAAATCAAGTTCAGTTTGTTATATTAAAGATTATCTATCGTTTCAAAGTATGATTCTATTATACAATACTTGTTCTATTGTATACCTCTTAAGATTTTTATTCAATTTAATTATCATTTATTGTTGAACCTTATTAGACTAACGAACACTTAATTGATTCGACTAGTCCATACTTGATGAATGTTCTAAATTTCAGAACCCTTATTGAATTATCCAAACAAAACTTCCTTTGGTGCGGACTCTGATGTCAAACTGAGATGAACAACCCTGTATAGGGATTTCTTATGCGTTAGCGTTAAGATATTGTGCACAGTATGGTACTAAGGGATTATCCCCCTAAGTACGAGTAGAAGAGTCCATAGTCTTATGACTGTTAAAGGTTTCAAGTATAACCCTTGATAACCTAGGACATAGTTCATGGTCTTATGACCCTCAGAAATCTTTTGAATTCTTGTTATTCATTCTTGATTCAAAAGTTGAGCTTTTATTTCAGAAGTCTTTGATTTACTCGCATGTTATTATATATTGTTATTTCATTTTTATACTTGTAGGCATTCATGCTCACTCTTGCGTAATAATAACATTGCAGTTAAGAACGAAAGGTGCGATGAGCATTCTACTAGCAAAGGCAAAGGCAAAGCTAATAAGTGATGAAGACTTGTTATTTAATTTTAAGAATGTTATTGTAAAGACTTGATGTTATTAAGACTTATTTGTTTATGTTTCCACACAGATGTTTAAGGTTAGATTGACCTGGGATTGTATTTATTATTCCGATGTTGTAACCCCATAAGGGGAGGATTTAATTTCTATCTATTGCATGGTTTGCATTTATTATGGGTAGATAGATAGATGATATCTGTACAATGAACACCAAATGCCATGGAATCGAAGCACCCAGATTTGGGGGTGTCACAATCTCGCTCAACAACAGCGGCATCTCTGCGAGCTAATGCCTCATCTCTCTCTAACAGAGTTGCATCTCTCCCATCAAGGGCAGTCAACATCAAGGCTCTAGCTTGGTCTCTCTCGAAGGTCATCAAATGGAGACTGTGCTCGAAGTACTGTGTCGAATGTTGTATCACGACAGTGCTGGTACTGGGAGAATTTAAAGGAAATGATGGCAACCCAGCAACTGGCTCCTCCTCGATGCAGGAAACGATGTCCTCCATAAGCTCTACATCGTCGAAATCACTACTCGGCAATGTGGATACTACCGCAGCCGATGCAATCTCTGTCTCCATCCATGCGGAATACTCTGCAGAACAACCTGGATGGCTCATAGAAAAAGCAGCTATCTCACACAGATCCCTACAAGCATACACACGGGATCGGTCCTCTGCTGAAAGATAACGAGAAGCGGAACGCTGACCCGACACCCCCTCGAAAGGATGAAAGTCCTGAAACTGGTCAAACTGCGACATCACGACCAGTGGGTGGTAGGTAGTCATGCCCCTCAAGCCATCCAGAGGGAGATAGTCCATGCCCACAACATGAGTAATAAAGCTGTAAGGTGAGCTAAGCCCCGAGCACTTCAATATGCTAAACGGATCCCTGATATCTGCCAAGAACATAGACCAAGACAAAGCGTCCGTACACTCCGATGGCTGAAAGGAGTATGACATGGCTATGTCATGGGTGAAACAATACCCATGCCGTCTAAAGGTGCCAGTCGATCTCAAGTGTGACATAAACCACACGTATAGCATGACCGAGCTACCCGTGAACACTCCTGTCGGATAAGCGCAGCATTATGTAGCTGACCTCAAAGTCTCTGCTATAATCATCAGTATAATGGTACAACCCTCCCTGAGAGCTCTCACTACCATGATGACTCCAATGTCTATCTCAACCATGTACAATGGCATATAGACATACGACAGCACGCACAATAGCAGTTCATCAACCCTGGCTAGACCCCAATGATCCTCCGATGTGGTAAAATCCCCAGAATGTCGTGTATAATCCTCAGAGTCAAATCTGTCAAATAGAAAACACTGGGATATAACATGGCTCGATGTAAGATCATCATGTACCACCCTATGCCTCAATCTAGTGAGGGTCATGAACCGTCGACTCATGTCCCCCAAAGCCATATGTACGCAAGGTCTGTCTAGTGGCAGCATCAACCGTGCATACTCCTCTAGAGTGGGAGTCAACTCCTGGGTCCCAAATTGGAAAACCTGCCTCTCCGATACACAATGCTCTAGCATGCCATTCACAAATCCTGTGGGAACCTAAAACATCAACAGGGTTATAGTATGCTGCAACAAATGATCTACGATCACCCTGTCTGATGGTGACATACTATCATACCACGATCGCATACCAGATGCCACCAATGATGGTGGGGTATGATCAATATGGCTAACTGTCGAAGAAGACATCTGTACGGGCCGTTTCATAAGACCATCCAGGGTTCAATGCTGAATATCTCTGGACAAACATACATATGTATAACATGATACATGCACTGCAGATAATAGATGGCAATATGATATAGGGAATGAAAAAAAGACTGTGCATACATTCGTAAGTATATCAACATCTAATACATCATCTCTATACAACTACAAATACAAGGAAATGGGGCACAGACGTGCTACTACTAACAGAGGCCTATCAAAAGATATAGCAAGAATGGGGCACAACCACCCAATAGCTAACAGAGGCCTATCAAAAGATATAACGAGAATACACATCAGAAGAAGACAATGGTGTCAATGTCTATATCATCAATCTTGTCCACTTGATGTAACTCCTCCTGAGTCACTGGATATCTGTCAACAGGGATGTCAGGCCTATATAGAGGAGGATCTGCGCCAGTAAAACTGAATGGGTCGTCTAAGGGGCCAGCGCCTGAGCTGGAAGGATCAAACGAATCTGCCTCTACCGGATCTCTGCCCAAATGACGGATAAAGAAATGTGCCTGGTCTAGTCGTCGGGTCAAACTATCAATCTGTGTCATATGAGTCGGATCTCAGGCATAGGCTATCTAATCTGTCATCATCACGGATCCTGGAACCATATCCCCTATGAATAGAGTGGCGCGGGACTGGGCTCCAATAGTACGACGGAACCACCAACGCTGGAATATCTCCTGAGTGCAAGGACCCTTTGATAATGCGAAGCTGTCAACCCCCAACAATGGGATATCTGTGATGGGTGACTGTGATACAGGCCAATAACGCCTGGCAGGAGGCAAGATCGGCATACGAATCTCCCATGTGGTGCTCCTAATAGCACGCTCTCCTAAGTACAGCTCCCATCCTCCATTTGTAAAGACAAGAACTCTACGGGTGGAGATCACATACTCGACGCTAGTCAGGTACCCATCCTCAAACCCGATGGTCAAATGTTCCCCAGAATAGGGAATCCATGTGATGATATCAGCTATCAACAACTCCAGCTGCAGGCAACAATGAGTGAAACCCTCAGCTACTAGGACCTTCCGCCAAAATTGAATGATGCCATCGTCGTCCTCGTGGATAGGTATCTAAACCTAACACACTCACAGGACGCAAACATGGGAGCCTCTCGTAGGCCCAAAACTGCCAACACAATGGCAAAACAACTACGGTCAGTAAACACTCTTAACCTATAAATGAGAAATGACAAGAGAAATACTCACCAGAAGAAATGGGTAGAATCCTAGCCAAGCCTAAGTCAAACCCTATGAGCGCATAAACATGCCCCGAAGGAAATAGGCAAAGGTATAGGAACCCCAATCATACTCTCCAATACGGTCTACATGACGAGTGGCGCTGATCAAAGTGAATGACAATGTAGAAGAGTTATCTGCTATGAAGCAGCCCCTAATGATCATCGGGAATAATCTCCGAAGAATGCGATCCCTGACTCTGACATCATCAGGCATGGGCTCACTCAAAAGCCCGCTCATAGCATCTATGCTCAAAGGACCTACACGGACAGTCTTGCCTTTGAGCGCCTCCGTCGGAACTCCCAACAAGGATCTGACGGCAGTAGGGGTAATATTCGCCATGCAAGGCACTGGCTCCCCTCTAAACTCCATACCTGTGATGAATCGCCAATCCATTGGCGTCATCATCACCTCATAGTCCAACAAATGGAGTGACTGATTCTGATGAAACCATCGCTCAGACAATGCCCTGAGGTAACCCCAGGGACAACGACGGGGAAGGATGGAAAAGAATGCCCCGAATCACCAATCATGCACTACAGCTCTATAATCGGGATAAAGAGCCTGATACATGGAGTGTATGCTAAACTAATTCCATTTAGGCTGTGTAAATCCAGGAACTTGCATGAAATGCAGATCAACATCAGAATCCATTACTCATCGTCAATAGAAAAAGAAGGAAGATCAAGATCTAACGGCATACCTCGTTAGCATGTAAATACATCGAGGGATGTCTGCTCAAGTCACCCAAAAGCTCTGGGTTTGCCACCTGAATACAAGGGAGCTCCCTACGGGGAACATGTGTAGCAGGAGCGGGGTTCTCAATCAAAATGTCCTCATCCACATCCTCGACGTTCGACACATCAGCCCGGACTGGATGTATCACCACCTCCACCAATCGACGAGGTTTTCTAATAGAATAGGGTCGAGGCACTTCAGAAGCCCTCCTCCGTACACCAGAAGTGGTCTTACAGGAACTACTCGGCTGATCCAGATCCATAATATCTGGACAACAAGTCTCCAAATCACCTCAGAAAGGGTGTGTTATTTCCTTACATGGAGTTTTCAAAATGCATTTTATGACTACATGCATGCATGCATTACTTTAACATACATCTACAGTAGAGTTAAAATGCATGACTAATTAAATGCCTACAGTTTGAAAAATTTTGCCATAGTCCCCTTTGGAAACAGGACTATCCACATGCACATAGGCATGACTAGGTGTCCATTCAGTAGCACACCTGCCCCCAAAGTCATATACATAATATATGCATTAAAAATCAAAATCATCAATGCATAAGGTTAACCTCAATATCAGGAGTACTTTGCCTTTTTACCTTTTTCTCATTAGACCTCAAATAGGACAAAAATAGCAGAAAAAGGTGCCAATTTGACTGTCTCAAAAGTCAAAAAATTTCACATCGTTATGTTCAGCATGGTTTAATACTAACATTTACTATGTTGAATATTTTTTATCAAGTCATTTGAGCATACATAATCACTACTATGTGTTTAGATGCATTTCATACGATAATTCATTTTCCAACAGATAAAAATTGGAAAAAATACATGCATACGTTACCAGGATAGTGCATAACACTTGTACCAACCCCAACTTTTATGAATAAAGAATAATTTTCTCGAAATATATTTTTGAATATTATGGTGTAGATTTGATATAATGTTATAGTTATGGCTAATATTTACAAATTTTACAAAGTAAACAAGTGGTTATATAATATTCGATTGGTTGGGGAATATTCGTTTCAACAGGGAATATTCGTACGACGACACAATCATTGGTGGACCCCATTACGGAAGTACTGTCATAGTTAGAAAATGACAGAATTATCTTTTTATAAAAATAACGGCGAAAGTGTTACCGTTAAAACTGTTGAACTACCCGGTAGTAAAAGTACAGTAATACGCGTGGTTGCATAGTAGCACACGATATTGATTATTTATGCTTACGTGAGAAGTCACTCAATTATACTCAATTCTTACTACAGTAATTGTTGCATCATATCACTCATATTATTGATTCAATTATTGTCACAGTATCATCTGCATAATATTTATTATTATTAAATCAATAATTGATACGTCAAAGTTATTCATATTATTATTTAGAATATTGACAATGTCTAGAAGTTCTATCAAGGAGAGGTTTGGTCACCTAATTGTGCGCCAATAAGGAGAAATCCTTATCGAAAAGCCTCCTCTTTCCTGGGAACGACCTGGTTGTTAAATATTGTTAGTTATAATATTATTGATGAATAAGTTGTGTTGATTAAAGATAAAATTGATAGTTCCATTGTGTTGGGATTATTAGTGTTAGTGGAAATCGACATTTATTTCGATAATAATTGATGTCTGGAGGTTATATTGACCAATCGAGTAATTAATCAAATAAATGAGCAATTAATTGCTATTATTTCACATATTTATAACTATTTGTTCACATGTGTATACTATTGATTCACATTCATGTACTATTAGGGGAGGTTGTGCAAGATTGATAATACTTGCATGACTAAATTAAAAATGGAGGTATAGTTGAAGGTACTATACTGTAATTAGTTTTTTCACATGATTATACTATTGAGTCACATGAATGAACTATTAATTCACATTATTTACTATTAGGGGAGGTAGTGCAAGTTTGATAATACTTGCAGGACTAATTTAAAAATGAAGAAAAAGAGGAAGGTATTATACTGTAATATTTCAAGCCCCAAAATGTGCAATTATCAAAACTATAGTTTCCTATAAATATAAGCTCATTCTTCCTTCGTTTCTCACCAATTCACAAAAGCTTTAGAGCAATTATTATAGAGAGAAATTATAGAGAGAAAGAAGAACACAAGTCTGCTACCTCACTATTCCAGTATCTAGTTTTTCTAAGGTAAGGGGTATTATTCTTTCGTATTCATGAAGAGAGTTATTTTCTTTTAATACTCGTAAGGGTTGTTATTCCATTCTTTATTATTATGTTGGAATAACCTGTCTAAGCAAAGTACGGCATACATGGTAAAATTCCTCTGTTGTTCCATTCTTTATTATTATGTTGGAATAACATGTATGTGCGGTCTATCGCATGCCTGGGGAATTCTGTTGTTATTCTATTCTTTATTATTATGTTGAAACATCCTGTCTATGCGGATTACTCATGACCTGGTTCCATTCTTTATTATTATGTTGGAACATCATGTCTGTACGGATTACGCATGACCTGGTTCCATTCTTTATTATTCTGTTGGAACATCCTGTCTGTACGGATTACGCATGACCTGGTTCCATTCTTTATTACTCTGTTGGAACATCCTGTTTGTGCGGATTACGCAAGACCTGGTTCCATTCTTTATTATTCTATTTGAATAACTTGTCTGTGCGGATTACGCATGCCTGTTGAATTGTTCAATTATTCCATTATTTATTATTTTGTTGGAATAATCTGTCTACGTGGATTACCGCATGGCAGAAAAAATCCATTTGCGGTTTCATATATTCTATTATACTCAGTTGATTAAAGTTTTGGTTTCTATACTGCATGAAATTAGTGGAATATCCTTGATATTTGCGCTTCATCCAGTATCTTTTCATAGAAATATTCTTCTGAGCATTCTTGAATTTTACTCCATAAAGCAGTATCATGTTGACAATTTGGACGTTATTGATTTCTGGATGAATTAAATTATAAATCTTTACAAATTTATCCTTGAACTTATTTTATTGAATTCTTATATCATTGTCATCATCCTCATGTTTATAATATGTTGAAAGTCATCTGTGGCCTGTAGTGCATAGATGGACTTGGTATGATTATGACCAGGGATTATTCGGTATAATCATGACCGTAATGTTACAAATGATGTGGTAAAAGTCCTCATTGGTCGTAGTGCAATGATGGAAAGTTGTCGGCATGATCATGACCATTGATGAATACACGAATATCCTTGGCCCGTAGTGCATGGATAATTTGTGGTCATGATACTAATGAATATCCTTGGCCGTAGTCCAGGGATGATGTAGTTTATTTATTAAGTTGAGTCTCAGCGATAAAAGTGATGAAAAAACTTTTAAATCATAGAAGATAGTAGATTTTATTCTCTACTTGACTCTTCTAATGGATTGTTTGTTCCGCTGTAGTTAAACTTGATGTTTATTATATTTTATCAGTTTAACACTATTGAAGGCTAATGATAATTTATTCTGCATTATCTTAGTCATAATATTTCTTACTGGGCTAGTTGAGCTCACCCTTTCTTTCACTGTTCTCTTCAGGAAATGAGAACGTAGCCGGGACTAGTCAGGGAACGGAGTGACGGTCCAGATGATAGCATTAGTAGTCCTCACTATTCTGTTAAATAGTGTGATAATAAATGTAATGAGGAGTCCATTGAGTGTGGACATTGTCTAGATGACAATATTCTTATTAAAACTTGTAGATTATGTTTTGTCGTATTTTACACGACTGTTGTATAATTAAGTTGTATTTGAATTTTGTACCATGTATTTGGCGACTCAAGATGGGTGATGTATACCTATTTTGGGGGCGTTGTTGCCTCTTTTTTAGTCTTAACAAAAGAGCTCTAACTCATGCAAGCATACATGTGTCAACAAGCAATACAGAGCAAGTAAAGTATCGATCCCACAGAGATATTTGTTTAATTCAAATCACTATGCATTAACTAAATCAGTATATTTATATGCTCAAACTAATGAATAAGATTAGTTTGTTCTCAAATCGAGAATAACGACTAAAACAATAATAACAACGGAATAAATCAAATCTGGAAATAATGGGATCCTAACATAATTTAATATTTCATTTAATCACCACTATCATGCATGACTTGTTCATATATCACAAGAAAGTAGCCAAGAACACTAAAAGAGACATAGCCATTTTTCAATGCACTAAGACCTACTTACACAACATCCACAGATGATAGACTCTATGTAATCACCAATATAACCAAAATCACTATATGTCTATGTGAAATTGCAACTATATTGAATTTAAGTTCAAGACCTTATCCTAACTCATACGGTGAAACAGTATATGTCTATCTGGTTCACGAAATACATAAGCCATATAAAATAGCCCCATATACGTATATTATCATGACTACAATCCATACTTGCATGTTCATTGTCAATTCCATACAAGTACTGAAACGAATGGTGATCAAGCATTCATACATGCAAAACAATCATGATAGACATTCCATATAATATGTAAAACACTCTAGCATTCAAGAATGCAATCAAACTACATATTAAAATCAGTTAGAATCCCATAATGGAGTTTAGTTCATGACTGAACCAAAAGCCATTATGGGATCAAATCTAATCATGATTAATAAATAACAATTGAAAGATGAAAGAAGGAACTATCAAACCCAATTGCTGAATAGAATCCACTATTAATATTCAAATCTGTATAACAATCCAGTAAATACTAATAATAATCTACTTTGGTATAAAATCCGAAGAAGAAGTAGAAAAGTAAAGTTTTAGCCTCATTCTACGTTGGAATCCATCCCAGAGAGTAAACCCTAGTTACTATGATGAAAATACGACCAAAGATATCAAAGATACGTCTGACACCAGTCATATATCGTTTTTAATCAATTACAACCATTTTAATTAAAAATAAAATAAAACAAATCAGCAAATTTAGACCTCGCGCGCGGCCGCGCGCTCCTCCAGCACATTCCTCTCGCAGGCGCGAGACTTGCAGTAAGTTATGATGTCCAGCCAGTCTCTCCCGCTGGCGCGCGTCCCCTAAGCTTGTCATGCTCGCGGCCGTACAACTTGCAGTAGGTAACATTGTATGGCTGGGTACTCACGCGGGCGTGCGTCTCCAAGCTCATCCTGTCGCGCGGCTTACAGTTGATGAATTCTGGTTCTGCTTTGTTTCTGCTGCTACTGCTACTGAAGTGTCCTATGTCCATCCATGCTTGTCCATTCATGCTCATCCATGAATATACCAGCTTTTCACTCGCCTCATGCATCCATTAGCCTCGTGACCTATAATACTACCAAATTAGGCCGAGTCCTGCACTTATTCACCAAAAGGAGTTTTAAGTATATGCAATGCAAACTAACATGAAATGCAGCTAAAACATACTAAAATGTACTTGAGATGGGCATAGTTCGCATGAATTGGTACTCCATAAGTAGGTATAAAATCCACTTATCAAATACTCCCAAACTTGAACCATTGCTTGCCCTCAAGCAATGCAAATTAATGAACAACGAAAATGCAGCTATATTACTATGAAACTAAATTATGATGTAACTAATTTCACATTGTTCCAATTATCATATAAATTCAGTCTATTTTGCCTCAGCAAATTTTTTTTTCTTTTTTCTAAATTTAAGAATACAGATTCAAACCAAACTGTAGGCATAATGTCATACACTCAGATAATTCACAACTACTATATAGATGTTGTGTTCGCCAACTTGATTTAGGCACAGAATACCCATGCTATATTGCTCAAAACAGAAAATTATAGCTTAAATCAAGACTTATTTATATATATATATAACCAAGACTATTCCAACATCTTAAACTAAACTAAGGTTCAACAATGGGCATAACTGCTTTATTTTTACTCACGAGGGCGACTTTCGCACTTTCCCGCGATGTTTATTGCTATTTTTCTTTTCTTTTTATTTTTCTACATGACTGTGCAATGTCTTACTCCATTAGGCAACACTGCTACCCCTTAGCGAGCTTTCGACCAACGACTCCCAGACCATGAAAGAGCTTAGGACGCTAGGTGTAAAGACAATCCCATCGGGCATACTTACTTAAGTAGTCAGGGCCCCGAAATAAGACTAGCCACGTTATTACTATTTTTCTTTTCTTTTTCTCTTTTTTTTTCTATACATAGCATACCCATGTTTTTCCAAAGTTTAAAAATCAATGTTTTATACAGTCTAACTCACTTTTCACATATTTCCCTTTTTAAAACTACATTTTTCTATCGAGCAATGCAACACATACTTCTTATACCTACAAGTGTTTGTGAACACATTTGTGCAAAGCGGAAGCATTTATACAGCATTATGAATTGCATTGTGTAAACCATTATATCTCAGCTCATATTATCCAAAATACTCAAAAATCATTTAAAAAATTTCCTATCATCATTGGCTAGACTAAAATTTCTATATGGCCAGAACTGTGAGATATGCAAACTAAACATGAAACTAAAGAATAGACTACAAAAATATGAAACAATAACTATATGATGTAAAAATTTAAAACTAATCATGCTAAAACTAAAAAAAATAACGATATGATGCAAAAATTTAAAACTAATCATGCTAAAACTAAAAATTTAAACTAATCATGCAAAACTACGTGCACTTCCCTACTCCCCAATATCGCCAAACTTATAATATTCAATGCCCCATTGAATGAAGGTAAAGGGTTATGAAAAAACTCCCCTAATTATCGGTGGTACCACCCTCCTCGGGTGGTGAATCTGGTGGTGGATATGGCGCTGCGGTTCCGAATTGAGGCCACTCTAGCATTTTTGTAAGACCCCAACTTTTATGAATAAAGATGAATTTTCTATAAATATCATTTTTGAATATTATGGAATGAATTTGATATAATGTTATAGTTATGGGTAATATTTATAAATTTTGCAAAGTACGCAAATTGTTATATAATATTCGATTAGTCGGGGAATATTCGTTTTAGCAGGGAATATTCGTACAACGACAGAATTATTGGTGGACCCCACAACGAAATTATTGTCAGATTGAGAAAACGACAAAAATACTTTATGAAAATAACGGCGGAAGTTTTACCGTTAACTATTGAATCACCCGGTGTTAAAACTACAGTAATACGCATAGTTGCACAATAGCACACGGTATTGATTATTGATGCTTACGTAAGAAGTCACTCAGTTTTGTTCAATTATTGCTTCAGTAATTGTTGCATGGTATCTTACGTTAATTGATTCAATTATTATCGATATTTTATATATTATTAAATTAATAATTGAGACGACGAAATTATTAATATTATTATTTGTAATATTAATGATGTCTAGAAGTTCTGCCAAGGAGAGGTTTGGTCACCTAATTGCGCGCCAATAGGGAAAAATCCTTATTGGAAAGCCCCCTCTTTCCTGGGAACAACATCGTCGATTAATATTGTGAATTATAATAATGATGATAAATGTTGTTAAAAATATTGCAGATATTTTTATGAAGTATTTGTTGTATTTATGAACCCCCCCATTTATCCATTTTTTCAAAATAATTGGTAGAAAATTTTTTTGTATAATAAAGGTGGGCCCACACGTGGGGCCCACATGTGACTTTGGATGTCTAAATTTGCCAGAATGGAGGGGAAAGGTATGTTGCATATTATGAAGGTAATGTTATATTTATAAATTTTATTAAGTATTGTATATATATATATATATATATATATATATATATATATATCTTTTAAAAAGTTGGATTCATTAGTTGGTTTCACGGGATGAATCCCGTGACTTTTTAAAAAAACATGTGTTATATTTTTATAATATATATATATATATAATATTATATTTTATTTAAAAGTTTTGTTTTATTAGAATAATTTATGAACCGTCCGATTAAAAGTAAATCAATCTGGACCGTTCATGAATTAGTTACTAATCAGTCCATTCTTCTATAATAAAAGTTCATTCCTTCATTATTTCTTACGAATTCACTGAAACTTCAGAGAGAGAAAATATAGAGAAACTATAGAAAAGTATTATGCTACTTCCCTACTCTTATATTCAGTTTCTTTTACGGTAAGGGGTATTATTTCTTTTGTATTCATTAAGAGAACTTCTGTTATTCCATTATTTATTATTCGGTTGGAATAACCTGTATACGCGGGCTACCCTATACTTGGTGAAATTCTTCTGTTATTCCATTATATATTATTCGGTTGGAATAACCTGTATACGCGGGCTACCCTATACTTGGTGAAATTCTTCTGTTATTCCATTCGTTATTATTCTGTTATAATATCCTGTCTGTGCATTTTACCCTGACCTGATTTCATTTTTATTATTCTGTTGGAATATCCTGTCTGTGCGTTTTACGCCAGACCTGGTTCCGTCTTCATTATTCTGTTGGAATATCCTGTCTGTGTGTTTTACGCCAGACTTGGTTCCGTTAATTATTATTCTGTTGGAATAACCTGCATGTGCGGTCTATCGCATGTCTAGTGATTTCTTTTGTTATTTTATTCCTTATTATACTCAGTTGGTTAAAGTTTTGACTTCTATACTCCATGAAATTAGTGGAATATCCTTGATATTTGCGCTTCATCCAGTATCTTTTCATGGAAATATTCTTCTGAGCATTCTTGAATTTTACTCTACAAAGCAGTATCATGTTGACAATTTGGACGTTATTGGTTCCTAGATAAATTAATTCTTGAACTTGTTTTTATTGAATTCTTATATCATTGTCATCATCCTAATGTTTATATTTTGTTGAAAGTCATCTGTGGCCTATAGAGCATAGATGGACTTGGTATGATTATGACCAAGGATTATTCGGTGTAATCATGACCGTAATGTTATAAATGATGTGGATAAAGTCCTCATTGGCCCGTAGTGTATTGATGGACAGTTGTTGGCATGATCATGACCATTAATGAATACACAAATATTCTTGGCCCGTAGTGCATGAATAATTGTGGTCGTGATACTAAAGAATATCCTTGGCCGTAGTGCAGGGGTGATTCGATGATGTGGATTATTTATTAAGCTGATTCTCAGGGATAAAAGTGATGAAAAACCTTTTAAATCATAAATGATAGTATATTTTATTCTCTACTTGACTCTTTTAATGGATTGCTTGTTCCGCTGCAGTTAAACTTGATGTTTGTTATATTGTATCAGTTTAACACTGTTTAAGGCTAATGATAATTTATTCTGCATTATCTTTGTCATAATATTTCTTACTGGGCTATTTGAGCTCACCCTTTCTTTCCCTGTTCTCTTCAGGAAATGAGAATATAGCTAGGACGAGTCGGGGAATGGAGTGATGGACCAGATGATTGTATTAATAGTCCTCACTATTCTGTTAAATAGTAGTGTGACAATAAATGTAATGAGGACTTATTGTGAGAGTGGATATTGTCTAGAAGACAGTATTTATATTAAAACTCATAGCTCTCCTATTTTATATTAAAGGTTGTATTTGTATTCTGTACCATGTATTTGGCGACTCAGAATAGGTGATGTATACCAATTTTGGGGGCGTCACAGTTGGTATCAAAGCTTAGGGATATGATCCCTGGCTAAGATGTGAGACTAGAACTAGGAGGGGAGAGACGGGGAATTCCTTAACTAGTATGACCTACCTAAGTTTATTTGGTATTGAATTGGTCGGTCAGAGTATAGGGTTAATATATTATATGTTAATTAACCTTTGTTTTGTGGCAGTATCTAAAAATGACATCCGAGAATGTTGAGAATAGCAATGGAGCATAGGAGACCGTTGAGTCTCCACGGATCAATAATCAAGATAATGTGCATCAGGAAGGGGACAATCCTCAGGCAAACAACAACACTGACCAGATGACGAACGATGGAATGTTCAAAGGTTTTATACAATTTATGCAACAATAGGCAGGAGCGGCTCCTGTCCAAAATGCAGGTGGAAACACTAGAAACTCTCAGACGGTCACCGCTAAACAGTTCAAGGAGCTGGGACCACCGGAGTTTATTGGAGAGCCAAAACCACTTAAGGCGGAAGCATGGATAAAGCAGATCACCAAGAAATTTGATGTCTTGGGATGCTCTGAGGAGCAAAAGGTGCCATTTGCCACCTTTACGTTACGAGGAGAGGCATATTACTTGTGGGAATCAGTAAAACGTACTCAACCTGTCGCACTAAAGATATCTTGGGAAAAGTCCCAAGAATTATTCAACGACAAATACTTTTCCGAAAGTATTCGTCACATGAAAGAGGCAGAGTTCATCAAGCTGGAGCAGAAAAACATGACCGTGTTACAATACGAAGCCAATTTTTCCGAGTTGTCCCGGTTTGCATCCCACTTAGTTGATAATGAAGAGAGAATGACACGAATGTTTTTAAGAGGTTTGAAGCCAGAGATACGTCAATATCTTATTTCTCATAAATTGTGTTTGTATTCAAATATTGTAAATAGGGCTCAGTTAGTGGAGTGCGATAACGAGTCAACGCAACCAAGAGAAAGCAGCCGGAAAAATGATAATACCAGTGAGAGCAGTCATCGAAGCGGTGACAACAAGCGTGGAGGGAATCAGCATGCCATAAATGGTAACCACTTCGGTGGTAATCAAGGCCAAAACAATAAGAATGGACATTTTAAGAAGAGGAGATTCAAAAATGATGGAAAGACGTCAGCACCAGCGCCCATTGTTAAGGAAGGAGAACGACCACCTATCATATGCTTCAAATGCGGAGGGTAGGGACACATCAGTCCAAACTGCGCGATGCCATCCAAAATATGTTATAATTGTGGAAGAGAAGGTTACCTAGCCCGATTTTGTCGTTCACCAAAGACAAGTTCAGCTAGGATGGAGGCACCAAAGGCCGTCCCAGAAAAGTCAAAGTCGGTAGTGCAAGGGAGAGCGTTTGAAGTTACCACCCAAAAAGTAAGGAACCCGAACGAGGTCATCACGAGTAAGCTTATCATAAACTCTAGCGAAGTATATACCTTATTTGATACCGGTTCTACCCATTCTTTTATTTCTCCTACTTGCACTCAACGATTAAATTTTATTCCGGAGAGATTAGACTTTGATTTATCTGTAGAAACTCCATTGGGAGAAACCTTCATTACATCTACTGTTTATAAGTCTTGTTTGGTTCAAATTGGAACCCTCACATTACCTGTCAATCTTATTTCATTAAAAATACTTGCATTTAATGTAATTCTAGGGATTGATTGGTTAACTACTCATCATGCTAAAATTGATTGTTTTCGTAAGGTTGTTAGCTTTCATATTCCTAACCAACCTGTTATGCGAATTCAAGCCACCAAACCATTAAAATCAATCACTGTCATCTCAAGCCATAAAGATATTCGTTTATTGAAAAACGGATGTCAAGATTTCTTATCTCATGTCACGGATCTAAACAAAAATACGTCAGTTTTAAATGATATTTCTATTGTTAATGAATTTCCTGACGTATTCCCTGAAGAACTTCCTGGCCTACCCCCAGAGCGTGAAATTGAATTTTGTATCGACCTTGAACCTGGTACAAAACCTATTTTCAAAGCCCCATATCGAATGGCTCCTATTGAACTTCTGGAGTTAAAGACCCAACTACAAGAATTGTTAAACATCGGTTTCATTCGTCCTAGTACTTCTCCTTGGGGTGCTCCTGTTCTATTCATGAAAAAGAAAGATGAGAGTATGCGACTTTGTATTGAATATCGAGAGTTGAATCATGTCACCGTCAAAAATAGGTACTCATTGCCATGTATTGATGACCTATTTGACCAGTTGCAAGGAGACAAATTCTTTTCAAAGATTGATCTTCGTTCCGGATATCACCAATTAAAGATTAGAACCGATGACATTCCAAAGACGGCTTTTAGAACTCGATACGGCCAATATGAATTCCTAGTCATATCTTTTGGATTGACTAATGCTCCTGCTGCCTTCATGGATATGATGAACCGAGTTTTCAAGGAATATTTGGATCACTTTGTGTGAGACCCCAGATTTTATGAATAAATATTTAATTTTCTCGAAATAATTTATTTGAATATTATGGTGTGAATTTGATATAATGTTATAGTTGTGGGTAATATTTATAAATTTTGTAAAGTACGCAAGTTGTTATATAATATTCGATTGGTCGGGGAATATTCATTTTAACAGGGAATATTTGTACAACGGCATAGTCATTGGTGGACCCCGCAACGGAATTATTGTCGAAATGAGAAAACGAAAAAAATACTTTATGAGAATAACGGCGGAAGTTTTACTATTAACTGTTGAAACACCCGATGTTAAAAGTACAATAATACGCGTGGTTGCATAGTAGCACACGGTATTGATTATTGATGCTTACGTGATAAGTCACTCAGTTTTATTGGTATTATTAATGTAATAATACAGAAAATCTTTTTATATAAAACAGAATAATTTTATAAAGTTATTCTATAAATAGAATATATTATATTCTATTATGCATAGTGTCTGCATAGTATTTTGCATAGTAAAATCTTTTTATATAAACAGAATACTTTTATAAAGTTATCTGTTTTATTAAACAATAATTAGAATATATTATATTTTATTATGCATAGTATTTGCATAGTAAAATCTTTTATAAAGTTATTCATTTTATTAGATTATAAATAGAATATATTATATTTTATTTAAAAGATTTTGCTTTAAATATGAACCGTCAGATTAAAGTAAATCAATCTGAACCGTTCATGAGTTAGTTACTATGCAGTCCATTTTTCTATAAATAGAAGCTCATTCATTCATTATTTCTTACGAATTCACAGAAACTCTAGAGAGAGAAACTATAGAGAGAAAGAAAAAAAGTGTTCTGCTACTTCACTACTTCTATATCTAGTACTCTTCTTTCTAAGGTAGGAAATATTATTTATTGTACTCGTAAGGGGTGTTATTCTTTTGTATTCATGAAGAGAACTTATGTTATTCCATTCTTTATTATTCTGTTGGAATAACCTGTATACGCGGGCTACCCTATACTCGGTGACATTCTTCTATTATTCCTTATTTATTATTCTGTTGGAATATCCTATCTGTGCATTTTACGCCGGACCTGGTTCCGTCTTTATTATTATTCTGTTATAATATCCTGTCTGTACGTTTTACACCGGACCTGATTCCGTCCTTATTAGTATTCTATTGGAATAACTTGTATATACGAAGTACCGCATGCATGGTGATTTCTGTTGTTATTCCATTCTTTATTATTCTGTTGGAACATCCAATCGATGCGAATTTCGCCTGACCTGGTTCCGTTATTTAGTATTCTGTTGGAATAACCTGTCTATGCGAAGTACCGCATGCATGGTGATTTCTTTTGTTATTTCATTATTTATTATACTAAGTTGGTTAAAGTTTTGACTTCTATACTCCATGAAATTAGTGGAATATCCTTGATAATTGCGCTTCATCCTGTATCTTTTCATGGAAATATTCTTCTGAGCATTCCTGAATTTTACTCTACAAAGCAGTATCATGTTAATAATTTGGATGTTATTGGTTCTTGGACAAATTAATTCTTGAACTTGTTTTATTGAATTCTTATATCATTGTCATCATCCTCATATTTATATTTTTTTGAAAGTCATTTATGGCCTGTAGTGCATAGATGGACTTGGTATGATTAGGACCAGGGATTATTCGGTGTAATCATGACCATAATGTTACAAATGATGTGGTAAAAGTCCTCATTGGCGCGTAGTGCATTGATGGACAGTTGTTGGCATGATCATGACCATTAATGAATACACAAATATTCTTGGCCCGTAGTGCATGGATAATTGTGGTCCTGATACTAAAGAATATCCTTGGCCATAGTGCAAGGGTGATTCGATGATGTGGATTATTTATTAAGGTGAGTCCCAGCGATAAAAGTGATAAAAAAAACCTTTTAAATCATAAAAGATAGTAGATTTTATTCTCTACTTGACTCTTTTAATGGATTGCTTGTTCCGCTACAGTTAAACTTGATGTTTGTTATATTGTATCAGTTTAATATTGTTTAAGGCTAATGATAATTTATTCTGCATTATCTTAGTCATAATATTTCTTATTGGGCTAGTTGAGCTCACCCTTTCTTTCAATGTTCTCTTCAGGAAATGAGAATATAGCTGGGACAAGTTGGGGAACAAAGTGATGGTCTTAGATGGTGCTTTAGTAGTCCTCACTATTCTATGAAATAGTGTGATAATAATTGTAATGAGAACTCCTTTTGAGTTTGTATACCCTCTAGTAGATAATATTTGTATTCAAACTCACTGTTTATGTTTTGTCATATTGTACACATCAGTTGTATTATTAAGTTGTATTTTAATTCTGTACCATGTATCTGGCGACTCAAAATGGGTGATGTATACCTAATTTTGGGGGCGTCACACTTTTTGGTCGTCTTTATTGATGACATCCTCATATATTCCAAAACCCGTGAAGATCATGAGCAACACTTGAGGCTGATACTCCAAAAGCTTCATGAATATAAGATTTATGCCAAGTTGAAGAAATGCGAGTTCTGGCTTGAGGAAGTAGCAATCCTTGGGCACGTGGTATCAAGTCGTGGAATATCTGTTGACCCAGCAAAGATTGAAGCTATTCAAAGCTGGGAGCAACCTTAATCAGTGACCGAAGTATGTAGCTTTCTCGGCTTAGCTGGTTATTATCGGAGATTCATAGAAGGGTTTTCTCGAATCGCTACTCCACTAACTCAGCTGACTCGGAAAGATACAAAGTTCGGTTCGAGCGAGGAATGTGAGAAGAGTTTTCAAGAACTCAAGAGGAGACTCATTTCAGCACCTGTTCTGACAATACCATCTAGTTCGGAGGGATTTGTCATCTACAGTGATGTTTCGGGCAAAGGGTTAGGATGTGTTCTCATGCAACATGGGAAAGTCATAGCCTATGCCTCACGACAACTCAAAGAATATGAGAGGAATTATCCTACTCATAATCTAGAGTTGGGAGCTGTTGTCTTCGCACTTAAAATTTGGAGGCATTACTTGTATGGAGAGAAAATGGAGATCTTTACGGATCATAAAAGCCTCAAATATTTCTTTACTCAAAAGGAACTCAACATGCGACAACGACGTTGGCTTGAACTGTTGAAAGATTATGATCATACTATCCAATTCCATCCTGGAAAAGTGAACGTGGTAGCTGACGCATTAAGTAGAAGATCATATGCAAGTGCGAATGCGATATTGTCAACGCAAAGGCCCATTTTGTGTGACTTGCAAAGGATGGAGATAGAGTTAAAGACTCCAGGGACCCATGTGATGATGGCGAATATACGAGTAGAACCGACTTTAATTGATAAAGTTAAAACTACTCAAGCTACAGACCTAGAGCTGATGCATATGAGGAAGAAAGTGCAAGAAGGTGCTATGCCAGAAGCAAGAATCGATGAAGAAGGAATACTTCAAGTCAACTCCAGACTTTATGTTCTTAACGACCCTTATTTAAAGTATAAAATCATGATGGAGGCGTATAACACACCGTTTATAATCCATCCTGGGAGTACCAAAATGTATCATGATATTCGTCATACATTTTGGTGGAGCAATCTGAAGAGAGAGATAGCGATATTTATCTCAAGGTGTCTAACTTGTCAACGAGTTAAAGAGGAGCATCAAGTACCAAAAGGTCCATTGCAACCACTTGAAATTCCAGAATGAAAGTAGGAGCACATTACCATGGATTTTGTTACCGGTCTTCCTAAGGTTTCTCAAGGTATAGATGCGATTTGGGTCATTGTTGATAGATTGACCAAGTCTTCTCATTTCTTACCGATACGAGAAACTTATACACTTGAACGTCTTGTTCGTATATACATAAACGAGATTGTAAGACTGCATGGTATGCCAATATCCATAGTTTCTGATCGAGACCCAAGATTCACTTCACGATTTTGGGTTAGTTTACAGAAAACTATGGGCACAGATTTACGATTTAGTTCGGCATATCAACCTCAGACGGACGGACAATCAGAGAGGACTATTCAAACTCTGGAAGATTTATTAAGACTATGTGTCCTTGACTTCAAGGGAAGTTGGGACAAGTTCTTACCGTTAGTGAAGTTTTCCTACAACAACAATTATCAAGCAAGTATTGGCATGGCTCCATTAGAGGCGTTGTATGGAAGAAAGTGTCGTTCTCCAGTATGCTGGGATGAGGTGGGTGAGGCAACGTTGTTGGGACCGGAGTTGGTACGTATGACTACGAAAAAGATTCAAATAATCCGACAACGTATAAAAACCTCACAAGATCGACAAAAGAGTTATGCTGATCTTCATCAAAAGGACGTGAAATTTGATATAGGAGATCATGTGTTATTACGAGTTGCTCCATGGAAAGGAGTTACGAGATTTGGAAAGAGAGGAAAGATCAATCCTAGATTCATCAGCCCATTTTTAATCCTCGATAGAGTAGGAACTGTGGCTTATAGACTCGCTTTACCGCCAAGTATGTCTCGTGTTCATAACGTTTTTCACATATCCATGTTACGTAAATATGTGGAAGACCCAAACCACATTATTGAGTTAGAACTGGACGAAATAGCGGAAGATTTGACGTATGAAGAGGTTCCTATTCAAATCTTGGATAAGAAGGAACATATTCTACGCTCCAAGGTTATACCTCAAGTAAAAGTTTTGTGGAGAAACCACGATGTTGATGAAATGACTTCGGAGTTAGAATCTGAAATGAAATCAAGGTATCCTTACCTCTTCGACATACCAGGTATGTACCCTAATTTTGAGGGCAAAATTTCATAAGAAGGGGAGGTTGTAAGACCCCAAATTTTATGAATAAAGATGAATTTTCTATAAATATCATTTTTGAATATTATGGAATAAATTTGATATAATGTTATAGTTGTGGGTAATATTTATAAATTTTGCAAAGTACGCAAGTTATTATATAATATTCGATTGGTCAGGGAATATTCGTTTTAACAGGGAATATTCGTATAACGGCACAATCATTGGTGGAACCCACAACAGAATTATTGTCGGATTGAGAAAACGACAAAAATACTTTATGAAAATAACGGCGGAAGTTTTACCGTTAACTATTGAAACATTCGGTGTTAAAAGTACAGTAATACGCGTAGTTGCACAGTAGCACACGGTATTGATTATTGATGCTTACATAAAAAGTCACTCAGTTTTGTTCATTTATTGCTTCAGTAATTGTTGCATAGTATCTTACGTTAATTGATTCAATTATTGTCAATATTTTATATATTATTAAATCAATAATTGAGACGACGAAGTTATTAATATTATTATTTGCAATATTAACGATGTCTAGAAGTTCTGTCAAGGAGAGGTTTGGTCACCTAATTACGCGCCAATAGGGAGAAATCCTTATTAGAAAGCCTCCTCTTTCCTGGGAACAACCTGATCGATTAATATTGTGAATTATAATAATGATGATAAATGTTGTTAAAATTATTGAGGATATTTTTATGAAGTATTTGTTGTATTTATGAACTCCCCATTTATCTATTTTATCAAAATAATTGGTAAAAAAAATTTCTGAATAATAAAGATGGACCCACATGTGGGGCCCACATGTGACTTTGGATGTCTAAATTGCCAGAATGGGGGGAAAGGTATATTGTGTATTATGAACGTAATGTTATATTTATATATTTTATTAAGTATTATATATATATATATATATATATATATATCTTTTAAAAAGTTGGATTCATCAGTTGGTTTCACGAGATGAATCCCGTGACTTTTTAAAAAAACATGTGTTATATTTTTATAATATATATATATATATATATATATATATAATATATATTATATTTTATTTAAAAGTTTTGTTTTATTAGAATAATTTATGGACCGTTCGATTAAAAGTAAATCAATCTGGACAGTTTATGAATTAGTTGCTATTCAGTCCATTCTTCTATAAATAAAAGTTCATTCCTTCATTATTTCTTACGAATTCACTGAAACTCCAAAGAGAGAAATTATAGAGAAACTATAGAAAAGTATTCTGCTACTTCCCTACTCTTATATTCAGTTTCTTTTACGGTAAGGGGTATTATTTTTTTTGTATTCGTGAAGAGAACTTTTGTTATTCCATTATTTATTATTAGGTTAGAATAACTTGTATACGCGGGTTACCCTATACTTGGTGAAATTCTTCTGTTATTCCATTATTTATTATTCGGTTGGAATAACCTGTATACGTGGGATACCCTATACTTGGCGAAATTCTTCTGTTATTCCATTCGTTATTATTCTGTTGGAATATTCTGTCTGTGCATTTTACGTCGGACCTGATTTCGTTTTTATCATTCTGTTGGAATATCATGTCTGTGCGTTTTACGCCGGACCTGATTCTGTTAATTATTATTCTGTTGGAATAACCTGTCTGTGCGGTCTATCGCATGCCTGGTGATTTCTTCTGTTATTCCATTCCTTATTATACTTAGTTGGTTAAAGTTTTGACTTCTATACTCCATGAAATTAATGGAATATCCTTGATATAGCAGGAGAAGAGGCAGAGTCATCATCCGAGGTGAGCCAAAGAATGATGAACCTATGTATGCCGAAGCTGAGGGGGAGCCAGAAGGACAAGAGAAGCATACATCTGAGGGGGAGAAAATAAAAGCAGAAAGGTCCATATCTCAAAGGGAGGAGGAGCAAGAAGGCCAAACAGATGATTAACCGATCAGCAGAATCCTGGAAACATACATGGAGCTAAAAGAGGTACATCTTTAACTAGCTAGGTATGTTCTAGATCCAGGATGTAAAATGTCAGTATATTAAATTCCATATCATTATAAATGTCATTCATAATTATGTATTTTAGAAATACAGCTGCTCACTATATATAAAATTCATTCATAACATGCATATGCACGTATTGTTTTTGTCATAATCAAATAGGGGGAGATTTTCAGGAATAAGCATGTGAATGTTATTCCTAATTATATATGAATTAATATGCAAGTATGCGTGCATTAAGAAAAGTTGTAAAGTCCTTTGATAGATAATAGAAACATGTTACAAGGACTTAGAATGAATTGATCAAATATGTTAGGTTGATCCTACATAAGCAAAACAGCTTTGTAAAGTCCTTAAAAAGAAATGATGTACAAGGACTATAAACATAGAAAGATCAAGCATGTTAGTTTGATCTAATGATGTAATAGATAGTCTTGTCTGATCATCGAGCACTGCACCAGAAATCGTAGTCTGCCAGGAGAGTCAAGGAAAACTCGAGAGCTATCGAGGCAGAATCGTAGTCTGCAAGATAGTAGATCTCGAAGTTCGTAGACTGTCAGGAGAGGCGAGGAAGGATCGTAGTGTGTTGAGGAGAACTTCCTCAGGGTTGTAGTCCACTGAGGAAGTCATGTTCAGAAGCTTAGAGACAGCCTGCCTACGAGACGACCGAACATCTGCCAAAGCCAAGCTAGAAACTTAGACTACACTCAGAGTCGTAGAGTCTACTGATGCCGAAGTCAAGTCAAAGATCGTAGACTACACTCTGAGTCGTAGAGTCTATTGAGTACATGCAGAGATCGTAGTCGAGTAAGATCATATGAAGATAACAAGCACAAGGCCGAAATCGTAGAGTGTCAAGATCTGATCTCGGAGTCGTAGTGTCTGCATAGCCAAAGCAGAATCATTGAGTGTAGAACTACGATCTCAACAGATGTGCTCACAATGCCAAGGTAGAATTATAGAGCAAATACGATTCTCAATAAATGAGCACTCCCAGAATATCCAAAGGAATGAAGCCTCTGGTTAGCACTGCAAAGATACATCTCATCTTGAAGGAAACTAGAGAGCACTCAACAAATGGCGTGCAAGCTAACAGAAGATCTAAACACCAACCCAATTAGCATCAAGATTAAGTTGTGAATCCATTCGAGATGAAGTCTTCCATAAGGAGATCAGAAGAAGACTTCAGTAACTGACTAAGGAAAGTCAGCAAGTGCAGTAGCTGTCAAGAAGACAGAAGATAACAATCTTGGAAACTACCAGGATCATACTGTTTGCCAAACAAAGAAAGAACTGATGAAGTGCATACAGAGATACTGGACATCTTCTGAAGAACAAAGTAAAAGTGATTAAGCATTGGGTCAGTCCATTGATGATAAGTGGACGGGAGATCACAAGGAGAAAGCGAGTTGGACACACCATAAATCTGAAGTGTCTTGTTATTCAGAAGGGGCAATAACAAAGAAGTCAAGCCATCAGTATCTGAGAGCTGTTGAGGTAAACAGAAGTATTGAAGCACTGCACAAAAGAAGGAAGAGGTGTTCTACATTGAAGATCCAATCAACACCCTTCAAGATCGTAGTGTTGTCTCTACCAGTCAATAAGACACTACGATCAGGTCCTTGAAGACATGCATCAGAATCGTACAGTTCGAATAGCTGAAGAATGAAGCATTGGCAATGGTTTAAACTGAAGGGTAATATTCGGACAAGTGCTTATTGAGAGCGTCGATGCAAAAGGACAACCTCTGATCGAGAAATCAGAAGAAATAAAGTCTTCAACCTGCCCAAGACATTAAAGTGACATCTCTGATAGGGTAGGTGAAACAGTAGACTGCAGTGTCAGAAAAAGTATGACATGTCACATTAGCAGTCTACCTCAGTCAACTCGAGATTTGTGAAGATATTTGAATAGCTTTCAATGGCTACTTTCCAACGAAAGGATTGGGAAGGAGTATAAATCAGTAAGGAGCATCATGCAACACGCAACTGCACTTCAAGGATGATCACGTCAAGATGCTAAGTACAAAAGATGTTCAAAGCATAAAGACATCTTAGCAGCTCAGCACCAACTCCAACAAATAAACAAATAACTCAACGAGAAGCCAGGGCCTGAGGGGTCCTTGTCCGGAGGGACTAAATGAAGTTCTAAGCCTGCTGGGCTTGAAGAGTTCCTCGGGAACTAGAGGAGTTCCAAGGCTGCTGGCCTTGAAGAGTTCTTAGTAAACTAGAGTCCCAAGGCTACAGGCCTTAAAGGAATCTTAGTGATTCAGGGTGCTGCCCTTCCTTAGTGAAAATCCTGCTAGTTGAAAGCAGAAGAATGGATTAGGAGCTTGAGTCTCTGAACCATTTAAAACCCCTTGTGTCTTTTACATTATGTCATTTACATTATGTCTATTAACTACTATAACTGCTATGTATGTTCTAACTGCTTACAACCGAACTAACTCAAAGAACAATGTATGTATGATTATGAATATATCAATGAAGGGGATCTTTTACTTATTTCGTTGTGCGTGAAAAGATTCGTATGTTTGTTATATACTAATTTAATAGCAATACAAAATAAAAGAGAAAAATATTTGAAACTAAAAATGATCTATTCAACCCCCCCCCCCCCTTCTAGATCTATTGGGCCAACTTGGAACTAACACATCCCATTGTTCATCATTTGGTCAGCGTTGTTCCTTTCTTGAGGATTATTTCCCGTTTCTCCCCTCCTAGTTCTAGTCTCACATCTCAGTCAAGGATCATATCCCTAAGCTTTGATACCGACTGTGACGCCCCCAAAATAGGTATACATCACCCGTCTTGAGTCGCCAAATATATGGTACAAAATTCAAATACAACTTAATAATACAATTGTCGTGTAATATACGACAAAACATAAACTGAGAGTTTTAATACGAATATTATATTCTAGACAGTATTCAACTCAAATGGAGTCATCAATACATTTATTATCACACTATTTCATAGAATAGTGAGGACTACTAATGCTATCATCTAGACCGTCACTCCGTTCCCCGACTAGTCCCAGCTACGTTCTCATTTCCTAAAGAGAACAATGAAAGCAAAAGGGTGAGCTCAACTAGCCCAGTAAGAAATATTATGACTATAATAATGGAGAATAGTTTATCGTTAGCCTTCAACAGTGTTATACTGATAAAATATAACAAACATCAAGTTTAACTGTAGCGGAACAAGCAATCCATTAGAAGAGTCAAGTACAGCATAAAATCTACTATCTTCTATGATTTAAAAGGGTTTTCATCACTTTTATCGCTGAGATTCAACTTAATAAATAATCCACATCATCGAATCACCCCTGCACTACGACCAAGGATATTCTTTAGTATAACGACCGCAAATTATCCATGCACTACGGGCTAAGGATATTCGTGTATTCATCAATGGTCATAATCATGCCAACAACTGTCCATCAATGCACTTCGGGCCAATGAGGACTTTAACCACATCATTTGTAACATTACGGTCATGATTATACCGAATAATCCCTTGTCATAATCATACCAAGTCCATCTATGCACTACAAGCCACAGATGACTTTCAACATAATATAAATATGAGGATGATGACAATGATATAAGAATTCAATAAAATAAGTTCAAGAATAAATTTTTAAAGATTTATAATTTAATTTATCCAGAATTCAATATTGTCCAAATTGTCAACATGATACTGCTTTATGGAGCAAAATTCAAGAATGATAATGTATCAAAAATTATTTGGACCGAAAAGAAATTAATTTTTGTTATGAATAGTACTTCGAGTGAATAGTACCCAAGTGAATAGTACCCCGTGTGTGACAACCCGAGAATTTAGACAATTTATTAAAATCTTAAATGATTGATTTAAGGTCAAATATTAGACCTAGACAGAAAATAAGTGTATACGTTTGATGTTATTAGGATGGAATTCTGAGGATTTTAAAATTCTGTGAAAGATTTATGTGAATATGTTATGTGTTTATGATTATGTATGTGTTCAGAATGTGGTTAAGGGTCATGGGTTGACCAGATAAATTATATCTGTGTCAAACCCTAAGTATATATTAAGAACGACAACGTTCATCTAGAAAACCCTAACGTCTGATAAGAAAACCTAAAAATCGGTTCTGAAACCCTAGTTTCAGTTCTGGGAGTCCGAAACCCTAATTGTGATATTAAAAACCCTAGATAGGGAATGCAATGCTATACATAAGTTTTAACGCTATTAATTATAAATTAATTAGGAAAAACCCTAATGAATTATTGGAAACCCTATTTGAGTATTAAAAAACACTAATACCATATATGAACATCCTAATTTCATATTTCGAATATTTGAAACCCTAATCTGGGAATATAACGGAGAATTATAATGCTCAAGTGATTTAAATTATAAGCTTAATAGGGTAAAGCTTAATTACTTAGCAAACCTTTATTTCCAAAATTTGAACCCTAATTATTCTGTCTAAAACCCTAAATCGGGATATTAAAACCCCAAGTGGGAAGCTTGAAGATAAGTATAGAGTTTCTATGTTATTAATTGTAAGTATAATTAGGGATAACCCTAATTGATTAATTGGAAAGCCCTAATTTCTAATGTAGGAAACCCTAGCATGCAATTAGAGAAAACCTAATTATTAGCTTATAGAATGTAATGTTAATTAGGAAGCTCTAACCCTAATTAGCAAGCTTGAATGAGATTAGTAAACTTTACTGTAATTAGGGAACCCTAATCAAAGAAACAAAGATTTCCATATTTTCCCTTAATACACAACTCTAGATTTAGAGCTTATAAAACCCTAGGGTCAAACCCTAAGGGATAAAACCTAATAGGTGTGAGAAATTACCAAAGTACCATGCACTTTATGAGCCAAATGACCAAAATTACCTTTTAGCATTTTTTAATAAGATAACTTGTGTAGGTTGCCATAACTTTAGTTGCTGACCAACCTTCGCTAGGCATGTGGTCTATGTGCTAGCCTTTAATCATCAACCATCAACCATCTAGCATCCTATAAATACATTGCACCTAAGATCAAAGTTCAAAAGTAAGCAAAATTCACTTACTTTATTTTTTCAAGCTAGCCAAACCTTCTCTCTCTCTCCCATCCGAAATTGTAGAGTGAGAGTGACTAATATGCTAAGCCAAGATCATGCGTTAGCTTGACAAGAACAAACACCAAAGATCAGATTCAAAAATTGAGCATTTATGAGGTAAAAACCCTAATTTTAGAAATCCTTTGATTTTATGTTATTTGTTGCAATTGATTGTTCAAAGTTGTGTAATAGGGTGTCAATTGATAATCTGGGTTGGTACATATTAGATCCATAACATCAAAGTGCTCGAAATTAAAGTTTTTCAAAATCTGGAAAATGTCATTTTTTGTTCTCTGACAACGAATGTCAGAGGCTGTAGATCACAGTCTATTAAGTTTTTTTGATGTTTAAAGCTTGTAACATGTAGTCTGTTATATGGTATTTACACTGTAATTGGAATCAAGCCTAGTTGATGTCTAGAGCAAAAGATATGAGCAGTCAAACATGGTTGACCGGTCATGATTTCTAGAATCTGGGCAAACCCAGATTTCCAGATCGCCTGACAAGCCTTTTAGCAATCCCAGATCTTGCTACTGTTAATGTTACTTACCATGTTAGTTTTAGATATTGATAGTATGACATGTGATATACACATAAAAGTCCTTATTTCCACCAGATCATGATCAGGATCGATAATATTGCTGGTCAAACAACATTGATCGATCAGTCGGAAGAAAAATCTTGAAAACCCAGATTTGTTCATCACCCGTTTTTTTTGTCAGACTTTGACCAACCGTTATATCTCAATTCTGATGTTGTTATGTTGATATAGAGTAATACAGTTGTACCCTGTCATGTGGGTTACACGATGAAACCTTTATATTGCACAAAGAGAACACAAAACATAAGTTATAAGAACCCAAAGTAGGTAGCTTGATTCTGGTAAACCCGAAATCCTAAGAAACAGTCTCTGACAAGGATTTGTGAGGCTTATATCTCACTGATCGTGTGTTGTATAGCCATGTACTTAGTATGATATTGTAGAATTACATTTCTACTACACAATCAATGTCTTAGAGTTCCCAGAAACCTTGTGATTTATGAATTATACTTGGTCAAACTTAGCACCCAGCGACTGTCAGAAATTTCTGCGTTTGGGGATCAAGAACACCTATAGCGACGGTTCTGTCGCTATAGGGCCCCTTTAGTGACAGATATTTTCGGAAAATGATTTATTTTAATTAATAAATAGAAATAAATGGTTTTTAATTATTAAAAATACATATTAAATTCTAAAAAATTTATTTTAAAGCCTGAAAAATAATTTTTATTTATTTGGGGTATATTTCAAAAATATTTAATATTTTTGGAATATAAAAGGTATTTATTTATTTAATTATTATATTAAATAAATTATTTAAAAATAGTTTTAATTCATGAAAAATTATATTATGATGTTAGAAAATATTTTAAGTTATTTTTGATGACTTTTAATATTTTGTGATGAAATTCATTAATTAATCAATATTAATGATAATTAGTTTATTTAATAAATATATTAAATAAATTATGAAAAAATAGAATTAATGCTTTAAAAATCATATAAAAATGATTTAAGTGTTATAAAAATATTTTGAGTTCTAAAATATAACTTTTGATATTTTTTCATAAAAATATTAATATTTTAATATTTATAGCAATTATCGGATAATGAATTTGATTGTTTAAAAATCATAGAAATATGATTTTAAGGTATTAAAATACTTTGTGATGTTATAATTATATTATAATATTATGTTATGATTTTCATTGATATTTGGTAATAAATTAATATTAATAATCAAGGAATAATGTGGTATTTATATTAATATCAGTTATTAATTTATATTTTTAATTATTTTAAAAACATTTAAAGGAAATAATAAAGTATTAAAAATGCTTTGAGATATTATAAATATGATATAATATTGTGGCATGTAATTCATTGATGTTTAGCAATAAATAAATATTAATGACTAAGGAATTATGTGGTATTTAATTCATTTAAATACGAGTTTAATGATTGGAGAATTATGATAAATGATATTAATTATCTGAAATTTTTACCAGTCTATGAAAATTGTTTTGACTGATAATATGATTATCTAAGATTATTGTTAATTGTTTAGGCAGAGTTTAATTGAACTTAAACTCGATATTTGTCCGATTAGACCGTCGGGATGATTGAATTGTGTCGGTTTCAACTTAGACTTAAATAGTCTGGTTTGATGCTAAGTCTATGTGTTGTATATACTGATAGGATTATGTGATAATGTGTTAGGTTATTTTATACTCTGATGATAGTATTCTAATATTTGGAGATCGGTATTATCTGTATTAGGTCTTCGGATAAAGTTAAGTTATATTTCGTATCGGTAATCAACGGTTCAGGCAAGTTTGTTCTTCTTAACTTTACTAAGAGTGTTTCATTCAGTTATGCTTAGGGTTAATCATTACTGATTGACATGTAGAATTGTACTCTGTACATCTTGTATGTATAAGTCAGGTATGAAAGGCTGATCACCTTCATTTCCAGTTGGTCCAAATATATATTGTTCATATGTAATACTTGTTCAGTCAAAAGTTTGTTCATGCTAATTCACAACTACATTATGTATTATAGCCAGCTTATTATTCTAAAACTTTCAATCATGATATATCCTTAAATTGTATTTAAACTTGTTGGGCAAATTTCATGCTCACCCTTGCTATATCATAATAAAACATTGCAGATTAAGGTGAATGCGTCGGATACAAGGAAAGTTAAAGACAATTCCAGCTTAAAGTTAATGTGCGCGATTAGTTTTGTAATAGTCTTGTATGATAATGATGCCATGTGTTAGATAAGTTATGAATTGTGTATAAGTTATGGTTACTCGACCTTGGGGATAGTGTATAATGTTTAATGTATAAACAATTTATGTTTATATCTTCCGCACTAGTAGTAGAATGATTGAACCGGATCCACGATGATTTGGGGCCCGGATTCGGGGCTCTCACACCATGAATAGTACTACAGAAATAATACCCCATGAATAGTACTTTTTGAATAGTACTCATGAATAGGACTTTATGAATAGGACTTTATGAATAGCACTTTGTGAATAGTACTCGGGAATAGTACTTTTGTGAATAGTACCGTATAAATAAATATGTATGACCCCGAATTTTATGAAATAAAAGTATTCAATTTTCTTATAATTATTATTCTATTTAGTAAATGGTTAAATTGATAAAAGGTTAAAGTTAAGGGTGATATGTGAAAATTTTTCAAAGTAAGCAAGTTGATATTCGTTATGCCGGGGAATATTCGATTAGTCGGAGAATATTCGTTTTAACAGGGAATATTCGTATGACGACACCATTATTGGTGGACCTCATAATAGAAGTATTGTCGTGGTTAGAAAACGACATGAATATATAAAAACAACGGCGAAAGTTTTACTGTTAAACTTATGAGATACCCAGTGATAAAAATACAGTAATATGTGTGGTTGCATAATAGCACACGATATTGATTATTGATGCTTACGTAAGAAGCCACTCAATTTACTCAATTATTGCTAATGTATTGGTTGCATAGTTTCTCATGTTATTTGATTCAATTATTGTCACAATATCATCTGCATAATATTTTTTATTATTAAATCAATAATTGAGACAATACATTTATTCATATTATTATTTACATTATTGAATATGTCTAGAAAGTTCTGTCGAGGAAAGAGATTTGGTCACCTAATTGCGCGCCAATAAGGAGAAATCTTTATCGAAAATCCCTCTCTTACATGGGAATGATTTGGTTGTCGATATTGTAAGTTATAATATTAATAATGAATAATTGTTGAAATATTAAAAATGTATTTATTAAAGATACGTGAATTACAAAGGTTAGAGGGGAATAATGCAAACTTGCAAAACTTTAGGGGTACCAAAGTATAATAAGTTAAATCAATTTGGACCATTGGTGATGGTTTTAATAGTAAACCAATCTGGACCATTGATGGTGATTTTAATAGTTAATCAATCTGAACCATTGATGGTGGTTTTAATAGTAAATCAATCTGGACCGTCGGTGGTGGTTTTAATAGTAAATCAATCTGGACCGTCGGTGGTGGTTTTAATAGTAAATCAATTTGGACCGTCGGTGGTGGTTTAAATAGTAAATCAATCTAGACTGTCGGTGGTGGTTTAAAAGTAAATCAATTTGGACCGTCGATGGTGGTTTTAAAAGAAATCAATCTGGACTGTCGGTTGTGGTTTTAATAGTAACCAATCTGGACCGTCCTTTCTAATAGTGAATCAATATGGACCGTTTGTGAATTAGTTACTATTTAGTCCATTCTCCTATAAATAGAAGCTTAATTCTTCTTTCATTTTCACCGATTCATTGAGATTCATAAGAGAAGCTATAGAGAGAGAAACTATAGAGAGCAAGAAGAAACGTATTCTGCTACTTCACTATTGCAGTATCCAGTATTCTACAAGGTAAGGGATGTTATTTTTGTTTGGTAAGGGATGTTATTTTTGTTTAGTAAGGGATGTTATTTTCGTTTGGTAAGTGATGTTATTTTCGTTTGTAAGAGATATTATTTGTTGTATTCGTAAGGGGTATTATTTATTTCGTATGCATAAGGTATACTATTTTTTTATATTCATCCTTTAATATGTCGGGATAACCTGTCTACGCGGATTACGTACCGTATGACGGGTGAAAATCCATTTGCAGTTTCGTATGTTATTTCTTTTCATATTTTTAAATCTAAACTTACTATGGTAAGTATTGCTTCTATAATCCTTCAAATTAGTGGAATATCCTTGAGTTTTGCGCTTCATCCAGTATCGTTTCATTGGAATATTGATCTGAACTTTCTTATTAAATATCAATATTTTCACTCGGGGTACTATTCACGGGTTACTATGCACCCGGTTACTATTCACTATAATATTATTCACTCGGGTATTCGGGATACTTTTCATGCCGAGATACTATTCACGAGTTACTATTCACAAGTTACTATTCACCCGGTTACTATTCACTATAATATTATTCACTCGAGTATTTGGGATACTTTTCATGTCAGGTTACTATTCACAAAGTACTATTTACGGGTTACTATTCACCCGAAATATTAATTTCTTTTCTGTCCAAAATATTTTTGATACATGGATATTATTCTTGAATTTTACTCCACAAAGCAGTATCATGTTGACAATTTGGACATTATTGAATACTAGATAAATTAAATTATGAATCTTTAAAATTTATCTTTTGCTTTTATTTAATTAAATGCTTATATCATTGTCATCATCATCATGCTTATATTATGATAAAAGTCATCTTTGGCTTACGTCTATAGATGGACTGTTGGTTGATATGATTATGACCAGGGATTATTCGGTATAATCATGACCATTGATGATTACATGAATATCCTTGACCCGTAGTGCAAGGATGATTCAATGATGTGGTTTATTTATTAAGCTGAGTCTCAACGATAAAGTTGATGAAAACCTTTTTAAATCATAGAAGATAGTAGATATCATGCTCTACTTGACTCTTCTAATGGATTGTTTATTCCGCTGCAGTTAAACTTGTTGTCGATTATATTCTGTCAGTTTAACATTGTTGAAGGCTAATGATAACTTATTCTACATTATCTTAGTCATAATATTTCTTACTGAGCTAGTTGAGCTCACTCTTTTACTTCCATTGTTCTCTTCAGGAAATGAGAACGTAGCAAAACTAGTCGGGGAACGGAGTGATGGCCTGAGATGGTGTTATAGTAGTCCTCACTATTCTATAAAATAGTGTGACAATAAATATAATAAGGACTCCATTTGAGTTTAGATATTGTCTAGAATATAATATTCGTGTAAAAACTCTCAGCTCATGTTGTATAATTAAATTTGTATTTGTATTCAGTACGATGTATTTGCCGACCGAAGATGGGTGATGTACACCTATTTTGGGGGCGTCACAGTTGGTATCAAAGCTTATGGATATGATCCCTGGCTGAGATATGAGACAAGAATTAGGAAGGGAGAGACGGGGAATTCATTCGCTAGTATGACCTACCTAAGATTATTTGGTATTTAATTGGTCGGTCAGAGTATAAGGATAATATGTGATATGTCAATTAACCCTTGTTTTGTGGCAGTGTTTGAAAATGGCATCTGAAAATGTTGAGATCAACAATAAAGCACATGAGACCGTTGAGTCACCAACGATTAATACCCAGGATAATGTGCAACAGGAAGACAATAATCCTCAAGTAAACAATAACACCGATCAAATGATGAATGATGGGATGTTTAGAAGCTTTATACATTTCATGCAACATCAGCCGAGAACGGCTCCTATCCAAAATGCAGGTGGAAACACTGGCTACTCTCAGACGGTCACCGCTAAGCAGTTCAAGGAGCTAGACCACTGGAGTTTGTTAGAGAGTCAAAACCACATAAGGCGAAGACGTGGATAAAGTAGATCACCAAGATATTTGATGTCTTAGGATGCTCCATGGAGCAAAAGGTTCCCTTTGCTACCTTCATGTTACGCGGAGTGGAAGATTACTGGTGTGAATCTGTAAAGTGTACTCCACCTATCGCACTAAAAATGTCTTGGGAGAAGTTCCAAGAGTTGTTCAACGACAAGTACTTTCCCAAAAGCATTTGTCACATGAAGGAGGTGGAGTTTATTAAGTTGGAACAAAATAATATGACCGTGTCACAGTACGAAGATAAGTTTGTTGAGTTGTCCCGGTTTGCGCCCCATTTGGTTGATAATGAGGAGAGAATGACGCGGTTATTTCTAAGAGGTTTGAAACCCGAGATACGTCAATACTTAATTTCTCATAAACTGTGTTTGTATTCAGATGTTGTAAATAGGGCTCAGTTATTGGAGTGCGATAATGAGTCAACCCAACCTAGAGAGAGCAGCCGACAAGTCGATAATACCAATGGTAGCAGTCATAGAAGCAATGACAACAAACGTGGAGGGAATCAACATGCCAGAAATGGTAACCACTCCGGTGGTAATCATGGCCAAGATAATAGAAGTGGAAATTTCAAGAAGAGGAGATTCAATAATGATGGAAAGACGTCAGCACCAGTACCTTTTGTTAAGGAAGGAGAACGAACGACGGTCGTATATTACAAATGCGGAGAGGAGGGACATATAAGTTCAAACTGTCCACAGCCTTCCAAAGGTATGTTTTAGTTGTGAAAACGACGGTCACATAGCTCAATTTTGTCCTGTAGTGAAATCAAGTCCAGCTGGGACGGTGGCACCAAAGGAGGATACGGACAAAACAAAGTCAGTGGTTTCAGGAAGAGCATTTTTTGTGATGAGAAACCCGAACGAAGTTATCATGGGTAAGTTAATCATAAACTCTTGCGAAGCTTATACCTTATTTGATATCGGTTCTATCCGTTCTTTTGTTTCTCCTGCTTGCGCTCAACGTTTAAATTTGACTCCGGAGAAATTAAACTTTAACTTATCGGTTAAAACACCGTTAGGAGAAACCTTTATTACATCCTTTGTTTATAAGTCTTGTTTGATTCAAATCGGTAACCGCATGTTACCTGTCGATCTTATTTCCTTAAAAATACTTGCGTTTGCTGTGATTTTAGGGATTGATTGGTTAACAACTCATCATGCAAAAATTGATTGTTTTTGTATAGTTGTTAGCTTTCATATTCCTAACCAACCTATTATGAGAATTCAAGCGACCAAACCACCAAAGTCAATCACTATCATATCAAGCAATAAAGCTATTCATTTATTGAAAAATGGATGTCAAGCTTTCTTAGCCCATGTCACAGATTTAAACAAAAATAAGTCAGATTTGAATGATATTTCCAGTGTTAATAAATTTCCTGACGTATTCCCTGAAGACCTTCACGGCCTACCCACAGAGCGTGAAATCGAATGTTGTATCGATCTTAAACCCGGTACAAAACCCTCAAATACTTCTTCATCCAAAATGAATGTATCATGCGCCAAAGATGTTGGCTTGAGCTATTGAAAGATTACAATTATACCATTCAATACCATCTTAGAAAAACGAATGTGGTAGCTGACGCGTTTAATGGAAGATCGTATGCATTTACGAGTATGATATTGTTAACACAAAGACCCATTTCGTACAACTTACAAAAGATGGAGATGGAGTTAAAGACTCAAAGAACCCACGTGATGATGGAAAATATACGATTAAAACTGACTTTAATCGATAAAGTTAAAGCCACTCAAGCTACAGACTCAGAGCTGATGAATGTGAAGAAGAATATTCAAGAGGGCATTATTCTAAAATCAAGAATCGACGAAGAGAGTAATTCTCAACCCTCGATTTTATTGGCCCATTTAAAATCCTCGATCGAGTAGGAACTATGGCCTATAAACTCGCTTTATCGCCAAGTATGTCTCGTATTCATAACGTTTTTCACGTATCGATATTACGTAAATATGTGGACGACCCAAACCACATTATTGAATTAAAACTAGATGAGATAGCAGAAGATTTAGCATATGAAGAAGTACATGTTATCATCTTGGATAAGAAGGAACATATTCTACGCTCAAAGGTTATATCTCAAGAGTTAGAATCTGACGAGGTATCCTCATCTCTTTGGCATACCAGGTACGTACATAAATTTTGAGGGAGAAATTTCATAAGGAGGGGAGACTGTAAGACCCCGAATTGTATGAAATTAAAGTATTCAATTTTCTTATAATTATTATTCTATTTAGTAAATGGTTAAATTGATAAAAGGTTAAAGTTCAAGGTGATTTGTGAAAAATTTTCAAAGTAAGCAAGTTGATATTCATCGTGTCGGGGAATATTCGATTGGTCGGGAATATTCGTTTTAACAGAGAATATTCGTACGACAACACGATCATTGGTGGACCCCACAACAGAAGTATTATCGTGGTTAGAAAATGACAGAAATATATTAAAATAACGGCGAAAGTTTTACCGTTAAACTTATTAGATACCCACCCAGTGATAAAAATACAGTAATATGCGTGGTTGCATAATAGCACACGATATTGATTATTGATGCTTACGTAAGAAGCCACTCAGTTTACTCAATTATTGCTAATGTAATGGTTGTATAGTATCTCATGTTATTTGATTCAATTATTGTCACAATATCATCTGCATAATATTTTTTTATTATTAAATCAATAATTGAGACAATATATTTATTTATATTATTATTTACATTATTGAAAATATCTAGAAAGTTCTGTCGAGGAAAGAGATTTGGTCACCTAATTGCGCGTCAATAAGGAGAAATCTTTATCGGAAAGCCCCTTCTTACCTGGGAATGATCTGGTTGTTGATATTGTAAGTTATAATATTAATGATAAATAATTGTTGAAATATTAAAAATGTGTTTATTAAAGATAAGTGAATTACAAATGTTAGAGGGGAATAATTCAAACTTGGAAAATTTTAGGGGTACCAAAGTATAATAAGTTAAATCAATCTGGACCATTGGTGGTGGTTTTAATAGTAAACCAATATGGACCATTGATGGTTGTTTTAATAGTTAATCAATTTGGACCATTAATGGTGGTTTTAATAGTAAATCAATATGGACCGTCGGTGGTGGTTTTAATAGTAAATCAATCTGGAACGTCGGTGGTAGTTTTAATAGTAAATGAATCTGGACCGTCGGTGGTGGTTTTAATAGTAAATCAATATAAACCATCGATGGTGGTTTTAAAAGTAAATCAATCTGGATCGTCGGTGGTGATTTTAAAAGTAATCAATCTGGATCGTCAGTGGTGGTTTTAAAAGTAAATCAATCTGGACCATCGGTTGTGGTTTTAATAGTAATCAATCTGGATTGTCCTTTCTAATAGTGAATCAATCTGGACCGTTCGTGAATTAGTTACTATTTAGTCCATTCTCCTATAAATAGAAGCTTAATTCTTCTTTCATTTTCACCAATTCACTGAGATTCACAAGAGAAGCTATAGAGAGAAACTATAAAGAGCAAGAAGATGCGTATTCTGTTACTTTAATATTGCAGTATCCAGTCTTCTACTAAGGTAAGGGATGTTATTTTCGTTTGTTAAGGGATGTTATTTTCGTTTGTAAGAGATATTATTTGTTTTATTCGTAAGGGGTATTATTTCTTTCGTATTCATAAGGAATACTATTTTTTTCGTATTCATCCTTTAATATGTCGGAATAACCTGTCTACGCGGATTACGTACCATATGACGGGTGAAAATCCATTTGCAGTTTCGTATGTTATTTCTTTTCATATTCTTAAATCTAAACTTAATATGGTAAGCATTGCTTCTATAATCCTTGAAATTAGTGAAATATCCTTGAGTTTTGCGCTTCACCCAGTATCGTTTCATTGGAATATTGATCTGAACATTCTTATTAAATATCAATATTTTCACCTGGGGTACTATTTATGGGTCACTATTCATGGATTACTGTTCACTATAATATTATTCACTCGGGTATTCGGGATACTTTTTATGCCGGAATACTATTCACGATTTACTATTCACGGGTTACTATTCACCTGTTACTATTCACTATAATATTATTCACTCGAGTATTTGGGGTACTTTTCATGTCGGGTTACTATTCACGAAGTAATATTCATGGGTTACTATTCACCCGAAAAATTGATTTCTTTTCTGTCCAAAATATTTTTGATACATGAATATTATTCTTGAATTTTACTCCACAAAGAAGTATCATGTTGACAATTTGGACATTATTGAATACTGGATAAATTAAATTATGAATCTTAAAAATTATTATTTGCTTTCATTTAATTAAATGCTTATATCATTGTCGTCATCCTCATGTTTATATTGTGATGAAAGTCATCTTTGGCTTACGTTAATAGATGGGCTGTTGGTTGATATGATTATGACCATGGATTATTCGGTATGATCATGACCATTGAAGATTACGTGAATATCATTGGCCCATAGTGCAGGAATGATTCGATGATGTGGTTTATTTATTAAGTTGAGTCTCTGCGATAAAGTTGATGAAAACCTTTTTAAATCATAGAAGATAGTAGATATCATGCTCTAATTGAGCGCAAGCAAGAGAGATAAAAGAATGGGTAGAACCGGTATCTAATAAGGTATAGACCTCGGAAGAATTTATAATTAACTAACCCGTGCTAACTTTGTTCGGGTTACTCGTTTTTTGAGAAGTCACGAAAAATGCTTTTCCTGAAACCACCGAATTTGTTTTGTCCGTATCCGCCTTTGGTGCCACCGTCCCAGCTGGACTTGACTTCACTATACGACAAAATCAAGCTAAATGACATTCTCTTCTTGAAATTTCTACTTCTATTATCTTGGTCATGATTACCACCGAAGTGGTTACTATTATTGGCATGATAATTTCCCCCATGATGGTTATCATTGTTCCGATGGTCATTGCCACCGATAGGATTATTATCATGTTGTTGCTCGTTGCCTTTTAGTTGTGCTGACTTATTATCGCGCTCCAATAACTGAGCCCTATTCACAACATCAGAATATAAACAAAGTTTGTGAGAAATGAGGTATTGACGTATTTTGGGTTTCAAACCACTTAGAAACATTCGCGTCATTTGCTCCTCATTATCGACCAAATGCGATGCAAACCAAGATAGCCCCGTAAATTTAGCTTCGTACTGCGCCACGGTCATATTGTTTTGTTCCCTTGCTTATCTCAAAATTTTCAGATGCCATTCTTAAACACTGTCACAAAATAAGGGTTAATTATCATATCACATATTATCCATATACTCTGACCGACCAATTAAATACCAAATAAACTTATGTAGGTCATACTAGCGAAGGAATTCCACGTCTCTCCCCTCCTAGTTCTTGTCTCACATCTCAGCCATGGATCATATCCCTAAGCTTTGATACCAACTGTGACACCCCCAAAATAGGTATACATCACCCATCTTGAGTCACCAGATACATGGTACAAAAATCAAATACAAACTTAATTATACAACACTCGTGTAAAATACGACAAAACATAATCTAAGAGTTTTAACAAGAATATTGTTATCTAGACAATATCCACACTCAATGGAGTCCTCATTACATTTATTGTCACACTATTTAACAGAATAGTGAGGACTACTAATGCTATCATCTGGACCGTCACTTCGTTCCCCGACTAGTCCCAGCTACGTTCTCATTTCCTGAACAGAACAGTGAAAGAAAGGGTGAGCTCAACTAACCCAGTAAGAAATATTATGACTAAGATAATGTAGAATAAATTATCATTAGCCTTCAACAGTGTTAAATTGATAAAATATAATAAACATCAAGTTTAACTACAGCGGAACAAGTAATCCATTAGAAGAGACAAGTAGAGAATAAAATCTACTATTTTCTATGATTTAAAAGGGTTTTCATCACTTTTATCACTGAGACTCAGCTTAATAAATAAACTACATCATCCCTGGACTACGGCCAAGGATATTCATTAGTATCACGACCACAAATTATCCATGCACTACTGGCCAAGGATATTAGTGTATTCATCAATGGTCATGATCATGCCAACAACTGTCCATCAATGCACTACAGCCAATGAGGAATTTACCACATCATTTGTAACATTACAGTCATGATTATACCGAATAATCCCTGGTCATAATCATACCAAGTCCATATATGCACTACAGGCCACATATGACTTTCAACATATTATAAACATGAGGATGATGACAATGATATAAGAATTCAATAAAACAAGTTCAAGGATAAATTTGTAAAGAGTTATAATTTAATTTATCCAGAAATCAATAACGTCTAAATTATCAACATTATACTGCTTTGTGAAGTAAAATTCAAGAATGCTCAGAAGAATATTTCCATAAAAAGATACTGGATGAAGCGCAAATATCAAGAATATTCCACTAATTTCATGGAGTATAAAAGCCAAAACTTTAACCAACTGAGTATAATAAAGAATGGAATAACAAAAGAATTCACCATGCATGCGATAGACCGCACAAACAGGTTATTCCAACAGAATAATAAATAATGGAACCAGGTCATACGTAAATGCACAGACAGGATATTCCAACTGAATAATAAAGAATGGAATAACAGAAGAATTTCACCATGTATGCGGTACTTCACATAGACAGGTTTTTCCAACAGAATAATAAATAACAGAACCAGTTCATGCGTAATTCGCACAGACAGGATGTTATAACAGAATAATAAAGAATGGAATAACAGAAGAATTTCACCATGTATGCGGTACTTCGCATAGACAGGTTATTCTAACAGAATAATAAATAACGGAACTAAGTCATTCATAATTTGCACAGACAGGATGTTCTAACAGAATAATAAAAAATGGAATAACAGAAGAATTTCACCATGTATGCGGTACTTCGCACAGACAGGTTATTCCAACATAAAAATAAAGAATGTAATAACAGAAGAATTTCACCATGTATATGATAGTCCACGTACACAGGTTATTCCAACAGAATAATAAGGGATGGAATAACAATAGCTCTCTTCAAGAACACGAGAGAAATAATACCCCTTACCTTAGAAAAACTGGATACTGGAATAGTGAGGTAGAAGACTTTTCTTCTTCTTTCGCTCTATAATTTCTCTCTATAATAATTGTTCTAAAGCTTTAGTGAATTGATGAGAAATGACGAAAGAATGAGCTTTTATTTATAGGAAACTATAGTTTCGATAATTGCACGTTTCGGGGCTCAAAATATTATAGTACAATACCTCTAACTTTTCATTCCTTTTTAATTTAGTCCTACAAGTATTATCGAACTTGCACCACCTCCCCTAATAGTAAATAATGTGAATCAATAGTTCAATCATGTGAACCAATAGTTATAATCATGTAAAAATACAAATTAGAGTATAGTACCTCCATCTATACCTCCATCTTTAACTTAGTCATGCAAGTATTATCAATCTTGCACCAACTCCGCTAATAGTACAAGAATGTGATTCAATAGTACACACATGTGAACAAATAGTTATATAAGCATGTGAATTAGTAGCAATTAATTGCTCATTTATCTGATAAATTATCTGATTTATCAATATAACCCCCAAACATCAATTATCATCGGAATAGATGTCGATTTCCACTAACACTAATAATCCCAACACAATGGAACTATCAATTTCATCTTTAATCATTACGAACTTATTCATCATTAATATTATAATTCACAATATTTAACAAACAGGCCGTTCCCAGGAAAAAAAAGGGCTTTTCGATAAGGATTTCTCCTTATTGGCGCGCAATTAGGTGACCAAACCTCTCCTTGACAGAACTTCTAGACATTGTCAATATTTTAAATAATAATATGAATAAATTTGTCGTCTCAATTATTAATTTAATAATATAAAATATTGATACTGTGACAATAATTGAATTAATAATATGAGAATATGATGCAGTAATTAATGTAGCAATAATTGAGTATAACTGAGTGACTTCTTTCGTAAACATCAATAATCAATACCGTGTGCTACTATGCAACCACGCGTATTACTGTACTTTTACTACCGGGTAGTTCAATAGTTTTAACGGTAACACTTTCGCCGTTATTTTTATAAAAAGTTAATCCTGTCGTTTTCTAACTACGACAATACTTCCGTTGTGGGGTCCACCAATGATTGTGTTGTCATACGGATATTCCCTGACAAAAAGAATATTTCCTGACCAAACGAATATTTTATAACAACTTGCATACTTTGCAAAATTTATAAATATTACCCACGACTATAACATTATATCAAATCCACACCATAATATTTAAAAAAAATATTTCGAGAAATTTAAATTTTTATTCATAAAATTTGGGGTCTCACACCCACCCCTTCATGGATCATCCCATGGGTTGCCCCATGGGTTTTACCCATCCCGTGACCCGCCAGTTCGACTCGTGGTTTAACTTCTTGTATTGGGCTTATCTTTAATTAGTATTGGGCCTTGACTTGAGCTTGTTTACTTAATTCGTTGGGCTTGCTATTAGTCCAAGTCAAATTGGATTATACCAAAATCATTAACTTATAATCCATTAACATTATTCGTATTCTACGCGTATACTTCCGTATTCTCTCCATCCAATATACGTCGTACCATTCTTAATATCATACTCATATTCAAACCAATATAATACTCGTATATCATACGTATAATAACCGAAATGAGTATACGCATTACATTTCCCTTTCGAAAATCTCTTTCACAAACCCTTAGGTTTTAAGTCCGCGGGCGAAAATTTTGTTTGCCATAACGGAAATATTATTGGATATTCCATAATATCTTCATATTCTATCAATACGTGTTTCTCAGAATTTCGAACCTAAGCTCTGAACGAAATCGGATGAATAGTGTTTACGGGAAAATTCTCGAAAAATATTCTTTTTCGTCTTGATAATTCAAAACAACTAATCCTAACACATAGCCAGATTACTAACCACATTCACACATTCTAGGTCATAGAACGACCTACAAACACCTTACTCACATAATTAATCAATTAAATTCATTTAATCCACATAATCAAATAAAAATTTAATTCATTAAAAATCTAAAATTCTCGGGCGTTACATTCTTCCCTCCTTATAAGGATTCTGTCCCCAGAATCTCGCTATTCTTATATAAACAAATGAGGAAACTTTTTCTTCATTTTACTTTCGAGCTCCCACGTTGCTTCTTCAGCATCGTAGTTACTCCAAATTACCTTTACTGAAGGTATTACTTTATTTCTCAAGACTTGTTCCTTCCTATCAACAATCTGAATAAGTTCTTTATACGTTAAGTCTTTTTCTACTTGAATATATTCATATTCTATTACGTGCTTGTAGTCCTGTTTATAAGGACGTAATACTGACACGTGAAACACATTGTGTATTCTTTCCATTTCTGGAGGTAAAGCTACTTTATAAGCTACCTCTCCTACCCTTCTTAAAATTTCAAAAGGTCCTACGAACCTTGGACTTAACTTTCATTTCTTCCCAAAAAGTATCTTCCCCTTCCAACTCAATACTTTTAGAAAGACATACAATCCTACTTCAAATTCCCTCTTCTCTCGATAAGGATATGTATACTTTCTTTGTCTATTCTGAGCTGCTACCAATCGGGTTCTTATTAACTCAACCATATCTGTCGTTTGTTGCACCATCTTCGGTCCCAACATTCGACGTTCACCTACTTCATCCAAGCATAGTGGTGTTCTCCACTTCCTACCATACAACGCTTTGTAAGGCGGCATGCCTATACTAGCGTGAAAACTATTGTTGTAAGCGAATTCCACCAAAGGTAGATGTTCGTCCCAACTCCCCTTGAAATCCATAACGCAAGATCTTAACATATCTTCTAGCGTTTGAATTTTCTGTTCACTTTTTCCATCCGTCTGTGGATGATACGCCGTACTCAATCTCAAATGTGTTCCCAATTGCTCTTGCAAACTCCTCCAAAAGTTGGACGTGAACCGTGGATCACGATCAGACATAATCGAAACAGGTACTCCATGTCTAGAAATGATTTCTTTGACATAAAGCTTAGCTAACTACTCTAGGTTATACCTAATTCCTATTGGTAGAAAATGAGCCGATTTTGTTAACCGATCCACTATCACCCAAATAACATCGTATCTTTTTCTCGTTATTGGAAGTCCCACCACAAAGTCCATGGTGATATGCTCCCATTTCCATTCCGGAATTTCTAGTGGATGCAATAACCCACTCGGTCTTTGGTGTTCAACCTTAACTTTTTGACAAGTTAAGCACTTATTAATATATTCTGCGATCTCCCTCTTCATGTTCGGCCACCAAAAGTTCTGACGAAGGTCTTGGTACATCTTATTACTACCAGGATGTATCGAGTACCTCGAACTATGAGCCTCACACATGATCTCTTCTTTTAAATCAGAATTATTTGGAACCCAAATTCTTCCGTCAAAATAAAGTAAACCTTCTTTATCAAGGTTATACTTAGTCTTCACATCATCTCCCATTATCTTTTTCATTTGCTCGCATTCTTCAGTACTTATCTGTACTTCCTTAACCCGTTCCACTATCATTGGTCGAGTCTCTATTGAGAATAACATCTCCACCGTTTCACTTGGTAACTTAACTTCTAACTCCATCCTTGCCATCTCTGTTATTAACTCATTCTGGGTCGTTAACATTGACAACTTTTCCCTACCCTTCCGACTTAACGCGTCGGCTACTACGTTCGTCTTTCCTGGATGATACAGGATATCACAGTCGTAATCCTTTATCAACTCTAACCACCTTTTCTGCCTCATATTCAACTCCTTATGTGTGAAGATATATTTCAGACTCTTATGGTCCGTATATATCTCACATTTTTTCCCATAAAAATAATATCTCCATATTTTTAAGGCAAAGACTACAGCTGCCAATTCTAGGTCATGAGTAGGATAGACCTTCTCATAATCCTTTAACTGGCGTGACGCATACGCAATGACCTTGCCATGCTGCATGAGCACGCAACCAAGTCCTTTGTACGAAGCATCGCTATAAACTACAAAATTTCCCGTATCATCTGGTAAGGATAATACAGGTGCCTCACTCAACCTCCTTTTTAGTTCTTGAAAACTATTTTCACACTTTTCTGTCCACTCATACTTCACCAACTTTCTCGTCAGATTCGTCAATGGAGTAGCTAATTTAGAAAAGTCTTGAATGAACCTTCTATAGTATCCTGCTAACCCTAGAAAACTCCTAACCTCGGTTGTCATTTTCGGTTGCTTCCACTCATTAACTGCTTCCACCTTCACTGGATCTACGGATATGCCATCTTTATCTATAACATGTCCTAGAAACTGCACTCGTTCAAGCCAAAATTCACACTTAGTGAATTTCGCATATAACTTCTCTCTCTGTAGTGTTTCTAACAGTATTCTCAAATGTTCAGCATGATCTTCTGGCATCTTAGAATAGACTAGAATATCATCAATGAACACTACAACGAACTTGTCCAAATACTGTTTGAACACTTTATTCATCATATCCATAAATACAGATAGCTCATTCTTCAACCAAAATGACATAACCAGAAACTCGTAGTGCCCATAACGAGTTCTGAACGTCATCTTAGGTACATCCTCCTTCCTTACTTTCAGCTGATGATACCCAATACGCAAATCTATCTTAGAAAAATACTTTGCCCCCTTCAACTGATCAAATAGATCATCGATTCTGGGCAATGGGTATTTATTCTTGATCGTTGACTTATTCAACTCTCGATAGTCAATACAAAGTCGTAGCGACCCATCCTTCTTCTTTACAAACAATACCGGGGCTCCCCACGGAGACACGCTTGGTTGAATGTACTTTCTATCTAATAGTTCCTGTAATTGAACCATTAACTCTTTCATTTCTACTGGTGCCATTCTATATGGTGCCTTTAAAATTGGTGTCATACCAGGCAACAAATCAATCACAAATTCTACATCTCTATCTGGCGGAATACTAGGTAACTCCTCCAGAAACATATCCGCAAACTCTTGAACTATCGCTATCTGTTCCAATGATTCTCCCACTCTTTGGGTATCCACCACATGACACAGATAACCCACACACCCCTTCTTCAACATTCTTCTAGCTTGTGTCATGGTTAGACAACAAGAACGTCCCGGTGATTTATTACCATAAAACACCACCTCGGGTTTCTTAGAAAGCCTTCGGTTTACAGTCTTTCTATGACAGTATATTATCTCTCTATGGTTAATTAACCAATCCATACCTAGAATTACATCGAATTCTCTTAACCTTATCGGTAAAAGATCTACCGATAATCTGTTACCCCTAAATCTACGAAACAATTCCTATAAATGTGTTCAATGGGAATTATCTCCTCATTGCTACCTTAACGTCTAAAGGTATTTCTAACTTTTCAGGATTTAATCCCAGTTGCTTTGCAAATCCAGACGCTATAAAAGAACAAGTATCACCTGAGTCAAATAACACATATGGATTTATTTTGTTGACCGAAATGATACATGCTACTACATCCGCTGATGCAACCGCATCTTGGACAGCCATATTAAACTTTTGGACTGAGGGTCCACCCAATGATGGTGTTGGTCCAATAATGGCTAAATTCCCACTACCAGAACCTTTACTACCCTCCGCCCTCTTTTTCAGGCAATTTCTTGGCATGTGGTCCATCGACCCACAAACAAAACAACCACGGCTTTTCTTAGGATTAGGACAATTGGGAGATATATGACCCTCCTACCCACAATTATAACAACCCGTTTTCGCTTTTAAACAGACTCCCAGATGAGTCTTGTCGCATGTCTTGCATGCCTCCATCCTACGTTTAGGATCCCTTTGTTTCACCTTAGTATTCCCAAGGTTAAAATTCTTTCGTTTAGGCATATTTCCACTACCACTGGCAACCTCTGCCATGTTTCCTCCCTCCCCTTTACCCTTATTCTTTCGTTCCTTGTGGTATTGGGTCAACGCCTCACTACCACCCTCAGCTATTATCGCCTTTTCCAGAATGGTCCCATAGGACGCATTCTAAAAAATCAAAATCCTACTATAGAGCCAGTGTTTCAGACCCTGCTCAAACCTACATGCCTTTCTCTCCTCCGTGTCCACTTAGTGTGGAGCGAACCTTGCCAATTCATTTAATTTGGCCGAATATTGGGGAACCGTCATGTCCCCCTGCTTAAGTTCTAGGAACTTAATCTCCATCCTCCCTTACATTCTAGTATGGAAGTAGTTCTCAAAGAATACCTTCTTGAACTATTGCCATGTAACAACATCAACTCCAGCCCTACCCTGGTGAGCCTCCCACCAGTAGTTGGCTTCCCCCTTCATCATGTAGGTCTCAAAAGAAGTCTTTTCTGCCTTAGCTACGTTTGTAATTACAAACGCCTTTTCTATTTCCTTGAACCATGTCTGGGCCTCCATTGGGTCCGTCGTTCCCTTGAACTCAGGTGGACCTACACTTTTAAATTCTTTAAAGATAGTTGTTCGGGCTACCCTAGGTCCTGCGGGTGCTCTACCCCCGGCTTGGTTAAATATAGTCGTTACTAAATTAACGAACTCTTGCATAGGGTTATTAGGACCCCCCTGATTATCGTTATGCAATTTCGCCTCTTGATTACGTTGTCTTTTTCTTGGTGGCATTTCTGATTAAATAAATAAAGTTTCGTTATTACTTATTTGCTTACTTGGTTACTAGTCATCGAACAACTGAAGAATAACTCATACATAACAAAGCACATTAAGAGAAAAACTTCCTTATATTAATATGCTTCTTTATAGTTCAAAACTATTTATAAGTTGCTTTTCATAACCAAAAGCTATTACATTTATATCCCGTGATTGACTTTCACAAAAATTGGGATTTACAAAAAGACTACCCTTTAATTATACAAAAGAGGGTTTTACGTCACTACACAAAAGTATTTACCATTCTAACTTCTAATACTGTCTAACAGCATTCTCATACTTCTCATTAGCTAGAATCGACACAATATCTCGACTTATAGTATGTCGAGTCTGTCCCGACTCAATAGAATAACAAGCTATCTTAAGCTTGAAATCCTCTTGCGCACTGTCATTTATATATGACATTCGTGCTATCTTCTGGTCTTTCTCAGCTAGTTTCTTACGAAGTTCTATGACCTCGTTCTTATAGTCCCTAGCCTTATCAGTCATGAGCACTTTCTCATCATGCTCTATCTCATAGTCTGACTCTGCTGACTCCTTGGCCCCATAGAGATCACTAATCTCCTCTTTCTGGTGATGCACCATATTGTGCAGTTGCACATTACGGTCAAACACCGAGAGGTACATTGCCCTCATTGTCTCTGTCGGTGTTGACTCTAAGGCAGGAATCACCGTATTAATTAATATTACCTCCATATCATCCTCCACATCTATCATCATATTTAGATATGATGTTATTCCCATGGTCTCTTTTGAATAGTCCTCCTCTGAGAAATACTCCTCGGGCTCTAATTCTTCTAGAATCACTAAAGGTATGTCCGCTCTAAAGGCATAGGTACTGGCTCTACTCTGTTCACGGACTCCTCGCTTACCACATATATATCCCTATACATCAAGCTATCGATTGACATCTACAATAACACATAACAAGTTGATTAGTACATAATACACAATAATATAAGCACAAATCATATTTAATCCATTTAGGGTTACCCATGCACAAGTTGATTGTATTTACTATATTCTTATTACATTCGAAATAAATTCTTTCCCAGGTTCATAATCGAATACATTCTTTGTTCTTCATAAGTATATTAAATACAAATACACTAATCTATTACAGGACGATCAATTGTCCATTTTATCCTTGCCTTTATCTCTTTTAAAACTCTCAGTTCGTTCGGCTTTAGCTGCAAACATATGGTTCAAGCAAGAAAGAGAATAACTAGCATAGCAAGTCTTAACAAGGAATCATATGAATATCACATTAGAAATTACATGCTTTTTTCCATAACTGAACAATTAATTATAAAGCACTAAGAAACATTAAATAGTAGTTCTCATTTCAAAACAACAATTCCAAAATATATATATAAAAACTTAGGAATTCAGAACAGGTCAAAAGACCATGAACATACTCTTTTCATTTTCATACTTGAAAAGGACATCCGGCACTAAGGTCATCCATCCATCTTTACTTACGAGCAATTCTAGGTGATCAGCCAATTGTACTCTATGTTGATCAACACTTTTCTGTTAAACGTATTTACGTTTAAAATTTGGCAACCTCGCTTGCCCATCGAATAATCGATAAAAATACTTTTATTTGTATATAGACAAACTTAACTTTACATCCGTACCAAATACTTGGCATAGGATAGCGTTAACAGTTCTATATCAAAAGACTTGTAAACAAATCAATCAATTCTTCAATACTTGTCTAGCGAAGGTAAAACAGGCATCGACTCTTTCTTTAAAACCATTCATGCATCACATAACATGAATCACAGAAAACTTGGCTAACTCGGTGGTTAGACAAGTGTTAAGAAAGACTTGCCTTTAAGCGTCTTCGAATATATAATTCAACAGTTCTCAGTCTTTACAGGATCTACATGATATATTCACATAGCACACTGTAATTAGTTATCAAATAACTAACTTTATTGTCCCTAACCAACTTCTTTCTCTTCTAGGTCTTATTTGAGTTAACTTCATTTAATAAAGTCAATTCGACTTGCTATAATTCATTACAGTTCATTAACGTTCTTACATTATTAACCGACATTCGATCATTATTGGTGAACTACCAACGTTGAACATCATTCTCGGTTTACTTATCACGTCCACACGTTCTTTGTTTAATTTCTATTAAACCATACTAAATCTTCTTAACGTTATCACTTTATAAGTGATTAAAGTTCCATCTTATTATGTACATTAAGTACATTCAATGTCTTACTTTAGGTTCACATTCAACTGGAACAAAACCTAACTTGGTAAACATTTTTACACTGCCAGTGCTGTGGCGCGGCATCCCTAGTATAAACTCGGTGCTATGGCGCCACTCTTTAGGAGTTTTGCCAGGACTCAGCGCTGTAGCGCGACCAATTTACACTGGGTTGGCACTGCGGCGCCGCCCCTGTGCACCAATTGGCCAAAACAGTTTTGTTTTTCTAACTAAACTCCCGGCTTCATAACTTCGAATTGACTAATTCAAAATCCTACAACTCACACATTACACCCTCTATGTGTTCATATAAGAATTTTACATTTCTGAATCCGTTAACTTGGAATTCACCTTTGAGTTCATTTTTGAGTGTTCGTTTATCGTTTTCAACCGTTCAATACTTGTTTTCTTCGTTATAAGTTGGAATTCGACGATTCTTGCGTCAACGACTCTTAAATACCTTATCTCACGTGTTGACATTGGAAAATAATGTTTTTAAGTCACACAGTAACTTTTGACCCTTAATCCGAGATTTCTACGTTTTCGACGTTTAACGTCTATTTTTGCAAAATTCGCCATAACTTCGTTACTCATGTTCTATAATCCAAATCAAATGGAACACTCCATTGATTCATCATATACATCCTAACCAAACAATATGCACATAACCTAGCCATGACGGTTTTCAAATCGTCCGATCACAACTAAGTTCGCGTTCTTAACTTTCTACAGTTTTAGCTCACGTAAACACTTACGATTTCTATTTGGTCATGACTTATCAAAGATTTGATCATTAATAGACATCCTTATACCTCCTCAATAAACATGCTCCACCAATCTACGATTCTTCTACGAGAAAGAAATCAAAAAAGATGAAGACTACGGTTTATGAGAATTTACCTTGTCGCTCTTCACGTTCTTTAGAAAATGTCTTATTGTTTGCTTGAAACTAACTTGATTACTTGTTTCTAGCTTTTCTCTCTCTCAATATAGTTAGACAATCTTTGTAAAACAAGAAATAACTAACCCTAGCTTTATATTTATAGGAAACCAATTGGATGGCAAAAGGGTCCAAATGGCACCTCCTTACTATTCACTACTTTATCACCAAGTAAAGTACTTGGTGATCAAGTATTGCACTTTACTTGGCCATCAGCCTGCCCACCCCTTCATGGATCATCCCATGGGTTTCCCCATAGGTTTTACCCATCCCTTGACCCGCCGGCTCGACCCGCGGTTTAACTTCTTGTATTGGGATTATCTTTAATTAGTATTGGGCCTTGACTTGAGCTTGTTTACTTAATTTTTTGGGCTTGATATTAGTCCAAGTCGAATTGGATTATACCAAAATCATTAACTCATAATCCATTAACATTATTCGTATTCTACGCATATACTTCTGTATTCTCTCCGTCCAATACTCATACGATATTCATATTATACGTCGTACCATTCTTAATATCATACTCATATTCTAACTAGTATAATACTCGTATCTCATACATATAATAACCGAAATGAGTATATGTGTGAGACCCCAGATTTTATGAATAAAGATTTAATTTTCTCGAAATATTTTTTTGAATATTATGGTGTGGATTTGAGATAGTGTTATAGTTGTGGGTAGTATTTATAAATTTTGAAAAGTATGCAAGTTGTTGTATAATATTCGACTGGTCGGGGAATATTCTTTTTGTCGAAGAATATCAGTACGGCGGTACAATCATTAGTGGACCCCACAACGGAATTATTGTCGGATTGAGAAAACGACAAAAATATTTTATGAAAACAACGGCGAAAGTTTTACCGTTAACTGTTAAAACACCTAGTGTTAAAAGTACAGTAATACGCGAGGTTGCATAGTAGCACACGGTATTGATTATTGATGCTTACTTGATAAGTCACTCAGTTTTGTTTTATTGGTATTATTAATGTAATAAAACAGAATACTTTTATAGTTATTCTATAAATAGAATATATTATATTCTATTATGCATAGTATTGCATAGTGTCTGCATAGTGTTTTGCATAGTAAAATATTTTTATATAAAACAGAATACTTTTATAAAGTTATTCTATAAATAAAATATATTATGTTTTATTATGCATAGTATTGTATAGTGCCTGCATAGTATTTTGTATAGTAAAAATTTTTTATATAAAACAGAATACTTTTATAAAGTTATCTGTTTTATTAGACAATAATTAGAATATATTATATTTTATTATGCATAGTGTTTGTATAGTGCCTGCATAGTGTTTGCATAGTAAAATCTTTTATAAAGTTATTCGCTATATTAGATTATAAATATAATATATTATATTTTATTTATAAGATTTTGCTTTAAATATGGACCATCAGATTAAAGTAAATCAATCTGGACCGTTCATAAGTTAGTTACTATGCAGTCCATTTTTCTATAAATAGAAGCTCATTCCATCATTATTTCTTACGAATTCACTGAAACTCTAGAAAGAGAAACTATAGAGAGAAAGAAGAAAAGTGTTCTGCTACTTCACTACTTCTATATCCAGTACTCTTCTTCTTAAGGTAGGGAGTATTATTTTTTTGTATTCATGAAGAGAACTTCTGTTATTCCATTCTTTATTATTCTGTTGGAATAACCTGTATACGCGGGATACCCTATACTTGGTGAAATTCTTCTATTATTCCATTCTTAATTATTATGTTGGAATAACCTGTCTATGCAAAGTACTGCATACATGGTGAAATTCTTCTAATATTCTGTTCTTTATTATTCTGTCGGAATATTCATTCCGTTTACGCTGGACCTGGTTCAATTATTTATTATTCTATCAGAATATCCTGTATGTGCGTTTACACCGGACCTGATTCCATTATTTATTATTATGTCGGAATATCCTGTCTCAGCGTTTACGTCGGGCATGGTTCCATTATTTATTATTCTGTTGGGAATAACATGTATGTGCAGTCTATCGCACGCATGGTGAATCATTCTGTTATTTCATACTTTATTATTCTGTTGAAATAACCTGTCTACATGGATTACCACATACATGGTGAATGATCCTTTGTATCCATTCCTTATTAAATTATGGAAATGATCTGTATACGTGGAATTGCCGCATGGCGGGTGAAGATCCATTTGCAGTTTCATATATTCTATTATACTCAGTTGGTTAAAGTTTTGACTTCTATACTCCATGAAATTAGTGGTATATTCTTGATATTTGTGCTTCATCCAGTATCTTTTCATGGAAATATTCTTCTGAGCATTCTTGAATTTTACTCTACAAAGCAGTATAATGTTGACAATTTGGACGTTGGTTCCTGGATAAATTAATTCTTGAACTTGTTTTATTGAATTATTATGTCATTGTTATTATCCTCATGTTTATATTATGTTCAAAGTCATTTGTGGCATGTAGTGCATAGATGGACTTGGTATGATTATGACCAGGGATTATTCGGTATAATCATGACCGTAATATTACAAATGGAAAAAGTCCTCATTGGCCCGTAGTGCATTGATGGACAGTTTTTGGTATGATTATGGCTATGGATTCTCTTCGGCCAAGGGTGCAAAGATGAATTATTTTATGGCATGATTAGGACCGTTGATGAAAACACGATTATCTTTGGCCCGTAGTGCATAGATAATTTGTGGTCGTGATACTAAAGAATATCCTTGGCCTATAGTGCAGGGATGATTTGATGATGTGGATTATTTATTGAGCTGAGTCTCAGCGATAAAAGTGATGAAAAACCTTTTAAATCATAGAAGATAGTAGATTTTATTCTCTACTTGACTCTTCTAATGGATTGCTTATTTCGCTGCAGTTAAACTTGATGTTTGTTATATTGTATCAGTTTAACACTGTTGAAGGCTAACGATAAATTATTTTGCATTATCTTAGTCATAATATTTCATACTGGGCTAGTTGAGCTCACCTTTTCTTTCACTGTTCTCTTTAGGAAATGAGAATGTAGCTGGGACTAGTCGGGGAACAGAGTGATGGTCCTAGATGGTGCATTAGTAGTACTCACTATTCTGTGAAATAGTGTGATAATAATTGTAATGAGGACTCCTTTTGAGTTTGTATACTCTCTAGTAGACAATATTTGTATTCAAACTCACAGTTTATGTTTTGTCGTATTGTACACGACAGTTGTATTATTAAGTTGTATTTGAATTCTGTACCATGTATCTGGCGACTCAAGATGTGTGATGTATACCTAATTTTGGGGGCGTCACAGTTGGTATCAAAGCTTAGGGATATGATCCCTGGCTGAGATGTGAGACAAGAACTATGAGGGGAGAGACGGGGAATTCCTTCGTTAGTATGACCTACCTAAGTTTATTTGGTATTGAATTGGTCAGTCATAGTTTAGGGATAATATGTGATATGTTAATTAACCCTTGTTTTGTGGCAGTATTTGAAAATGACATCCGAGAATTTTGAGAATAGCAATGGAGCACATGAGACCGTGGAGACACCTCTAATCACCAACCAAGATAATGTGATTAGAGATATCCATATGGTGATTGAGGAATTAAAAGTTGCACTAAAGCTAGTCGTAAAGGTAGCAACTGAGAGTGAATAAGAAAAGGAACCTGAGGAGGATTTATTAGAAGAACGTATTGATCAAAATGTAGAATTGCAAAATCGTATTCATGAGTTAGAAGAGCAGGCTGAAGAATGATAGGTGTTCGTGGAGCAAAGGAATGTAACAATTTAAAATTGTATTACCCGATGTGCGATAGCTGAACAGGAGCGCTCTTTGGCAGAGTATACAATATTAAAGCTGGAATCTGAGAATTCAAATGTCAAGGAGCAGCTGAAAGTAGAAACAACTGAACGAGTGAGAATGAAAGATGCATGGGTAAAGACCGCATGACGCGTTGATATTGTGGAAAGAGAAGTCCTGTCCAAGAAAGCTAAAATAGATGATTTGTATTTCTCTTTTTCAACAGCACTCGGGAGAATCCAGCATCAAGTTTTGAATTACCCTGTACATTGCGGTCAACCCCAATTCGATATGGATCAAAGATTAATGATTTAGATCATGGAGCAGGAGTACGATGAAGTAGTTGAGGGTGGAATATGCCCTATAGCGAAAGTTAATTCCATCGATAATGATGACACCAAAGACTGTCCCGAACAAGTCAAATTCGGTAGTTTAAGGGAGAGCATTTTTTGTGACAAGGAATCGAATGAAGTTAGAACGGTTTAGTTAATTAAAAATTCTTGCGAAGTCTATACCTTATTAGATACCAGTTCTACCCATTCTTTTATCTCTCTTGCTTGCGCTCAATGTTTAAATTGACTTCGGAGAAATTAGACTTTGACTTATTGGTTGAAACTTTGATAGTAGAAACCTTCATTACCTCCACTATTTATAAATCTTGTTGATTCAAATCGACACTTTCACGTTACTTGTCAATCTTATCTCTTTGAAAAATATTTGTGTTTTATGCAATTTTTAGAAATCGATTGGTTAACTACTCATCATGTTGTTCGTAAGGTTGTAACACCCCCCTCCCGAAAAGGAAAGAGAGGTCACGTGCAAAGCACAACAAACCTCAAAATTAGTAAACAGAGCACTAATAACTTCAAAATATTAATAACGATATTCATCAATGAAGTATTAAATATAATTCTCCAACTAGAATCAAAATAGTCAAAACCAAAAAATTCAAAACAACCTAGATGGTCAAAGGCAACTCTCTCATCACACTAGCCCTGAATCACCACTGCAAACCTACCGGAAGAAAAATACAGCATGAGCCAATTGCCCAGTACGGATACAAATATACAAAAGATATACAACTGATATACAAAAACAATTGAGACAAAATACTTAACAAAGCTTCAAGTGTAAATACAAACGAGAATATAATCTCCAAAGATCTGAATGAAATATATCTGAATAAACAAATTTGACGAAACCAATTGAAAAATAAAGAAATAACGAACTAAAATAACTAACTCAATGAATTGAACTGAATAGAAACAAACAAAACTAATATAATGAAATAATAGGCTGAATCAAATGGTTGGGTGTTATTTCATACCGAGTGAGCTCAGAAATATAGGTTGCCACACAGGCAAGTTAAAATAATGCCACACAGGCAAGTCAAAATAATGCCACACATGCAAGTCAAATGATGCCACACAGGCAAGTCAAATGATGCCACACAGGTAACCAAAATAATGTCACATAGGCAAATCACATATTGGATCGCGAATCCAAATGTATGAAAATCGGATATGTGTGTTTGTCACAACATCACAAATCCGGAGAACAAAAAATTAGGGTTAACCCATACGCCTCCCACAACAAAACACCAAATGGCCCACTTCCTCCAGAGCCCAAAACAGAGACGCCGTGGACTAATCACACCGCCACGGAAAGTGTCATGTCTCTCGTGCCAAGACGACATGCCTGTAGTACCCCCACAGGTGGTTATAGCTCAGGTATACCCTATGGTATATTCTAACAAAAATATCATATCACAACACATGTGACAAAATACCAACAAAAGAGTTCTATATGTACATGTTGAACCAAATCAAATTATAGTCGCAACGTCTCAAAAAAAAGTTAGCAACATGTACCGCTCTACAATTATCAAAAATAAATATTACTAAACATGATAACCTAATTCAAAGAGTACAAATACGAGTCATATATATCAACTCCAAAATGAAACTAATATATTTATTTCATAGGAAACAATTATGTGAAATAATAAAGAAATTCGAACAAGCGACAAAACGAACAAATCAAATTTAACAAGAGTATCGCTGAAAGAGTACGAAATCCGTACCTGATACTTCCAAAACATTTATAGCACACTCCACAAAATGTTACCCTCAAATGCCAACGATATCAAATACGAAACATTATTCACCACCTAAACATATTCACCTCAAATTAAAAATAATCCAAACTAATAATTCTAACAGAATTCATAATATATTTAATATGCCTTTAATCATCGCCTTATATCAATTATTAATACTCCAAAATTTATATTTCAAATATAACTCTTTAAATTTCCTCCGTTCGAACTAATTAAAAGAATAAATTAATTAATTATAAGTCTAATAAAATTATACATTACTTTTAATAGTCATTAACTTTTATTATTCTATTAATCATCAATATTTTCACATCTTATAGTTACTACTGTCATGTTTCAATTAACCAATTATATTGTCCTATTAATATACTTTATTATTTTTATAATATTCATGTGACCACGTATTATGGGACAAAAGAATCCATCCAAATTAAATTTTGTTAACTAAATTATTTGGCCAACGTGTTAGTATAGTTTTTAAACTTTAAATACCTGCACCAGTGGTCATCAATCATACATAACATTCATATATATTTGCCCCAAAACAAAAAAGAAGAAGCTTCAGGATAGTTTTTTTTTTCTTCTTTCAAACTTCTGATTTCAAGCCATACATAAATCGTATATATATATATATATATATATATATATATATATATATATATATATAATAACTACAGTGCCTTTTGTTCCAAACAAGGTGTTGCCAAAATTTATACCCTTATATATACACCACTTGCAGAATTCATACATGATTCCTTTTCCTTGAGAATTATCAATAAATTCTTTAATTCATTCATCATCGTACCAATACTCATGTGATAAATACTATAAAAGTGATTCTCAAATCATAATATACTAACCTGAGTTAATTTCCACTGTTGATTGTTAATTTATCTTCCGTCTCCAACCGCCACTTCTCTCTTCCTCTCTTTCCCTCAATTCGTATAATGAAAGTAAGATTAGGTTTAGTTATTAATTTATTAAATATTAACTCTCCTAATTTAAATAAGATTTATTATTACCCACAAATATAAATTAAACCCAATAAATTTTAAAGCCCAAATTGTACTAAATTAATTTACCCATCACTTATTAATATTTATTAGCCCACACAAATTAAATAACTAGTTTGACCCAAATAAATGACAAAGTCCAAACAATATGTTTTAAGAATATAAATTTAATATTATTATTATTATTATTTTGGGATATTATATTACATCCTCTTAAAAAGGATTTCGTCCCCGGAATCAAAAGAATGAACGTACCTAATTATCAAAAGATGCGGATACTCCGCTCGAATAGACTCCTTTATCTCCCAAGTAGCTTCCCGCTCCGAATAATTTTGCCACAAGACTTTAACAAAAGGAATTATCTTTCTCAATTTTAATTTAATCCGTTATTTAATTACCAACTAAAAGAATTTAATTTTCCAAACAAAACAAGGAATATAAGAGGGAAACAAAAATCATTAACCTTTTCCAATTTAAATGCAATTGTATACAATAAAATTAATTAATATTTAATTTAAAAAAATATATGGGTTATTACATTTTTCACCCCTTAAAAATAATTTCGTCCTCGAAATTCAAATAAGCTACAAAAAAAATAAATAAATTTAGTTACGACGTAGCGTCGCCATTTGTAACGATCAACACGGATAAGTCATCGGTCCACGTAATTATCAATTTACTTGTAACAGATTCGTCAGCTACCGTGTCAAGCCTTGGCAAGGTTCTTCGCGTTGCATCAAATTAGATCACATGATCAACCGTTTGTGCGGCCCGTCGCTAATATCTTTAAGTTTAATTCTTGTAAACGTACTCTTCGGAACATAATTCGAAATCACAAAAATTTTCTTCATCTAAATATGATTCGAATATCCAAAATATTTAAAATTATCTTTAATTCGTAAAACGTTTATATTCCACACATGACAAAATTCTAACAAATTATTTTTATTTAATTTTACATAAATTCATACAAAACTCTAAAGACATCAGAAAAACAAAACAACTATGCAAACTATATTACCAACTCTCCCCAAGAGCTTCAAAATATCTCATCCTCAATTTGAAATATTCATCAAATAATATTACATCAAAAAATATACTACTAATATCTCTTTATCAACAACTCTCCTAAGTCCTTAAGAGTTTCAAAATATCATAACCTCAAATCAAAATAGTTCTCAAATATTATTACACCAAATATATATTACTACTAAAATCTTTTCATCACCATACCAAACTCCATATCATATATCATACTATCTGAATAAGCAAACTATAGCTTTCAAAATCTCTTAAAGATTCATCACTTATTATATATCTAATCATTTAATGAATCAATCATTCTCTTAATGCAATTCTTAACCCAACAAATTCCAAGATCTCCACATACTATCACTCAAAATTTCATATAAGATAACTCCAATATTCTACTAGGAAATAATCGCAAAATTCATTTACTCCAAAAGATTAATCTAATTACCTCGAATCTCTACAACAACTCAAAATTACAAGAGATCCTCTGTACTTAATAATTTTTACTTTATCATATTATCCCACCGATTCACATACCTCAATTTATTCACAACTTAAAAAAATCAGAATCTAACCTAAATCAAATCCTCAATTCCAAAATCATAATGATTATCACAAAATAAAACAACTCTAACAAATAATTTTTCCAAAATCAAATTCTCCTCGATACAAATACTCACATCATAATCGTATAATCATTTCTTAACTTAATAAAACATGACATTATTCTCCTTAATGATTAAATCACAATTCTTAACTGATATCATTGCTCCAACACATAACAATAATAATCTTAACAAATTATCTCGCCTTTCTCAAATCAACTACAACTCAAAGAACTAAAAATACTTGGTCAAAATTAAGACCAACCAAACAGAGAACAAAATCGAATCAAACTCCTACGTCTACCCAGTGATTTACCCACAACTCACAGGTCAAACCTAGATAGGTTTTCTACAAGAAAGAACCTAAGCTTTGATACCATCTCTGTAACACCCCCTCCCGAAAAGGAAAGGGAGGTCACGTGCAAAGCACAACAAACCTCAAAATTAGTAAACAGAGCACTAATAACTTCAAAATATTAATAATGATATTCATCAATGAAGTACTAAATATAATTCTCCAACTAGAATCAAAATAGTCAAAACCAAAAAATTCAAAACCAAAAAATTCAAAACAACCTAGATGGTCAAAGGCAACTCTCTCATCACACTAGCCCTGAATCACCCCTGCAAACCTGTCGGAAGAAAAATACAGCATGAGCCAATTGCCCAGTACGGATACAGATATACAAAAGATATACAACTGATATACGAAAACAATTGAGACAAAATACTGAATAAAGCTTCAAGTGTAAATACAAACGAGAATATAATCTCCAAATATCTGAATAAACAAATTTGACGAAACCAGTTGAAGAATAAAGAAATAACGAACTAAATTAACTAACTCAATGAATTGAACTGAATAGAAACAAACAAAACTTATATAATGAAATAATAGGCTGAATCAAATTGTTGGGTGTTATTTCATACTGAGTGAGCTCAAAAATATACGTTGCCACACAAGGAAGTCAAAACAATACCACACAGCCAAGTCAAAATAATGCCACACATGAAAGTCAAATGACGCCACACAGGCAAGTCAAATGATGCCACACAGGCAACCAAAATTAAGCCACACATGCAAATCACACATTGGACCGCGAATCCAAATGTATACAAATCGGATATGTGTGTTTAGCACAACATCACAAATCCGCAGAACATAAAACTATGGTTAACCCATACGTCTCCCACAACAAAACACCAAATGGCCCACTTCCTCCGGAACCCAAAACAGAGACGTCGTGGACTAATCACACCGCCACGGAAAGTGTCATGTCTCTCGTGCCAAGACGACATGCATGTGGTACCCCCACAGGTGGTTATAGCTCAGGTATACCTTACGGTATATTCTAACAAAAATATCATGTCACAACATATGCGACAAAATACCAACAAAAGGGTTCTATATGTACATGTTGAACCAAATCAAATTATAGTCACAATGTCTCAAAAAGAAGGTAGCAACATGTACCGCTCTACAATTATCGAAAATAAATAATACTAAACATGATAACCTAATTCAAAGAGTACAAATACGAGTCATATATATCAACTCCAAAATGAAACTAATATATTTATTTCACAGGAAACAATTATGTGAAATAATAATGAAATTCGAACAAGCGACAAAACGAACAAATCAAATTTAACAAGAGTATCGCTGAAAGAGTACGGAATCCGTACTTGATACTTCCAAGCCATATATAGCACACTCCATAAAATGTTGCCCTCAAATGCCAACGATATCAAATACGAAACGTTATTCACCACCTAAACATATTCACCTCAAATTAAAAATAATCCAAACTAATAATTTCAAAATAATTCATAATATATTTAATATGTCTTTAATCATCGCCTTATATCAATTATTAATACTCAAAAATTTATATTTCAAATATAACTCTTTAAATTCCCTCCATTCGAACTAATTAAAAGAATAAATTAATTAATTATAAGTCTAATAAAATTATACATTACTTTTAATAGTCATTGACTTTTGTAATTCTATTAATCATCAATATTTTCACATCTTATAGTTACTACTGTCATGTTTCAATTAACCAATTATATTGTCATATTAATATACTTTATTATTTTTATAATATTCATGTGACCACGTATTATGGGACAAAAGAATCTATCCAAATTAAATTTTGTTAACTAAATTATTTGGCCAACATGTTAGTATATGTTTTTTTTAAACTTTAAATACCTGCACCAGTGGTAATCAATCATACATAACATACATATATAATTGCCCCAAAACAAAAAAGAAGAAGCTTCAGGATAGTTTTTTTTCTTCTTTCAAACTTCTGATTTCAAGCCATGCATAAATCGTATATATATATATATATATATATATATATATATATATATATATAATAACTACAGTGCCTTTCGTTCCAAACAAGGTGTTGCCAAAATTTATATCCTTATATATACACCACTTGAAGAATTCATACATGATTCCTTTTCCTTGAGAATTATCAATAAATTCTTTTATTCATTCATCATCGTACCAATACTCATGTGATAAATACTATAAAAGTGATTCTCAAATCATAATATACTAACCTGAGTTAATTTCCACTGTTGATTGTTAATTTATCTTCCGTCTCCAGCCGCCACTTCTCTCTTCCTCTCTTTCCCTCAATTCGTATAATGAAAGTAAGATTAGGTTTAGTTATTAATTTATTAAATATTAACTCTCCTAATTTAAATAGAATTTATTATTACCCACAAATATAAATTAAACCCAATAAATTTTAAAGCCCAAATTGTACTAAATTAATTTACCCATCACTTATTAATATTTATTAGCCCACGCTAATTAAATAACTATTTTGACCCAAATAAATGACAAAGTCCAAACAATATGTTTTAAGAATATAAATTTAATATTATTATTATTATTTCAGGATATTTCAAAGGTTGTTAGCTTTTATATTCCTAACCAATCTGTTATGCGAATTCAAGCAACCAAACCACTAAAGTCATTCATTGTCATATCAAGTCATAAGTAAAGAGCCTCGGTCCTTTCGTTGTTGACTTTCTTATGTGGAATGCACCGAAGCCCGACTTTCTGTAGGCGATGTCGTGAATGACGATGACAAGTTGATAGGTATCAATGTGACGTACTATCCAAGTCTTGGATGAGGGTCATAGTTTTGAATGATAAATTTTTTGACGTATTCTGGAAGACTTCTTAGCCTACCCCTAGAGCGTGAAATCAAATTTTGTATTAACCCCAGTACAAAACCCATTTCTTAAACACTCAAATATTTCTTCAACTAAAATAAAAGTAGCATGCGCCAAAGACGTTGACTCGAGCTGTTGAAGATTACGATCGTACTATTCAATTTCATCGTAGAAGTACGAACGTGGTAGCTGACGCGTTGAGTAGAAAATCGTATGCGGTTACAAGTGCGAATATATGAACCCACGTGAAGATAACGAATATACGATTAGAATCAAATTTAATCGATAAAGTTAAAGCCGCTCAAGCTACACACCCGGAGCTGATTACTGTGAAGACTGAAGAAGGTTCAAGAGGGCGTTATTCTAGAAGCAAGAATCGACGAATAGAGTAAATTTCAACCCTCGATTTAATTGACCCATTCGAAATCCTCGATGAAGTAGGAACTGTGGCCTATAGACTTGTTTTACCACCAAGTATGTCGCGTGTTCATAACGTTTTTAACGTATCGATGTTACGTAAATATGTGGACAATCCGAACCACATTATTAATTTAGAACCGGATGAGATAGTGGATGATTTAACGTTTGAGGAGATACGTGTTAAAATCTTAGATAATAAGAATCGTATTCAACACTCAAAGGTTATACCTCAAGAGTTAGAATTTGAAATTAATTCGTGGTATCCTCACCTCTTTGGCATACCAGGTATGTACGTAAATTTTAAGGGTAAAATTTCATAAGGAGGGGAGATTGTGAGACCCCAGATTTTATGAATAAAGATTTAATTTTTCCGAAATATTTTTTTGAATATTATGGTGTGGATTTGAGATAGTGTTATAGTTGTGGGTAGTATTTATAAATTTTGAAAAGTATGCAAGTTGTTGTATAATATTCGACTGGTCGAGGAATATTCTTTTTGTCAGAGAATATTCGTACGATGGTACAATCATTGGTGGACCCAACAACGAAATTATTATCGGATTGAGAAAACGACAAAAATATTTTATGAAAACAACGGCAAAAGTTTTACCGTTAACTGTTGAAACACCAGGTGTTAAAAATACAGTAATACGCGTGGTTGCATAGTAGCACACGGTATTGATTATTGATGCTTACATGATAAGTCACTCAGTTTTATTTTATTGGTATTATTAATGTAATAAAACAGAATACTTTTATAAAGTTATGCTATAAATAGAATATATTATATTTTATTATGCATAGTGTTGTATAGTATCTGCATAGTATTTTGCATAGTAAAATCTTTTTATATAAAATAGAATACTTTTATAAAGTTATTCTATAAATAGAATATATTATATTTTATTATGCATAGTGTTGCATAGTGCCTGCATAGTGTTTTGTATAGTAAAATCTTTTTATATAAAATATAATACTTTTATAAAGTTATATGTTTTATTAGACAATAATTAGAATATATTATATTTTATTATGCATAGTGTTTGCATAGTACCTGCATAGTGTTTGTATAGTAAAATATTTTATAAAGTTATTTGTTTTATTAGATTATAAATAGAATATATTATATTTTATTTAAAAGATTTTGTTTTAAATATGGACCGTCAGATTAAAGTAAATTAATTTGGACCGTTCATGAGTTAGTTACTATGCAGTCTATTTTTCTATAAATAGAAGCTCATTCCATCATTATTTCTTACGAATTCACTGAAACTCTAGAGAGAGAAACTATAGAGAGAAAGAAGAAAAGTGTTCTGCTACTTCACTACTTCTATATCCAGTACTCTTCTTCTTAAGGTAGGGAGTATTATTTTTTTGTATTCATGAAGAGAACTTCTGTTATTCTATTCTTTATTATTCTGTTGGAATAACATGTATAGGCGGGATACCCTATACTTGGTAAAATTCTTCTGTTATTCCATTCTTTATTATTATGTTGGAATAACCTGTCTATGGAAAGTACTGCATACATGGTGAAATTCTTCTAATATTTCGTTCTTTATTATTCTGTCAGAATATGCTATCCGTTTATGCCGGACCTGGTTCTATTATTTATTATTCTGTCAGAATATCCTGTATGTGCATTTACGCCGGACCTGGTTCCATTATTTATTATTCTATCGGAATATCCTGTCTGAGCGTTTATGCCGGACCTGGTTCCATTATTTATTATTCTATTGGGAATAACCTGTCTGTGCAGTCTATCGCACTCATGGTAAATCCTTCTGTTATTCCATTCTTTATTATTCTGTTAAAATAACCTGTTTACGTGGATTACCACATGCATGGTGAATGATCCTTTGTATTCATTCCTTATTAAATTGTGAAAATGATCTGTATACTTGGAATTACCGCATGGCGGGTGAAGATCCATTTGTAGTTTCATATATTCTATTATACTCAGTTGGTTAAAGTTTTGACTTCTATACTCCATGAAATTAGTGGAATATCCTTGATATTTGCGCTTCATCCAGTATCTTTTCATGGAAATATTCTTCTGAGCATTCTTGAATTTTACTCTACATAGCAGTATAATGTTGACAATTTGGACGTTGTTGGTTCCTGGATAAATTAATTCTTGAACTTGTTTTATTGAATTATTATGTCATTGTCATCATCCTCATGTTTATATTATGTTCAAAGTCATCTGTGGCCTGTAGTACATAGATGGACTTGGTATGATTATGACCAGGGATTATTCGGTATAATCATGACCGTAATGTTACAAATGATGTGGAAAAAGTCCTCATTGGCCCATAGTGCATTGATGGACAGTTTTTTGTATGATTATAGCTATGGATTCCTTTCGGTCAAGGGTGCAAAGATGAATTGTTTTATGGCATTATCAGAACCGTTGATGAAAACATGATTATCTTTGTCCCGTAGTGCATGGATAATTTATGGTCGTGATACTAGAGAATATTCTTGGCCTGTAGTGCAGGGATGATTTGATGATGTGGATTATTTATTGAGCTGAGTCACAGCGATAAAAGTGATGAAAAACCTTTTAAGTCATAGAAGATGGTAGATTTTATTCTCTACTTGACTCTTCTAATGGATTGCTTGTTTCGTTGTAGTTAAACTTGATGTTTGTTATATTATATCAGTTTAACACTGTTGAAGGCTAACGATAAATTATTTTGCATTATCTTAGTCATAATATTTCTTACTGGGCTAGTTGAGCTCATCCTTTCTTTCACTGTTATCTTCAGGAAATGAGAACATAGCTGGGACTAGTTGGGGAACAGAGTGATGGTCCTAGATGGTGCATTAGTAGTTCTCACTATTCTGTGAAATAGTGTAATAATAATTGTAATGAGGACTACTTTTGAGTTTGTATACTCTCTAGTAGACAATATTTATATTCAAACTCACAGTTTATGTTTTGTCGTATTGTACACGACAGTTGTATTATTAAGTTGTATTTGAATTCCGTACCATGTATCTGGCGACTCAAGATGGGTGATGTATACCTAATTTTGGGGGCATCACAATACGCATTACATTTCCCTTTCAAAAATCTCTTTCACAAACCCTTAGGTTTTAAGTCCGCAGGCGAAAACTTTGTTTGTCATAACGGAAATATTATTGGATATTCCATAATATCTTCATATTCTATCATTACGCGTTTCTCGGAATTTCAAACCTAAGCTCCGAACGAAATCGGATGAATAGTGTTTTTACGGGAAAATTCTCAGAAAATATTCTTTTTCGTCTTGATAATTCAAAACAACTAATCCTAGCACATAGTCAGATTACTAACCACGTTCACACATTCTAGGTCATAGAATGACCTACAAACACCTTACTCAAATAATTAATCAATTAAATTCATTTAATTCACATAATCAAATAAAAATTTAATTCATTAAAAATTCGAATTCTCGGGCGTTACACAAACACACAGACAGACACACATATATATATAGGGGCAGATCAATGTCACTAAGTTTTTTACACAATTTTTTGACTCTTAGATTTGAACACTCTTAATGGCTAAGATTAAAGCTGATTTTTAATTTATAACTAAATAAAAATAAAAACAAAACCTGGAGCTTTTCATTTTTATCTTTTTCACGTCTAAAACTTCGACCTAGAGCTGTCAAACTATCAGATATAGGAAGTCCAAGATGTATCATCCAACTCTCACCTATATCTAGTATGTTACCATAATCTTTATTTTTTTTATTTAGTTATAAATTAAAAATCAGCTTTAATCTTAGCCATTAAGAGTGTTCAAATCCAAGAGTCAAAAATTATGTAAAAAACTTAGGGTGTGTTTGATTAGCTCTTAACTGGAGTGCCTCTAATTCGGGGTCAGAGGCAAAACATGTTTCATAAAAAAAATTGCCTCTTAGTGCCTCTTAATAGGTTAGACACAAAATTAAAGCTTAACCATTTAGAGGCACATCTGAATGAGTTTATATTTTTTTGGACAAAAATATCATCTTCAATATTATTAATTTCCTTTTGTATCCATTATAACCCTCTTCCTCTCTCTCTCTCTCTCTCTTTCCACTTTACAATCCAAGCTTCCGGCGACTTTCAATCTTCAAAACTCCCCCACAATTCCAAGCCTCCTCCTTTTTCTATTTTCCGGTGACCTCCTTTTTCTATTTTTCGGCGTCTTTCACCCTTCACAACTCTCTTTTTCTCCTTTTCTGTGTTTGTATATTTTTGTGGGTGTAGGTGATGATGGGTTGTGCTCACAGCAGGTGTTCGCATACTTCTCATATCACATACATCATCATTACCAGCTTTTTCCGTCACAAACTTTAGAATTACAAACCAAAAAAACCAACTCAATATTTTATACCTATATATCATACATATTATTCCATCAGGTTTTTAAAATCAGAACCGTCTGAATTTCTTAATCCCTCTTCTTGAAAACTTACCCATGACTGACTGAAACCCATCTCTAGAGGAAATTATATATATTGTTGTTGCTACTTTTGCTTTCTATGGCGGGTCGGAGATTTCTTTACAGTGGTGCGAATGGATCGAATTTGAGTAGTGTTCTGCTTCTTAATTCTTCTGATTTCTTTACAAGAATGTTTGATGAATGTTTAATTATAGTTTTTTAATAAAGAAATTGGAATGCATTTCGAGCTATTTATGAATAACCATTGTGTTTAGCAATTTTGTAGTTTATATACTTTTTTCTTTTGTTCAGAGGGTTAAAATGGTAAAATATTGTTATTCAGACATTTTGAAAAAAAAAATATCAAACAACATTTTTTCATTCAGATACAATTGTATTCAGATGATCTATATTATTCAAACGTCTAAATTGTTCAGGTCTTAACACTCAGGTTTATCAAACATCACCTTATATATATATATATATATATAATAAAAATATATATAATACCAATTAATATATATAATATTATATATATAATCAAAAAAAGTATAATACATATTAATATTATAATACTTTATTATATATATAATATATATATATAATATATATATATATATAATTATAATACATAATAATATATATCTAATATATAATATATATATATTGTATATATATAATATTATATATATTAATTGGTATTATATATATTTTGTATTATATTATATTATAAGTAGAATATAAATATATATATATATATATATATATATATATATATATGTGTGTATGTATGTATGTATGTATGTATTTATTATAGAGATGAGAATCAATTATGATTTTTCCTCACGATTTCATTAAACAAAATAGAGTATATATACACAGAGGGATAACAAGATCACTTCTAAATACAAGAGGAAGTCCTAATCTAAAGGAATACTCAGCTACTCTGCTATATATATACAAGTAAATATTTGAATTTGAATAAAGATCTGATAACAAATCTTTGTTACATGTTGATATGCCCCCTCAAGATAGGCCACGTGTAGAGAGGCCAATCTTTTCTCGTAATTTTTGAAATTGAGAATGAGGCAGAGGTTTTGTTAGAAGATCAACAAGATGGTCTGCAAATGAAACATGAGTCACACGAAGAGCACCAGATTGAAACTTGATCACGAAGGAAGTGATAATCAACTGCCACATGCTTCATTCGAGAATGGAAGACGAGATTTGAACTTAACTGTGTTGCACGTACGTTGTCGCAGTAGACAACTGGGGGGCTGACCAGATTGATGCAAAGTTTAGAGAGCAAAGAGCGAACCCAGCAAAGTTAAGCAGCAGTAGCAGCAACTGAGCGATATTCAACCTCAGTAGAAGAACGAGCCGCAGTTTTCTGCTTTTTAGAGCTCCAGGAAATGAGATTGTTGCCTAAGTAAACAAGGTAATCACCAGTTGAAGAGTAGTCATCCTTGTTACCTGCCCAGTCAGCATCGGAGAAGCCATGTATCGAATCGGAGAAATCATGAAGGGATAGTGGTGAGTTACAATGAAGAAGAAGGTCATCATTTAAGGTGCCACTGAGGTAACGCAAAATTCTTTTAACCAGAGTCCAATGTTCATCTGTTGGTTGATGCATAAACTGAGACATTTTTTTTACAACAAATGAAATTTCTGGACGAAAGAGAGACAAGTATTGAATGTAAGACCCCAACTTAGTATAAATGAAATTGAATTTCTCTATTTATTATTTTGAAATAGTAAGGGTTGAATTGATTAATGTGGTTAGTTATGGGTAAAATGAGCAAATATTTTAAATAAGCAAGTGGTTATAAAATATTTATTTTTATCAAAGAATATTCGTTTGATCGTGGAATATTCTTCCTGTCGGGGAATATTCATACGACGGCGCAGTCTTTTGTGGGCCCCATAACGGAAAGCGATTGGATGAAGAAAATGACAAGTATAAGTTGTTTATAAATAATGGCGTAGTTAACTTGTTACCATTAATACTGTTGGAATACCTGGTGGTTAAAACACAGTAATATGCGTTGTTGCACAGTAGCACACGGTATTGCACCAATTATTAATTCTTACGTAAGAAGGCACTACTCAATAATTGTTACAGTCATTAATGTTCAATATTTTATTTTATTGATTCAATAATTACTACGTTGATATTATATATTACTATTATTTCAATAATTGTCACTACATAGTATTATTCATTATCGAAGCAATAATTCATATTATCTGAATAATATTATTAGATAACATTATTGGCAATGTCTAGAAAGTTCTGTCTAATGAGAGGTTTGATCACCTAATTGCGCGCCAGTAAGGAGAGATCCTTATTGGAAAGCCCCCTATTTCCTGGGAACGGCCTGCTTGCCAGTACTGTGATTCTGTAATATTATTTGTGAATAATTAATTATTGATTTATATGATAAGGAAAATATTTATTTTATGTGGATATAGATGGAGAACATTTTTTTAATGTGACAATTGTTGAAAATTGATATTTTATCTTTTTCGATAAAATAATTCATTTAAATATATTATTATATTTTAATAATATAATAATGGTGATATTTTTACAATGAATGTGGGATATATGAGTATACGAGGAGGAAGAGTATTTTTGTTACAATAAATGTTAAAAACATGTTTTTCATGTTGGTGGACCCATTTCTTGACTAAAATTTGATTATAGCCTGTAAAATCGTCCGTATGTGAATATCGGTCATTTTTTGTTTGGACTTTGGAAAAACTTTCTTCTGTAAAGTTGTAGATAATTGAATTTACTATGGAAAAGACATAAGGTTCAAATTTTTCTGACAAAAGGGCTATCTATTATGAATTATTGAAGTTCTGAAATTCCAGAATAATTAATTTTTGAAGTTTTAAATATTTTTAATAAGAAAAACGTTTTTTGATTTAGGTGAGGTGGGTCACTCTTGGTGGCTGATGTTTTTGAATTAGATTATGTGTGCATAAGAATTTAATAAATATATATTAATATTTTATTAAATTTTCTGCTTAGGTGTTCTAAGCATTTTTCTATAAATAGGATGCTTAGGTTAGAATTGAAAAACACACCAGAAACTTAAGTTTTCTATATATATATTATCGAGTGTATCCTTGTGAGTATTTTAAGACTTTGAGTGTTGCTATACGGTGCAAGTTCCCTTAAGCTCTAATCCAGTATTCCAGTTAAAAGTACTATTTTTTTGAGGTAAGGGATATTATTTTTTTTTTAAAAATGATATTATTCCTTTCAATATCATTATGCCAGAATATTGGTAAGATTTTTCTTGTGAAATTCTTGTCTTTTAGTGTCGGGGTTACTATTCACGTATATGGCACTATTCACATATACGGCACTATTCACTAAAAAATTAAATTTTTATTTTTCCTCCAAAATATCTATTATGGATACTAGCTTTGATTGTATCCATATTTTGATCATTCTTAAATTTTACTCCACTATGATTACTTATTTGGTATTTTTGGACATGGATAAACCGAAATATGAATCCTTAATATTTGTTATTTTATTTCACTGGATTCGTTTCCTTTAAAATATTTTTCATCATCCTCAGTCCTAAATGATGATATTACTGAATATCTTTAGCATGTAGTGCAAAGATGAAAGATTTTTGATGAATATCTTTGGCCCATAGTGCAAAGATGAACAGGTGTTTAGATGAACATGACCAACTAATGAATATCTTTGGTCTGTAGTGCAAAGATGAATATTTGATTCCAGATATATATTGATTGATGTTACAGGGATAAAATATCGACGATGAACTTTTAAATTCATATATAGAAGATAGTAGATTTCATTCTTTACTTAGCTCTTCTAATGAATAATGAATTATTATTTCCGCTGCGAATATTGATTTAAAACTAGTTGTCTATTGTATTCTATTAGATTTTTTCCTGTTGAGGACTAACGATAATTTGTTTTATGTTATCTTAGTCATAATGTTCTTTACTGGGCTAGTTGAGCTCACCCTTTTCCTTTTTGTTTTATTTTTCTTCTTAGGAGGCGAGAATGTAGCGAGTACTAGTCGGAGTGTGGAATGATGGTTCTAGAAGTTATTTAGTAGTCCTCACTATTTTTATAAAATAGTGTATCAATAATTGTAATGAGGACTTATTTGAGTGTGGATATTGTCTAGATGACAATATTTGCATTTAAACTCACAGTTTAAGTGTTGTCGTATTTTGTTCGACAGTTGTATTAATAAAGTTGTAGTTGTTTCTGTACCATGTATTTTGACGACTCAGAATGGGTGTTGTGTACCTATTTTGGGGGCGTCACATTGAAGGCTACCCACTACAGTTGTATATTATGTGGGGTCAGAGAGAGGTGATCCAGATGATAACTTGATGGATGACGAGTTGGTTGGTAAAAGTGTTTGAACTGGTTTGGCAGCTTGCATATTAGTTCTAGTGAGCAGATCCTTTATATATCGCCTTTGTGAGAGTAGTAGTCCATGACGATGAGGAACAACTTCGACACCAAGAAAATATGATAGAGGACCCAGATCTTTGAGAGAGAAACGTTGAGCTAGACACGCAACAACTTGGGATACAAGATTGTTACTATTCCCAATGATTATAATGTCATCAACGTATACTAGTAGATAGAGGAGGTTGGTTCCAACATTTAGAATAAACAAAGAAGTGTCAGATTGAGAGTTCTTGAACCTAGAATCTACAAGAAATTGGCGCAATTCATGATACCATGTAGATATGAGAATCAATTATGATTTTCCTCACAGTTTCATTAAACAAAATAGAGTATATATACACATAGGGATAACAAGATCACTTTTAAATACAAGAGGAAGTCCTAGTCTAATGGAAGACTCAGCTATTCTGCTATATGCAAGTAAATATTTGAATTTGAATAAAGAACTGTATTTATATGGGTTAGGGAATTTTTGTACAATATTTTTTTCTCATTCCTTTATTCTTTGGAATCGGAATTTCTTATGAGGGTAAGGAATCACGATTCTAATATATAAAGAAAACGCAATTACGTCGAAATGATCACTTCGATCAAACTTAACATACCAAACGTGAAAAAGGAATACTTGATCGAAATGGCTATTACTTTTCGGCCTCAATTCCTTCAAACCAAATGGCTCATTACTCTTTAAGCTAAGGATTATGTCACATAAAATATATAATATTGTTGCTGGAAAGCTACATATACAGGCTGTTAGCAAAATCACCTTCTGACTTCTCTTGCTTCTTCACAACTACTTGTTTTTCCAAAAATATTTTAAATACCTCAAATAAGAGAGTTCAAAATAAATACCCCTTTTGGTCGGTATAAATGCTAAAAAAAATTTGAACAATTTATACATTTCTATGTTAAAAATTGACGGAATTAGTGTCTATCCTTCCCTTGACATGTCAAGAATTAAGCGTCTTACCTTTTATTTCTACCGTCATTATACATGACACTTTTTTTGTAAAAATATTAAAAAATATTATGAAAATATCAGTCTCTTTTATTTATTGTGATGATTTTTATTGCATTAAAAGATAATCAGACACATGTTTATACAATTAAAGAAAAATAAAAAGTCCGGCTATATTTCAAAAAATTTGTACAATTACGACATATGGATAGGATTATAAATTGACCCACTGTATTATATTAAGAAAATTATCACTAATGGTTATATACGTAATTCATATAAAAAAAGTCGATACATATAGTTGTAAAAATTTTATTTTTTGAATAAAAATAGAAGAGAGAATTGTAATAAATTTTCATTTTACTCACGGTGGACCTCACATAAGTACACTAACGATTCTTTTTTTTTAAAAAAAAAAACTAATGGACTCTATTTAAGTACTTTAATTTCGAAGATAAAATAGATTTTATATACTACTAGATACAAACTCCTGCGTTGCGGCAGGATTATTCAAATTTTTAATAATAAATATGTGAGTACAATTAATAAATTAAAATATAATAAAAATAGTATATTATTGTGCGATGATCAAATAGTATAATTGAATTAGAGATTAGTCAAAAAAAAAGGCCATAACACATTTAAAACGAATAAGTCTAAAAGAGTAAATTTGTGCTAAATAAAGGCAACAATTAAAAAGTAGATTTGTAGACAAGACTCGGGAGTGTGGATTAGAACCAAAACTCTACATGCCATACCAATAAAATACCTCATGTCCTAGTCATTTACATGCATACTTACATGTTTGTGTTTATTTATAATATTAACAAAACCAAAATAAGACTTAAAATGAAGATACTAAATAATCAAATTAAGAAATAAACCCAGTTCCTTACTGTTGATATAAGAAACGTGAATAGCTCTAATCTAAACACAAACTTTCGAATCGAAAACCCACCAAAATTTTCAATTAAACATGATTGACACCACAAATATCAGATCAATCAAATCAATTGCAAACATTATTCCGCATATCAGCAACTAAATGCAAATGCAATAATCTCAAATTTTAGCACATAATATCTAAAAATTTAGAAAATAGACAGACCAATGAAATAATTCCACCCGCTTCTGGGTTATGTTTCACACTCCTGCATATAGTTGTAACCTGTAAGTAATAATGTGTGTATATAATGGCTCTTCCATCGTGCGAAACGTGAATGACATAAGAAGAAGAAAGACATAGAGACAAAACGGAAAAGAAGATGAAAATTGATCGTGAAAGAAGAAGAAGTCATGGTTGCTATTCACTTATGAGAATAAATAATTAGCTTGATTAATATACGTATATATATGTATGTATATGCATGGAAGATTAGGTCAGGTGATCATTAACATTATTTCAAACTCTAATGCAGTTAGGAAGTTTTATCCATATACAATTGTGCTCATTAGTTGTTGAAGAGATTAAATTCTACTTGGTTTGTTATTATTTATCCATAATTTAAAAAAGAATTTGATATAATTAAGATAATTGGTTTGTTATTATATATCCATAATTTAAAAAAAAGGATAAGATATAATTAAGATAATTGATTTCTTATTATTTTTTCATAATTTAAAAAAGGATAGGATATACTTAAGATAATTGAGACATAATTAAAATTATTTAAGATGGACAAGTGTTGAATTTGTAGAAGGACATTTGTCAATATATGGTGTCATGTACTGTGATTTAGTATTGCTATTCACTTATGAGAATAAATAATTAGCTTGATTAATATACGTATATATATGTATGTATATGCATGGAAGATTAGGTCATGAGATCATTAACATTATTTTAAACTCTAATTCAGTTAGGAAGTTTTATCCATATACAATTGTGCTCATTAGTTGTTGAAGAGATTAAATTCTACTTGGTTTGTTATTATTTATCCATAATTTAAAAAAGGATATGATATAATTAAGATAATTGGTTTGTTATTATTTATCCATAATTTAAAAAAGGATAGGATATAATTAAGATAATTGGTTTCTTATTATTTTTTGATAATTTAAAAAAGGATAGGATATAATTAAGATAATTGAGACATAATTAAAATTATTTAAGACGGACAAGTGTTAAATTTGTAGAAGGACATTTGTCAATATATAGTGTAAGACCCCGAATTTTATGAAATAAAAGTATTCAATTTCTCTTATAATTACTATTCAGTAAATGGTTAAATTGATAAAAGTTAAAGTTAAGGGTGATATATGAATTTTTTTTCAAAATACACAAGTAGTTATAAAAATATTCATTGTTGTCGGGGAATATTCGTTTTGTCGTGGAATATTCTTTTTGTCGAGAAATATTTGTACGACGGCTCAGCCATTTGTGGGCCCCATAATAGAATAACTGTCGGATGAAGAAAATGACAAAATTAAGTTTTTATAAATAACGACGTAATCGTTACCGTTAACACTGTTAGAATATCCGGTGGTTAAAATACAGTAATACGCGTGTTTACACAGTAGCACACTGTTTTACATAGTATTTTTGAATTATTGATCCTTACATAAGAAGGCACTACTCAATAATTTTTACAGTAATTACTGTTCAATATTTTATTTTATTGATTCAATAATTGCTGCGTTGATATTTTATATTATTGTTGTTTCAATAATTATCACTGCACAATATTTCTCATTATCAGATCAATAATTCATAATATTTGAATAATAGTATTAGATATCATTATTGGCAATGTCTAGAAAGTTCTGTCAAGGAGAGGTTTGGTCACCTAATTGCGCGCCAGTAAAGAGAAATTTTTATTGGAAAGCCCCCTCTTTCCTGGGAACGGCCTGGTTGTCATAATTGTGATTCTGTAATATTATTTGTGAATAATTAATTATTAATTTATATGATAAGAAAATATTTATTTGATGTGGATATAAATGATGGATTTATTTATGTGGTTATAAATGAAGGAATTAATGTTGAGGTATTTTATTAGTATTTTTGTCGGAATGAAGGTATTAAAAATTAAACAGTATTTTTGAGATATATTGCGTGAGTTATATTTTTAATCCGACCGTTGGATCGTTGTAATTTTTGGATATATTATACATATATAAGTTGAGTATATGTCCACTAATTTTGAACCGTTAAAAAAGAACGTATGATTTGTTATGAATTTTAAGAGGTGAATGGTTCAGAAATTGTTGAAGTATCCGAATTTAGCATTTTAGTGGAAAATTCTAGAATTGAGTGGACCCCACTAGTGGTTGGTGAAGAAATGTGCTGAATTTTATTTCAAATGTGGTGGGTAGGAATAGTAACAGGTAAAGCGATCAGGTTGCAGGTCAAGTCTGCTAAAAATTTTCTATACATAGAGGACTAAGTTAGAATTAAAAATCACATCAGAAACAAGTTTTCTTTCTCTCTATATTATCAAGCATATTTTTGAGAGTATTTAGATACTTTGAGAGTTGCTATTTAGTAGAAGTTTTCTTCGGTTTTTCATCCGATATTCCAGTCAGAAGTACTGCTCTTTTGAGGTAAGGAATTTTAAGGGTTATTATATATTTCAGTTCGTACTTCTTCTGACCTTTAGAAAATTCAGGAAAAATTTGAATTGATATGTTGATGAGTTTTATTGATTGTGTCCAAAAATGATGATTTTTGGATGTATAGATTAAGAGTTATGAATTTTATGAGAAAAGACTATTTTAAAAGTAACCACTTATAACTCTTTATGGTTAACTCCAAAATTGATGAAATTTTTATTGGGAGTACATCTATATAATATCAGTGTACTATGTGAATTTTAGATTTTTTGGATAAAAGTACAATTTATGATAAATGTCTAAATATTCGGCAATTTTGGCCATATGAAAAATAGTAAATGAATTTTAAAAATTCTAAGAAAAATATATGTTCAATATGAGACTATATTTTGCTAAATCCCAGAAAAAAAATATTTTTGGAACTGATTTGGTATTTTTCATGAAAATGGACTAATTATGAAAAAATGAGTTAAATATGTTATATGAAGGAAGAAAATTGGAAAATATGATTTTATGGCTTAAGAATTATATATGTGGTATATGCAGAATTTTGATGAGGGTTTTGGTTATCGGTGATGAAATCTTATAATTTTGGCTTTTTATGATGATTAAATGCATTATTTAGTAAAGTGTAAACAATTAAAATAAATTGTTTATAAGTTTAAGAAATGTTATTCTTTCAATATCATTATACCGAAATATTGGTATGGATTTTATTGTGGAATTTTTACCTTTTTGTGTCAGGGTTACTATTCATGAGTTACTATTCACGAGTTACTATTCATGAGTTACTATTCACGAGTTACTATTCACGGGTACTATTCACTACAAAATTAGTTTCTTTTTCTAACCAAATTATAGTTAATTTATGAATATTACTCTAGAGATTAAAACTATATATTGATTATATTGATTTTATTATCATATATAATATTTTTATAACCCTGATGTTGAAATTCTCTTTCACTGGAGTGTAAAGATGAGTATATTATTAGTATGATCATGACTAGGGTTCTCTTTGGCCAGTAGTGAAAAGTTGAATTGTGACTGGTATGATCATGATCATTGAATTTATAATTGAATATCTTTAGCTTAAGTGCAAAGGTGAATTGATCAACATGGTTATAATTATTATTTATATAAATTCTGAAATGATTATATACTTTTTTGAGATATTAATATATTTGGCCTGTAATGCAAATATGAACTGTTGATGAATATATTTGGCTTGTAGTGCAAATATGAACTGTTGAGAAATATCTTTGGCCTGTAGTGCAAAGATAAATTATTGATGAATATCTTTGGCCAGTAGTGCAAAGATGAACTGTTAATGAATATCTTTGGCCCGTAGTGCAAAGATGACCTGTTGTTAAATATCTTTGGCCAGTGGTGTGAAGATGAACTGTGGATGAATATCTTTGACCCGTAGTGCAAAGATGAATTTATTAGTATGATTATGAACAGGAACTGTGATTTGGTATAACCATGATCTTTGATGTTTCAGGTAAAGACATGTGATGAAAATTATATTCGTCATGGGTACGAAGAGGAATTTAGAATCACAATTACGATTATGAGATATTCATATAATTATGGAAAGAAACTGTTGATTGATGTTACAGGGATAAAATATTATTGGTGGACTTTTAATATGAATAAGATAATAGACTGTATTGTCTATTTAACTCTTCTAATGGATTGCTCGTTCCGCTGCAACTATGGTTGAAATTTTTATCATCTACCATATGTTCTAAATCTCTGATTTGTTATTGATGAAGGCTATTGATAATTTAATTATCTTTAGTCATGATATTCTTTACTGAGCTAGTTGTGCTCACCCTTTTGCTTCACAATTCCTTTCAGGTAATAAAAGTGTAGCTGGGTCGAGCGGGAGTAACAAGGGAATATAACGGTGGTCTCTAGCTGTGGAGTTCTCCCTAAACAGTATAGACAAGTGTGTTGTATACATCTTTTAATAGTTATATTTGGTGAATCATATATAGGGAGAGGCGAACCCAACGTTGGAAGGGTGTTTTGCCACTATCATACAAAATGTCTAATGGCATACAACCTCGTGTCATCATAAGACAGGGTTGTGCTCATCCACTTGCTGAGTATATTTACGAGCACTACCTATATAATCTTGGTGTTTGTTTGAAGTATATAATTCTCAATTTGAGATAGTGGAGATAATGATAAGTCAAGAAAAGACTCACCATTGGGAAGAATATGATATTAATCTTCTATTTTTTTTCTTTGGGGTCTATTGGGTCAACCAAGGATAATTCTGTGTCCATATGATATCTATCATAACCTAGAAGCATGGCCTCCCATGTACGAAGGTTTCCTTGAGCACTTTCCAAAGATTCTAATTTTTAAAACAGTTTTTGACTATACATTTATGTAAGGTGTCATTGTGACAATCCAAGGTTGGGATGAGAGTCATAGTTGGTATATATATTTGTATCCAAACTCACAGTATATGTGTTGTTGTATTTTGCACGACAATTATTTTAATAAAGTTGTAGTTATTTTCTATACCATATATTTGGCGACTCAGAATGGGTTGGATGGAATGGACCTATTTTGGGGTTGTCACATATAGTGTCATGTATTGTGATTTAGTATATACTAGATACAAACCCCCGCGTTGCGGCGAGATTATTCAAATTTTTAATAATAAATGTGTGCGTATAATTAATAAATTAAAATATAATAAGAAAATAGTATATTATTGTGCAATGATAAAATTTTACACAGAAAAACAAATGAATTTACATTATAGAGGGTAGTGGTGAGGGTTTACTGGTTTGTGCATTACACTCTAAGTATATGACTATTGATTTTAAGCTCGTGGCAAATTAAGTGACCTCAACTTGTGGACAAATTATTTTTTCTACTCTTCTTTTTTTCTATTTTTTTTAAATTTTTCTTGACCAAAGTGTAGCCAACTGATTTATTTTCCCTGTCCTTTACTACTTTTGTATTTTGTTTACTGTAAAGAAAGGGTTACCTCAACTTAACTTTTTACAATCCATAACAAAAAGAGAAGAAAAGGGTATAAATATATAAATTACTCAATGACCGACATGAACTTAAAAGATTAGTGGCTTAGCTGTTAACCCTATGTTAATAAAAAACCCTGAAAAACACCCATAGCTGATGAAAACTGCAACAATGATGCTAGAAATTGCTAGTATAGAAGCAGTTATGCACCATTACTGACTAATCTCTCATCACCTCATGTCCTCATCATTTACATGCATACTTACATGTTTGTGTCTATTTATAATATTAACACAATTAAAATACAGACTTAAAATGAAGATACTAAATAATCAAATTAAGAAATAAACCCAGTTCCATACTGTTGATATAAGAAACATGAATAGCTCTTATCTAAACACAAACTTTCCAATCGAAAACCCACCAAAATTTTCAATTAAACACGATCGACAACATAAATATCAGATCAATCAAATCATTTGCAAACATTATTCCACATATCAGCAACTAAATACAAATTCAATAATCTCAAATTTTAGCACATAATATCTAAAAATTTAGAAAATAGGCAAACCAATGATATTCAACCCGCTTCTGGGTTATGTTTCACACTCCTACATATAGCTGTAACCTGTAAGTAATAATATGTGTATATAATAGCTCTCATTTTGTTAGTTCTCGGGTAATGAATTGAACCAGACAATATTAGTTTCCGTTCACCATCAATATGGTGATGGCTCTTCCATCGTTCAAAACGTGAATGACATAAGTAGAAGAAAGACAGAGAGACAAAATGAAAAAGAAGAGGAAAATTGTGACGCCCCCAAAATAGGTCCATTCCATCCAACCCATTCTGAGTCGTCAATTACATGGTACAGAAATAACTACAACTTTATTATTACATTATAACATACAAACTGTGAGTTTAAATACAGATATTGCCATCTAGACAATATCCACATACAAATAAATCCCCATCATAATTATTGATACATTATTTTACAAAAATGGTGAGGACTACTAAACAACTCTCTCTAGAACCATCATTACATCCCTCGACTCGTACTCGCTACATTCTCGTCTCCTGAGAAGAAAAATAGAACAACAAGAAAAAGGGTGAGCTCAACTAGCCCAGTAAAGAATATTATGACTAAGATAATGTACAACAAATTATCCTTAGTCTTCAACAGGGAAAAATCTGATAGAATACAATAGACAACAAGTTTTAGATCAATAACTGCAGTAGAAACAATAATTCATTAGAGGAGTTAAGTAGAGAATGAAATCTACTAACATCTATGAATTTAAAAGTCCATCATCAATATTTTATCCCTGTAACATCAATCAATATATATCTCAAATCAAATCAAATATTCATCTTTGCACTACACACCAAAGATATTCATCAGTTAGTCATGTTCATCTAAACACCTGTTCATCTTTGCACTACGGGCCAAAGATATTCATCAAGAAATCATTCATCTTTGCACTACAGGCCAAAGATATTCAGTAACACCATCATTTAGGACTGAGGATGATGAAACATATTTTAAAGGAAACGAATCCAGTGAAACAAAATAACAAGTATTAAGGATTCGTACTTTAAACAATCCGAGTTCAAAAATACTTCATAAATAATCATACTGAAGTAAAATTCAAGAATGATCAAAACATGAATACAATCAAAGCTAGTATCCAGAATAGATATTTTGGACAAAAAGAAGAAATTTCATTTTTTTTGTGAATAGTATCGTATTCGTGAATAGTGCCGTATACGTGAATAGTAACTCCGACACCAAAAGATAGAAATTTCACAAAAAAACATCATCACGCTTCGTGAATAGTACTCGTGAATAGTAACTTAAGAATAGTAACTCGTGAATAGTAACTCATGAATAGTAACTCCGACATGAAAAAGTTCCAAATTTGATAAAAAGTTCCAACCAATATTTCAGCATAATGATATTGAATAAATAATATCATTTTAGAAGAAAATAACACCCCTTACCTCGAAAGACAGTACTTCTAGTTGAAACACCGGATATAGGGTATGATTTAAACTAGCACCGTATAGTAATACTCAAAGTATACTCAAAATACTCACAAGAATACACTCGATAATATATAGAGAGAAAATTTTAGTTTCTGGTGTGATTTTCAATTCTAACCTAAACACCCTATTTATAGGAAATTGCTTAGAACACCAAAGCAGAAAATTTAATATAATATTAATATATTTAATAAATTCTTTACGCCCATCTAGACAATCTGATCTTAGCCATCAACACGTGATAAATGAGGGAACCAAATGAAAAAAACGTTTTTGTAAATAAAAATATTTTAAACTTCCAAAAATCAATTATTTCGAAGCTTCGGAACTTCAATAATTCATAATAAATAGCCCCTTTGCCAGAAAATTTGAATCTCGCGAGTTTTTATAGGAAATTCCATTATCTACAACTTTGCAGAATGAAGTTTTTCCAAATTTCAAACAGAAATTGACCGAAATCCATAAACGGACAATTTTACATGCTATAATCAAATTTTCAGTCAAGAAATAGGTATACCGACACACAAAATCTGTTTTTAATATTTATTGCAACAAAAATACTCTTTCTCCTCATAAACTCATATATCCCACATTCATTATAAAAATATCACCATTATTATATTATTAAAAATATAATAATATATTTAAATGAATTATTTTATCAGAAAAAGATAAAATATTAATTTTCAACAATTGTCGCATTAAAAATTTTCTCCATCTATATCCACATAAAATCAGTATTGTTTTTATCATATAAATCAATAATTAATTATTCACAAATAATATTACAGAATCACAATACTGACAACCAGGCCGTTCCCATGATAGAGGGGGCTTTCCAATAAAGATTTCTCCTTACTGGCGCGCAATTAGGTGACCAAACCTCTCCTTAGACAGAACTTTCTAGACATTTCCAATAATGTTATCTAATAATATTATTCAGATAATATGAATTATTGCTTCGATAATGAAAAATACTGTGTAGTGACAATTATTTAAACAATAGTAATATAAAATATCAATGCAGTAATTATTGAATCAATAATATAAAATACTGAACAGTAATTACTGTAACAATTATTGAGTAGTGCCTTCTTACGTAAGAATCAATAATTGGTGCAATACTATGTGCTACTGTGCAACAACGCGTATTACTGTGTTTTAATCACCGGGTATTCCAACAGTATTAACGGTAACAACTACGCCGTTTTTTATAAACAACTTATACTTGTCGTTTTCTTCATCCAATCGCTTTCCGTTATGGGGCCCACAAAAGACTGCGCCGCCGTACGAATATTCCCTGACAGCAAGAATATTCCACGACCAAACGAATATTCCCCGACAACAATGAATATTTTATAACCACCTGCTTATTTAAAATATTTGCGCATTTTACCCATAACTAACAACATTAATCAAATTCACCCTTACTATTTCAAATAAATAAATAAATTAAATAAAGGAAATTCCTTTTTATTTAAAAATTTTCGGGATCTTACAACCTCCCCTCCTTGTGAAATTTCGTCCTCGAAATTGACGTACGTAACTGGTGTTTCGAAAAGGTAAAGATACCTCGCTTTCATTTCCGTTTCCAACTCCAAGGTCATTTCCTCTATAGCATGATTCCTCCACAAAACTTTAACTTGTTGTATGACCTTCGTGCGTAGGACATGCTCCTTCCCATCCAACATCTTGACAGGTACCTCCTCATACGTTAAGTCTTCGGCTATTTCGTCCGGTTCTAACTCAATAACATGGTTCGAGTCGTCCACATCGGTACATAAAAAAACGTTATAAACACGCGACATACTTGGCGATAAAATAAGTCTATAGGCCACAGTTCCTATTCGATCGAGGATTTCAAATGGACTAATAAATCGAAGGTTTGAGATTTCCTTACATCATTGATTCTCGCTTTTGAAATAACAACTTCTTGCATCTCTTTCTTCAAATTCATCAGCTCCAGTGTGTAGCTTGAACAACTTTAACTTTATCGATTAAAGTCGATTATACTCGTATATCATCACGTGGGTACCTAGAGTTTTCATCTCCATCTCTATTATTTGTAAATTATACGAAATGAGTCTTTGACAATATCATACTCGTACTTGTATACGATCTTCTACTCAACATGTCAGCTACCACGTTCGCTTTTCTAAGACGGTATGGTCAGAACATGTGCCGAAATGAGTCTCCTCTTGAGTTCTTCGAAGCTCTTCCCACATTCCTTGCTCCATTTGAATTTTGTATCTCTACGAGTCAGCTGCGTTAATGGAGTAGCGATTCGAGAATATCCTTCAACGAATCTCCGATAATAACCAACTAAGCCTAGAAAGCTACGTATTTCGATTACTGACTTAGGTTGCTCTCAACTGTGACTCATATCCCAATCTTGGATAGCGCGTCACAATAACACCTATCAGTTTACTACCGTACGAATATGGCGTCCCCTATGGAGAGTCTGGCTTCTGTGTATTCCACAAAGGAAGTCACCAGATAAAGGCTCGGGTATCAACTTCTACAGTTGGGTTTTTAACTCCTGAAGTTCAATAGGAGCCATTCGATATGAGATTTTAGAAATGGGTTTTGTACCGGATTCAAAGTCGATACAAAATTTAATATCACGCTCTGGGAGTAAGCCAAGAAATTCTTTAGGAAATACATCAGGAAATTTACTAACAACAGAAATATCATTCAAATCTGACGTATTTTTGTTCAAGTCCATAACATGACTAAGAAAGCTTGACATTCGTTTTTCAATAAACAAATGGCTTTATAATTTAATATGAAAGAGTTTGACTTCAATGGTTTGGTTGCTTGAATTCAAATAACAGGTTGCTTAGGAATATGAAAACTAACAACCTTACGAAAGCAATTAATTTTGGCATGATGAGTAGTTAACCAATCAATCCCCAAAATTACATCAAAAGCAAGTATCTTTAAAGAGATAAGATCAACAGGTAATGTGATGGTGCCAACTTGAATCAAGCAAGATTTCTAAACAACTGATGTAATGAAAGTTTCTCCTAACGGAGTCTCCATAGATAGGTCAAAGTCTAATTTCTCCGTAGTCAAGTTCAAACGTTGAGCGTAAGCAAGAGAGATAAAAGAATGGGTAGAACCGGTATCTAGTAAGGTATAAACTTCGCAAGAATTATAATTAACTAACCCGTGCTAACTTCGTTTGGGTTCCTCGAATTTGGACCGGTCACGACAAACGCTCTTCCAGGAACCGTTGACTTTGACTTTTCTGGGACAGCCTTTTGAATCACCGTCCTCGCTAGAATTGGTTTCGCTACCGTACAATCTCGAGCGATATGTCCTTCCTTTCCACAATTATAGCATACCTTGAACTGCTGTGGGCAGTTTGGGCTGATATGTCCCTCTTTCCCGCATTTGTAACATAGGACCGGTGGTCTTTGTCCTCCCTTGAAACCAGTTGCTGCTGGTGCTGACGTCTTCACATGGTCGTTGTTGAATCTCCTCTTTTTAAAATCCCCTCCTGACTCGCTTCTTCTATTTTCATGGCCGTGATTACCACCAGAGTGGTTACCACCTTTGTCCGTATTCTTCTTTCTTCGCAGGTTATAGTTGTTCTGATGACTGCTGTCACCAGTATGATCCTGGTTATGGTCCCTCGGTTGAACGTACTCGTTATCTCGCTCTAACAATTGAGCCCTGTTGACAACATCTGAATAGAGAGAAAATTTATGAGAAATGAGATACTGGCATATGTCAGGTTTCAAACCTCTCAAAAACATCCGCGTCATACGTTCCTTATTCTCCACCAAATGAGGTGCAAACCTGGATAACTCTGCGAACTTTGCCTCGTACTGAGATACCGTCATGTTGTTCTGTTCTAGTCTAATAAACTCTACCTCCTTCATATTGCAAATAATTTCAGGAAAGTATTTTTCATTGAAAAGTTTCTGAAACGTTTCCCAAGACATGCTGAGTGCAGCTGGATGTGGGTACGCTTCACAGATTCCCACCAGTAATCTGCCTCACCACGGAACATAAAGGTGGCGAATGGAACCTTCTGTTCCTCCGTGCATCCCAAGACATCGAATATCTTGGTAATTTGTTTGACCCACGTTTCCGCCATGATCGGATTCGGCTTTCCCCAGAATTCTGGTGGTCCCAACTCTTTGAACTGCTTGGATGTGACAAACCGCGCGTTGTTATCATTTCCACCCGTATTCTGTACACGAGTCTCCCTCGTCTGGTTTTGCATGAACTGCAAAAAGCTCCTAAACATCCCGTCGTTCATCGTCTGCTCAGTGGTGTTGTTCACAGGAGGTACATTGCCAGCCTGTTGCACGTTCTCCTCATTGGTAAGTACAGGAATCTCCACAGTCTCATTTACTCCACTGTTAATATTCTCAGTCGACATTCTCAAATACTGCCATAAAACAATGGTTAATTTAACAAATCACATAATACCCCTATATTATGACCGACCAACAAATAAGCTTAGGTAGGACACACTAGCGAAGGATTTACTCGTCTCTCCCCTCCTAGTTCTATTCCCCGATCTCCGCCAGAGATCATATCCCTAAGCTCTGATACCAACTGTGACGCCCCCAAAATAGGTCCATTCCATCCAACCCATTCTGAGTCGTCAATTACATGGTACAGAAATAACTACAACTTTATTATTACATTACAACATACAAACTGTGAGTTTAAATACAGATATTGCCATCTAGACAATATCCACATACAAATAAATCTCCATCATAATTATTGATACATTATTTTACAAAAATGGTGAGGACTACTAAACAACTCTCTCTAGAACCATCATTACATCCCTCGACTCGTACTTGCTACATTCTCGTCTCCTGAGAAGAAAAATAGAACAACAAGAAAAAGGGTGAGCTCAACTAGCCCAGTAAAGAATATTATGACTAAGATAATGTACAACAAATTATCCTTAGTCTTCAACAGGGAAAAATCTGATAGAATACAATAGACAACAAGTTTTAGATCAATAACTGCAGCAGAAACAATAATTCATTAGAGGAGTTAAGTAGAGAATGAAATCTACTAACATCTATGAATTTAAAAGTCCATCATCAATATTTTATCCCTGTAACATCAATCACTATATATCTCAAATCAAATCAAATATTCATCTTTGCACTACAAGCCAAAGATATTCATCAGTTGGTCATGTTCATCTAAACACCTGTTCATCTTTGCACTACGGGCCACAGATATTCATCAAGAAATCATTCATCATTGCACTACAAGCCAAAGATATTCAGTAACAGCATCATTTAGGACTGAGGATGATGAAAAATATTTTAAAGGAAACGAATCCAGTGAAACAAAATAACAAGTATTAAGGATTCGTACTTTAAACAATCCGAGTTCAAAAATACTTCATAAATAATTATACTGAAGTAAAATTCAAGAATGATCAAAACATGGATACAATCAAAGCTAGTATCCAGAATAAATATTTTGGACAAAAAGAAGAAATTTCATTTTTTTGGTGAATACTGTCGTATTCGTGAATAGTGCCGTATACGTGAATAGTGCCGTATACGTGAATAGTAACTCCGACACCAAAAGATAGAAATTTCATAAAAAAAACATCATCACGCTTCGTGAATAGTACTCGTGAATAGTAACTCGTGAATAATAACTCCGACATGAAAAAGTTCCAACCAATATTTCAGCATAATGATATTGAAGAAATAATATCATTTTAGAAGAAAATAACATCACTTACCTCGAAAGGCAGTACTTCTAGTTGAAACACCGGATATAGGGTATGATTTGAACTTGCACCGTATAGCAATACTCAAAGTATACTCAAAATACTCACAAGAATACGCTCGATAATATAGAGAGAGAAAACTTTAGTTTCTGGTGTGATTTTCAATTCTAACCTAAGCACCCTATTTATAGGAAATTGCTTAGAACACCAAAGCAGAAAATTTAATATAATATTAATATATTTAATAAATTCTCTACGCCCATCTAGACAATCTGATCTCAGCCATCAACACATGCTAAATGAGGGAACCAAATGAAAAAAACGTTTTTGTAAATAAAAATATTTTAAACTTCCAAAAATCAATTATTTTGAAGCTTCGGAACTTCAATAATTCATAATAAATAGCCCTTTTGCCAGAAAATTCGAATTTCGCGAGTTTTTATAGGAAATTCCATTATCTACAACTTTGCTGAAGAAACTTTTTCCAAATTCCAAACAGAAATTGACCGAAATCCACAAACGGGCAATTTTACAGGCTATAATCAAATTTTCAGTCAAGAAATAAGTCTACCGACACACAAAATCTGTTTTTAATATTTATTGCAATAAAAATACTCTTTCTCCTCATAAACTCATATATCCCACATTCATTGTAAAAATATCACCATTATTATATTATTAAAAATATAATAATATATTTAAATGAATTATTTTATCAGAAAAAGATAAAATATTAATTTTCAACAATTGTCACATTAAAAATTTTCTCCATCTATATCCACATAAAATCAGTATTGTTTTTATCATATAAATCAATAATTAATTATTCACAAATAATATTACAGAATCACAATACTGACAACCAGGCCGTTCCCAGGATAGAGGGGGCTTTCCAATAAAGATTTCTCCTTACTGGCGCGCAATTAGGTGACCAAACCTCTCCTTAGACAGAACTTTCTAGACATTGCCAATAATTTTATCTAATAATATTATTCAGATAATATGAATTATTGCTTCGATAATGAAAAATACTGTGTAGTGACAATTATTGAAACAACAGTAATATAAAATATCAATGCAGCAATTATTGAATCAATAACATAAAATACTGAACAGTAATTACTGTAACAATTATTGAGTAGTGCCTTCTTACGTAAGAATCAATAATTGGTGCAATACCGTGTGCTACTGTGCAACAACGCGTATTACTGTGTTTTAATCACCGGGTATTCCAACAGTATTAACGATAACAACTACGCCGTTTTTTATAAACAACTTATACTTGTCGTTTTCTTCATCCAATCGTTTTCCGTTATGGGCCCACAAAAGACTGCGCCGTCGTACGAATATTCTCCGACAGCAAGAATATTCCACGACCAAACGAATATTTCCCGACAATAATGAATATTTTATAACCACCTTCTTATTTAAAATATTTGCGCATTTTACCCATAACTAACCACATTAATCAAATTCACCCTTACTATTTCAAAAAAATAAATAAATTAAATAAAAGAAATTCCTTTTTATTTAAAAATTTTTGGGGTCTTACAAAAATTGACCGTGAAGAAGAAGAAGTCATGGTTGCTATTCACTTATGAGAATAACTAATTAGCCTGATTAATAAACGCATATATATGTATGTATATGAATAGAGGATTAGGTCAGGTGATTATTAACATTATTTCAAACTCTAATTCAGTTAGGAAGTTTTATCCATATAAAATTTTGCTCATTGGTTGTTGAAGAGATTAAATTCTACTTGGTTTGTTATTATTTTTTCATAATTTAAAAAAAGATAGGATATAATTAAGATAATTGGTTTGTTATTATGTTTCCATAATTTAAAAAAGGATAGGATATAATTAAGATAATTGGGACATAATTAAAACTATTTAAGATGGACATGTGTTAAATTTGTAGAAGGACATTTGTCAATATATAATGTCATGTATTGTGATTTAGTATATATATTAGATTTTGTTTCAGAATTATATACTTTATACATCTTTTATAGGGCAATTTTATTTTTTTGCCTTTTTTTTAATTCGTTCATCTTATGTACGCTTTTTTTTATATTAAGAAATAGTAAAAAAAAATTAAAAAGAAAAAGAAAGAGACGTGTAGTAGGTAGTAACATAGTGCGGAAGAGTCGGATAGTTTCAAAAGTCTTGTTGTAGTCATGTAGATCACACAGCGTGGCCCCACATCCCAAGTTTGGACTAGTCAAAAACACAAATATTTGTTGGACAAAGTTTTGAGGCGTCAAAATTGATCCGATTATTATGAAATTAATTTTATAATAATCGATCAATATAATGTTAATATGTAAATAAAAAAATTAATTTTTAATTTATATATTAATATTGTATTAATTAATTGATTAAAATTAATTTTATATTAACCGGTCGCTATGTATGTGATCAAATTACCAAAGAGCATATAAAGTTAGTTTTCTGTCAAGCTAGAGTAGGTAAGCTTTGGACCACTTCCTTGAGGGATAGTGACTTCTTTAAAGGCTCCGTTTGAATGACCTGAAAGGAAAATAAAAAATAAAAAATCGTTTAATTTTTTCTTATGTGTGTTTGGGTGTTATAAAAAACTGCTAGTCCACTAGCTATTTTTCAACAAAGTTTTTTCCACAAATCTCATCATGAATTTTTTTAATAGGATTTTTTTTTCCAAAAAATTATAATAACTTCAAGCTCGGTTAGAAAGATAATTTTAAAAAGAATTAGTTTTCTTATCAATATCGTCTTACCATTTTATCAAGAAAAACTTTATACAGACATGATAATTGAACACGAGTGTTTTACAATTTTATCTATTTGTATTTTGACCCCCAAGAGCTCTTCCATCAAACGCTGTGTGGTGGATAAATGCAACTTGAATTCACAAGGATATATTAATCATGTTACAATTCAATTTTTAGGATAAATTAAAAGGGTGTTTAGAATCGATTATAATAATAAAAATATTAATATTAAATTAATATACATAATTTAATGCTAACATCCATAATTTTTGCATATGAGAACGTAAGAGAAGAGAAATACTTGGACGATAAGGAATATAAAGAACAGAAATTAGAAGGCCATTGAATTTTCCAGCTACGTCAAAACGAGAAAAACATGCCAGAATACTTAACAGAAGACTTAATATATTGGGTTTGATATTTTGCTTTACAATATATATAGGCTTTAACATTTTGCTTTTTCCAATGGAGTTTATTAAACATTAATTTTATAATATATGATATTTTAGATAATTTTAATTTTTTAAAATTATTTGATGTTTTATATAATTTAAGAGAAATGGTCACAATTTTTACAAAATTACTCATGAAAAAATGTTACAGATGAGGGAGAGTGTGAGATAAGTATATGGTAAATGATATTATAGACAATTAATACTATATATAATGTTATACAATCATTTCTTTAATTCTTTTGCACAACTCTAAAGTATCATATATTATGGGATGGATGAAGTATAATTTCTAAAGTCATTTGAACCTTAAAAAACAAAATTATATAATACTCTATCCGTTTCAAAATTAGATATATATTTTGACTTTTTTGAATCAATTCGTCAAATCTTAAAATTTAAAATTGATATGAAATTATTTAGTTTTAATACAAACAAATAAAATAGTTGTAAACTAATTATAAAGTATTGCTTATTATCATATTTGATATTTCCAAAATTTGAACGAAATTATTTCAATTTTGAGTTTTAAGATTTTGAGAATTGACTTTAAAAAATCAAAATGAATCCATAATTTTGGAACTCATGTAGTATTAACTTTTCACCCAAAATGAACTTAGAAATAATAAAAAAATAGACCATAAAAACTATTCTTTCCATCCCTTAATATAAGTTATTTTAGAGAAATATTTTTGTTTCTTAATATTTTTCGTGTGAGAATTTCAAATAAGAATTAATTGATTAGTTTCTAGTATTACCCTAATATTAAATATAATTTTAGTTCTCTCACTATTTTCTGTACAATAAATAATACTCTCTTTTTTCAATACAATGACAATATAGACAATTGACATTATATTTAAAATATTCGTTGTGTCGGAGAATATTCGTTTGGTCGGGGCTTATTTTTTTTGTTATTGAATATCCGTATGATGACACCATCATTGGTGGACCCCACAACGGAATAACTGTCGGAATTAAAAAATGACAGAAATATCTTTTTATAAAAATAACGGCGAAAGTTTTACCGTTAAACTGTTGAAATACCCAGTGGTAAAAGTACAGTAATACACGTGGTTGCATAGTAGCACACAGTATTGATTATTGATGCTTACGTAAGAAGCCACACAGTTTATTCAATTATTACTACAGTAGTTGCTGCATAATATCTCTCATATTATTGATTCAATTATTGTCACAGTATAATTTGCATAATATTTATTATTAGTAAATCAATAATTGAGACGACAAAGTTATTCATATTATTATTTGTAATATTGACAATGTCTAGAAAGCTCTGTCGAGGAGAGGTTTGGTCACCTAATTGCGCGCCAATAGGAAAAAATCCTTATCGAAAAGACCCCTCTTTCCTGGGAATGATCTGGTTGTTAAATATTGTGAGTTATAATATTAATGATGAATAATTGTTAAAATATTAAAAATGTGTTTATTAAAGATAAATGATTTGTGATAAATATTTATTCAATTTTTGATATAAATATAATGATTTGTTATGATGCGTTGGTTGTAAGTTTGGCTTAGTATTCCATGGGAAGATTACCTAATTTTATGGACCGTCGGTGGTTGTTTTAATAGTAAATCAATCTGGACCATCGATGGTGATTTTAATAGTAAATCAATATGGACCATCGATGGAGGTTTTAATAGTAAATCAATCTGGACTGTCGGTGGTGGTTTTAAAAGTAAATCAATCTGGACCGTGGATTGTGATTTTAATAGTAATCAATATGGACCGTCTGTTCTAATAGTAAATCAATCTGAACCATTCGTGAATCAGTTACTATTTAGTCCATTCTCCTATAAGTAGAAGCTTAATTCTTCTTTCATTCTCACCAATTCACTGAGACTCACAAGAGAAACTATAGAGAGAAACTATAGAGAGCAAAAAAAGAGTATTTTGCTACTTCACTATTGCAGTATCCAGTCTTCTACTAAGGTAAGAGGTATTATTTCTTTCGTATTAATAAGGAATACTATTTTTTGTATTCATCCTTTAATATGTGGGAATAACCTGTCTACACGGATTACGTACCGTATGACAGGTAAAAATCCATTTGCAGTTTCGTATGATATTTCTTTTCATATTCTTAAATCTAAACTTACTATGGTAAGTATTGCTTCTATAATCCTTGAAATTAGTGGAATATCCTTGAGTTTTGCGCTTCATCCAGTATCGTTTTATTAGAATATTGATCTGAACTTTCTTATTAAATATTAATATTTTCACACGGGGTACTATTCACAGGTTACTATTCACCCAATTACTATTTACTAGAATATTATTCACTCGGGTATTCGGGGATCTTTTCATGCCGGGGTACTATTCACGAGTTACTATTCATGGGTTACTATTCACTCGGTTACTATTCACTCAAATATAATTTAATCGGGTATTTGGGGTACTTTTTATACTGGGGTACTATTCCCGAAGTACTAGTCACAATATACTATTCACGGGGTACTATTCACTAAAAAAATTATTTCTTTTTTGTCCAAATTATTTTTGATAAATGAATATTATTCTTGAATTTTACTCCACAAAGCAGTATTATGTTGACAATTTGGACATTATCAAATTCTGGACAAATTAAATTATAAATCTTTAAAATTTATCATTTGTTTTCATTTAATTGAATTCTTAAATCATTATCATCATCCTCATGCTTATATTGTGATAAAAGTCATCTTTTATCGTATTGATCGTAGTGCGTAGATGGACTATTGATTGGTATGATTATAACCACGGATCATTCGGTATAATTATGACCCTTAATGTTACCAATGATATTGAAAAAGTCCTCATTGGCCCGTAATGCATTGATGGACAGTTGTTGGCATGATCATGATCATTGATGATTACATGAATATCCTTGGCCCGTAGTGCAAGGATAATTTATGGACGTGATACTAATGAATATCCTTGGCCCGTAGTGCAGGGATGATTCGATGATGTGGTTTATTTATTAAGCTGAGTCCCAGTGATAAAATTGATGATAAACTGTTTAAATCTTAGAAGATAGTAGATATCATGCTTTACTGGACTCTTCTAATAGATTGCTTATTCCGCTGCAGTTAAACTTGATGTTATTGTATTTTATCAGTTTAACATTGTTGAAGGCTAATGATAATTTATTTTGCATTATCTTAGTCATAATATTTCTTACTGGGCTAGTTGAGCTCACCTTTTTGCTTTCATTATTCTCTTCAGGAAATGAGAACATAGCCGGGACTAGTCGGGGAACGAAGTGATGGTCCGAGATTGCTGTTTTATTTAGTGTGATAATAAATGTAATAAGGATTGAATTTGAGTTTGGATATTGTCTATGAGATAATATTCGTGTAAAAACTCTCAGTTCTTGTTGTATAATTAAGTTTGTATTTGTATTCAGTACCATGTATTTGGCGACCCAAGATGGGTGATGTATACCTATTTTGGGGGCGACTCAGTTGGTATCAAAGCTTGGGGATATGATCCCTGGCTGAGATGTGAGACTAGAATTAGGAGGGGAGAGACGGATAATTCCTTCGTTAGTATGACCTACCAAAGTTTATTTGTTATTTAATTGGTCAGTTAGAATATAGGGATAATATGTGGTATGTCAATTAACCCTTATTTTGTGGTAGTATTTGAAAATGGCATTTTAAAATGTTGAGATAAACAATGGAGCACATGAGATCGTGGAGTCACCACAAATCAATAACTAGGATAATGTGCATCAGGAAGGCGACAATCCTCATGTAAATAACAACACCGACCAAATGATGAACGATGGGATGTTCAGAGGCTTTATGCAATTCATGGAACATCAAGCGAGAACGACTCCTGTTCAAAATACAAGTTGAAACACTGTCAACTCTCGGATGGTCATCGTAAAGTAGTTCAAGGAGCTGGGACCACCTGAGTTTTTGGGGGAGCCAAAACCATTTAAGGCAGAGACGTGGATAAAGCAGATCACCAAGATATTTGATGTCTTGGGATACTCCGAGGAGCAAAAGGTTCCCTTTGCCACCTTCATGTTGCGAGGATAGGCAGATTACTGGTGGTAGCAGTCTTCGAAGCAGTGACAACAAACGTAGAGGGAATCAACATGCCAGAAATGATAATCACTTCGGTGGAAATCATGGCCAAGACAATAAAAGTGGAAATTTCAAGAAGAGAATGTTTAACAATGATGAAAAGACAGCAACACCAGCACCCGTTTTCAAGGAAGGAGAACGACCACTGATCGTATGCTTCAAATCCGGAGGGGAGGGACACATCAGTCCAAACTACACGATGCAGTCCAAAGCATGTTATAATTGCGGAAGAGAAGATCACCTAGCCTGATTTTATCGTGCAATGAAGTCAAGTCCAGCTGGGATGGAGACACCAAATGTAACGCCCGAGAAAAATTGAATTTTTAGAAGAATTAAAATTTTATTTAATTATAATGATTAAATGAATTTAATTGATTATTTATGGAGCAAGCTAATAGAAGGTCGTTATGTGGCGCCCCCAAAATTAGGTATACATCACCCATCTTGAGTCGCCAGATACATGATAAAGAATTCAAATACAACTTGATAATACAATTGTCGCGTACAATACGACAAAATATAAACTGTGAGTTTGAATACAAATATTGTCTACTAGAGAGTATACACACTCAAAAGGAGTTCTTATTATAATTATTATCACACTATTTTACAGAATAGTGAGGACTACTAATGCACCATCTAGGACCAACACTCCGTTCCCCGACTCGTCCCAGCTATATTCTCATTTCCTAAAGAGAATAGTGAAAGAAAAGGTGAGCTCAACTAGCCCAGTAAGAAATATTATGACTAAGATAATGCAGAATAAATTATCATTAGCCTTAAACAGTGTTAAACTGATACAATATAACAAACATCAAGTTTAACTTCAGTGGAACAAATAATCCATTAAAAGAGTCAAGTAAAAAATAAAATCTACTATCTTTTATGATTTAAAAGGTTTTTCATCACTTTTATCACTGGGACTCAGCTTAATAAATAATCCACATCATCCAATCACCCATGCACTACGGCCAATGATATTCTTTAGTATTACGACCACGAATTATCCATGCACTACAGCTAAAGATTATCATGTTTTCATCAACGGTCCTGATCATACCATAAAACAATTCATCTTTGCACTACGGCCAAAGAGAATCCATAGCCATAATCATACCAAAAACTATCCATCAATGCACTACGGGCCAATGAGGACTTTTTCCACATTATTTGTAACATTACGGTTATGATTACACCAAATAATCTCTGGTCATAATCATACCAAGTCCATCTATGCACTACAGGCTACAGATGACTTTCAAAAAAAATATAAACATGAGGATGATGACAATGATATAAGAATTCAATAAAACAAGTTCAAGAATTAGTTTATTCAGGAACTAATAACGTCCAAATTGTCAACATGATACTGCTTTGTAGATTAAATTCAAGAATGCTCAGAAGAATATTTCCATGAAAAGATACTGGATGAAGCGCAAATATCAAGGATATTCCACTAATTTCATGGAGTATAGAAGTCAAAACTTTAACCAACTGAGTATAATAAAGAATGGAATAACTAAAGAAATAACCATGCATGTGGTACTTCGTATAGACAGGTTATTCCAACAGAATAATAATTAACGAAACCAGGTCATGCGTAAAGCACAGACAGGATGTTCCAACAGAATAGTAAAGAACGAAATAATAACAGAAATCACCATGCATGCGGTACTTCGCATAGATAGGTTATTCCAACAGAATACTAATAAGGATGGAATCAGGTCCGACGTAAAACGCACAGACATGATATTCCAACAGAATAATAATAAAGACAGAACCAGTTTCGGCGTAAAACGCACAGACAAGATATTCCAACATAATAATAAAGACGGAATCAGGTCCGATGTAAAACGCACAGACAGGATATTCCAACAGAATAATAAAGACGGAATCAGGTCCAGCGTAAAACGCACAGACAAGATATTCCAACAGAATAATAACGAATGGAATAATAGAAGAATGTCACCAAGTATAGGGTAGCCCGCGTATACAGGTTATTCCAACAGAATAATAAAGAATGTAATAACATAAGTTATCTTTATAAATACAAAAGAATAACACCCCTTACGAGTACAACAAATAATATTCCCTACCTTAAGAAGAAGAGTACTGGATATAGAAGTAGTGAAGTAGCAGAACACTTTTCTTCTTTCTCTCTATAGTTTCTCTCTCTAGAGTTTCAGTGAATTAGTAAGAAATAATGAAGGAATGAACTTCTATTTATAGAAAAATGGATTATATAGTAACTAACTCATGAACGGTCCAGATTGATTCACTTTAATCTGACGGTCCATACTTAAAGCAAATTTTTTTAAATAAAAAAATATATATTCTATTTATAATCTAATAAAATGAATAACTTTATAAAAGATTTTACTATGCAAACACTATACAAACACTATGCAAACACTATGCATAATAAAATATAATATATTCTAATTATTGTCTAACAAAATAGATAACTTTATAAAAGTATTCTGTTTTATATAAAAAGATTTTACTATATAAAATACTATGCATGCACTATACAAGCACTATGCAACACTATGCATACTAAAATATAATATATTCTATTTATAGAATAACTTTATAAAAATATTATGTTTTAAATAAAAAGATTTTACTATACAAAATACTATGCAGACACTATGCATAATAGAATATAATATATTCTATTTATAGAATAACTTTATAAAAGTATTCTATTTTATTACATTAATAATACCAATAAAACAAACTGAGTGACTTATCACGTAAGCATCAATAATCAATACCGTGTGCTACTATGCAACCACGCGTATTACTGTACTTTTAACACCGGGTGTTTCAACAGTTAACGGTAAAACTTCCGCCGTTATTTTCATAAAGTATTTTTGTCGTTTTCTCAATCCAACAATAATTCTGTTGTGGGGTCCACCAATGATTGTACCATCGTACGGATATTCTCCGACAAAAAGAATATTCTCCGACCAATCGAATATTATACAACAACTTGCATACTTTTCAAAATTTATAAATACTACCCACAATTATAACACACACCATAATATTAAAAAATTATTTCGAGAAAATTAAATATTTATTCATAAAATTTGGGGTCTCACAATCTCCACTCCTTATGGAATTTCGCCCTCGAAATTTACGTACGTACCTGGTATGTCGAACATATGAGGATACCTTGACCTCACTTCAAATTCTAACTCTTGAGGTATAACCTTTGAGTTTTGAATACGATCCTTCTTATCCAAGATTTTAACATGTATCTCCTCATACGTTAAATCTTCTGCTATATCGTTTAGTTCTAATTTAATAATGTGGTTCAGGTCGTCCACATATTTACGTAACATCGATACGAAGAAAAAAAACGTTCTGAACACGCAACATATTTGGCGGTAAAACGAGTCTATAGGCCACAGTTCCTACTTCATCGAGAATTTCAAATGGGCCAACTAAATCGAGGGTTAAGATTTCCTCTCTTCGTTGATTCTTGCTTCTAGAATAACGACCTCTTGAACCTTCTTCTTCACATTCATCAGCTCTGAGTATGTAGCTTGAGCGTCTTTAACTTTATCGATTAAAGTCGATTCTACTCGTATATTCGTTATCTTCACTTGGGTTCCTAGAGTCTTTAACTCTATCTTCATCATTTGTAAGTCGTACGAAATGGGCCTTTGTGTTAACAACATCGCACTCGTAAACGCATACGATCTTCTACTAAACGCGTCAGCTACCACGTTCTTTTTCCCACGATGTTATTGAATGGTACGATCGTAATCTTCAGCAGCTCGAGCCAACATCTTTGGCGCATGTTACGTTCGCTTTAGTTGAAGAAATATTTAACGGTTTTAGAAATGGGTTTTGTACTGGGGTCAATACAAAATTTGATTTCACGCTCTAGGGGTAGGCTAAGAAGACTTCAAGAATACGTCACGAAATTTATTAACAATAGAAATATCATTCAAAGCTGTGACCCTCATCAAAGACTTGGATAGTACGTCACATTGATACCTATCAACTTGTCATCGTCATTCACGACGTCGCCTACAGAAAGTCTAGCTTCGGTGCATTCCACATAAGAAAGTCAACAATGAAAGGATCGGGGCTCTTTATTTATGGCTTGATATGACAATGATTTACTTTAGTGGTTTGGTTACTTGAATTTGCATAACAGGTTTGTTAGGAATATGAAAGCTAACAACCTTACAAAAAGAATGATGAGTAGTTAACCATTCGAATCCTAAAATCGCATCAAAGGCAAGTATTTTCAAAGAGATATGATCGACAGGTAACGTGAAAGTGTTTATTTGAACAAGATTTATAAATAGTGGAGGTAACGAAGGTTTCTCCCAACTGAGTTTAAACAGATATATTTTTGAACATATTCACGCATTTATGCTCTAAAATTATTTTTGAACTTCCGAAAAATACGTAACGATAGAATATCGATGTGAGATGGAATATCCAATAATATTTCAGTTATGGAAAACGTAATATTTCTCCTGTGGACTTAAAACCTAACGTTTCAGGAAAATGATTTACGAGAAGGAAATGTACAACGATTAATGAATAAAACAATGATCGTATAATACGTAGGTATTATACGAAGTAATGAATACGATGTATTAAACGAATGTGTATGAATGATGGTATATCGTATGTGATGAATAAGTATACGAGGTGGAATACGAGATTAATACGTAAATTATACGTTAAAAAGCTTTAAGCCAAATGTAATGAATTTGTAGGATTGTGTAGGAAATATTAAAGTCCAATGTGAATTGACAAAGCCCAAATGTAAGAATGGTTAAGTCCAATATAATTTAATGTGCAAGCCCAAATGATTAAGCTAAGTTAATTAAGCTAAAGCCCAAGGTAAATAACCAATGGGTTAGAGAATGATTTAAACTCATGGGTGATCCAAAGTAATAAACAAGTACTTAGAGGCTAAGTAAGTGTGATGACAAAGTAAACTTAATGCTTAAGTAATGTGATGGGAAAGCAAAGGATAGATGTTGTGATGGCCAAGTATTTTGTGTAGGGAGCAAGTTTACTTAGGGAAAAAGTAATGAATAGTAAGGAGGTGGATTAAGGAGGTGGAGGTGGCTTAATGACCATTATACCCTCATCTAAGATTTCCTATAAATAGCAAGCTTGCCTTTCATTTTGTGTGTTGTTCATTTCATCCCACATATAAGTTGAGAGCTTATTTATTTGAGAGAATAAGCATATATAATTTAGACTTCCTTTGTTAGATTTTCCACCAACAACTTATAGCTTAGTGGCTTGAGAGAAAAAGCTAGGAAGCTAGTCTTTGAAGTTCAAGAATCAAGAAGGAGATTAAAGATTAAGTAAGTAATCATCAAAGGGTAAGTAACCATGAACCATGATTCTCTTTCTCTTCTATTGTTAGAGAAGGGGGTATTGGTAGAACAAGCATGCTAAGAAGAGGTTGGAATAATGAATCAAAGGGCTTATGTCTTAATAAGCCGGATAAGTCATGAATAAGAAATTTATTCGTAAATAAGTTTTGAACTTATAATGAAAGTATAAGAACTTGTTAGAACTTGTAACATATTTACATTAATAAAATTAGTATGATTAATAAGATGTAAGAATAATGATTAAAGGACTTAACTCATTAATAAGTCATATGAAAAGAAGATATAAGTCATGAGTAATGAAAATATAAATAATTTATATTTTCATAAGTTGTAAATTTATCAAGAATAAGTAATAACTTATCATGTTATGAGTTAATGAATAATGTATGTCAAGATGTTAGTATAATGGATTGAATCCAATTGAAATGGTTTAAAAATCTCAAGTAACAAAGTTTTGCCGGAATTAACACGATTGGACGATAATCGTCGAATTCGTGAAATTCTCGGAATGGAAGTCGAATTTTGATATAGAGATTGGAAACATTGGTTTTCAATGGAGACAAGGCTTATTTGGCATTATAGAGTTGCGGACTCGAAAATGGCCAGATTCTGACTTAGAACGAAGAAACGAGCGTTGAACGTTCACGAACGTTTATCGTTTTCGTTAAAAATGGACTAATGGGTGAATTTTTAGCAAACGAAGATGAATAGATAAAATTTTTGCATGAACACATAGAGTACATAATTTGTGAACCGTAGGCTCTTGAACGAGCCAATTCAGACTTATAACGAAGAAGTTAGGAGGCCAGGAATCTCACATAAAAAGTTAACTGTTAAAAATTTTCTAGTGCTGAGTACTGGCGCCGCGGCGCCAGTCAAGGCAAAATAAGTCACGCCTTAGCGCCAAAGTGAACATGAGTCCCTGGAGAGTCACGTCGCAGCGTGGCATATAACACAAAGACTCGCGCCCCGGTGCCGAGTCCGGATTTTTGAGTATTAAGTGGTGACGCCGCAGCGCGGCACCAAGTGCAATAGCCGGCGCTGCAGCGCTAGCCTAAAAACCTAGACAGAAAAGAATGGTTACAAGTAGAAGATGAATGGAAATTGATTAGTAACGAACTAAAGGACTAAATAAAATAATGTTAAGTCATAACTAAACCTCAAGTATGATCACTTAGAGTTAAAGAAAGTTAATTGAATGTAAATAGGAACGATGTACAATAAGCGTACATAACCATTGACGATCGAGTTTCGATTAATAACGTAAGGACGTTAGTAAGCCGTAAGAAAAGATGATTAACTCGAAACGATTTGTATTAATGAAATAAATTCACTTAAGTTATAGAAGAGACAAAAGTTGGTAAGAATGATGTAAAAGAACGATGGAAAGCCGGAACCAATAATAACAAATCTAAAAAGGAATTAGATTGAGAAGTAGGGTAAGATTCTTTAAGAACTATGTATGTTCAATCATGACCTAATATGGTATGTTATGTGGTTTTGTGTTGTAGAGACCGTAAGGACTCAAAGGAAACGTAATTATACTGTAGCAGATGTTGAAGGCAAGTTTTTTTTAAACGCTTGTCTAACCTTCGTGTTAGCCAGGTTTTTAAATGATTCAAATTATGAGATGCATGTATAGTTTTAAAGAAAGAGTCGATGCCAGTTTTAGCTCGGCTAGACAAATCTTGATAGATTGATTGAACTGTTTAAAAGTCTTTCAATATAGAATTGCTAACGCTATCCTACGCCAACTAATTGGTACGGATTCAAGGTAAGCTTGAATATGAATAACCAAATGTATTTTTATCGAGTATTCGATGGGCACGTGAGGTTGCCACAACTTAAACGTACACACGTTTAATGGATGTAGTGTTTATCAACATAGAGTACTATAGGCTGATCACCTAGAAGTGCTCGTAAGATATGCCGGACTTACGGACTTCGTGCCGGGTTGTCCTTTTCAAAGAAACTATAAGCCGTTCACGTCTTGAATCAGAATTGATGAATATTGTTATTGTAAAATGTTTTGAAGGAAAAGAAACGCTATTTTAAGTTATTGATAGTACTTCGTAACTATCATCAAGTTATTGAAGATATATGATTCCTATGTTTTAAGCATACTTTTAAAATGAAATTGTTATACTTGCTGAGCTTGTTATGCTCACTCTTGCTTGAACCATATGAATGCAGCTTAGACCAAATGGACCGAAGTATTCGTCAAGGTTAAAGTGAAGGCTAAAGCGAACGTGTAGATTACCTATTAATAGTATAGGTTTGTAATGATAATATTTGATATTATGATAAGAACAAATGTAACGATTATAAAGAACCTTGGAATGGTAGTATTTGAAATATATATAGGACATATTCGTTATTTTGAGGCATTTCAATTGAATGTTTGTGTGAACTGTAGCACCGTGGAGCACCATCTGTCGGGTTGGAAGAGACCCGGATTTGGGGGCGTCACAAGTTGGTATCAAAGCATTAGGTTATAAAACTTAAGTGGGGAAGATCATTAGGCTAATAACCTCGTTAAGGAAGAGAAGTCCGAAGGAAGTAAACTTGAGCTTTACTTAAGTCGAAGGAGTTAATAAGGTATTGAGGAAGCTCAGTACCGAAAGAATTAAAAAGATGGAAAGTAACCCTAAATAAATTAAATGTGATTTGTGCTTATACTATTGTGTGTTACGTACTAATCAACATGTTATGTGTTATTGTAGGATGTCAATCGATAACTTGATGTATAGAGATATACCTGCGGTGAGCGAAGAGCTTGTGAACCGAGTAGAGCCTGTACCCATGCCAGTGGCGGAAGTACCAATAGTGATTCTAGAGGAGTCGGAGATAGAGGAGTACTTTTTTGAGGAAGACTGCTCTTAGGGAGAGATGGATATATCAGCATACCTTTGTATGATGAGTGATGTGGAGGAAGAAAGAGAGGTAACATCGGTTGAAACGGTGGTACCTGCATTAGAGTCATCACCTCCAGATGCAATGAGATCATTCTATCTGGCAGAGCTTGACAAGAATGTGCAACTGAGTGCAGTTGTGCAGAATCAGAATGAAGAGATTAGTGCTCTTTATGTAGCGAAGGAGTCTGCAGAAGCGGATTTTGAGTTAGAACATGATGAGAAGGTGCTCATGATAAATAAGGCTAGGGATTTTAAGAAGGAGATTGATGAACTTCGTAAAGAACTGGGGGAGAAGGATCGGAAGATAGCACCGATGTCTTACATGCATTAGAGAGTGCTCATAAGGATTTCAAGCTGAAGGTTGCTTGCTATTCCAATGAGTTAGGACAAACCCGTCATACGATTAGTCGGGATACTGTAGCGATGATTGCGAATGAGAAACATGAGGATGCTGTTATGCATTATTAAAAGTCCATAGTTATAAGTATGTGTGTAGTGATGTAAAATCCTCTTTTGTATAACAGGGTAGTCTTTTGTAAATCTCAACTTTTGTGAGGTACTATTTCGGAATAAAAATGTAATAGCTTTTGCCTATGGAATACAAATTATAAATAGTTTCAAACTATGAAGAAGCATATGAATATAAAGAAGTTTTCATTTAGATGATTTGTTATGGTATAAGTTGATATGTGGCGAATAATAATGAAGAAAGTAAATAGATAATAATGAAATTTTAAATGCCGCCAAAGTGAAGACAACATAATTAGGAAGCAGAATCACATAATGTTAACCAAATGGGTCAGAATAACCCTATGCAAGAGTTTGTTAATTTATTAACGACTACTTTTAACCAAACCGGGGGTAGAGTACCCGCGGGACCTAGAGTAGCCAGAACGACTACCTTTAAAAAGTTTAGAAGCGTAGGTCCATCGAAGTTCAAAGGAACGATGGACCTAATAGAGGCCCATACATGGGTAAAAGAAATAGAGAAGGCGTTTGTTATTACAAACATAGTTAAAGCGCAAAAGATTTCTTTTGCGACTTACACGATGAGAAGAGAAGCCAACTTTTGGTGGGAGGCTCACCAGGGTGGGGCTAGGACAGAGGCGGTAACAGGGGAACAATTTAAGAAGGTTTTCTTTGAGAATTCTTTCCCTACAAGCATGCAAGGGAGAATAGAGACTGAGTTCTTAGAACTTAAGTAAGGGGACATGACGGTTCCCTAGTTTGAGGCCAAATTCAATTGGCAAGGTTTGTTTCACATCAAGTGGACACTGAGGAGATGAAGGAATCAAGGTAGAGAATGTTAGTGGCAGTATGCCAAAAAGAAAGAAATTTTAACTCCGGGAATACTAGAGGGGGACAAGTGGATTCTAAGTGTAGGATCGAAGTGTGTAAAGCATGTAGAAAGACTCATCTAGGAGTCTGTCTAAAGGGGTTACAAGTACCTTTAAAATATTAAGGTAGAGTAGGAGGAAATAACTTCCGTTAATTGTATTCGTAGAAATGGTTTCATCAATAATAAAGTTAAGAGAATTTGAAGTAATTCTCAGTATAGACGGGTGGATTAACCATATAGCTATAATAAATAGTTATAAGAAAAGTATGAATTTTCAGTTTTTCAGAAAACCCAAGGTAGTAATTTATGATAATAAAACACCGAGACACCTTGTCGACTAACCTGGATGTAAGTTAGTAGGATGTTAAAGAAGAGGATGAGTCGTTACGGTTCCGTATCGACCATCGTAATAGGAGTAAATTAGTGATTAAGGATAAATAACCATGGCCTAGGATCGATGATTTATTCGATCAGTTGAGAAGGGCAAAGAATTTTTCTAAGATAGATTTGTGTACGGGGTATAGTCGGTTGAAAGTAAAGAAGAAAGAGGAGGGACCTAAGATGACGTTCAGAATTCGTTATAGTTATGATTAGTTTCTGGTTATGTCATTTGGGTTGACTAATGTACTGAAGCTAGATTTCCTTAAGGGGCGCCGAACAAGTCGGTGGCAAATTGATAGGTACCCTTGTGAGATGTTATGGTTGAAGGTATCATTAGCGTCACAGTTAGAGGAAGGTTAATCGAAGCACCTGTATTATCTTTATCAGATAATACAGGGAATTTGTAGTGTATCTCGATGTTTTGCATGAATGACATGATTGCGTGCTCTTATAGCATGGCAATGTCATTGTATATGCATCACGCCAGTTAAGGATTATGAGAAGGTTTATCCTACTTATGATCTAGAATTGGAAGTTATAGTTTTGAGTTAAAAATCGGAAGATATTATTTATACGGAGAAGTGTGAGATATACACGGACTCTAAGAGTCTGAAATATATCTCTACATAGAAGGAGTTGAAAATGCAGTAGAGAGAGGATTGTGATATCTTATATCATTCAGGGAAGGTAAACGTTGTAGCCGACGCGTGGTAGGGAAAGTTATCGATGATTACGATTCAGAAGGAGTTAATAACGGAAATGGCGAGAACGAAGTTAGAAGTTAAATTACAGAATGAAAGGGTAGAAATGTTATTCAAGAGGTAGACTCAATCCCTGATAATAGAACGAGTTAATTAAATACGACTAGGTAACAAGGAGTACCAGTAGATGAAGAAGAAGACGAGTGATAAATAGAAGACTAAGTATAGTCTTATTTTGAAGGAGGAATTTGAGTTTCATATAAATCCAAGTTAAAAGAAGGACTAATAAAAAGAAGATATCGTAATATGTTAGTAAGCGTTTAACTTCCAACTCAAATTATTGATAGGAAGTAATAAGTCATGTGAAATAAGATAATACCTTTATTGAAGGTGAAATGAAAGAACCCCAATGTCGAAGAAGCATTGTGGGAACTCAAGATTTAAAATGAAGAAAACTTTTTCTCATTTATTTATATAATTATTAATGAGATTCTGGGGACAGAATCCTTGTAAGGAGGGAAGAATGCAGCGCCCGAGAAAAATCGATTTTTTAGAAGAATAAAAATTTTATTTAATTATAATGATTAAATAAATTTAATTGATTATTTATGGAGCAAGCTAATTGAATGTCGTTATATGACCTAGACATGTCAGAACATCGTAGGATTTTGGCTACGTGGTAGAATTAAAGTGCTTGAATTTCCAAGATGAAAATAAAAGCTTTTCGAGAAATTTTTTGAAAAACAGTATTCACGCATTTCTGCTCGGGAATTATTTTTGAACTTCCAAAAAATACGTAACAATAGAATATTGATGTGAGATGGAATAAACAATAATATTTCAGTTATGGAAAACGTAATATTTCTCATGTGGACTTAAAAACTAATGTTTCAGGAAAATGATTTACGAGAAGGAAATGTAAAGCGATTAATGAATAAAATAATGATCGTATAATACGTAGGTATTATACGAAGTAATGAATACGAGGTATTAAACGAATGTGTATGAATGATGGTATATCGTATGTGATGAATAAGTATACGAGGTTGAATACGAGATTAATACATAAATTATACGTTAAAAAGCTTTAAGCCAAATGCAATGAATTTGTAGGACTGTGTAGGAAATATTAAAGTCCAATGCGAATTGACAAAGCCCAAATGTAAGAATGGTTAAGTCCAATATAATTTAATGTGCAAGCCCAAATGATTAAGCCAAGTTAATTAAGCTAAAGCCCAAGGTAAATAACCAATAGGTTAGAGAATGGTTTAAACCCATGGGTGATCCAAAGTAATAAACAAGTACTTAGAGGCTAAGTAAGTGTGATGACAAAGTAAACTTAATGCTTAAGTAATGTGATGGGCAAACAAAGGATAGATGTTGTGATGGCCAATTATTTTGTGTAGGGAGCAAGTTTACTTAGGGAAAAAGTAATGAATAGTAAGGAGGTGGATTAAGGAGGTGGAGGTGGCTTAATGACCATTATACCCTCATCTAAGATTTCCTATAAATAGCAAGCTTGCCTTTCATTTTGTGTGTTGTTCATTTCATCCCACATATAAGTTGAGAGCTTATTTGGTTGAGAGAATAAGCACATATAATTTAGACTTCCTTTGTTAGATTTTCCACCAACAACTTATAGCTTAGTGGCTTGAGAGAAAAAGCTAGGAATCTAGTCTTTGAAGTTCAAGAATCAAGAAGGAGATTAAAGATTAAGTAAGTAATCATCAAAGGGTAAGTAACCTTGAACCATGATTCTCTTTCTTTTCTATTGTTAGAGAAGGGGGTATTGGTAGAACAAGCATTCTAAGAAGAGGTTGGAATAATGAATCAAAGGACTTAAGTCTTAATAAGCCGGATAAGTCATGAATAAGAAATTCATTCGTAAATAAGTTATGAACTTATAATGAAAGTATAAGAACTTGTTAGAACTTGTAACATATTTACATTAATAAAATTAGTATGATTAATAAGATTTAAGAATAATGATTAAAGGACTTAACACATTAATAAGTCATATGAAAAGAAGATATAAGTCATGAGTAATGAAAATATAAATAATTTATATTTTCATAAGTTACAAATTTATTAAGAATAAGTAATAACTTATCATGTTATGAGTAAATGAATCATGTATGTCAAGATGTTAGTATAATGGTTTGAATCCAATTGAAACGGTTTAAAAATCTCAAGTAACGAAGTTTTGCCAAAATTAACACGATTGGACGATAATCGTCGAATTCGTGAAATTCTCGGAATGGAAGTCGAATTTTGATATTGAGATTGGAAACATTGGTTTTCAATGGAGACAAGTCTTATTTAGTATTATAGAGTTGCGGACTCGAAAATGTTAGGATTCCGACTTAGAATGAAGAAACGAGCGTTGAACGTTCACGAACGTTTATTATTTTCATTAAAAATGGACTATTGGGTGAATTTTTAGCAAATGGAGACGAATAGATAAATTTTTTGCATAAACACATAAAGTACGTAATTTTTGAATCGTAGGCTCTTGAACGAGCCAATTCGGACTTATAACAAAGAAGTTATGAGGCCAAGAATCTCACATAAAAAATTAACTGTTAAAAAATTTCAGGTGCTGAGTACTAGCGCCGCGGCGCCAGTCAAGGAAAAATAAGTCATGTCGCAGTGCCAAAGTTAGCATGAGTCCCTGAAGAGTCACGCCGCAGCGCGACATATAACACAGAGACTTGTGTCACGGCACCGAGTCTGGATTTTTGAGCATTAAGTGGTGACGCCGCAGCGCGGCACCAAGTGCAATAGTCTGCGCTGCAGCGCTAACCTAAAAACCTAGACAGAAAAGAATGGTTTCAAGTAGAAGATGAAGGTAAATTGATTAGTAACGAACTAAAGGACTTAATAAAACATTGTTAAGTCATAACTAAACCTCAAGTATGATCACTTAGATTTAAAGAAAGTTAATTGAATGTAATCAGGAACGATGTACAATAAGTGTACATAACCATTGACGATCGAGTTTCGATTAATAACGTAAAGACGTTAGTAAGCCGTAAGAAAAGATGATTAACTCGAAACAAGTTGTATTAATGAAATAAATTCACTTAATTTATAGAAGAGATAGAAGTTGGTAAGAATAATGTAAAAGAACGATGGAAAGCCGAAACCAATAATAAAAAAATCTAAAAAGGGATTAGATTGAGAAGTAAGGTAAGATTCTTTAAGAACTATGTATGTTCAATCATAACCTAATATGGTATGTTATGTGGTTTTGTGTTGTAGAGACCGTAAGGACTCAAAGGAAACGTAATTATACTGTAGCAGATGCTGAAGGCAAGTTTTTCTTAAACGCTTGTCTAACCTTCGTGTTAGCCAGGTTTTCAAATGATTCAAATTATGAGATGCATGTATAGTTTTAAAGAAAGAGTCGATGACAGTTTTAGCTCGGCTAGACTAATCTTGATAGATTGATTGAACTGTTTACAAGTCTTTCAATATAGAATTGCTAACGTCATCCTTCGCCAACTAATTGGTACGGATTCAAGGTAAGCTTCAATATGAATAACCAAATGTATTTTCATCGATTATTCGATGGGCACATGAGGTTGCCACAACTTAAACGTACACACGTTTAATGGATGTAGTGTTGATCAACATAGAGTACTATAGGCTGATCACCTAGAAGTGTTCGTAAGATATGCCGAACTTACGGACTTCGAGCCGGGTTGTCCTTTTCAAAGAAACTATAAGACGTTCACGTCTTGAATCAGAATTGATGAATATTGTTATTGTAAATTGTTTTGAAGGAAAAGAAACGCTATTTTAAGTTATTGATAGTACTTCATAATGATCATCCAGTTATTGAAGATATACGATTCCTATGTTTAAAGCATGCTTTTAAAAGGAAATTGTTATACTTGCTGAGCTTGTTATGGTCACTCTTGCTTGAACCATATGAATGCAGCTTAGACCGAATGGACCGAAGGATTCGTCAAGGTTAAAGTGAAGGCTAAAGCGAACGTGTAGATTACCTATGTAATAGTATAGGTTTCTGATGATAATATTTGATATTATGATAAGAAAAAATGTAACGATTATAAAGAACCTGGGAATGGTAGTATTGTTTTGGAATATATATAGGACATATTCGTTCTTTTGAGGCATTTCAATTGAATGTTTGTGTGAACTGTATCACCGTGGAGCACCATCTGTCGGCTTGGAAGAGGCCCGGATTTGGTGGCGTCACACCAAAGGCCGTCCTAGACAAGTCAAAGCTGGTAGTTCAAAGGAGAGTGTTTGTTGTGACCTCCCAAAAAGCGAGGAACCCGGACAAAGTTATCACGGGTAAGCTAATCATAAACTCTTGCGAAGTTTATACCTTATTTGATAACGGTTCTACCCATTCTTTTATTCCTCCTACTTGCGCTCAATGTTTAAATTTAACTCTGGATAAATTTAACTTTGAGTTATCTGTTGAAACTTCGTTGGGAGAAACCTTCATTACATCCACTGTTTATAAATCTTGTTTGATTCAAATCGGCACCCGTACATTACCTGTCGATCTTATCTCTTTGAAAATACTTGCATTTGATGTAATTTTAGGGATTGATTGGTTAACTACTCATCATGCTAAAATTGACTATTTTCGTAAGGTTGTTAGCTTTCATATTCCTAACTATCCTATTATGCGAATTCAAGCAACCAAACCACTAAAGTAAATCATTCTCATATCAAGCCATAAAGCTATTCGTTTATTGAAAAACGGATGTCAAGCTTTCTTATCCCATGTCACAGATTTAAACAAAAATATGTCATATTTGAATGATATTTCTATTGTTAATAAATTTCCTAACGTATTCCCTGAAGAACTTCCTGGCCTACCCCCAGAGCATAAAATTGAATTTTGTATCGACCTTGGACCCGATACAAAATCCATTTCTAAAGCCCCTTATCGAGTGGCTCCTATTGAACTTCAGGAGTTAAAAACCCAATTGTAGGAATTGTTAGACATCGATTTCATTCGTCCTAGTACGTCTCCTTGGGGTGCTTTTGTTCTATTCGTAAAGAAGAAAGATGGAAGTATGCGACTTTATATTGATTATCGGGAGTTGAATCATGTCACCATCAAAAAAAGGGTACCCGTTGCCTCGCATTGATGACCTGTTTAACCAGTTGTAAGGAGATAAATTCTTTTCAAAGATCGATCTTCATTCTGGATATCATCAGTTAAAGATTTAAACTGATGACTTTCCAAAGACTGCTTTCAGAACTCGGTACGAGAATTACGAATTCCTAGTCATGTCTTTTGGATTGACTAATGCTCATGTTGCCTTCGTGGAAATGATGAACTGAGTATTCAAGAAATATTTGGATCATTTTCTTGTTGTCTTTATTGATGACATCCTCATATACTCCAAAAGTCATGAAGATCATGAGTAACACTTGAGGTTGATACTCTAAAAGCTTCGTGAAAACAAGCTATACGCCAAGTTAAAGAAATGCAAGTTCTGGCTTGAGGAAGTAGCATTCCTTGGGCACGTGATATCAAATCACAGAATATCTATTGAGCCAGCGAAGATTGAAGTAATACAAATCTGGGAGCAACCTAAGTTAGTGACTAAAGTACGTAGTTTTTAAGCTTAGCTGGTTATTATCAGAGATTTGTGGAAGGATTTTCTCGAATCATTTTTCCGTTAACTCAGATGACTCTAAAAGATACAAAATTTGGTTGGAGCAAGGAATGTGAGAAGAGTTTTCAAGAACTCACGAGGAGACTCATTTCAGCACCTGTTCTGATAATACCATCTGGTTCAGAGGGATTTGTCATCTACAACGATGCTTCAAGCAAAGGGTTATGATGTGTTCTCTTTCAACATGGGAAAGTCATAGCCTATGCCTCACGACAACTTAAAGAATATGAGAGGAATTATCCTACTCATGATCTAGAGTTGGTAGCAGTCATTTTTGCGTTAAAGATCTGGAGGCATTACTTGTATGGGGAGAAGGTGGAGATCTATACAGATCATAAAAGTCTCAAATATTTTTTCACCCAAAAGGAACTCAACATGCGACAATGACGTTGGCTCGAGCTGTTGAAAGATTACGATTGTTGCTCGATTTCACAATCAATTATATGTGCAAGTGTACACAGTCAACAAGTAATAAAGTGATAAGATAAAGTGTCGATCCCACAGAGAATTCCAATCAATAAATTCCAACTACTAGCACTATATCAATTCAATTTTATTTATACAACTATAAAATGTGATTTTTCGAAATAAGAAAACTAAATTGAGCAATTAAAAATAGATTATTCTAATGAATCAACTAAATAACAACTAAAATTTGACGAATAAATTCAAATAAATAAGGTTAAGACTCCAATATCCCCAATTATGAACTATAAACCAATTATCCAATTATCCCAATTATTATGCCTACTAAATTGTTAACAGGAATTCTAAGTGTCAAAAGCCCTTTTCCAAGTGATCATTTAACTTTTATTTAATCAAATTAATCTTGCGATATTCCTATGCAAAATATTACATTAAACTCCTTCAATTTCAATTCCCAATTTGTTACATGCAGTGAACATATATTCCTATTCAATTCACGACCCTAATTATTCATCATGCAAATAATTAAGCATACATGTTATCATGCCCAGTTCTAACCCTAGATCTCCTCTTCCGGATCCTTCTAGAGTAACAAGGTAATTATTGGCCAAATAATTAATCAATAAGCACAAGACATAATAAATAATTCACTTTGACATAAATTGTGACGCCCCCAAAATAGGTATACATCACCCATTCTGAGTTGTCAATACATGGTACAGAAATAACTACAACTTTATTATTACAACAGTAAAACTGTGAGTTTGAATACAAATATTATCTTCTAGACAATATCTATACTTAAATAAATCCTCATCACATTTATTGATACATTATTTTGCAAAAATGGTGACGACTACTAAACAACTCTCTCTAGAACCTTCATTCCATACCCCGACTCGTACTCGCTATATTCTCGCCTCCTGAGATGAAAAATGGAACAAAAAGGAAAAGGGTGAGCTTAACTAGCCGAGTAAAGAATATTATGACTAAGATAATATACAACAAATTATCATTAGTCTTTAACAGGAAAAAAAATCTAATAGAATACAATAGACAACAAGTTTGAAAACAATATTTGCAGTGGAAATAATAATTCATTAGAAGAGTTAAGTAGAGAATGCAAACTACTATCTTCTATGTATGAATTTAAAAGTTCATCATCTATCTTTTATCCCTGTAACATCAATCAATATATATCTGGAATCAAATATTCATCTTTGCACTACAGGCCAAAGATATTCATCAGTTAGTCATGTTCATCTAAACACTTGTTCATCTTTGCACTACGGGCCAAAGATATTCATCAGAAATCATTCATCTTTGCACTACAGGCCAAAGATATTCAATAATATCATCATTTAAGATTGAGGATGATGAAAAATATTTTTAAAGAAACGAATCCAAGGAAACATAATGACAAGGATTAAGGATTCGTACTTTGTTTTAACCATGTCCAAAAATACCTCAAAAATAATCATAGTGGTGTAAAATTCAAGAATGATCAAAACATGGATACAATCAAAGTTAGTATCCACAATAGATATTTTAGACGAAAAGGAAAATTTTTATTTTTCGATGAATAGTGACGTATTTGTGAATAGTGTCGTATACGTTAATAGTGTCGTATACGTGAATAGTAACTCCGACACAAAAAGTTCCAAATTTGATTAAAAGTTCAGATCAATACTTCGGCATAATGATATTAGAAGAAATAATATCATTTAAAAAAAAATAATATCCCTTACCTCGAAAGACAATACTTCTAGTTGAAACACCGGATATAAGCTATGACTTGAACTTGCACCGTATAGCAACAGTACTCAAAGTATACTCAAAATACTCACAAGAATACGCTCAATAATATAGAGAGAGAAAACTTCAGTTTCTGGTGTGATTTTCAATTCTAACCTAAGCACCCTATTTATAGGAAAATACATAGAACACCAAAGTAGAAAATTTAATAAAATATTAATATATATAATTTTTATTCCAACGCACACTTATTTTGATTCAAAACCTCAGCCACCAAACAGCCTACCTCACAAGACTTGCACAAAAAAATGTTTGTGTTATTTAAATTATTTTAAACTTCCAAAAATAAATTATTTCGGAGCTTCAGAACTTCAATAATTCTTAATAAATAGCCCTTTTATCAGAAAATTTGAATCTCGCGATTTTTTTATAAAAAATTCAATTCTCTACAACTTTGCAGAAGAAAATTTTTCCAAATTCCAAACAAAATTTGACCGAAATCCACAAACGGGCGATTTTGCAGGCTATAATCAAATTTCAGTCAAGAAATTGGGTCCACCGACACATAAAACATGCTTTAAATATTTTTTGGTAACAAAAATACTCCTCCTCCACATATACTCATATATCCCACATTTATCGTAAAAATATCATCATTATTATATTATTAAAATCTAATAATATATTTAAATGAATTATTTTATCAGAAAAAGATAAAATTTTAATTTTCAACAATTGTCACATTAAAAATTTTCTCCATCTATATCCACATAAAATCAATATTTTCCTCATCATATGAATCAATAATTAATTATTCATAAATAATATTATAGAATCACAATATTGACACCCAGGCAGTTCCTAGGAAAGAGTGGGCTTTTTAATAAGAATTTCTCCTTACTGGCGCGCAATTAGGTGACCAAGCCTCTCCTTAGACAGAACTTTCTACACATTGCCAATAATGTTATCTAACAATATTATTCAGATAATATGAATTATTGCTTCGATAATGAAAAATACTGTGTAATGAAAATTATTGAAACAACAGCAATATAAAATATCAACGCAGTAATTATTAAATTAATAAAATAAAATATTGAACAGTAATTACTGTAACCATTATTGAGTAGTGCCTTCTTACGTAAGAATCAATAATTGTTGCAATACCGTGTGCTACTGTGTTTTAACCACCGAGTATTTTAACAGTATTAACGGTAACAACTACGCCGTTATTTTTAAACAACTTATATTTGTCATTTTCTTCATCCAATCACTTTCCGTTATGGGGCCCACACATGGCTGCACCGTCGTACGAATATTTCCCGACAGTACGAATATTCCACGACCAAACGAATATTCCCCGACAACAATGAATATTTTATAACCACTTGCGTATTTTGAAATATTTACGTATTTTACCCATAACTATCCACATTAATCAAATCAACCCTTACTATTTCAAAATAATAAATAGAGAAAATTAAATTTCATTAAGAATAAGTTGGGGCCTTACAACCTCCCCTCCTTATGAAATTTCATCCTTGAAATTGACGTACGTATCTGGTGTTTCGAAAAGGTGAGGATACCTCGCTTTCATTTTCGTTTCCAATTCCCAGGTCATTTCCTCTATAGCATGATTCCTCCACAGAACTTTAACTTGTGGTATGACCTTTGTGCGTAGGACATGCTCCTTCCTATCCAAAATCTTGACAGGTACCTCTTCGTACGTTAAGTCTTCGGCTATCTCGTTGGTTCTAACTCTATAATGTGGTTCGGGTCTTTCACATATTTACGAAGTACAGATATGTGAAACACATTATGAACATGAGACATACTCAGAGGTAACGCGAGTCTATAGGCTACATTTCCTACTCGGTCAAGAATTTGACATGGACCAATAAATCGTGGATTGAGCTTTTCTCTCTTCCCAAATCTTGTAACTCCCTTCCATGGAGCAATTCGCAACAATATATGATCCCCTATACTAAATTTCACGTCCTATGAAGATCCGCATAACTCATTTGAATCTTTTTGGTAGTCATATGTACTAACTCGGGTCCCAACAATGTTGCTTCACCCACCTCATCCCAACATATTGGAGAGCGACACTTTCGTCCATATAATGCTTCAAATGGAGCCACACATTTACTTGCCTGATAGCTGTTGTAGGAGAATTCCACCAATGGTAAATACTTATCCCAACTGCCCTTGAAGTCTAGGACACATAGTCTTAATAAATCTTCAAGAGTTTGAATAGTCCTCTCTGATTGTCCGTCCGTTTGAGGATGGTATGCCGAACTGAATCGTAAATCCGTGCTCATAGCTTTTTGCAAGCTAACCCAAAATCTTGAAGTGAATCTTGGGTCACGATCCGAAACTATGGATACCGGCATGCCATGCAACCTCACAATCTCATTTACATATATACTAGCAAGACGTTCAAGGGAATAAGTCTCCCGTATCGGCAAGAAATGAGCAGACTTGGTTAATCTATCAACAATAAGCCAAATAACATTGATGCCTTGAGAAACCGTTGGAAGACCCGTAACAAAATCTATGGTAATGTGTTCCCACTTCCATTTCGGAATCTCAAGTGGTTGCAATGGACCCTTAGGTACTAGGTGCTCCGCCTTTACACGTTGACAAGTAAAACACATCGAGATAAACTTTGCAATCTCTCTCTTCATATTGTTCCACCAAAATGTATGTCTAGGATCACGATACATTTTAGTACTTCCAGGATGGATTGCAAATGGTGTATTGTGTGCCTCCATCATAATCTTGTACTTCAAATCAGAGTCATTAGGAACACAAAGTCTAGAGTGGACTCGAAATATTCCTTCTTCATCAATTCTCGCTTCCGAAATAGCTCCTTCTTGTACTTTCTTCTTCATACGCATCAGCTCCGGGTCGGTGGCTTGAGCAACCTTAACTTTTTCTATTAAAGTTGGCTCTATGCATATACTTGACATCATCGCACTCGTTCCTGCATATGATCTTCTACTCAACGCGTCAGCTACAACGTTCACTTTTCCAGGATGGTATTGAATAGTGTGGTCGTAGTCTTTCAATAGCTCGAGCCAACGTCGATGCCCCATGTTGAGTTCTTTTTGAGTGAAGAAATATTTAAGGCTTTTATGGTCTGAATATATCTCCGTTTTCTCCCCATATAGATAGTGCCTCCAGATCTTTAATGCGAAAACGACTGCTGCCAACTCTAGATCATGAGTAGGATAATTCCTCTCATACTCTTTAAGTTGTCGCAAGGCATAGGCTATGACTTTCCCACGTTGCATGAGAACACATCCTAACCCTTTGCCTGAAGCATCGTTGTAGAAAACAAATCCATCTGTACCAGATGGTATTTGTTAGATCCCAGAGGGCACAATAGATCTAGAAGGGGGGGGGGGGTTGAATAGATTCTTTTCTTTTTAAAATACTTTTCTGGTTTATGATGTATTGTTCATATTAGATTATATGACAAACATAGAATCTTTTCAAGCACAGCGGAATAAGTAAAAGATTCCCCTCCTTCATTGATATATTCATAATCATACAAACATTGTTCGTTGGGTTAGTTTAGTTGTAAGCAGTTAAAATATACATAGCAGTTATAGCAGTTATAGACATAATGTAAATGACATAATGTAAAAGACACAAGGGGTTTTAAGTGGTTCAGAGACTCAAGCTCCTAATCCACTCTTCTGCTTTCAACTAGCAGGATTTCCACTAAGGAAGGGCAGCACCCTGAATCTCTACGATTCCTTCAAGGCCAGCAGCCTTGGAACTTCAGTTCCCTAAGAACTCTTCAAGGCCAGCAGCCTTAGGACTCCTCTAGTTCCCTAGGAACTCTTCAAGCCCAGCAGGCTTGGAACTTCATTTAGTCCCTCTGGACAAGGACCCTTTGGCCCTGCTTTGTTTAGTCCCTCCGGACAAGGACCCCTCAGGCCCTGACTTCTTTGAGTTGTTGTTGTTGTTGTTGTTGTTGGAGTCGGTGCTGAGCTGCTAAGATGTCTTCATGCTCTGAACATCTTCTATCTTTAGCAGCTTCGGCTTGATCATCCTTGAAGAGCAGTTGAGTGTTGCATGATGCTCAGCTTCTTAGGTTGCTCAACTACTCCGGATGACCCCTTGATGCCTTGAAGATCATTCTCCTTGGTACTTGATGGCTGCACATGAGAGGCTTCTAGGATGACTGTAAGCTCTTCTGCAAGGTACCTAGAAGCTTTCTCAAGCTTGACACCAAGATGGCTTTTGTGATCTCCCTTCTTGCTACTCGATGCCTTCCCATGATGGAATTGCTAAGATGACCGTAAGCTCTTCTCTATTGTACTTAGAGTCTTCCCATGATGGACATCCAGATGGCATGATGCTCTTCTTTCTCTCGGAAGTTCAGAACACTCTTCATGTAGTAGAACTCTCACTTCTACATAGTAGAACTCACACTTCTGCTTCTTGCTTGATCTGACTTTTGAGTGTTCTTGGTGGATCGTAGAGTGAGTCTCTGGACTCACTATTACTTGATTCGATCAGTCCACCTTCTCTCCAAAACTCAACTTCTCCAGCACACTTTGATCTTTGAAGCTCTTCTTCATTTATACACCTTCCCAATCCTTCCGTTGGAAAGTAGCCATTGGAAGCTATTCAAATGTCTTCACAGATCTCAAGTTGCTTGATGTAGACTGCTTGATGTGACATGACATACTTTTTCTGACTCTGCAGTCTACTTTTTCACCTACCCTGTCAGATGTATCACTTTACTGTCCTGGGCAGGTCGAAGACTTTATTTCTTCTGATTTCTTGATCAGAGGTTGTCCTTTTGCATCGATGCTCTCAATAAGCACTTGTCCGAATTACCCTTCAGATTGAACAGTTACCAATGCCTCAATCTTCAGGTATCCGAGCTCTACGATTCTGATGCACGTCTTCAGGGACCTGATCGTAGTGTCTTGTTGACTGGTGGAGACAACACTACGATCTAGAAGAGTGTTGATTGGATCTTCAATGTAGAACACCTCTTCCTTGTATTGTGCAGTGCTTCAATACTTCTGTTTGCTTTGACTGTTCTCAAATATTGATGGCCTAATTCCTTGCTCTGGTTCCCTTCTGAATATCAAGACACTTCAGATTTGTGGCGCGTCCAGCTTGCTTTCTCCTGGTGATCTTCCGCTCACTTATCATCAATGAACTGACCCTGCACTTAATCACTTTAGCCTTGCTCTTCAGAAGCTGACCAGTATCTCTGTTCACCTTCCATCAGTTCTTTCTTTGTCTGACAAACACTATGATCCTGGTTGCTTCCAAGATCGTTGTCTTCTGTTTTCTTGATAGCAACTGCATTAGCTGACTTTTCCTTAGTCAACTGCTGAAGTCTTCTTTGAATCATCTTGTGGAAGACTTCATCACGAACGGCCTTTCAAATCAATCTTGATGCTGATTGGTTTGGTGCTTACTTCTTCTGCTAGCCTGCATGCCATTCGTTGAGTGCTCTCTGGTTCCCTTCTATGGATTACATCTTTGCAGTGCCAACCAGAGGCTTCGTACCTTTGGATATTCTGGGAGTGCTCATTCGTTGAGAACCGTATCTGCTCTACGATTCTGACTTAGCATTGTGAGCATTACTGTTGGAGTCGTAGTTCTGCACTCTACGATTCAGCTTCGGCTGTGCAGACACTACGATCCCGAAGATCAGATCTTGACACTCTACGATTTCTGCACTCTACGATTCAGCTTCGGCTGTGCAGACTCTACGTTCCCGAGATGCTTCGGTAGTACAGACACTACGATCAGATCTTAACACTCTACGACTTCTGCCTTGAGCTTGTTGTCTTCATCTGATCTTGTCCGACTATGATCTCTGTATTTGTTCAGTGGACTCTACGATCGCAGAGTGTGGTCTACGATCCTTGTCTTTGACTTTGGCATCGCTAGACTCTACGACTCTGAGCGTACAGTGCATTTCATACTTAGCTTCGGCAGATTGTCGTTCGGCTTATAGGCAGGCTGTCTCTACGATTCAGAACAGTACTTCCTCAGCACACTACGATCCTGAGGAGGCTCTTCTCGACACACTACGATCCTTCTTCGTTTCCCCTGGAAGTCTACGAACTCTGAGATCTCACTATCTTGCATACTCCTATTCTGCCTCGATAGCTCCCGAGTTGACTCTGACTCTCCTGGAAGACTACGACTTCTGGTGCAGTGCTCGACGATCAGACAAGCCTATCTATTACATCATAAGATCAACCTAACAAGCTTGATCTTTCTATATTTATAGTCCTTGTACATCATTTCTTTTTAAGGACTTTACAAAGCTGTTTTGCTTATATAGGATCAACCTTACATTTTTGATCAATTCATTCTAAGTCCTTGTACATATATTTCTATTATCTATCAAAGGACTTAACAACTTTTCTTCATGCAAACATACTTGCATATTCATTCATATATATATCATAATCAAATCATATATAAATAGGAATATCATTCACATGTTTATTCCTGACAGTATTGTTAGAACAGGTGCTAAAATGAGTCTCCTCTTGAGCTCTTGGAAACTCTTCTCGCATTCTTCGCTCCAAACGAATTTTGTATCATTCCGAGTTAGCTGGGTTAATGGAGTAGCTATTCGAGAAAACCCTTCCACGAATCTCCGATAATAACCAGCTAAGCCCAAAAAGCTACGTACTTCAGTCACCGACTTCGGTTGCTCTCAACTTTGTATTGCTTCAATCTCACCGGATCTGTGACAACCCGAGAATTTGGGCAAATTATTAAAATCTTAAATGATACCTAGACAGAAAATAAGTTTATGCGTTTAATGTTATTGGGATAGAATTTTGAGGATTTCAAAATTATGTGAAGGAAATAGGTGAATTATTCAGGATTAAGGATTTATGGGATTATTGTTCTGTGTTTATGGTTAATGATGTGTTCAGAATGTGGTTAAGGGTCAAGGGTTGACCAGATAAATTATATCTGTAACAAACCCTAAGAATATATTAAGAACAACAATGTTCGGCTAGAAAATCTTAGCGTTTAACAAGAAACCCTAGAAATCGGTTCTGGAAACCCTAGTTTCAGTTCCGAAAATCCGAAACCCTAATTCGGATATTGAAAACCCTAAATTGGGAACTTAATGACATAAGTGTAAATAGTTAAAAGATTAATTAGGGTTAATCTTAACAAATTGATTTCAAAACCCTAATTCCAAATTTAAAACCCTAATGCCAGATCTGAAAACCCTAGTTTCAGATTCTGTTAAAGTTAAGCCCTAATCTGGGATTATAATGGAGAATTTTAATGCTTATGTGATATTAATTATGTATTAATTAGGGTAAAGGTTAATTAATTTACAAACCTTAATTTCAATTTTTGGAACCCTAATTGTTCCGTCAGAAACCCTAATTGTTCAGTGGTGGAATTAATCGCTAAAATTAGCAATTTTAATTAGGATAAAATGGTCCTAATTAGCAAATAATGATATATGATTAGGAAATTACAAAATAATTAGGAAGCCCTAATTATAATTTTAGAAATCAAAATTTTCTATTTTTATATTTAATTAGAAAATTTTGGAAATTCAAGTTGCTAAAAATTTGGGGATTAAAACCTAAACCCAAAATTTTGTCCAAATCATAAATCTAAGTATGCTCAAACCCTAAACCCTAAGGGTTTCATCAAATTGGCAAATTCTAGAAATTTTGGGAAAAGACTAAATTGTCCTTAAGTGCATTATTTTTGGTAGCTTGCAAATTTGGCCAAGACTTTAGTGGTTCACCAACCCTAAACCTAGCTAGCCTAGCATGTGACTTATTTGGCCAGAAAACCTCAGCAACTTAGCTACATCACACTCATACATTGAATCAATCAAATTATATAAAGGATTTAGAGAGAGAAAATGTACAAAATATGGCCAAAATCAATTTTTGCTCCTACCAACTCTTACTTCTCTCTCAACCAACGAAATATTAAGCCAAATTAGTTCAAAGATCCAGCCCCACGTTGATCATAACAGATCAGAAGCACAGAATTGAGAAATCAAAGCAAAAAGGTATAAATCTCTAATTTTCGGAAATCTTTCAATTGGTTGTTAAAAGTTGTAATTGATTGTTGAAAGTAGTGTTAATAGGTGTCAATTGATGTTCTGGGTTGTTAAATCCATGACCCATAACATCAAAGTGCACGAATTGAAAGTTTTTCAAAATCTGGAAATGGGAAATTTTCGTTTTTTAGTCAAATGTCAGATCCTCTAGATCCGTGTGTATTATGTGTTTTTGATGTTTAAAACTTGTAACATGCAGTCTGATATGTGGTCTGTAAGTTTCAAAACAAATCAGACCTATATCTATTATAGATCGCAAGATATTCACGGTCAAAACACGTTGACCGAACTGCAAAACCAGCGAACCCAGAAATTTTGTCAGTGCTGTCCGTGGTCGACTTTGACCAGTATATTCTAATTTGATCTGATGCTTTTATGTTGATATTAAGGTGTTACATTGTAGTAATACATGTTATCTACAACCTGTAATTGATAGATCGCATAAAGGTTGCACGATCACCAAGTTATTAAGCGTCAAAGTAGGTACCTATGAATCTGGAAAACCCAGAAAGATGAAGAACACACCTGTCAGAACCTTTAGGAGCCCAGATCTTGCTGTTATGTTGTGTTTTGGCTAGGATCTTGGTTGATAATTGTAGTATTACATTTATACTACACGATTAGAACAATAGTCAGCCCAGAACACATTCGGATCACAGATTAAATCGCGGTCAAACAAGCCATCTCGCACACTGATCTGTCAGTGTTCTTGAGCCAAGAACACCTATAGCGACAGACAAGTGTCGCTATAGGCCTTTAGCGACAATTTATTTAATAATTTCCAGAAAATTAATTTAAAATTAGAAAAAAATGGTTTTTAATTATTAAAAATACAAAATAAATTATGAAAAATTATATTAAAGTCTGAAAAATAGTTTTTAACTATTTTGAGTGTATTTCAAAAATATTTAGTATTTTTGGAATGTAAATGGTATTTATTTATTTAATTACAATATTAAATAAATTATTTAAAAATAGTTTTTAATTCATAAAAAATCATGAAAAGTAATATTATTATAAAAGAAAATATTTTAAGTTATTTTCCATAACTTTTGATATTTTGTGATGAAATTCATTAATAATTTATTATTAATGGTAATTAATTTATTTAATAAATATATTAAATAAATTATAGAAAATTAGAATTAATGTTTTATAAATCATATAAAAATGATTTAAGTGTTATAAAAATATTTTAAGTTATAAAATATAACTTTTGATATTTTGACATGAAAATATTAATATTTTAATATTAATATTAATTATCGGATAATGGATTTAATGGTTTAAAAATCATATAATTATGATTTTAAGGTATTAAAAATACTTTGATATATTATAATTATACTATAATATTATGTAATGATTTTCATTAATATTTTATATTAAATAAATATTAATGATTAAGGAATTAAGTGGTATTTAATTCATTTAAATACGGTTTTAAGGATTGAAAAATATTGATAAATGGTAATAATTATCCAAAAATTATTACGGGCTTTGGAAAAATGTTTTGACTAATAAGGAAATTATCTGTGATATTGTTAAGTATTAAGTCAGAGTTTAATTGAACTTAAACTCGATAAAAGTCCGACTAGACCGTCTGGATGATAGAATTGTGTCGGTTTCAACTCAGACTGCAATAGTTTGACTTGATACCAAGTCTTATGTGCGGTATAGACTAATAGGCTTATGTGGTAATGTGTTTAGGTTATTCTGTGTATATAAATATAACAATATTATACTGTGATGATATTATTCTAATTATTGGAGATCTATATTATTAATATTAGGTCTTCGGGTAAAGCGTTATTATTTGCGTTGCGGTAATCAACGGTTCAGGCAAGTTTTCTTGTACTTAACTCTAATAAGAGTGTTTATTCAAGCTTATGGTTAATCATTACTGATTGCCATGAAATTTGTACTCTGTACATCTTGCATGTATAAGTCAGGTATGAAAGGCTGATCACCTTCATTACCAGTTGGTTCAGAAATGTTTGTTCATGTAAAATACTTGTTCAGTCAAAATTTTGTTCCTGCTAGTTCACAATCATATTGTTGAATTATAGCCAACCAATTATTCATACTCTTCAATCATGATATATTGTTATGTTATTGTATATAAACTTGCTGGGCAACTTTCATGCTCACCCTTGCTATATCATGATAAAACATTGCAGGTAAAGCAAATGCGTCGTATACAGGAAACGATTAAAGCTAAGTACAGCTTGGAATATAAAGTGCAGTTAGTTTGTAATTATGATCAATATTGTTGTGTAATAGATATTTTAGGAAATGTGTAATAAGTTAAGGTTACTCGACCTTGGGGAATAGTGTGTAATGTAATGTATAAACAATTTATGTTTATATCTTTCGCAAATAGTGATAGAAATAGTGAACCGGATCCGAGGCGATTCGGGGCCCTCGTTTGAGTTCCTCGCATTTTGACCAGTCACAACAAACACTTTTTCAGGAACCGTTGACTTTAACTTTTCTGGGATAATCTTTTGAGTCACCGTCCCCGCTGAACTAGGTTTCGCTACCGTATAATCTCGAGCGATATGTCATTCCTTTCCACAATTATAGCATACCTTGAACTGTTGTGGGCAGTTTGGACTGATATGTCCATCTTTTCCGCATTTATAGCATATGACCGGTGGTCGTTCTTCTCCCTTAGAACCAGTTGCTGCCGGCACTGTCGTCTTCACATGGTCATTGTTAAATCTCCTCCTGACTCGCTTCTTCTATTTTCATGGCCATGATTACCACCAGAGTGGTTACCATTTTTATCCGTCTATTTCTTTTTCCGCTGGTTATCGTTGTTTTGTTGACTGCTATCTTCGGTATGATCCTGATTGTGGTCCCTCGGTTGACCGTACTCGTTATCTCGCTCTAATAATTGATCCTTGTTTACAACATCTGAATAGAGAGAAAATTTATGAGAAATGAGATATTGTCGTATACCGGGTTTCAAACCTCTCAAAAACATCCGCGTTATACGTTCCTCATTCTCCACCAAATGAAGTGAAAACCTGGATAACGCTACAAACTTTGCCTCGTACTGAGACATCGTCATGTTGTTTTGTTCTAATCTGATGAACTCCACTTCATTCATATGACGAACACTTTTAGGAAAGTATTTGTCATTAAATATTTTTTGAAACGTCTCCCAAGACATGTTGAGTGCAGCTGGATGGGTACGCTTCACAGACTCCCACCAGTAGTCTGCCTCGCCACAGAACATAAAGGTGGCGAATGGAACCTTCTGTTCTTCGGTGCATCCCAAGACATCGAATATCTTGGTAATTTGCTTTACCCATGTTTCCGCCATGATCGGATCTGGCTTTCCCTTAAATTCTGGTGGTCCCTACTCTTTGAACTGCTTGGCTGTGACAACTCGTGAATTGATATCATTTCCTCCTGTATTTTGAACACTAGTCTCCCTCGTCTGATTTTGCATGAACTGTAAAAAGCTTCTAAACATCCCCTCGTTCATCATCTGCTCAGTGGTGTTGTACACAGGAGGAACATTGCCAGCCTGTAGCACGTTCTCCTCGTTGGTGAGTACAGGCGTCTCCACGGTCTCATTTCCACTGTTAATATTCTCAGTCGACAATCTCAAATACTGTCATAAAACAAGGGTTAATTAAGGAAATCAATATATCACATAATATCCCTATATACTGACCAACTAACAAATGAGCTTGGGTAGGACACACTAGCGAAGGATTTACTCGTCTCTCCCCTCCTAGTTCTATTCCCCGATCTCCGCCAGAGATCATATCCCTAAGCTCTTATACCAACTGTGATGCCCCCAAAATAGGTATACATCACCCATTCTGAGTTATCAATACATGGTACAGAAATAACTACAACTTTATTATTACAACAGTAAAACTGTGAGTTTGAATACAAACATTATCTTCTAGATAATATCTATACTCAAATAAATCCTTATCACATTTATTGATACATTATTTTGCAAAAATGGTGAGGACTACTAAACAACTCTCTCTAGAACCTTCATTCCATACCCCGACTCGTACTCGCTATATTCTCGCCTCCTGAGATGAAAAATGGAACAAAAAGGAAAAGGGTGAGCTCAACTAGCCGAGTAAAGAATATTATGACTAAGATAATATACAACAAATTATCATTAGTCTTTAACAGGGAAAAAAATCTAATAGAATACAATAAACAACAAGTTTTAAATCAATATTTGCAGTGGAAATAATAATTCATTAGAAGAGTTAAGTAGAGAATGCAAACTACTATCTTCTATGTATGAATTTAAAAGTTCATCATCTACCTTTTATCCCTGTAATATCAATCAATATATATCTGGAATCAAATATTCATCTTTGCACTACAGGCCAAAGATATTCATCATTTGGTCATGTTCATCTAAACAGTTGTTCATCTTTGAACTACGGGCCAAAGATATTCATCAGAAATCATTCATCTTTGCACTACAGGCCAAAGATATTCAATAATATCATATATTCATATATCCCACATTTATCATAAAAATATCATCATTATTATATTATTAAAATATAATAATATATTTAAATGAATTATTTTATCAGAAAAAGATAAAATTTTAATTTTCAACAAATGTCACATTAAAAATTTTCTCCATTTATATCCACATAAAATCAATATTTTCCTCATCATATGAATCAATAATTAATTATTCACAAATAATATTACAGAATCACAATATTGACAACCAGACAGTTCCCAGGAAAGAGGGGGCTTTCCAATAAGAATTTCTCCTTACTAGCGCGCAATTAGGTGACCAAACCTCTCCTTAGACAGAACTTTCTAGACATTGTCAATAATGTTATCTAACAATATTATTCAGATAATATGAATTATTGCTTCGATAATGAAAAATACTGTGTAATGACAATTATTGAAACAACAACAATATAAAATATCAACACAGCAATTATTAAATCAATAAAATAAAATACTGAACAGTAATTACTGTAACAATTATTGAGTAGTGCCTTCTTACGTAAGAATCAATAATTGGTGCAATGTCGTGTGCTACTGTGTTTTAACAACCGAGTATTTTAATAGTATTAACGGTAACAACTACGCCGTTATTTTTAAACAACTTATATTTGTTGTTTTCTTAATCCAATCGTTTTCCGTTATAGGGCCCACAAATGGCTGCGCCGTCGTACGAATATTCCCCGACAATACGAATATTCCACGACCAAACGAATATTCCCCGACAACAATGAATATTTTATAACCACTTGCTTATTTTAAAATATTTACGTATTTTACCCATAACTATCCACATTAATCAAATCAACCCTTACTATTTCAAAATAAAAAATAGAGAAAATTAAATTTTATTAATAATAAGTTGGGATCTTACATAAATAATCGGAATAAATCAAATAACTAATTTGTAGACATAAAAGGTTCAATTTTAGTCTTAATAAAAGAATTAGTTCATAACAGAATTTAACACCGATAATCTTTTGAAAAACATCCTTAAGGAATTACACAAACTGAAACTAAGGAGAAGAAGAAACTCTAGATCAAATCCTTAAATCTTCCAGTAATCCCTTGCTTAGCCTTCAATTATGGTCCCCTCTTTAATTTCAGCCAATTAGCCTTTATATACTCTTCTCATCTAACCACACTCATTTTCCAAATCAACATCTCAATCAAATCCCCAAATCCAAGTCAAACTTCAGCCCACACGTGCAAATAGTCAACTGAGGCCGGGCTTCAGCGCCCTGGCGCTGAGAATATTATTAGACATAGCGCCCCGACGCTGTAGTTCACAAAAATTACAACTTTGCCATCTAAACAGCTCAAATCCCTACTTTGCCCCTGCATCTCCATAATCTGCAAAATAACAAATACACACAGATAAAATACTTCTAAAAGACTCGAGAATACAACAATTTAAGCCCACGTATATCCAATTCATGGGTATATTACCCAATCATCAAATACTCCCAAACTTAAATCGTTGCTTATTCTCAAGCAACAAAACACAAGACAACACGAAAAACTAACAAACCATGCAAATGCACCTAAAACTATCTATATGCTTGTAATTCTAGCAATTGAATATAACACCGTATACTCATTAAGCCTCAGAAAAAATTTCAATAACGTCCTAGTACATCATATCAAAACAGATCAATAATATCCCAACGATCAACAAATCTAAACCTGTTATTATTGATATCGTGTGTGTGTGCTCAACAACTATGCTAACTGATGAAAAGCATAATGTGAAACATAGTAGATTTCTTAGAAGGCATCGTACAGTGTAAACACGAGAACTCCTCAAATAAACTAGATTTGGCTAAAATCAACAATTACCAAAGTCCAAGGGTCAAAATGGAATACTTATGCTTTATTTTATTTTATTTATTTATTAATAACGGGGGATTTTTACTCTTTTTCCCGTTCAATTCATTTTTTTATTTATTTTAACCTGACTGTGCAATGTCTCATTCTATTAGGCTAACAGTGCTACCCCTTAGCGAGCTTTTGACCAACGACTCCCAGACCATATAAGACCTTAGGGCGCTAGGTGTAGAGACAATCCCCTCGGGCTTACTTGCTCAAGTAACAAAGTCCTCGAAACAAAACTAGCCACATTTTGTTTATAGCTTATATACTCCAATTATTTTTTCCCCAAACTTGAATTTATGTCTAAATTCAGCCATCACTAGCTATTCATATTGTTCTTTCATTCCACTAGCATTTATCCTTTAGAAATCTCTTATCTATTCATTTAAACTTAATCAGCTAACATGGTCGTTTTTCAACATGTGTTATCATGATAATATCAGTTTTCAAACAGATAGAGATTTAAATCATGTCAAGAAAATCACATCACCAGCTTAACAATCCTTACTAGACTTGTTCATGCAATTTCAATTTCATCATTGGCCCCTAATATACTTAAACTATTAAATAACTGGAATTTTGTAAAATCCTAAATGCAACACGTAACACACAATAAAAACAAACTATACATAACTAATAGAAACATGATATCTACTAATGCAACTAAAAACTAAACTACCCCCAAACTTATAACAAGCAATGTCCTCATGCAAAAAATGTAATAATATAGAACAGAGGACTTCCCTAACGAGCTTATTCCTTGGGTGAAGCATCATCATCTTCGCTCATCTCTTGATCAGAAGGGTGAAACATAGGCAAAATAGGAGCAGTAGGGAACTAGCTAAGATTGATGCTCGGGTACAGTTGAGCGTTCATAGCATTCTGGGCAGTAAATTGGTCGACCAAAAATTTATAGATGACATCTTGACGGTCAGACAGGCGAACATTCTGAGATTCTAGATTATAGAACCACCGGTCAATTTCAGGCTGGACAGCTTCAGGAACAACACCGCGGTGAGCTGCGGAGGAAGAACCATATGTGGGTGGGACCGAAGGTTGTCAAGCTTGTGGAGCTTCAGCTTGGGAGTTATAAAACCCAATCCCCTAGGGTGGTTCTCCCCACCAGTCCATACTCTATACCTACTGATCAGCTTGTGGTCCAACATCGGCATGGGGGTTTGAATAATCTCATCCAACTTCCATTTGACCCCAAATTTTGCACATAACACGCAAATGAGAGATGGATGGGGTAAACCTCATGTGGTTCCTCCTCGTGCAGCTCGCAAAATTGATTGCTGAATGGCGTGGCCGACATCTATCTTCAAGCCTTGAATAATGGAATACAGCAGTACAACCCTCTCTTTGGTGACATGGCTCACATGTGTGCATGGCATGAGTTTGGCGTAGATAAAGGCATACCACGCCTTTCCATATAAACTGAGATGAGAAAGAAGCAAGGTCATGCTATGAACTAGGACCCCCAATTACGGAGTAATACGGTGTAACCCCCTTCCCCAATCTAATGATATATCTTTAGTCCTACAATATTGGGATGGTCATAATGCAAGTACAGTCAATATTGGATATGGCTAGGTGCGAATTAAACAAACAAATTGAGTCAGGCAAAATGTTGAACACCTTATGGGCAGTTCCTAATTTGCTTTGAATCACCACTAGTTTCCTATCAATTCAAACCCCTAACACTCAATCACCACATATGCATGATATCCCAATCAAAAGTGATTCACATACATGCAATATGAGATATTCAAAATCAGAAGAATGAAAATCTACACTTTAAATGTAGGAGAATGTGAATCAAGATGAATATTAACTAAACATTTTCATAATTAATAAGATTTGGTTCCACAACAATTTAAATGTAATTCAATACATACCTTTGAAAATGTACGTAATAGATGAAAATTACTGGACAAAGTGAAGAAAAAGAAGCGAGATATGAAATGGTGTCACATGTTATGTAGATATCAAACTATTTAAGTTTTAGTTACCATATGAGAGTATTAGAGGCGTATGAGAAAAGACGTGAAGAGAATTTAAAGGGAAGAACTAGGAACCGAACAGATTTGTAACACCCATTTTATTTGTAACCGCTCCCCAGCACTGAGGCACTGAGTTATAAGGACACGCTAGTGTTGAGGAGCTACTAAGCAGAAGCTGGAGAAGGTTCCTAGCACCGGGGCGCTATGTTTATTCTTGAATGGAGCGCCGGGGAACTGTAAGGCACTATCTGACAGTGTCCTCTAGTGCCAGGGCGCTAGTTTTAGCTTTGCTGTTAAGCTTCGGGGCGCTGGACATCAGAGCTGGCAGATGTGCTTAGCGTTGGGGCGCTGACTGCCAGCCCCTTAAGTAGCTGTCTTGCTTGTATTACCTCTATACCACATGCCTTCCTAGAATTCAACCGACAGGTAATTCATGTCTATTATTGTAATATTAAAATATCCTACTACTAATTTAAATGAATTTAAATGCTGAAAAGAGAAAATAACAAAATAACAGAATAAGACCAAATTCTTGGGGTTGCCTCCCCATAGCACTGGGTTTATAGTCGTCAGCTCAACTTTGCTGTGTTGCTCAATTGGTCGTTGGGTCAGAGAGGTATATGACCGTAGATTGGCGTTCGATGGGCCCACTCCAATAATGCTCAAGTCGTTGGCTGTTCACCTTAAAGGTTCACTTCGAGTTAGGTTCCTTGACTTCAACATTTTCGCGTGGAGCAACAGATACAACTATGAAACATCCTGACCAGCGAGATTTCAGTTTCCCAGGAAATAAACGCAACCTAGAGTTAAAAAGTAATACTTGGTGGCCCGGTTCAAACTTCTGATCAATGATTTTCTTATCGTGTCAGGTTTTGACTTTCTCCTTGTAGAGTTTTGCGTTCTCATTGGCCTTGAACCAGAATTCGTCCATCTCATTTAATTGAAGTAAACTTTTCTCCCCCGCTGCTTGTAGATCGAAATTCAGTTTCTGAATGGCCCAGTGTGTGGTATGTTCTAATTCGACCGGGAGATGACATGCCTTTCCTTAGACCATTCTGTAGGGTGACATGCCGATAGGATTCTTATATGTTGTTTGATATGCCCATAGTGCATCATCTAGTCGCATGGCCCAATCTTTTTGTGATGAATTGACCACCTTTTCCAGAATTCTCTTGACTTCCCGATTCGAGACTTTCGCTTGACCATTGGTTTGGGGGTGATACGCGGCTTGATAAGTAGGTTTTATACCTACTTAACCGGTATCTATTAGTTGAATTAGTTGCTTAATCTCTTGTTTCTTAGTTATTTTTCATGCATTTTGTGTTCATTTTGTAGATTGTATGCTTGGGAGCTGAAATCGCAAAGAATTGGTATGAAATCACAAAGAAAAGCAATCCGAAAATCGTTTGGGCTTTTATGTTCATTTCATGTTCTTGGCTTGGAACTTGGATTACATTGTAGAGCTTCTTCTTAGCTTTCTAGAACAACTTGAATCATTCAAATTGGAGTTCGGATGCAAGAGTTATGACATTTGTACCAACGGAAGTCGAACGTCAATGTTTTGGGTGGCCATTTGCATAGCAGTCACTTCCAGCCCAATTTTTACCTTCATACGTCCGTTATTTTTAAAATCTCAAAGAATGAAAGTTGTAGAGCTCATCGATATCTTCAATTTGATAGGTGTCAGGCCTCGTAACTCTTCCCGGATCAAAGGTTATGGTTGAATTTCCAAAGGATGTCGGAGCAAAAAATGTTCCTTCACAAAATCCCCACTGGGGTGGCCATACATGCTACAAAACAGGCCCCTAGACTGCCAGGGCGGGCCATTTACAAGCCTAGACCCCCGCCGGGGCGGGGGTATTCCCAAAAAATATGAATTTTGTCCAAATTTGAGTTTGGGAAGGATTGTTTCGATCTGATTGACTCAAGGAATTTAAAGATGACTTCCAAGAGGACTTAAAGACACATGAAGAGACTTATAAAAGGAGAAGAATCACAAGGATTAGAGGAGATTAGATTGGGAAGAGGATTCCATTAGATTATATTAGAGTAGAATAGATCAAAACACTAGTTCTAATGAGTTTTGGAGATTGAAGCAACTTGGAGACCATTGAAGATTCAAAGTAGGAGCGAGGAGGGAGCTTCAAATCTACAGACAATAGATTATATCTTCTCATCTTCTTCAATCTTTGTCTTTTATTGTTTATTCAATTGTGGATTCTTAGTTTTAATTCAATAATCATGAACTAATTCTTTTTTTGAGATTACAATGGATCTTATTGTGTAGTTTATTTTAATATGCTTCGTTATCAATTATTATGTTCTATCGTGAGGGTTGTCTATTGTGATTTGGACTTAACTGCTTAATTGCCTAGCTAACAATTAATGTGATAATCTATATGAACTCGAGAGATGAAGTATAGATTTATATTTGATCATGATAGCATGTGTTTGTGATTTCTGCATAGATGAAATTCATGATTCGTGTTTAGGATAGAGATATGCCTTTACGCCATATGTAATCTTATAGAGAACTTGTGCTTTAAATCCTTTTTAATTGTAATTCATATAGAGATATAGTGGATTAGCTAATTAGGGTGTCTTGCTTAATTCTATCATCTGTGGATTTAAGTGAGTATGGGTATTATTCATCTAGAGGTGGTTTTATCTGCTTTAGTGTTCTTGATGAACAATTCAGGATAGAGAATAATTGATGAGAAGTGTGTTAACTCAAATGAAGCAATAAGTGAAGTTGTGATCTTAAATCTCCGTAATCTTAATTTAACTAGTGGTAATTAGAATTAGTTTACTTATAAATTGAAATTCATACGTTTAAATAAGATTGAGTTGGATACAAGTTAGTAATTGGTGATTTTTATTAAACAATTCCTCGTGGGAATTATACTCTACTTTCACTTTATTACTTGTTGACCATGTATACTTGCGTGTTGTGCATAATTAGATTTTACCCAACACGGCTGCAATTTTATGACGGACCTCATACTTTATAAGCAATTTAGTGAATTGCTTATTACAGAAGTGAGTTCCCTCATCACTTATTATTGCCCTCGACGTCCAAAATCGTGTGAAGATATTTTTCTTTAAAAATTATAGTACGATGTTAGCATCATTCGTGGGTAAAGTTGCGGCTTCTACCCATTTGGAAACGTAATCGACCATCGATAGAATGTACTGGTTATTCAAGGATGATGGGAAAGGTCCCATAAAGTCAATTCCTCACAGTTCGAATAGTTCAACCTCCAAAATTGTGTTAAGTGGCATTTCATTCCATTTGGAAATATTACCTACTCGTTGACACCGATCACATTTTAGCACATAGAGATATGCATCTTTGAATAGAGAAGGCCAGAAGAATCCCGATTACAATACTTTGGCCGCTGTCCGATCACCGGTGTAATGACCTTTGTAATCTGAAGAGTGGCAATGTCCTAATATGCTATCCATCTCTTTGTGTGGCACACATCGTCGAATCATTTGATCCGCACAAGTCTTAAACAAAAATGGTTCGTCCCAATAATATTGTCTAACATCGTGGAGGAACTTTTTTCGTTGTTGCGAATTCAAATCTGGGGGTAACACCTTACTAACCAAATAATTCACGTAATCTGCATACCATGGAAATGTCGTTGTTATCCGAAGAAGCTGTTCATTAGGAAACCTCTCATTAATCATGACGTTGTCTTTTTGCTGAACTTCCGCATTTTCTAACTGAGAAAGATGATCTGCCACCTGGTTCTCGGTACCTTTTCTATCTCCAATCTCAAAATCAAATCTTGTAACAACAGTACCCACCGTATTAATCGTAGTATGGCATCCTTATTCTCAATCACATATTTAATAGCAGAATGATTAGTGTAGACAATTACCTTGGTCCCTATGAGATATGCCCTGAACTTGTTGAAGGCAAACATAACCGCAAGTAATTGTTTTTCGGTGGTCGTGTAGTTCAACTGAGCATCCGTCAACGTCTTGCTGGAGTAGTAGATAGTGTGAAAAATTTTATCGCGACGTTGTCCCAATACTGCTCCAACTGTGTAGTTACTGGCGTCGCACATCAATTCAAACGATAAAGACCAATCGGGCGCCACTATAATTGGCCCTGAAACCAAGTTCTTCTTTAATACTTCAAAAGCAACAATGCATGACTGATCCATCTTGAACGGTACATCTTTCTCCAAAAGGGAACATAAGGGTTTCAAAATTTTAGAGAAGTCTTTAATGAAGCATCTGTAGAAACCTGCATGTCCTAAGAAGCTCCGTATTCCCTTCACAGATGATGGAGGAGGTAGTTTCTCAATCGTCTCAATCTTTTCTTTATCCACCTCTAACCCTGCTGTAGAAACCTTATGCCCCTAAATTATCCCCTCTTGCACCATAAAGTGACATTTTTCCCAGTTAAGAACTATGTTAGTCTCCACACAGCGCTTCAACACTAAGACCAAATTTTTTAAGCATAAGTCGAAACTATCACCGAACACGGAGAAGTCATCCATAAATACTTCCAAATTCTATTCTACCATATCTGAGAAGATCGCCATCATGCACCGTTCAAACGTTGCCGAAGCATTACATAAACCAAAAGACATACGACGGAAGGCAAACGTATCGTAAGGGCATGTGAATGTAGTTTTTTCTTGATCTTCTGAGGCTATGGAAATTTTATTATATCCAGAATATCCATCTAAAAGACAGTAGAATTGATGTCCCGCTAACCTATCCAACATCTGATCAATGAACGGCAAGAGGAAATGATCCTTGCGTGTGGCTTTATTCAGTTTACGGTAATCCATACATATTCTCCATCCTATAACGGTTCTAGTGGGGATTAGTTCATTAGAATCATTTTTCACTACTGTCATGCCCCTTTTCTTTAGTACACAATGTACAGGACTTACCCATGAACTTTCTGAGATTGGATAAATAATTTCGGCATCCAACCACTTTATGATCTCCTTTTTAATCACATCCTTCATAATGGGGTTTAGCCTTCTTTGCTGCTCAATGGTTGGTTTTTCTCCCTCATCCAATAAGATCTTATGCATACAAAATGATGGACTAATTCCTTGAATATCCGCTATAGTCCATCTGATTGCTATTTTGAACTCTCGTAATACCATTAGCAGCTTCTCTTTTTGTGTGTCAATTAACTCTGCCAAAACAATGACTGGTAGGGTAGCATCTTTCCCCAAATAGGCACACTGCAGATGAGATGGTAACGGTTTTAATTCTAGCACTGGTGGCTCTTCTATCGAGGGTTTAAACTTTTTACCTTCCGTTTCAAGCCTATCAAGAGGGTCGAAGGATTGATTACTTTTCCTGGTAGAAGGTAATGCATCTAGCCATTTGACATACTCAATTTCATCCTCAATAGCATATTCGTCCATCCCGAACAAAACGGATTATAGTGGGTCCTCTGAATAATTTTCGTTGAACTTGTGATTAACTAATTCATCCATGACATCCACCCGCAAACACTCACCTTTTTCTTTCGGATAAGTCATCGACTTAAATACATTAAATGTGACTTGTTGATCATCAAATCGCATCGTCAATTCACCTTTTTGTACATCAATCAATGTTCTCCCCGTTGCTAAAAATGGTCGCCCGAGAATGATTGGAATTTCCCTATCTACTTCACAATCCAAGATAAAGAAATCCGTGGGGAAGATGAATTTATCCACTTTTACTAACACGTCTTCAACGATACCTCGTGGATATGTAACGGACCGATCCGCCAACTACAAACTGATATTTGTTGGTTTTGGTTCTTGAAGTCCAAACTGGCTGTAGGCGGATAATGTCATCAAGTTTATACTGGCCCCAATGTCACACAATGCTCTTCCCGAAAACTAATTTCTAATTTCACATGGAATAGTAAAACTACATGGATCCTTGAGCTTCAGAGGTAACTTATTCTGGATTATTGCACTGCACTCTTCAGTCAACACCACTGTCTAAAAATCACCTAATTTCCTCTTTTTCGATAAGATCTCCTTCATGAACTTGGCGTAACTCGGCATTTGTTCCAAGGCTTCGGCAAATGGTATGTTGATATGCAGTTTTTTGAAAATATCCAAAAATCTTGAAAACTACCTATCTAACTTGGTTTTCTGAAATCTCTACGGATACGGTATATGAGGCATTGTGTTGGTTTGCTCCAGTGCTTTCTGCTCTAATGTCTCATTTTGACGTTTTTTGATTTCCACAACTCCCTCTTTTTCCCTTATTGTGTTATCCATTTGTTTTGTGTCTTGTAGTGTCTCTTGCAATTTTTTTCCGCTACGTAAGGTTAAAGCCTTGCAATGCTCATCTCTGCCCAGATTTATCTCTATATCACTCGGTAGTGTTCCATATGGGCGGCTAATCAACGCATGTGCTATCTACCCCAGTTGATTTTCTAGATTTTTTTTATCGAAACACCTTGGCTTTCACATTCATATCTACTTGACTCAATAACTTATCTTGCTCACTGATCCTTTTGTCAGTAGCTAAAATGAATTTTTCCAAAGCTTCTTCCAAACTTGTTTTCCTCTCTGGCTGTTGTTGAGTCTGATTTTGAAATCTGGATGTGTTTTGCTGTCTAGGTGCTTGAGCTTGATTGTTACTCCAAGAAAATCCCGAGTGATTTCTCCAACCTAGATTATATGCATTTTAATTCGGATATGATTGGACTGATCGGTTATAGCTCCCTACAAACTGAACTGATTCAGAATTTATGGCACACTGATCTGTAGCATGACTCCCAGCACATATCTCACAAACCATTGCTACTTGTTGTGCGGATGGTTGACTCTATGTTTCCATTTTCTTAGCTATTGTGGACACTTGTACTGCCAACGCTGTCACTGTATCCACTTCAAACTTTCCCGGTATTTTTGGAGGATTAGACCTAGACATGGGCCACTGATTGTTATTGTTGGCCATCGTTTCTAGCAGTTGATAAGCCTCATCAAAATTCTTAGACATGATCGCTCCACCTGCTGCTGCATCAATACTGGCTCTTGTGGGCACGTGAAATCCATCACAAAATATCCCAACCTGCATCCACTGTGGAATTCCGTGATGTGGGCATTTATGGAGCATATCCTTGAATCTTTCCCATGCCTCATATAAAGTTTCTAAATCGAACTGTGCAAAGGTGTAAATATTGTTCCGTAGTTTTGCCGACTTCGCTGGTAGGAAAAACTTAGCTAGAAATTTTTGAACTAAGTCATCCCAAACGGTGATTGAACCGGGAGGCAATGAATGTAACCAACTCCGAGCTTTGTCTTTTAATGTGGACGAAAATAACCTCAACCTTATAGCATCTTCCGAAACGTTATTGAACTTGAAGGTGTCGCTGATTTCCAGGAAACTCAAAATATGCTCGTTCAGATCATCCGTTGAACTACCCCCAAACTGGACTGCATTTTGGGGCATTTGAATTGTTCCCGATTTTATCTCAAAATTGTTTGCATTAATAGTCGGCCTCCGAATACAAGACTGTATATCTGTGACTGTCGGCATGTCATAATCCCTAATCAATTTTTGTTCTTCCCCTGCCATGTCTACTGGTATTTTTTGTGCCGCCAGATCTTCTTCTAAATGTATAACCGCACTATTCAACCGCAATTTTCGGAACTTCTTTTTGATATCGTATGTATAAGGAAAAAGTTCCTTTTTATCCCTTGATCTAGTGTGCATACACTCACAAAGAATTCCTGCAAACACAAGAAGAAAAATAAATAACGTTTAAATTAAAATCAAATTGATTATAACTAATATGGAATTAATATTAATAATAGTTCCCCGGCAACGGCGTCAAAAACTTGTTGCTCGATTTCACAATTAATTATATGTGCAAGTGTACACAGTCAACAAGTAATAAAGTGATAAGATATAGTGTCGATCCCACAGAGAATTCCAATCATTAAATTCCAACTACTAGCACTATATCAATTCAATTTTATTTAAACAACTATAAAGTGTGATTTTTTGAAATAAGAAAACTAAATTGAGCAATTAAAAATAGATTATTCTAATGAATCAACTAAATAACAACTAAAATTTGACGAATACATTCAGATAAATAAGGTTAAGACTCCAATATCCCCAATTATGAATTATAAACTAACTATCCAATTATCCAAATTATTATGCCTACTGAATTGTTAACAGGAATTCTAGGTGTCAAAAGCCCTTTTCCAAGTGATCATTTAACTTTTATTTAATCCAATTAATCTTGCGATATTCCTATGTAAAACAATTAAATTAAACTCCTTCAATTCTAATTCCCAATTTGTTACATGCAGTGAACAGATATTCCTATTCAAATCACGACCCTAATTATTCATCATGCAAATAATTAAGCATACATGTTATCATGCCCATTTCTAACCCTAGATCTCCTCTTCTGAATCCTTCTAGAGTAACAAGGTAATTATTGGCCAAATAATTAATCAATAAGCACAAGACATAATAAACAATTCACTTTGACATAAATAATCGGAATAAATCAAATAACTAATTTATAGACATAAAAGGTTCAATTGTAGTCTTATTAAAAGAATTAGTTTATAACAGAATTTAACACCAACAATCTTTTGAAAAACATCCTTAAGGAATTACACAAACTGGAAATAAGAAGAAGAAGAAACTCTAGAGCAAATCCTTCAGTCTTCCAGTAATCCCTTGCTTAGCTTCAATTATGGTCCCCTCTTTAATTTCAGCCAATTAGCCTTTATATACTCTTCTCATCTAACCACACTCATTTTCCAAATCAACATCTCAATCAAATCCCCAAATTCAAGTCAAACTTCAGCCCATGCGTGCAAATAGTCAACTTAGGCCGGGCTTCAGCGCCCCGGTGCTGATAATAATATTAGACATGGCGCCCCGACGTTGTAGTTCACAGAAATTACGACTTCGCCATCTAAACCGCTCAAATCCCTACTTTTCCCTTGCATCTCCACAATCTTCAAAATAAAAAATAAACACAGATAAAATACTTCTAAAAGACTCGATAATACAACAATTTAAGCCCACGTATATCCAATTCGTGGGTATATTACCCAATCATCAACGATCATACCATTCAATACCGTCTTAGAAAAGCGAACGTAGTAGCTGACGCGTTGAGTAGAAGATCATATGCGGGTACGAGTGTGATATTGTCAACTCAAATGCCCATTTTGTACGACTTACAAAGGATGGAGATGGAGTTAAAGACTCTAGGGACCCACGTGATGATGGCAAATATACGAGTAGAACCGACTTTAATCGATAAAGTTAAAGCTGCTCAAGCTATAGACCTGGAGCTGATGCGTATGAGGAAGAAAGTACAAGAATGTGCTATTTTGGAAGCAAGAATTGATGAAGAAGGAATACTTCGAGTTAACTCCAGACTTTGTGTTCCTAAGGACTCTGATTTGAAGTATAAAATCTGATGGAGGCGCACAACACACCGTTTGCAATCCATCTTGGGAGTACCAAAATGTATCGTGATCTTCGACATACATTTTGGTGGATCAATATGAAGAGAGAGATAGCAGAGTTTATCTCAAGGTGTTTAACTTGTCAACGAGTCAAGGCAGAACATCAAGTGCCAAAAGGTCCATTGAAACCACTTGAAATTCCAGAATGGAAGTGGGAGCACATTACCATGGACTTTGTTACTGGTCTTCCTAAGGTTTCTCAAGGCATAGATGTAATTTCGGTCACTGTCGATAGATTAACCAAGTCTGCTCATTTCTTAACTATACGAGAAACTTATTCACTTGAACGTCTTGTTCGTATATACTTAAATGAGATTTTAAGACTGCATGGTATGCCAGTATCCATAGTTTCTGATCGAGACCCAAGATTCACTTCACGATTTTGGGTCAGTTTGTAAAAAGCTATGGGCACAGATTTACGATTTAGTTCGGCATATCATCCTCAAACGGACGGGCAGTCAAAGAGGACTATTCTAACTCTTGAAGATCTATTAAGACTGTGTAGGCATGCACAATAGGCCGGCCTGGCCTGGTCTGGCCTGCCAGGCCTTGGGCTTTAACCAGGCCAGGCCAGGTCGCTGACTTTTGGCCACCAGGCCAGGCCAGGCCTTGGTCGCTGGGTTGTGGCCTGGCTAGACCTGCAGGCCAGGCCAGACTCAAGGCCAGGTCAGGTCCAGACCCAAGGCCAGGCCAGGCCAGGACCAAGGCCTTGGCTAGTCTGATCTTTTTTTTAATGTTACGTATTAAATATTAAAAATATAAATAATAAAATATAAATTAATAAATTTTATAAAATATTAATATTGTTGATTACTTAAATACTTTAGATTACACTTTAATTTTTTGAATATAAAATTAGTTTCAATTTTTATTTTCTTATAGTACGTACTAGGATCGGTTGGACATATATTTTGTAAAGTTTAAACACACATATCTTTTCATTTATGATCATTAAACTCTTACATGGCTATATCTCAAGTATTAATTCCAATTAATTTTCTAATTACTTTATGGAATTTTTATTTAAATTTGTATAACAGAATACCTAAAAAATAACTAAAATCATAAATCCCCCCAAGAATTTAGCATATCCAAATTAATGAAGAACTTGAGTATTTACAAGAAACTACATTATTATTAATATTTAATATTAAAAATTAGTTTATTGATGTATTAATTAATGTTAATATTTAACATTAAAGTAACAAAGAATATTAATAAAATTTTATTGTTAAATATTAGTACTTTAGTATTTACAATAAATTAACTTATTATTAATATTTAATCAACTAAGTAATTAACTTATTATTGATACTAAATATACTAACTATTTATATTCATTGAAGATGTATATTAATTAAATGTATCAACAAGAAATCAAGAATGAATAATTAAAATTTTAAATTTTATTGATGTATTAATTAAAACTAATGTATTATAATTTATAAATTATAATAATGAATAAGTAAAAATTTATACTTTATTGATGAATAATTATAAATTTAAAGTTCAAAAATTACAAATAATTGGATAAAAAATCATCTAAGGTCTCAGGCCAGGCCAGGCCAGATTTTTGTCTAAAAAACGGTCTTTTCAAGCCTTTCAGGACAGGCCTGACCGGGCTAGGTCTTGACCGGGCCAGACTTTGACCAGGCCGGGCCCAGGCCAGACCAAGGCTAGGCCGCAGGCCTCGGGCCTTTTGTGCATCCCTAAGACTCTGTATCCTTGACTTTAAAGGAAGTTGAGACAAGTTCTTGCCATTGGTGGAATTCTCCTACAACAACAGTTATAAAGCAAGTATAGGCATGGCTCCATCTTATAGACTAGCCTTACCGCAAAGTATGTCTCGTGTTCATAACGTTTTTCAAATATCTATGTTAAATAAATATGTGGAAGATCCGAACCACATTATTGAATTAGAACCGGACGAGATAGCGGAAGATTTAACGTATGAAGAGTTACCTGTTAAAATCTTGGATAAGAAGGAACATATTCTACGCTCCAAGGTTATAATTCAAGTAAAAGTTTTGTGGAGAAACCATAATGTTGAGAAAATGACCTGGGAGTTAGAATCTGAAATGAAATAAAGGTATCCTCACCTCTTCGACATACTAGGTACGTACCCCAATTTTGAGAACGAAATTTTATAAGAAGAGGAGGTTGTAAGACCCCAACTTTTATGAATAAATATTAAATTTTCTTGAAATATATTTTTGAATATTATGGTGTAGATTTGATATAATGTTATAGTTGTGGGTAATATTTATAAATTTTGCAAAATAAGCAAGTTGTCATAAAATATTCGATTGGTCGGAGAATATTCGTTTTATCAAGGAATATTCGTATGACGGCACAATCATTGGTTGACCCCTATAACAGAATTATTGTCAGAGTTATAAAATGACATAAATATCTTTTTATAAAAATAACAGCAAAAGTTTTACCGTTAAACTGTTGAAATACTCGATGATAAAAGTATAGTAATATGTGTTGTTGCATAGTAATACACGATATTGATTATTGATGTTTACGTGAGAAGTCACTCAGTTATACTCAATTTTTGATACAGTAATTACTGCATAGTATCTCACATTATTAATTCAATTATTATCACAGTTTTATCTGCACAATATTTTATATTATTAAATCATTAATTGAGACGGAAAACTTATTCATATTATTATTTGCATTATTGACAATGTCTAGAAAATTCTGTTGAGGAAAGAGATTTGGTCACTTAATTGCGTACCAATAGGGAGAAATCCTTATCGAAAAGCCCCATCTTTCCTCAGAATGATCTAGTTGTTAATATTGCAAGTTATATTATTGATGAATAAATGTTGTTAAAAATATTTTCATTGTGTTGCGATTATTAGTGTTAGTGAAAATCGATATTTATTTCGACAATAGTTGATTTCTGGATGTTAAATTGACCAAACGGGTAATTAATCAGATAAATGAGCAATTAATTGTTATTAGTTCACATGCAAATAACTATTTGTTCACATGCATGGAACTATTAGTTCACATGTGTGAGACCTCGAATTTTATGAAATAAAAGTATTCAATTTTTTTATTTTGGTAAATAGTTAAATTGATAAAAGTTTAAAGTTAAGGGTAATATGTGAATTTTTTTTTGCAAAGTAAGCAAGTTGTTATATAATATTCGATTGGTTGGGGAATATTCGTTTTAACAGAGAATATTTGTACAACGGCACAATCATTGGTGGACTCCACAACGGAATTATTATCTGACTGAAAAAAATGATAAAAATACTTTATAAAAATAACGGCGGAAGTTTTATCATTAATAATGTTGAACTACTCGGTAGTAAAAGTACAGTAATATTTTGGTGTGGATTTGATATAATATTATAGTTGTGGGTAATATTTATAAATTTTATAAAGTAAGCAAGTTGTCATAAAATTTTCGATTGGTCGGAGAATATTCGTTTTATCAAGGAATATTCGTACGACGGCACAGTCATTGGTGGACCCCCCATAATAGAATTATTGTCGGAGTTAGAAAATGACATAAATATCTTTTTATAAAAATAACGGCAAAAGTTTTACCGTTAAACTGTTGAAATACTCGATAATAAAAGTACAGTAATATGTGTGGTTGCATTGTAACACACGATATTGATTATTGATGTTTACGTGAGAAGTCACTCAGTTATACTCAATTTTTGATACAGTAATTACTGCATAGTATCTCACATTATTGATTCAATTATTATCACGGTTTTATCTGCATAATATTTTATATTACTAAATCAATAATTGAGATGAAAAACTTAATCATATTATTATTTGCATTATTGACAATGTCTAGAAAGTTCTGTTGAGGAAAGAGATTTGGTCACTTAATTGCGTGCCAATAGGGAGAAATCCTTATCGGAAAGCCTCATCTTTCCTCGGAATGATCTGGTTATTAATATTGCAAGTTATATTATTGATGAATAAATGTTGTTAAAAATATTTTCATTGTGTTGCGATTATTAGTGTTAGTGAAAATTGACATTTATTTCGATAATAGTTGATTTCTGGATGTTAAATTGACCCAACGGGTAATTAATCGGATAAATGAGCAATTAATTGTTATTAGTTCACATGCAAATAACTATTTGTTCACATGCATGGAACTATTAGTTCACATGTGTGAGACCCCGAATTTTATGAAATAAAAGTATTCAATTTTTCTATTTTGGTAAATAGTTAAATTGATAAAAGTTTAAAGTTAAGGGTAATATGTGAAATTTTTTTTTTGCAAAGTAAGCAAGTTGTTATATAATATTCGATTGGTTGGGGAATATTCGTTTTAACAGGGAATATTCGTACAACGGTACAATCATTGGTGGACCCCACAACGGAATTATTATCGGACTGAGAAAACGACAAAAGTACTTTATAAAAATAACGGCGGAAGTTTTACCATTAATACTGTTGAACTACTCGGTAGTAAAAGTACAGTAATATTATGGTGTGGATTTGATATAATATTATAGTTATGGGTAATAATTATAACTTTTTCAAAGTAAGCAAGTTGTCATAAAATATTCGATTGGTCGGAGAATATTCGTTTTATCAAAGAATATTCGTACGACGGCATAATCATTGGTGGACCCCCATAACAGAATTATTGTCGGAGTTAGAAAACGACATAAATATCTTTTTATAAAAATAACGGCAAAAGTTTTACCGTTAAACTATTGAAATACTCGATGATAAAAGTACAGTAATATGTGTGGTTGCATAGTAACACAAGATATTGATTATTGATGTTTACGTGAGAAGTCAATCAGTTATACTCAATTTTTGATACAGTAATTACTGCATAGTATCTCACATTATTGATTCAATTATTATCACAGTTTTATCTGCACAATATTTTATATTATTAAATCAATAATTGAGACGAAAAACTTATTCATATTATTATTTGCATTATTGACAATGTCTAGAAAGTTCTGTCGAGAAAAGGGATTTAGTCACTTAATTGCGTGTCAATAGGGAGAAATCCTTATCGGAAAGCCTCATCTTTCCTCGGAATGATCTGGTTGTTAATATTGCAAGTTATATTATTTATGAATAAATGTTTTTAAAAATATTTTCATTGTGTTGTGATTATTAGTGTTAGTGAAAATCGACATTTATTTCGATAATAGTTGATTTCTGGATGTTAAATTGACCAAACGGGTAATTAATCCGATAAATGAGCAATTAATTGTTATTAATTCACATGCAAATAACTATTTGTTCACATGCATGGAACTATTAGTTCACATGTGTGAGACCCCAAATTTTATGAAATAAAAGTATTCAATTTTTCTATTTTGGTAAATAGTTAAATTGATAAAAGTTTAAAGTTAAGGGTAATATGTGATTTTTTTTTTTGCAAAGTAAGCAAGTTGTTATATAATATTCGATTGGTTGGGGAATATTCGTTTTAACAGGGAATATTCGTACAACGGCATAATCATTGGTGGACCCCACAACGGAATTATTATCGGACTGAGAAAACGACAAAAGTACTTTATAAAAATAACGGCGGAAGTTTTACCATTAATATTGTTGAACTACTCGGTAGTAAAAGTACAGTAATATTATGGTGTGGATTTGATATAATGTTATATTTATGGGTAATATTTATAACTTTTTCAAAGTAAGCAAGTTGTCATATAATATTCGATTGGTTGAAGAATATTCGTTTTATCAAGGAATATTCGTACGACGGCACAATCACAGGTGGACCCCCATAACAAAAATATTGTCGGTGTTAGAAAACGACATAAATATCTTTTTATAAAAATAATGGCAAAAGTTTTGCCGTTAAACTATTGAAATACTCGATGATAAAAGTACAGTAATATATCTGGTTGCATAGTAACACACGATATTGATTATTGATGCTTACGTGAGAAGTCACACAGTTATACTTAATTTTTGATACAGTAATTACTGCATAGTATCTCACATTATTGATTCAATTATTATCACATTTTTATTTGCACAATATTTTATATTATTAAATCAATAATTGAGACGGAAAATTTATTCATATTATTATTTGCATTATTGACAATGTCTAGAAAGTTCTGTCGAGGAAAGGGATTTGGTCACTTAATTGCGTGATAATAGGGAGAAATCCTTATCGGAAAGCCCCATCTTTCCTCGGAATGATCTGGTTGTTAATATTGCAAGTTATATTATTGATGAATAAATGATGTTAAAAATATTTTCATTGTGTTGCGATTATTAGTGTTAGTGAAAATCTACATTTATTTCGATTATAGTTGATTTTTGGATGTTAAATTGACCAAACGGGTAATTAATCGGATAAATGAGTAATTAATTGTTATTAGTTCACATGAAAATAACTATTTGTACACATGCATGGAACTATTAGTTCACATGTGTAAGACCTTGAATTTTATGAAATAAAAGTATTCAATTTTTCTATTTTGGTAAATAGTTAAATTGATAAAAGTTTAAAGTTAAGTGTAATATGTGAATATATTTTTTTGCAAAGTAAGCAAGTTGTTATATAATATTCGATTGGTTGGAGAATATTCATTTTAACAGGGAATATTCGTACAATGACACAATCATTGGTGGACCCCACAACGGAATTATTATTGGATTGAGAAAATGACAAAAATACTTTATAAAAATAACGACGGAAGTTTTACCATTAATAATGTTGAACTACTCGGTAGTAAAAGTACAGTAATACGCGTGGTTGCATAGTAGCACACGTTATTGATTATTGATGCTTATGTGATAAGTCACTCAGTTTTGTTTTATTGATATTATTAATGTAATAAAACAGAAAAACTTTTTATATAAAATATAATACTTTTATAAAGTTATTCGTTTTATTAGGCTAATAGTAAAATCTTTTTATATAAAACAGAATATTTTTATAAAGTTATATGTTTTATTAGACAATAATTAGAATATATTATATTTTATTATGTATAGTGTTTGCATAGTGCATGCATAGTGTCTGCATAGTATTTTGCATAGTAAAATCTTTTTATATAAAACATAATACTTTTATAAAGTTATTCGTTTTATTAGATTATAAATAAAATATATTATATTAAAGTAAATCAATCTGGATCGTTCATGAGTTAGTTACTATGCAGTCTATTTTTCTATAAATAGAAGCTCATTCCTTCATTATTTCTTATAAATTCACTGAAACTCTAGAGAGAGAAACTATAGAGAGAGTTCTTCTTCTATAATCTTGAGCGTATTTTTTTAGAGTTTAAGAAAGCTTTGAGCATAGTGCAAGTTTTCTTCAAGTATATTCCCGCCCTAGCAGTCGGAATACTTTTCTTTTTAAGGTAGGGGATATTATTTGTTGTAATCGTAGGGGATATAATTGTCGTACTCGTAAAGGATATTATTATTATTATTATTATTATTATTATTATTATTATTATTATTATTATTATTATTATTATTATAGTAAGGGGTATTATTTCGTTTGTAACATCCCCGAATCCGGGCCCCAAATCGCCGCGGATTCGGTACACTGTTACTATCATTATTTGCGGAAGATATAAACATAAATTGTTTATACATTACATTACACACTATTCCCCAAGGTCGAGTAACCTTAACTTATACGCAAATCATAAACTATTTATCACACAACATTATTTATCAAATTATACTATTACAAACTAGCCGCACATTTTATCCCAAGACGGACTTGGCATTAACCTTTTCCTGTATCCGAACGCATTCGCCTTATCTGCAATATTTTATCATGATATAGCAAGGGTGAGCATTAAAGTTGCCCAGCAAGTTTATATACATTAATATAACGATATATCATGATTGAAGAGTATGAATAATAAGCTGACTATAATTCATCAATATAATTGAGAACTAGCACGAACAAACTTTAGACTGAACAAGTTTTATACATGAACAAACATTTCTAAACCAATTGGTAATGAAGGTGATCAGCCTTTCATACCTGACTTATACATGCAAGATGTACATAGTACAATTTTTATGGAAATCAGCAATGATTAACCATAAGCTTGAATAAAACACTCTTATTAGAGTTAAGTACAAAGAAAACTTGCCTGAACCGTTGATTACCGCACGCAATTTAATAACGCTTTACCCCGAAGACCTAATATTAGTAATATAGATCTCCAATATTTGAATAATATCATCACAGTATAATACTGTTATATTTTTACACACAGAATAACCTAAACACATTACCACATAATCCTATCAGTCTATAACACACATAAGACTAGGTATCAAGTCAAACTATTGCAGTCTGAGTTGAACCCGACACAATTCTAACATCCCGACAGTCGAGTCGGACTTTTATCGAGTTTAAGTTTAATTAAACTCTGACTAACCACTTAACAATTATCCCACATAATTTTCTTAGCAGTCGAAATAATTTTCATTGACTTATAATAATTTTTAGATAATTATTATCATTTATCAACATTTTTCAATCATTAAAACCATATTTAAATGAATTAAATACCACATAATACCTTAATCATTAATATTCATTTAATATAAAATATTAATGAAAATCATTACATAATATTATAATATAATTATAATATTTCAAAATATTTTTAATACCTTAAAATCATAATTATATGATTTTTAAACACTTAAATCCATTATCCGATAATTGCTATTAATATTAGAACAGCGTTGTCAGAGATTTTGGAGACTTAAATCTCTCTGATCTGATGTTGTATGGCCATGAAACAAGTTGGTGATTGTAGTATTACGTTAGTACTATAACTTTAACACGAATTCCAGCCCAGAAATCAATGAGAACATAGAAATAAAACCGGTCAAACAAGGACCCTCGAACACTGACAAGAACACTCAAGAACACCTATAGTGACAGAAAGTGTCGCTATAGCCCTTTAGCGATAGTTTTATTATTAATTTCTGGAAATGAATTAAAAATTAGAAAAAAATTGTTTTTAATTATTAAAAATACATAATAAATTATGAAAAATTATTTTAAAGTCTGAAAAATAGTTTTTAATTATTTTAAGTATATTTAAAAAATATTTAATATTTTTGGAATATAAATGATATTTATTTATTTAATTATAATATTAAATAAATGATTTAAAAATAGTTTTAATTCATGAAAAATCATGAAAAATTATTTTATGGTATAAGAAAATATTTTAAGTTATTTTTGATGACTTTTAATATTTTGGGATGAAATTCATTAATTAATCAATATTAATGATAATTAGTTTATTTAATAACTATATTAAATAAATTAAGGAAAATGGAATTAATGCTTTATAAATTATATAAAAATGATTTAAGTGTTATAAAAATATTTTAAGTTATAAAATATAACTTTTGATATTTTGGCATGAAAATATTAATATTTTAATATTAATAGCAATTATCGGATAATAGATTTAAGTGTTTAAAAATTATATAATTGTGATTTTAAGGTATTAAAAATATTTTGAAATATTATAATTATATTATAATATTATGTAATGATTTTCATTAATATTTTATAATAAATAAATATTAATGATTAAGGAATTATGTGGTATTTAATTCATTTAAATACTGTTTTAATGGTTAAAAAATATTGATAAATGATAATAATTATTTGAAAATTATTATAAGTCTTTAAAAATTATTTTTGATTGACAAGAAATTATCTGGGATAATTGTTAAGCGTTTAAGCAGAGTTTAACTGAACTTAAACTCGAGTATTGATCGACTAAACCGTCGAAATATTAGAATTGTGTCGGTTTCGAGTCAGACTGAAATAGTTTGACCTAATACTAAGTCGTATGTGTTGTTAAGACTGATAGGGTTATGTGCTATGTGTTTAGGTTATTCTGTGTGTAAAAATATAATAGTATTATACTGTGATGATATTATTCTAATATTGGAGATCTATATTACTAATATTAGGTCTTCGGGGTAAAGCGTTATTAAATTGCGTGCGGTAATCAACGGTTCAGGCAAGTTTCTTTTTACTAAACTCTACTAAGAGTATTTTATTCAAGCTTATGGTTAATCATTGCTGATTGCCATGAAAATTGTACTCTGTGCATCTTGCATGTATAAGTCAGATATGGAAAGCTGATCACCTTCATTATCAGTTGGTTCAGAAATGTTTGTTCATGTATAAAACTTGTTCAGTCTAAAGTTTGTTCGTGCTAGTTCTCAATTATATTGATGAATTATAGCCAGCTTATTATTCATACTCTTCAATCATGATATATCGTTATATTGTTGTATTTAAATTTGCTAGGCAACTTTCATGCTCACCCTTGCTATATCATGATAAAACATTGCAGATAAGGCAAACGTGTTCGGATACAGGAAAAGGTTAATGCCAAGTCCGGCTTGGGATAAAAGTGCGGCTAGTTTGTAATAATATATTTTGATAAATATTGTTATGTAATAGATATTTTATGAATTGTGTATAAGTTAAGGTTACTCGACCTTGGAGAATAGTGTGTAATGTAATGTATAAACAATTTATGTTTATATCTTCCGCAAATTATAGTAGTAACAGTGTACCAAATTCGCGGCGATTTGGGGCCCGGATTCGGGGCTGCTACATCGTTCGTATTCATGAAGAGAACTTCAGTTATTCCATTCTTTACTATTTTGTTGAAATAACCTGTATACGCGGACTACCCTATACATGGTGAAATTCTTCTGTTATTACATTCTTTATTATTATGTTGGAATAACCTGTCTATGCGAAGTAGTGCATACATGGTGAAATTCTTCTATTATTTCATTCTTTATTATTCTGTCAGAATATCATGTCTGTGCGTTTACGCATGACCTGATTCCATTATTTATTATTCTGTTGGAATAACCTGTCTGTGCGGTCAATCGCATGCCTGGTGAATTCTTCAGTTATTTCATTATTTATTATTCTGTTGGAATATCATGTCTGTACATTTACGCATGACCTATTTCTATTCTTTATTATTCTGTTGAAATAACATGTCTATGTGGATTACCGCATGCATTGTAAATGATCCTTCATATTCATACGAATAGTATTTTCATTAAAAGGGGGTTTCTGCCAGGGGCAGTTTCGTAATTTTTCTGACCCTCAAAAATTCTGGAAAAATTTGAAATGATAATTTGATGAGTTTTCTAAATTGTGTCCAAAAATGGCGATTTTTGGATGTATAGATTAAGAGTTATGGATTTTATGGGAAAAGACTATTTTAAAAGTAAACCCTTATAACTCCTTGTGGTTAACTCCAAAATTGGTAAACGTTTTATTGGGAGTACATGTATATAACAGGAGTATACCCTGTAAATTTCGGAATGTTTGGATAAAAGTACAATTTATGATAAATGTCTAAATATTAGGTAATTTTAGCCATATGAAAAATAGTAAATGAATTTTAAAAAATCTGAGAAAAATATATGTTTAAGATGGGAATATATTCTGCTAAATCCCAGAAAAGAAATATTTTTGGGACTGATTTAGTATTTTTCATAAAAATGAACTAGTTATGAGTAAATGAATTAAATATGTTATGTGAAGTAATAAAATTGGAAAATAGGATTTTATGGCTTGAGAATCCTATATAGGGTATATGCAGATTTTTTATGAGCGATTTGATCATTGGTTATGAAATCTTATGAGTATGGCATTTTTGAATGATTAAATGCATTATTTGATAAAGTGTAAACAATTGAAATAAATTGTTTATAAGTTTAAGAAATGATTAAAATATTATTATAGTATTAATGATATTAGATTATGAGATTATTAAGTGATTGATAACATTTGGTTATTATTGAACGCTGGATAAATTGTATTATAAATGTTTAATATTTATCATTTATCTCATTTGATTGATTCTTATATCATTGTCATCATCCTCGTGCTTATATTGAGTTGAAAGTCATCTTTGGCCGTAGTGCATAGATGGACTTGGTATGATTATGACCAGAGATTATTCGGTATAATCATGACCGTAATGTTACAAATGATGTGAAAAAAGTCGTCATTGGCCCGTAGTGCATTGATGGACAGTTTTTGGTATGATTATGGCTATGGATTCTCTTCGACCAAGGGTGCAAAGATTAATTATTTTATGGCATGATCATGAGCGTTGATGAAAACACGATTATCTTTAGCCTGTAGTGCATGGATAATTCGTGGTCGTGATATTAACGAATATCCTTAGCCGTAGTGCATGGATAATTCAGTGATATGGATTGATTATCGAGCTGAGTCTCAGCGATGAAATATAAATTCATGGATGTGATATTAACGAATATCCTTGGTCGTAGTGCAGGGGTGATTCGATGATGTGGATTATTTATTAAGCTGAGTCTCAGCGATAAAATATTTATTATACAATTTTAATTCGTAGAAGATAGTAGATATCATGCTCTACTTGACTCTTCTAAAATACAGTTGTATGTCTTTGGCATGTAGTGCAAAGATGAATTGTTAATGAATATCTTTGGTCGTAGTGCAAAGATGAATTTATTAGTATGATTATGAGCAGGAATTCTGATTTGGTATAACCATGATTTTTGATGTTTCAGGTAAAGATAGGTGATGAAAATTATCTTCATCCTGGATGAGAAAAGGAATTTAGAACCACAATTATGATTATGAGTTATTCATATGATTGTGGACCAGAACTATTGATTAATGTTACAGGGATAAAACATTGTTGGTGGACTTTTAACATGGAGAAGATAATAGACTTTATGGTCTATTTGACTCTTCTAATGGATTGCTCGTTCCGCTGCAACTATGGTTGAAAAGTTTTATCATCTTCCATATGTTCTAAATCTCTGATTTATTATTTATGAAAGCTATTGATAATTTAATTATCTTTAGTCATGATATTCTTTACTGGGCTAGTTGTGCTCACCCTTTCTGCTTCACAATTCCTTTCAGGTAATAAGAGTGTTGCCATAAGAGTGTTACCGGGTCGAGCGGCGATAACAGGGGAATAGAACAGTGGTCTCTAACTGTGGAGGTTCTCCCTAAACAGTATAGAAAAGTGTGTTGTATTCTATACAACATTTAGTAGTTATATTTGGTGAATCAAATAGGGTGAGGTGAACCCAACTTTGGAAGGGTGTTTTGCCACTATCATACAAGATGTCTAATGACATATAACCTCGTGTTATTATAAGACAGGGTTGTGCGCTTCCACTTGCTGAGTATATCTACGGGCACTACCTATATGATCTTGGAGTTTATTTGAAATATAATATTCACTTAGAGACAGTGGAGATAGTTATATGTCAAGAGAAAACTCACCATTGAAAAGAAGATGATAGTAATCTTCTCATTTTTCTTTGGGATCTATTGGGTCAACCAAGGATAATTTTGTGGACATATGATATCTATTATAACCTAAAAGCATGGCCTCCCATGTACGAAGGTTTCCTTGAGCACTTCCCAAAGATTTTAATTTCTAAATGAGTTTTTGACTATACTTTTATGTAAAGTACCATTGTAAGGTTGTGGTCGAGACACCATGAGAGTTACATACATTTGTATTAAAACTCACAGTTAACTGTGGTCGTATTCTATACGACAGTTCAACTGTTGTATAAATGAAGTTATATTTGAATTTTGTACCATGTATCTGACGACTCATAATGGGTGATGTATACCTAATTTTGGGGGCGTCACAACATGCATGTACTATTAGGGGAGGTTGTGCAAGATTGATAATACTTGAAGAACTAAATTAAAAATGGAGGCAAAGATGAAGGTACTAAACTGTAATAATTCAAGACCCTAAACGTGAAATTATCGAAACTATGTTTTCTTATAAATAGAAGCTAATTTCTTCTTTCATTCTCACCAATTAACTAAGACGCACAAGAGCAACTGTGAGACCCCAAATTTTATGAATAAAGATTTAATTTTCACGAAATATTTTTTTGAATATTATGGTGTGGATTTGAGATAGTGTTATAGTTGTCGGTAATATTTATAAATTTTGAAAAGTATGCAAGTTATTGTATAATATTCGATTGGTCATGGAATATTCTTTTTATCGGGGAATATCCGTACGACGGTAAAATCATTGATGGACCCTACAACGGAATTATTGTCGGATTAAGAAAACAACAAAAATATTTTTATGAAAATAACGGCGGAAGTTTTACCGTTAAAATTGTTGAACTACTCGGTAGTAAAAGTACAGTAATACGCGTGGTTGCATAGTAGCACACAATATTGATTATTGATGTTTACGTGAGAAGTCACTCAGTTTTGTTCAATTATTGCTACAGTATTTGTTGCATAGTATCTCACGTTATTTGATTTAATTATTGTCAATATTTTATATATTATTAAATCAATAATTGAGATGATGAAGTTATTAATATTATTATTTGCACTATTAACGATGTCTAGAAGTTCTGCCAATGAGAGGTATGGTCACCTAATTGCGCGCCAATAGGGAGAAATCCTTATTGGAAACCCCCCTCTTTCCTGGGAACGACCTGGTCGATTAATATTGCAAATTATAATAATGATGATAAATGTTGTTAAATATATTGAGGTGTCTTTTTATGAAGTCACGGAAGTTTATATATATATATATTATATAAATTTTGTTTTATTAGTATTATTAATGTAATAAAACAGAAAAGCTTTTTATATAAAACAGAATACTTTTATAAAGTTATTTATTTTATTAGACAATAATTAGAATATATTATATTTTATTATGCATAGTGTTTTGCATTGTAAAATCTTTTTATATAAAACAGAATACTTTTATAAAGTTATTTGTTTTATTAGACAATAATTAGAATATATTATATTTTATTATGCATAGTGTTGCATAGTGCCTGCATACTAAATTAATAAGAACCGTTCGTTTAAAAGTAAATCAATCTGGACCGTTCATGAATTAGTTACTATTCATTCCATTCTCCTATAAATAGAAGCTCATTCCTTCATTATTTCTTACGAATTCACTGAAACTCTAGAGAGAGAATTCTTCTTGTATAATCTTGAGCGTATTTCTTTAGAGTTTAAGAAAGCTTTGAGCGTAGTGCAAGTTTTCTTCAAGTAAATCCTTGCCCTACCCATCGGAGTACTCTTCTTTATAAGTTGAGAGATATTATTTGGTGTACTCGTAAGGGGTATTATTTCTTTTGTATTCATAAAGAGAACTTTTGTTATTCCATTCTTTATTATTCTGTTGGAATAACCTGTATACGCGGACTACCCTATACATGGTGAAATTCTTCTGTTATTCCATTCTTTATCATTATGTTGGAATAACTTGTTTATGCGAAGTACTGCATACATGATGAAATTCTTCTATTATTCCATTTTTTTATTATTCTGTTGAAACATCCTATCTGTACGTTACGCATGATCTGATTCCATTATTTATTATTCTGTTGGAACATCCTTTCTGTGCGTTTACGCAAGACCTGGTTCCATTATTTTTTATTCTATTGGAATATCCAGTCTGTGCGTTTACGCATGACCTGGTTCCGTTATTTATTATTCTGTTAGAATAACATGTCTGTGCGGTTTATCGTATGCCTGGTGATTTCTTTTGTTATTCCATTCTTTATTATACTTAGTTGGTTAAAGTTTTGACTTCTATACTCCATGAAATTAGTGGAATATCCTTGATATTTGCGCTTCATCCAGTATCTTTTCATGGAAATATTCTTCTGAACATTCTTGAATTTTTGCTCCACAAAGTAGTATCATGTTGACAATTTGGACGTTTTTGGTTCCTAGATAAATTAATTCTTGAACTTGTTTTATTGAATTATTATGTCATTGTCATCATCCTCATGTTTATATTAAATTGAAAGTCATCTATGGCCTGTAGTGCATAGATGGACTTGGTATGATTATGACGATGGATTATTCGGTGTAATCATGACCGTAATATTACAAATGATGTGAAAAAAGTCCTCATTGGCTCGTAGTGCATTGATGGACAGTTTTTGGTATGATTATGGCTATGGATTCTCATCGGCCAAGGGTGCAAAGATGAATTGTTTTATGGCATGATCAGGACTGTTGATGAAAACACAATTATCTTTGGCCCGTAGTGCATGAAGAATTCGTGATCGTGATACTAAAGAATATCCTTGGCCTGTAGTGCAGGGGTGATTCGATGATGTGGATTATTTATTAAGCTGAGTCTCAGCGATAAAAGTGATCAAAAAACATTTTAAATCATAGAAGATAGTAGATTTTATTCTCTACTTAACTCTTCTAATGGATTACTTGTTCCGCTGCAGTTAAACTTAATGGTTGTTATATTGTATCAGTTTAACACTGTTGAAGTCAAACGATAATTTATTCTACATTATCTTAGTCATAATATTTCTTACTGGGCTAGTTGAGCTCACCCTTTTTGCTTTCACTGTTCTCTTCAGGAAATGAGAACGTAGCATGGACTAGTCGGGGAACGGAGTGACGGTCCAGATGATAGCATTAGTAGTCCTCACTATTCTATGAAATAGTGTGATTATAAATGTAATAAGATTGAATTTGAGTGTGGATATTTTCTAGATGACAATATTCGTGTTAAAACTCTCATATTATGTTTTGTCGTATTTTGAGTTTGAATACTGTCTAGAAGACAATATTTGTATTAAAACTCACACCTCATGTTGTATAATTAAGTTTGTATTTGAATTCTGTATCATGTATTTGGCGACTCAAGATGGGTGATGTATACCTATTTTGGGGGCGTCACAGTTGGTATCAAAGCTTAGGGATATGATCCATGGCTGAGATGTGAGTCAAGAACTAGGAGGGGAGAGACGAGGATTTCTTTCGCTAGTATGACCTACCTAAGTTTATTTGGTATTTAATTGGTCGATTAGAGTATAGGGATAATATGTGATATGTTAATTAACCCTTATTTTGTGGCAGTATTTGAAAATGACATCCGAGAATGTTGAGAACATCAATGGAGCACATAAGACCGTTGAGTCTCCACAGATCAATAATCGGGATAATGTGCATTAGGAAGGTGACAATCCTCAAGCAAACAACAAAACTGACCACATGATGAACGATGGAATGTTCAAAGGCTTAATGCAATTCATGCAACATCAGGTAAGAGAGACTCCTGTTCAAAATATAGGTGGAATGTGAGACCCCAGATTTTATGAATACAGATTTAATTTTCTCGAAATATTTTTTTGAATATTATGGTGTGGATTTGATATAATGTTATAGTTGTGGGTAGTATTTATAAATTTTGAAAAGTATGCAAGTTGTTGTATAATATTCGATTGGTCAGGGAATATCCGTACGAAGGCACAATCATTGGTGGACCCCACAACAGAATTATTATCGGATTTAGAAAACGACAAAAATATTTTATTAAAAATAACGGCAGAAGTTTTACCATTAATACTGTTGAACTACTCGGTAGTAAAAGTACAGTAATACGCGTGGTTGCATAATAGCACACTGTATTGATTATTGATGCTTATGTGGTAAGTCACTCAGTTTTGTTTTATTGGTATTATTAATGTAATAAAACAGAAAAGCTTTTTATATAAAACAGAATACTTTTATAAAGTTATTTGTTTTATTAGGCTAATAGTAAAATCTTTTTATATAAAATAGAATACTTTTATAAAGTTATCTGTTTTATTAGACAATAATTAGAATATATTATATTTTATTATGCATAGTGTTTGCATAGTGCCTGCATAGTGTTTGCATAGTAAAATCTTTTATAAAGTTATTCGTTTTATTAGATTATAAATAGAATATATTATATTTTATTTAAAAGATTTTACTTTAAATATGGACCGTCAGATTAAAGTAAATCAATCTGCACCGTTAATGAGTTAGTTACTATGCAGTCCATTTTTCTATTAATAGAAGCTCATTCCTTCATTATTTCTTACAAATTCACTGAAACTCTAGAGAGATAAAATAAAGAGAGAAAGAAGAAAAGTATTCTGCTACTTCACTACTCATATATCCAGTACTCTTCTTCTTAAGGTAAGGGATATTATTTATTGTACTCGTAGGGGATATTATGTGTTGTACTCGTAGGGGGTATTATTTCTTTTGTATTCATGAATAGAACTTCTGTTATTCCATTCTTTATTATTCTGTTGGAATAACCTATATACCCTACCCTATACTTGGTGAAATTCTTCTATTATTCCATTCTTTATTATTCTGTTGGAATATCATGTCTGTGCATTTTATGCCAGACCTGGTTTCGTCTTTATTATTCTGTTGGAAGATCCTGTCGGTGTGTATTACGCCTGAACTGGTTCCGTTATTATTATTCTGTTGGAATAACCTGTCTATGCAAAGTACCGCGTGCATGGTAATTTCTTTTGTTATTCCATTCTTTATTATATTTAGTTGGTTAAAGTTTTGACTTCTATACTCCATGAAATTAGTGGAATATCCTTGATATTTGCGCTTCATCCAGTATCTTTTCATGAAAATATTCTTCTGAGCATTCTTGAATTTTACTCTACAAAGAAGTATAATGTTGACTTTTTGGACGTTATTAGTTCCTGAATAAATTAATTCTTGAACTTATTTTATTGAATTCTTATATCATTGTCATCATCCTCGTGTTTATATTTTTTTTGAAAGTCATCTGTGGCCTGTAGTGCATTGATGGACTTGGTATGATTATGACCATGGATTATTCGATGTAATCATGACCGTAATGTTACAAATGATGTGGTAAAAGTCCTCATTGGCCCGTAGTGCATTTAATGGACAGTTGTTGGCATAATCATGACCATTAATGAATACACAAATATTCTTGGCCCGTAGTACATGGATAATTGTGGTCGCGATACTAAAGAATATCCTTGGCCGTAGTGCAGGGGTGATTCGATGATGTGGAATATTTATTAAGCTGAGTCTCAGCGATAAAAGTGATGAAAAATCTTTTAAATCATAAAAGATAATAGATTTTATTCTCTACTTGACTCTTTTAATGGATTGCTTGATCCGCTGCAGTTAAACTTGATGTTTGTTATATTGTATCAGTTTAACACTGTTTAAGGCTAATGATAATTTATTCTGCATTATCTTAGTCATAATATTTCTTACTGGGCTAGTTGAGCTCACCATTTCTTTCATTGTTCTCTTCAGGAAATGAGAATATAGCTGGGACGAGTCGGGGAACGGAGTGATGGACCAGATGATAGTATTAGTAGTCCTCACTATTCTGTTAAATAGTGTGACAATAAATGTAATGAGGACTTATTCTGAGAGTGGATATTGTCTAGAAGACAGTATTTGTATTAAAACTCGCAGCTCTCTTGTTGTATATTAAAGATTGTATTTTTATTCTGTACCATGTATTTCGCGACTCAAGATGGGTGATGTATACCTATTTTGGGGGCGTCACAGTTGGTATCAAAGCTTAGGGATATGATCCTTGGCTGAGATGTGAGATAAGAACTAGGAGGGGAGAGATGGGGAATTCCTTCGCTAGTATGACCTACCTAAGTTTATTTGATATTTAATTGGTCGGTCAGAGTATATAGATAATATGTTACATGTCAATTAACCTTTGTTTTGTGGCAGTATTTGTAAATGGCATTCGAAAATGTTGAAATAAGCAATGAATCACATGAGACCGTTGAGACACCTTTAATCACTAATTAGGTTAATGTGATGTCAGATGAAGAAGAAATTAGAGATATCAACGTGGTGCATGAAGAACTAATAGTTGCACCCGAGCTAGTTACAGAGGTAGCAGCTGAGAGTGGGGAAGAAGAGGAAGAAGAGGAACCTGAGGAGAATTTATTAGAAGAATTTTATGATCAAAATTTAGCATTACAAATCGTATTAATGAGTTAGAAGAGCAGACTGAAGAACGGCAGACGGTCGTGGAGCAAAGAGATGCAACCATTCAAAATTGTGTTACCCGATGTGCGATGCTTGAACAAAAGCACTCTTTGGCAGAGTATAAGATATTAAAGTTGGAATCTGAGAATGCTATGATCAAAGTTCTGATTAAAGCAGAAACAACTGAACGAAGGAGAAAAGATGATGCATGGGTAAAAGTCGGACGACTTGTAGATATTGTAGAAAAAGACGTCTAATCCAATAAAGCCAAAATAGATGAAATGTATTATTCTTTTTGGACAAAATTGGGAGAATCCAACATCGAATTCAGAATTACCCTGTGCATAGCGGTCAACCCCAATTCGATATGGATCGGAGAATAATGATTCAAATCATGGATCAGGAATGTGAAGAAGCACTTAAGGGTGGAATGTACCCTATAACAAAGTTAAATCCAGTAGTTTCAGTGAGAATGTTTGTAGAATAACCCGAACAAAGTTATTACGGGTAAGTTAATTATAAACTCTTGCGAAGTCTATACCGTGTTAGATACCGGTTCTACTCACTCTTTTATTTAACCTAGTTGTGTTCAATGTTTAAAGTTAACTCCGGAGAAGTTAGACTTTGATATATCTATTGGGAGAAACCTTCGTTACCTCCACTATTTATAAATCGTATTCAAATAAACACTTTCATGTTACCTGTCAATCGTATCTCTTTGAAAATACTTGTCTTTGATGTGATTTTAGGAGTCGATTGGTTAACTACTCATCATGCTTTTCTTAAGATTGTTAGCTTTCATATTCCTAATTAACTTATTATGCGAATTCAAGTAACCAAACCACTAAAGTCAATCATTGTTATATCAAGCCATAAGTAAAGAGCCCCGGTCCTTTCGTTGTTGACTTCCTTGTGTGGAATGCACCGAAGCAGACTTTCTGTAGGCGATGTCGTGAATGACGATGACAAGTTGATAGGTATCAATGTGACGTACTATCTAAGTCTTGGATGAGGGTCACAGTTTTGAATGATATTTCTATTGTTAATAAATTTCCTGACGTGTTCTTGAAGACTTCTTAGCCTACCCTAGAGCGTGAAATCGAATTTTTTATTGACCCCAGTACAAAACCCATTTCTTAAACCCTTAAATATTTCTTCAACTAAAGAGAATGTAACATGCGCCAAAGACGTTGGCTCGAGCTGTTGAAGATTACGATCGTACCATTCAATACCATCGTGGGAAAGCGAACGTGGTAGAAGATCGTATGTGTTTACGAGTACGATGTTGTTAACACAATGACTCATTTTATACGACTTACAAATGATGAAGACGGAGTTAAAGACTCTAGGAACCCACGTGAAGATAACGAATATACGAGTAGAATCGACTTTAATCGATAAAGTTAAAGCCGCTCAAGCTACACACCCAGAGCTGATGAATGTGAAGAAGAAGGTTCAAAAGAGCGTTATTCTAGAAGCAAGAATCGATGAATAGAGGAAATCTCAACCCTCGATTTAATTGGCCCATTTAAAATCCTTGATCGAGTAGGAACTGTGGCCAATAGACTCATTTTACCGCTAAGTATGTTGCGTGTTCAGAACTTTTTTTTTATGTATCGAGGTTACGTAAATATGTGGACGACCCAAATCACATTATTAAATTAAAACTAAACGATATAGTAGAAGATTTAACGTAAGAGGAGATACGTGTTAAAATCTTGGATAAGAAGGATCGTATTCAACACTCAAAGGTTATACCTCAAGAGTTAGAATTTGAAGTGAAGTCAAGGTATCCTCACCTCTTCGGCATACCAGGTACGTACGTAAATTTCGAGGGCGAAATTTCATAAGGAGGGGAGATTGTGAGACCCCAGATTTTATGAATAAAGATTTAATTTTCTCAAAATATTTTTTTGAATATTATGGTGTGGATTTGATATAATGTTATAGTTGTGGGTATTATTTATAAATTTTGAAAAGTATGCAAGTTGTTGTATAATATTCGATTGGTCGGGGAATATCCGTACGACGGCACAATCATTGGTGGACCCCACAACAGAATTATTATCAGATTGAGAAAACGACAAAAATAATTTATTGAAAATAACGGCATAAGTTTTACCATTAATACTGTTGAACTACTCGGTAGTAAAAGTACAGTAATACGCGTGATTGCATAGTAGCACACGGTATTGATTATTGATGCTTATGTGATAAGTCACTCAGTTTTGTTTTATTGGTATTATTAATGTAATAAAACAGAAAAGCTTTTTATATAAAACAGAATACTTTTATAAAGTTATTCACTTTATTAGGCTAATAGTAAATCTTTTAATATAAAATAGAATATTTTTATAAAGTTATCTGTTTTATTAGACAATAATTAGAATATATTATATTTTATTATGCATAGTGTTTGCATAGTGCCTGCATAGTATTTGCATAGCAAAATCTTTTATAAAGTTATTAGTTTTATTATATTATAAATAGAATATATTATATTTTATTTAAAAAATTTTACTTTAACCATGGACCGTCAGATTAAAATAAATCAATTTGGACCACTTATGAGTTAGTTACTATGCAGTCCATTTTTCTATAAATAGAATCTCATTCCTTCATTATTTCTTACGAATTCACTAAAACTCTAGAGAGATAAACTATAGAGAGAAAGAAGAAAAGTATTCTGCTACTTCACTACTCATATATCCAGTACTCTTCTTCTTAAGGTACGGGATATTATTTGTTGTAGTCGTAGGGGATATTATTTGTTGTACTCGTAGGGGGTATTATTTCTTTTGTATTCATGAATAGAACTTCTGGTTATTCATTTCTTATTAATTCTGTTGGAATAACCTGTATACGCGGGCTACCTTATACTTGGTGAAAATCTTTCTATTATTCCTTCTTATTATTCTGTTGGAATATCCTATCTGTGCGTTTTATGCCGGACCTGGTTCCGTCTTTATTATCCTGTTGGAACATCCTGTCGGTGCGTATTACACCTGACCTGGTTCCGTTATTTAGTATTCTATTGGAATAACCTATCTATGTGAAGTACCGCATGCATGGTGATTTCTGTTTTTATTCCATTCTTTAATATTATGTTCGAACATCCTGTTGGTGCAAATTTCGCCTACCTGGTTCCGTTATTATTATTCTGTTGGAATAACCTGTCTATGCGAAGTACCGCATGCATGATGATTTCTTTTGTTATTTCATTCTTTATTATACTCAGTTGGTTAAAGTTTTGACTTCTGTACTCTATGAAATTAGTGGAATATCCTTGATATTTGCGCTTCATCCAGTATCTTTTCATGAAAATATTCTTCTGAGCATTCTTGAATTTTACTCTACAAAGAAGTATCATGTTGACAATTTGGACGTTATTAGTTCTTGAATAAATGAATTCTTGAACTTGTTTTATTGAATTCTTATATCATTGTCATCATCCTCATGTTTATATTTTTTTAAAGTCATATGTGGCCTATAGTGCATAGATGGACTTGGTATGATTATGACCAGGGATTATTTGGTGTAGTCATAACCGTAATGTTACAAATGATATGGTAAAAGTCCTCATTGGCCCGTAGTGCATTGATGGACAGTTGTTGGCTTGATCATGACCATTAATGAATACACAAATATTCTTGGCCCGTAGTGCATGGATTATTGTGATCGTGATAGTAAAGAATATCATTGGCCGTAGTGCAGGGGTGATTCGATGATGTGGATTATTTATTAAGCTGAGTCTCAGCGATAAAAGTGATGAAAAACCTTTCAAATCATAAAAGATAGTAGATTTTATTCTCTAGTTGACTCTTTTAATGGATTGCTTGTTCCGCTGCAGTTAAACTTAATGTTTGTTATATTGTATTAGTTTAACATTGTTTAAGGCTAATGATAATTTATTCAGCATTATCTTTAGTCATAATATTTCTTACTGGGCTAGTTTAGCTCACCCTTTCTTTCACTGTTCTCTTCAGGAAATGAGAATATAGCTGGGACGAGTCGGGGAACGGAGTGATGGACTAGATGATAGTATTAGTAGTCCTCATTATTATGTTCAATAGTGTGACAATAAATGTAATGAGGACTTATTCTGAAAGTAAATATTGTCCAGAAGGCAGTATTTGTATTAAAACTCACAGTTCTCTTGTTGTGTATTAAAGATTGTATTTATATTCTGTACCATGTATTTGGCGACTCAGAATAGGTGATGTATACCTATTTTGGGGGCATCACATGGAAATAATGGCAACCCACATTCGGTCACCGCTAAGCAGGTTCAGGAGCTGGGACACACGGAGGTTTGGGAAGCCGAAGAACCATAGGCAAAGACTGGTTTAAAGCAGATCACCACGATATTTGATTTGTCTGTGTGCTTCCGAGGAGCAAAAAGGTTACCTTTTGCCACATTATGTTGCCCAATGAAGAGGCAGATTACAGTGGAAATTATAAAACGTACCAACCTGAAGTAACTCAAGATGTCTTGGGAGAGAAGTTCAAAGAATTGTTCAATGACAAGTACTTTCCTGAAAGTATTCGTCAAATGAAGGAGGTGTAGTCATCAAAAAGGGATCAAAATAGACCGTGTCGCAGTAAGAGGCTAAACTATTTCTAAGCTTGTTCGGTTTTGCTCCATTTGGTCGAAATGAGGAGCAATATGACTGCGGATGTTCTAAGAGGTTTGAAACCATTAGACGTAAATACATCATTTCTCACAAAAATTTGGTTTTATTCAGATGTTGTGAATAGGGCCTCAGTTATGGAAAGCGTAATGAATCACCAAAAACCAAAGGCACACGGACCAACAACACTAATAATAGTCTACGGTTGGCACCGGTCATCGGACCACTGATAAACCATAGTGGGGGAAATATCATGCCATGGAATGGTTAACCATTTCGGTAGGTAATCATGGCTAAGATATAGAAGTGGAAAGATTTTAAGAAGAGAATGTTTAATAATGATTGGAAAGACAGCTAGCCCAACCCACCATTTCAACGGAAAGACGAAGACCAACGGTCGTAAATTTTCAAAATGGGACAGGAGGGACAAAAAAAAACATCCGTCCAAACTGTACGCAGCAATCTAAAGCGTGTTTTAATTGAGAAAGAGGTCACTGTGACACCCCCAAATCCGGGTTACCTGACCCCCGAGTTTGGTGTTCACGGTCCACAATATAATACCATTTAACTACCCATTCATATATAAATAGGAATACATAAGTCATTAACATATGTTGTTAATACATAAGTCCTAGGTACACTAACCTTAACATTACAGAAATACCCCTTAGATATACAAAAAGGGCTTACAAATACAACATATTCATAAGGTTTATAAAAACTAATCCAGAATTTTGCCTTTGCCTTTGTTCTTCTTTGACCCGCTAGCCTCTTCGTTCTTAGCTAAAATATTTTATTTAGCAAGGGTGAGCAACAAGTTTGGCCCACAAGTTAAGACATACAATAAATGTATATGAATCAACAAGAACAGATTATCTATTTTGATAAAATGAAACCAAAGTTCGGTGAACTTTGAAATAGCTGAACAAATCGTTAATCAATAACAAGTCTTCTCGTATTCTAGGCAACGTAATAATCTAAAAATGAAAGAGTACAACGCTTTCAAAATTTGTACGATATTCTATTGAATAAACAAGAATCAATTCTACGCAATAACAAAGTGGAATATTTTCCAGATTTATGCTGAGTGATCCATTGGATCTAGAACTTCTACTTTCTCGGGTATCTATCAAAGATTTACTTTGATACATACGCAGGAGTATCAGATAACCATAAAGATTAAATCATACCCCTCTGCAAGTACTTAGAGTCGGCCAACTCCTTGTACCCTATATTATGCATAATACGTAGGTCGCGCAAAATGGTCGAATATACGACTTAAAAATGTTCCCTTTTATATAAAAGATTGTTCTTCTCAGTCTTAGAATCAAGATTTGATTTAACAACGAAATTTAATAATTTCAATTTCTATTTACTTATCGATCTAGCCGAAATAATTGGCATCGATCTATCAATAACAATTGAATTCTCTTCTCGAATCTATCAAGTTTTAACAAATATTCGTCTAGCCAGAATAATTAGCTAAGACATTTCTCAACATAATTTGATAATAAATAGGAATTATCTGTACTGTCAATTCTATCTTCTACGAATATGAATATCCAACAACAGTTATTCTACAAATATATATTCTCCGAATTAGTAATTCAATTTGAATTATTAATCATGCACTAATTACGAATAATCAGCAATAAATTCCCTGGACATGGTTATAATTAGTAATACATTAATCATATAATAATTTAATTGAATATAACTCAAGGTTGACGTAGGAAACTTGCCTCTCCGCATGATTAGCTACACAATATATTAACTGCGTTGTAAGGACTATCACCAATAATAGCGGTTCACAATGTAGCGCAATATTTTTATAACACATTAAAACTATATTTATAGTAAAACTTCTACTAGGCACTTACCACATAGCCATTAGCAATGTTTAACTATATACACTTATCAAGTCTAACTATTTCGGTCTGGTGGATTCAGTCCATTCTGGGTTTGGTCACACTATCCGACAATTAACACATTGATTGTCAATTAAACTTAGTCTTAAGTTTCAAGATTTTTTTTAGATAAGTCAAATAGGTTTATAATATTTTTTCGGAAGGCTTTTATAATTATAAACATAAATCTTATAATTTATAATAATTTTTCAAAACACTTAAAATTATCTTTAATGATGATTAATTATCAAATAATAGTACATTAGTAGATAGTAATAATATAAAAAGATGTAGAACAGCTGGTAAACGAGTAAAGTATTTATTAATAACTTCTTAAAATTATTGTAAATCAGTAAAGGATTTACTTAAATGCATTTTTAAAGTAATTAAAATCATTTTAAACCATACCATTAATATTTAAATATTATAAAATTATTATCAAATAGTAAAAGTCATTATATAATTTAAAATATTTTAAAACATTTTCTTATTTTAAATTATTTTTAACTTAATCATATCATTTTAATTCATTTATTACTATAATAATTAAAAAATCAAATCATTAATATTACTTTATATGTAATTCTTATAAATTTAAAAAATATTATTTTATAAATTCCAAATATTTTCTAACACTTTATTCTTATTCAAAATGATTTTAAATCATAAAACTCATTTTTATCTTATTTTATTTAATTTAATAAATAACTAAATCTAATAAATTTTTCATTAATATAAATTTATTACTGAATTCTCCAAAAATATTAAAAGTACATTTTATAAATACAAATATTTTTAAATACATATTCTTATTTAAAAATGATTTTTATATAATTAAAATCATTTTTCTTATTATTTAATACCTAATTAAATAAAATTAAATACCTTTAATATTTAAATAATGTTAATTTAAATAAAAATATTCAATTGGTCAAAATTATTTTTCATAATTAATAATTTTTAAAACCATTTTTAATACTTTTTATCAATTTATTTCTATTTTTAAAAATTTCCAGAAAATCAGAAATTAAAAATAATGAAAACTCGCTATAGTTTTTAGCAAAAATACGTCGATAGTTGGTGTTCTGAGCCTCAGAACACTGACAGCCCGGGGTACCAACATACCAAGTTTTGTCAGCTTTAATCTATATTTTGCATGGATCTGTTCAATATAAGACTCGGATCTTGCAGTGTTAGTAGCACTACAAGTTACAATTATAACATGGTCAATACAAAATCTCAACATAATAGAGATCCAGCGTCTCAAAGTCCTTGTCAGATCACATCTGGGTTTTCTGGGTAACCAGAAACCTAGACATTGTCGACTAGACACTTTGAAGTCCACTTTTCATAAGGTTCTGGTCTTGATTCAAGTCATCTTAAGGTTCAAATAAATATTTCTTATGGCAAGGAACATCATTACAACAACAGATCAGCTTAATAACAACAAAATCATAAAGTATAAGATGGTCAAAGGCTGTCAGAAATTTTGCTCAAACCGTTTCTGGAAATTCCCAGAAATGCAAATCAATGTTAGGGGCTTACTTTGACCACTTTTATGATCGACAGTGTTGATTGTTTTCGAGATCTTAAGGCATGGGTCTACAGTACATATTACAAGCTAGAAATGGGTTACCAAAACATCAACCAACAATCATCAAAGCTGTTAGATCTGGGCTTCGAAAAATGTTGCCAGACGCCATATTACACTTTCTGGGTTACCTAGAAAGTTCATGGTCAACGTCGATCAACGGTGTTTGACCATGAGTGTCGTGCAATCAAAACATGTAATGTCTTTGATTCCTTTTTTAGAATAAAGACCTCCTACGAAACTACGGATCCAAAACATCAAACAACAAATTAAAAATCATAAAACATACAAGAATCCATGTGGCGCCTGACATTGTTGTCAGACCACACACCAATGTTCTTGAGGCAGTTTTGAAAAAACCGATTTTAAAGCATTTTGTGTATGGATCTAGTTATATCAACATAGTCATCATTAAACATCATCTAGTAATGATCTAAACACATAACAAAAAACTTTTTCTTAGCAACATGGATCAAAAATAAACATTAGGTTTATACTTTTTTGAATAAGTTTTAGTCTGGCTCTCCAATCTGTTATGGTTGATCTAGGGTGTATTTAGAACGATATACTTAGCAATTTCGGAGCTTCTAGTGAGAGAAGGAGTTGGTGAGAGCAAAATAGAAAAATGGCTAATGTTTATGGATTTTCTCTCTCCAAAATCAATATAAATTGGTTGACATGTTGCTAGATCTGATGTGCTGTCAATTGGAGGCTGTTTTTTCTGAGATTTTATAAGTCACAAAGTCAAGATAGTTGTTCACCCACTAAAGTCTTGCAATTATACAAGTTACCAAATAAAAAAATAACAAGGGCATTTTTGTCATTTATAAATTAAATTTAAGGGCATACATGGAATTTGGCATACCCTTAGGGTTTAACCCTAAGGTTCTAACCCTTAGGTTTTACGTAATTAATTTCTACAATTTCCAAATTAGGGTTTTTATTAGAAAAATAAAATTTCCAAATTACAATTAAGGTTTGTAAAATAGAAATTAAGATAACTAAAATATAATTAGGGTTTTCTAATCATATTAAAGTTTAATAAACACATTAGGCTTGCCAATTAGGGTTTCCTAATTTAGGGTTTAGGATTCCTGAATATGATATTAGGGTTTCCCGGCGTATAATTAGGGTTTTCAATTGTATAATTGATTTTCTAAATCTGAGATTAGGTTTTCTAATCCCTTATTAGGGTTTATTAATTACAAACATTATCCGATCAATCATTGATCAATAATTCTAAACGATACACACGCTTACTCATTAATATAATTATTTTAATTATATTTTCTATCGAATCCCTATCCAGAAATTAGGGTTAGAGTTTCTAAAGTTGTTAAGCACAACTCTACTCTAAAATTTATTAGTCAATATACAAATTAACTTTTTCGAGACTCGTATCACAGATACTTGTCACAAAATTAATAATCAATATAAATTCTATTAAAAAAAATTATTCGTAAAATTTTGATTATTCGAAATCTCGGGTAATCACAGTCACCTAGCTCGACTTTGTCGTATGGTCAAGTCAAGTCCAGTTGGGATAGTGATGCCAAAGGATGTCTCATACAAGCCAAAGCCGGTAGTTTAAGAGAGAGTGTTTTTTTTACGAGGAACCTGAATAAAATTATCACGGGTAAGTTAATCATAAACTCTTGCGAAGTCTATACCGTGTTAGATACCGGTTCTACTCACTCTTTTATTTCACCTAGTTGTGTTCAATGTTTGAATTTAACTCTGAAGAAATTAAATTTTGATTTATCTGTTGAAACTCAGTTGGGAGAATCCTTCCTTACATCCACTATTTATAAATCTTGTTTAATTCAAATTGACACTTTCACGATACCTGTCAATATTATTTCTTTGAAAATACTTGCCTTTGATGCGATTTTAGGAATCGATTGGTTAATTACTCATCATGCTTTTCGTAAGGTTGTTAGCTTTCATATTCCTAACCAACCTGTTATGCGAATTCAAGCAAGCAAACCACTAAAGTCAATCATTGTCATTTCAAGCCATATGTAAAGAGCCCCGGTCCTTTCGTTGTTGACTTCCTTGTGTGGAATGTACCAAAGCCAGACTTTTTATAGGCGACGTCGTGAATGATGATGGCAAGTTGATAGGTATCAATGTGACGTATTATCCAAGTCTTGGATGAAGGGTCACAGTTTTGAATGATATTTCTATTGTTAATAAATTTCTCGACGTATTCTTGAAGACTTCTTAGCCTACCCCTAGAGCGTGAAATCGAATTTTGTATTGACCCCAGTACAAAACCCATTTCTTAAACCCTCAAATATTTCTTCAACTAAAATGAACGTAACATGCGCCAAAGACGTTGACTCGAGCTGTTGAAGATTAAGATCGTACCATTCAATACTATCGTAGGAAAAGCGAACATGGTAGCTAATGCGTTGAGTAGAAGATCGTATGCGATTACAAGTGCGAATATACGAACCCACGTGAAGATAACGAATATACGAGTAGAATCGACTTTAATCGATAAAGTTAAAGCCGCTCAAGCTACACACCCGGAGCTGATGAATGTGAAGAAGAAGGTTCAAGAGGGAGTTATTCTAGAAGCAAGAATCGACGAAGAGAGGAAATCTCAACCCTCGATTTAATTGGCCCATTTGAAATCCTCGATGGAGTAGGAACTGTGGCCTATAGACTCGTTTTACCACCAAGTATGTTGCGTGTTCAGAACGTTTTTTTTACGTATCGATGTTACGTAAATATGTGGATGACCCGAACCACATTATTAAATTAGAACTAAACGATATAGCAGAAGATTTAACGTATGAGGAGATACATGTTAAAATCTTGGATAAGAAGGATCGTATTCAACACTCAAAGGTTATACCTCAAGAATTAGAATCTGAAATAAAGTCAAGGTATCCTCACCTCTTCGGCATACCAGGTATGTACGTAAATTTCGAGGGCAAAATTTCATAAGCAGTGGAGATTTTGAGACCCCAAATTTTATGAATAAAGATTTAATTTTCTCGAAATATTTTTTTGAATATTATGGTGTGGATTTGAGATAGTGTTATAGTTATGGGTAGTATTTATAAATTTTGAAAAGTATGCAAGTTGTTGTATAATATTCGATTGGTCGGGGAATATTCTTTTTTTCGAGGAATATCCGTACGACGGTACAATCAATGGTGGACCCCACAACAGAATTATTGTCGGATTGAGAAAACGATAAAAATATTTTTATGAAAATAACGGCAGAAGTTTTACCGTTAAAATTGTTGAACTACTCAGTAGTAAAAGTACAGTAATACGCGTGGTTGCATAGTAGCACACGATATTGATTATTGATGCTTACGTGAGAAGTCACTCAGTTTTGTTCAATTATTGCTACAGTAATTGCTGCATAGTTTCTTACATTATTTGATTCAATTATTGTCAATATTTTATATATTATTAAATCAATAATTGAGCCGACGAAGTTATTAATATTATTATTTGCAATATTAATGATGTCTAGAAGTTCTTCCAATGAGATGTTTGGTCACCTAATTGCGTGCCAATAGGGTGAAATCCTTATTGGAAATCCCCATCTTTCCTGGGAACGACTTGGTCGATTAATATTATGAATTATAATAATGATGATAAATGTTGTTTAATATATTGAGATGTCTTTTTATAAAGTCACAAAAGTTTATATATATATATATATATATATATATATATATATATATATATATATATATATATATATATTGTGACACCCCCAAAATAGGTATACATCACCTATTCTGAGTCGCCAAATACATGGTACAGAATATAAATACAATCTTAATTATACAACAGGAGAGCTGTGAGTTTAAATACAAATACTATTTTCTAGACAATATCCACTCTCAGAATAAGTCCTAATTACATTTATTGTCACACTATTTAACAGAATATTGAGGACTACTAGCTAGTGCTATTCTCTGGACCATCACTCCGTTCCCCGACCCATCCCAGCTACGTTCTCATTTCCTGAAGAGAACAGTGAAAGAAAGGGTGAGCTCAACTAGCCCAGTAAGAAATATTATGACTAAGATAATGCAGAATAAATTATCATTAGTCTCCAACAGTGTTAAACTGATAAAATATAATAGACATCAAGTTTAACTGCAGCGGAACAAGCAATCCATTAAAAGAGTCAAGTAGAAAATAAAATCTACTATCTTTTATGATTTAAAAGGTTTTTCATCACTGTTATCGCTGAGACTCAGCTTAATAAATATTCCACATCATCGAATCACCCCTGCACTACGGCCAAGGATATTCTTTAGTATCACGACCACAATTATCCATGTACTACGGGCCAAGAATATTTGTGTATTCATTAATGGTCATGATTATGCCAACAACTGTCCATCAATATACTACGGGTCAATGAGGACTTTTACCACATCATTTGTAACATTACGGTCATGATTACACCGAATAATCCCTGGTCATAATCATACCAAGTCCATCTATGCACTACAGGCCACAGATGACTTTCAACATAATATAAACATGAGGATGATGACAATGATATAAGAATTCAATAAAACAAGTTCAAGAATTAATTTGTCCAAGAACTACTAATGTCTAAATTATCAACATGATACTGCTTTGTAGAGTAAACTTCAAGAATGATCAGAAGAATATTTCCATGAAAAGATACTGGATGAAGCGCAAATGTCAAGGATATTCTACTAATTTCGTGGAGTATAGAAGTCAAAACTTTAACCAACTGAGTATAATAAAGAATGGAATAACAAAAGAAATCACCATGCATGCGGTACTTCGCATAGACAGGTTATTCCAATAGAATACTAAATAACGGAACCAAGTCAGGCGAAATTCGCACCGACAGGATGTTCCAACAGAATAATAAAGAATGGAATAACAACAGAAATCACCATGCATGTGGTACTTCGCATAGACAGGTTATTCCAACAGAATACTAATAATTACGGAATCAGTTCCGGCGTAAAACGCACAGACAGGATATTCCAACACAATAATAATAAAGACGAAACCAGGTTTGGCGTAAAACGCACAGACGGGATATTCCAATAGAATAATAAAGACGGAATCAGGTCTGGCGTAAATTGCACAGACAGAATATTCCAAAAGAATAGTAAAGACGGAATAATAGAAGAATGTCACCAAGTATAGGGTAGACCGCGTATATAGGTTATTCCAACCGAATAATAAGCAATGGAATAACAACAGTTCTCTTCATGAATAAGAAAGAATAACACCCCTTACGAATACAACAAATAATATTCCCTACCTTAAGAGGAAGAGTACTGGATATATAAGTAGTGAAGTATCAGAATACTTTCTTCTTTCTCTCTATAGTTTATCTCTCTAGAGTTCAGTGAATTCGTAAAAAAAAATAATGAAGGAATGAGCTTCTATTTATAGAAAAATGGACTGCATAGTAACTAACTCATGAACGGTCCAGATCGATTTACTTTAAATGGACGATCCAGATTGGTTTACAATAAAATATATTATATTCTAATTATAGTCTAATAAAACAAATAACTTTTAAATAAAATATATTATATAAAAAATTATATATATTAAATATATATAAAGCATGTGCCAAGAAATCATGGGATACACTCCCGTTATCAATATTTTCCTTCCTTACCAATTTGTCAACAAAGTTAATATATATATATATATATATATATATATATATATATATATATATATATATATATATATATAATAACCTTAATAATACTCTCCCACCAGACAACCCAAATCCTTTTTCTTGATTTCCTGTTAACCTCCCCCCCCCCCCCCCCCCCCACCATTTCCAAAACATGACAAAATTATATATATACATATAATACGTATATATATATATATATATATATATATATATATATTAAATAAAACTGAGTGACTTCTCACGTAAGCATCAATAATCAATACAGTGTGCTACAATGAAACCACGCGTATTACTGTACTTTTACTACCGAGTAGTTCAACAGTATTAATGGTAAAACTTCCGTCGTTATTTTTAATAAAAAAAATTTGTCGTTTTCTCAATCCGATAATAATTCTGTTGTGGGGTCTACCAATGATTGAGTCGTTGTACGAATATTCCCTGCTAAGCCGAATATTCCCCGACCAATCGAATATAATATAACAACTTGTATACTTTGCAGAATTTATAAATACTACCCACAACTATAAAATTATATCAAATTTATTCCATAATATTCAAAAATGATATTTTATAGAAAATTCATTTTTATCCATAAAAGTTGGGGTCTTACAATCACCTCTTTTTATGAAATTTTTCCCTCGAAATTAGGGTACGTACCTGGTATGTCGAAGAGGTAAGGATACCTTGATTTCATTTCAGATTCTAACTCCCAAGTCATTTCCTCAACATCGTGGTTTCTCCACAAAACTTTGACTTGAGGTATAACCTTGGTGCGTAGAATATGTTCCTTCTTATCCAAGATTTGAACAGGAACCTCTTCATACGTCAAAACTTCCGCTATTTCTTCTGGTTCCAACTCAATAATGTGGTTCGGGTCTTCCACATATTTACGTAACATGGATATTTGAAAAACGTTATGAACACGAGACATACTTAGCGGTGAAGCGAGTTTATAGGCCACAGTTCCTACTCGATCAAGGATTAAAAATGGGCCGATAAATTGAGGATTGAGCTTTCCTCTCTTTCCAAATCTCGTAACTCCTTTCCATGGAGCAACACGTAACAACAATGATCTCCTATATCGAAATCCACGTCCTTTCAATGAAGATCAGCAAAACTCTTTTGTCGATCTTGTGAGGTTTTTATACGTTGCCGGATCGTTTGAATCTTTTTCGTAGTCATACGTACCAACTCTGGTCCCAACAACGTTATTTCACCCACCTCATCCCAGCATACTGGAGAACGACACTTTCTTCCATACAACGCCTCAAATGGAGCCATGCCAATACTTGTTTGATAACTGTTGTTGTAGGAAAACTCCACCAATGGTAAGAACTTGTCCCAACTTCCCTTGAAATCAAGGACACAGAGTCTTAATAGATCTTCAAGAGTTTGAATAGTCCTCTCCAACTGTCCGTCCGTCTGAGGATGATATGCCGAGCTAAATCGTAAATCTGTGCCCATAGCTTTTTTTGCAAACTAACCCAAAATCGCGAAGTAAATCTTGGGCCTCGATCAGAAACTATGGATACTGGTATACCATGCAATATTATAACCTCGTTTATGAACATACGAGCAAGACGTTCAAGTGTATAAGTTTCTCGTATCGGTAAAAAAATGAGCAGACTTAGTCAATCTATCAATAATGACCCAAATAGCATCTATACCTTGAGAAACTTTGGGAAGACCAGTAACGAAATCCATGGTAATGTGCTCCCAATTCCATTCTGGAATTTCAAGTGGTTGCAATGGACCTTTTGGTACTTGATGCTCCGCCTTGACTCGTTGACACATTAGACACCTTGAGATAAACAGCGCTATCTCTCTCTTCATATTGCCCCACCAAAATGTATATCGAAGATCATGATACATTTTGTTACTCCTAGGATGGATTACAAACGGTGTGTTGTGCACCTTCATCATGATTTTATACTTTAAATCAGGGTCGTTAGTAACATAATGTCTGGAGTTGACTCGAAGTATTCCTTCTTCATCAATTCTTGTTTCTGGCATAGCACCTTCTTGCACTTTCTTCCTCATACGCATCAGCTCTGAGTATGTAGCTTGAGCGGCTTTAACTTTATAGATTAAAGTCGATTCTAATTGTATATTCGTTATCTTCACATGGGTTTGTATATTTGCACTTGTAACCGCATACGATCTTCTAATCAACGCGTCAGCTATCACGTTCGCACTTTCACGATGATATTGAGTGGTACGATCGTAATCTTCAACAGCTCGAGCCAACGTCTTTGGCGCATTATACGTTCATTTTGGTTGAAGAATTATTAAAGTGTTTAAGAAATGGGTTTTGTACTGGGGTCAATACAAAATTCTATTTCACGCTCTAGAGGTAAGAAGTCTTCAAGAATACGTCAGGAAATTTATTAACAATAGAAATATCATTCAAAACTGTGACTCTCATCCAAGACTTGGATAACATGTCACATTGATACCTATCAACTTGCAATCATCATTCACGACGTTGTCTACAGAAAGTCTGGCTTCGGTGCATTCCACACAAGAAAGTCAACAACGAAAGGATCGGGGGCTCTTTATTTATGGCTTGATATGACAATGATTGACTTTAGTGGTTTGGTTGCTTGAGTTCGCATAACAGGTTGGTTAGGAATATGAAAGCTAACAACCTTACGAAAAGCATGATGAGTAGTTAACCAATCGTTTCCTAAAATCACATCAAAGGAAAGTATTTTCAAATAGATAAGATCAACAGGTAATGTGAAAGTGTCGATTTGAATCAAACAAGATTTATAAATAGTGGAGTTAACGAAGGTTCCTCCTAGCAGAGTTACAACAGATAAGTCAAAGTCAATTTTTTTTAAGAGCCAAGTTTAAACGTTGAACACAACTAGGTGAGATACAAGAGTGGGTAGAACCAATATCGAATAAGGTACAAACTTCGCAAGGGTTTATGATTAGCATACCTGCGATAACTTTATTTGGGTTCCTCACTTGTTGGGAAGTCATGACAACCGCTCTCCCTTGAACTACCCGGCTTTGACTTGTCTGGGGTAGCATTTGGTGTCATCACTATCGTTGGAATTGACTTTAATATAGGAAATATTCCACCCTCAACTGCTTCATCGTACTCCTGATTCATGATCTGAATCATCAATCCTCGATCCATATCGAGTTCAGATTGAGCGCTCTGTACAGGGTAATTCAAAACTCGATGTTGGGTTCTCCCAATTGCTGTCCAAAAAGAGAAATGTATATCATCTATTTTAGCCTTTTTGGATCGGACGTCTTTTTCTACAATATCAACACGTCGTGCAGCTTTTACCCACACATCCTTCATTCTCACTCGTTCAGTTGTTTCTTCTTTCAGCTGATCCTTGATATTTGAATTCTCAGATTCCAACTTTAATATCTTACACTGTGCCAAAGCGTGATTTTGTTCGAGCATCACATATCGGGTAACACAATTTTGAATCGTTACATCTCTTTGCTCCACGACCGCCTGCCATTCTTCAGCCTGCTCTTCTAACTCATGAACATGATTTTGTAATTCTAAGTTTTGATCATAAACTTCTTCTAACGAATTCTCCTCTTCTTCCTCTTCTTCTTCACTCTCAGCTGCTACCTCTGCCACTAGCTCGGGTGCAACTATTAGTTCTTCACTTACCACGTAGATATCTCTAATTTCTTCTTCGCCTGATATTACATTATCCTGGTTGGTGATTAGAGGTGCCACGGTCTCATTCACTCCATTGTCGACATTTTCAGCTGCCATTTTCAAATACTTCCACAAAACAAAGGTTAATTAACATGTCACATATTATCAATATACTCTGACCAACCAATTAAATAACAAATAAACTTAGGTAGGTCATACTAGTGAAAGAATTCCCCGTCTCTCCCCTCTTAGTTCTTGTCTCACACCTTAGCCAAGGATCATATCCCTAAGCTATGATACCAACTGTGACGCCCCCAAAATTAGGTATACATCACCCATCTTGGGTCACCAGATACATGGTACAGAATTCAAATACAACTTACTAATACAACTGTCGTGTACAATACGATAAAACATAAACTGTGAGTTTGAATACAAATATTGTCTACAAGAGATTATACAAACTCAAAAGGAGTCCTCATTACAACTATTATCACACTATTTCACGGAATAGTGAGGACTACTAATGCTATCCTCTGGACCATCACTCCGTTCCCCGACTCGTCCCAGCTATATTCTCATTTCCTGAAGAGAACAGTGAAAGAAATGGTGAGCTCAACTAGCCCAGTAAGAAATATTATGACTAAGATAATGTAAAATAAATTATCATTAGTCTCCAACAATGTTAAACTGATAAAATATAATTGACATCAAGTTTAACTGCAGCGGAACAAGTAATCCATTAAAAGAGTCAAGTGGAAAATAAAATCTACTATCTTTTATGATCTAAAAGGTTTTTTATCACTGTTATCGTTGAGACTCAGTTTAATAAATATTCCATATCATCAAATCACCCCTGCACTACGGTCAAGGATATTCTTTAGTATCACGACCACAATTATCCATGCACTACGGGCCAAGAATATTTGTGTATTAATTAATGGTCATGATCATGCCAACAACTGTCCATCAATGTACTACGGGCCAATGAGGACTTTTACCACATCATTTGTAACATTACCGTCATGATTACACCGAATAATCCCTGGTAATAATCATACCAAGTCTATCTATGCACTACAGGCCACAGATGACTTTCAACATAATATAAACATGAGGATGATGACAATGATATAAGAATTCAATAAAAACAAGTTCAAGAATTAATTTGTCCAAAAACTACTAATGTCCAAATTGTCAATATGATACTGCTTTGTAGAGTAAAATTCAAGAATAATCAGAAGAATATTTCCATGAAAAGATATTGGATGAAGCGCAAATATCAAGGATATTCTACTAATTTCATGGAGTATAGAAGTCAAAACTTTAACCAACTGAGTATAATAAAGAATGGAATAACAAAAGAAATCACCATGCATGCGGTACTTCGCATAGACAGGTTATTCCAACAGAATACTAAATAACGGAACCAAGTCAGGCGAAATTCGCACCAACAGGATGTTCCAACAGAATAATAAAGAATGGAATAACAACAGAAATCACCATGCATGCCGTACTTCGCATAGACAGGTTATTCCAACATAATACTAATAAGGACGGAATCAGGTCCGGCGTAAAACGCACAGACATGATATTCCAACAGAATAATAATAAAGACAGAACCAGGTCCGGCGTAAAACGCACAGACAGAATATTCCAACAAAATAATAAAGACGAAATCAAGTCCGGCGTAAAACGCACAGACAGGATATTCCAACAGAATAGTAAATACGGAATAATTGAAGAATGTCACCAAGTATAGGGTAGACCGCGTATACAGGTTATTCCAACAGAATAATAAGCAATGGAATAACAACAGTTCTCTTCATGAATAAGAAAGAATAACACCCCTTACGAATATAACAAATAATATTCCCTACCTTAAGAAGAAGAGTACTGGATATATAAGTAGTGAAGTATCAGAATACTTTCTTCTTTCTCTCTATAGTTTATCTCTCTAGAGTTCAGTGAATTCGTAAGAAAATAATGAAGGAATGAGTTTCTATTTATAGAAAAATGGACTGCAAAGTAACTAACTCATGAACGGTCCAGATCGATTTACTTTAAATGGACGGTCCAGATTGGTTTACAATAAAATATATTATATTCTAATTATTGTCTAATAAAACAAATAACTTTTAAATAAAATATATTATATAAATATTATATATATTAAATATATATAAAGCATGTGCCAAGAAATCATGGGATACACTCCCGTTATCAATATTTTCCTTCCTTACCAATTTGTCAACAAAGTTAATATATATATATATATATATATATATATATATATATATATATATATATATATATATATATACACACACATATAATAACCTTAATTACTCTCCCACCAGATAACTCAAATCCTTTTTCTTGATTTCCTATTAACCTCCCCCCCCCCACCCCCACCCCCACCCCCACCCCCACCCCCACCCCCACCATTTTCAAAACATGAAAAAATTATATATATACATATAGTATATATATATATATATATATAAAATAAAACTGAGTAACTTCTCACGTAAGCATCAATAATCAATACGGTGTACTACTATGCAACCATGCGTATTACTGTACTTTTACTACCGAGTAGTTCAACAGTATTAACGGTAAAACTTCCGCCGTTATTTTTAATAAAATATTTTTATCGTTTTCTCAATCTGACAATAATTCTATTGTGGGGTCCACCAATGATTGAGTCGTTGTACGAATATTCCCTGCTAAACCGAATATTCCCCGACCAATCGAATATAATATAACAACTTGCATACTTTGCAGAATTTATAAATACTACCCACAACTATAACATTATATCAAAATTATTCCATAATATTCAAAAATAATATTTTATATAAAATTCATTTTTAGTCATAAAAGTTGGGGTCTTACAGCTCATGTTGTATAATCAAGTTTGTATTTGTATTATGTACCAATTATTTGGCGACTCAGAATGGGTTGTGTATACCTATTTTGGGGGCGTCATAATGATAATGGGTATTATAGATAATTTCTAAAGTCATTTGAATCTTAAAAAATGAAATTATATAATACTCTATCCATTTTAAAATTAGATATATATTTTGACTTTTTTGAATCAATTCGCCAAATCTTAAAATTTAAAATTGATATAAAATTATTTAGTTTTAATACAAACAAATATAACAATCGTAAACTAACAATAAAGTACTGCTTATTATCATATTTGATATTTCCAAAACTTGAACGAAATTATATACATTTTTGTGACGCCCCCAAAACAGGTATACAACACCCATTCTGAGTCACCAAATACATGGTACATAAAGCAAACTACAACTTCAATAAAACAAATGTCGTGTGAAATACGACAATACATACTGTGAGTTTAAATACAAATATTGTCTTCTAGACAATATCCACACGCAAATAAGTCCTCATTACAATTATTCAAACACTATTTTACAGAAATAGTGAGGACTGCTAAAACATCTTTCTAGAAACCTCACTATATACCCCGACTCGATCCTGCTATGTTCTCACCTCCTGAGAAAAAAAAATGGAACAAAAAGGAAAAGGGTGAGCTCAACTAGCCCAGTAAAGAACATTTTGACTAAGATAATATACAATAAATTATCGTTAGTCTTCAACAGGGAAAAATATGATAAAATATAATAGACAACAAGTTTTAGATCAACAAATGCAGCGGAAACAGCAATCCATTAGAAGAGTCACGTAGATAATGAATTCTACTTTCTTCTAAGATTTAAAAGTCCGTCATCAATATTTCATCCCTGTAACAACAATCAATATACATCTTTAATCATCTTTGCACTACAGGCCAAAGATATTCATTTGTATCACCAGTTGGTCATGTTCATCTCAACACCTGTTCATCTTTGCACTACGGGCCAAAGAGATTCATCAATTTAATCATTCATCTTTGCACTATAGGCCAAAGATATTCATCAAGTATCACCATTAAGGACTGAGGATGATGAAAAACATTTTTAAGAACGAATCCAGTGAGATAGAAGGACAAATATTAGGGATTCGTATAACAGTTTTATCCAAGATCAATAATACTCCATAATAACCAATTTTAAAACAGAATTCAAAAATAACGATCAAAACATGGATACAATCAAAGATAGTAGCCAAAATAGACATCTTGGGCAAAAAAGAAAATTTTTATTTTTCGGTGAATAGTGCCGTATTCGTGAATAGTGCCGTATAAGTGAATAGTGTCGTATACGTGAATAGTAACCCCAACACAAAAAGTTCCAAATTTGATTAAAAAAATCACCAATAATTCGGCATAATGATATTGAAAAAAAAAATAATATCATTTAAGAAGAAATAACGTCCCTTACCTCAAAATAACCGTACTTCTGACTGAATTTCGGTATAGTGCTGACAAAAACTCGCACCGTATAGCAACACTCAAAGTATACTCACAAGAATACACTCGATAATATAGAGAGAGGAAGAGAGAAAACTTTGTTTCTGGTGTGATTTTCAATTCTAACTTAGCCCTCTATTTATAGGAAAATGCTAGAACGTCAAAGGAGACTAAATTAATAAAATATTAATATTTACCAAATATTCAAGCCCACCACCAAGGAATCTGATTTTAGCATTTTCCACATGCCTACCTTCTAGAAAAAAATAAAAAAAAAACGTTTTTGAAATAAAAAAAAAATAATTAAACTTTCAAAAATCAATTATTTCGAAACTCCGGAACTTCAATAATTCACAATAAATAGCCCCTTTGTCAGAAAATTCGAATCTTGCGACTTTTTATAGGAATTTCAATTCTCTATAACTTTGCAGAAGAAAATTTTTCCAAATTCCAAACAGAAATTATCCGAAATCCACAAACGGATGATTTTTAATTCTTCCAGTCCCACAAAATACTGATAAAATACCTCAGCATTAATTCCTTTAATTATATCCACATAAAATAATATATTCATCAATTATATCCACATCAAATAAATATTTCCTTATCAATAATTAATTATTCTTAAATAATATTACAGAATCACAATTATGACAACCAGGCTGTTCCCAAGAAAGAGGGGGCTTTCCAATAAGGATTTCTCCTTACTGGCGCGCAATTAGATGACCAAACCTCTCCTTGACAGAACTTTCTAGATATTGCCAATAATGCTATCTAATAATATTATTCAAATAATATGAATTATTGATCTGATAATGAGAAATATTGTGCAGTGACAATTATTGAAACAATAATAATATAAACTAACAATGCAGCAATTATTGAATTAATATAATAGAATAATGAACAGTAACTACTATAACAATTATTGAGTAGTGCCTTCTTACGTACGAATCAATAATTCAACAATACTGTGCAATACCGTGTGCTACTGTGCAACCACGCGTATTATTATATTTTAACCACCAGGTAACCCAACAGTGTTAACGGTAACAATTTACGCCGTTATTTATAAAACTCAATCTTTGTCATTTTCTTTCATCCAACCGTTTTCTGGTATGGGGCCCACAATTGACTGCGCCGTCGTACGAATATTCCCGACAAAAAGAATATTCCACGACCAAACTAATATTCCCCGACAACAATGATTATTTTATAACCACTTGTTTATTTTGTAAAAATTTTCATATTTCACCTATAACCAAAGTATTATATCAAATTAACCCTTATTAATTTAGAATAATGAATAAAGGAAAATTCAATTTTATTTATAATAAGTTGGGGTCTTACAACCTCCCCTCCTTATGAAATTTCATCCTCAAAATTGATGTACGTACCTGGTGTATCAAAAAGGTGAGGGTATAATCTTTGTGCGTAGGACATGCTCTTTCCTATCCAAGATCTTAACAAGTACCTCTTCGTACGTTAAATCTTCGACTATCTCGTCTGGTTCTAACGCAATAATGTGGTTTGGATCTTTCAAATATTTACGAAGCATAGATATGTGAAAAACATTATGAACACGAGACATGTTTGGAGGTAACGCGAGTCTATAAGCCACATTTCCTATTCGGTCAAGAATCTCAAATGGACCAACAAATCTTGGATTGAGATTTCCTCTCTTTCCAAATCTTGTAACTCTCTTCCATGGAGCAACACGTAACAGTACATGATCCCCAATATTAAATTCCACATCCTTTCGATGAAGATCAGCATAACTCTTTTGTCGATCTTGTGAAGTATGAATACTTTGTCGAATCATTTTGATCTTTTCTGTAGTCATGCGTACTATCTCTGGTCCCAACAACGTTGCTTCTCCCACCTCGTCCCAGCATACTGGAGAATGACACTTTCGTCCATACAACGCCTCAAATGGAGCCATGCCTATACTTGCTTGATAACTGTTGTTGTAGGAGAATTCCACCAGTGGCAAGTACTTATCCCAACTTCCTTTGAAATCTAGAACACAGAGTCTTAATAGATCTTCAAGGGTTTGAATAGTCCTCTCTGATTGTCTGTCCGTTTGAGGATGATATGCTGAACTGAATCGTAAGTCCGTGCCCATAGCTTTCTATAAGCTAACCCAAAATCTTGAAGTGAATCTTGGGTCACGGTCCGAAACTATGGATACTGGTATGCCATGCAATCTCACAATCTCATTCACGTACATACGAGCAAGACGTTCAAGGGAATAAGTCTCACGTATCGGCAAGAAATGGGTGGACTTGGTTAATCTATCAACAATAACCCAAATCGCATCTATACCTTGAGAAACCTTGGGAATACCTGTAACGAAATCCATTGTAATATGTTCCCACTTCCATTCCAGAATCTCAAGTGGTTGCAATGGACCTTTTGGCATTTGATGCTCCGCCTTTACACGTTGACAAGTTAAACACCTCGAGATAAACTCCGCGATCTCTCTGTTCATATTGTTCCACTAAAATATGTGTCGAATATCATGATACATTTTAGTACTCCCAGGATGGATTGTAAATGGGGTGTTGTGTGCCTCCATCATGATTCTATGCTTCAAGTCAGAATCGTTCGGAACGCAAAGTCAAGAGTTGAATCGAATTATTCCTTCTTCATCGATTCTTGCTTCTGGAATAGCACCTTCTTATACTTTCTTCTTCATTTGCATCAGCCCCAGGTCCGTAGCTTGAGCAGCTTTAACTTTATCAATTAAAGTCGATTCTACTCGTATATTCGTCATCATCATATGGGTCCTTGAAGTCTTTAATTCTACTTCCATCCTTTGCAAGTCATACAAAATGGGCCTTTGCGTTGACAATATTTTACTCGTACTCACATATGATCTTCTACTCAATGCGTCAGCTACTACGTTCGCTTTTCCAGGATGATATTGAATAGTGTGATCATAATCTTTCAACAGCTCAAGCCAACGTCGTTGCCGCATGTTGAGTTCTTTTTGGGTGAAGAAATATTTGAGGCTTTTATGGTCCGTATAAATCTCGACTTTCTCCCCGTACAAGTAGTGTCTCCATATCTTCAACGCGAATACGACTGATGCCAACTCTAGATCATGAGTAGGATAATTCCTCTCATATTCTTTGAGTTGTCATGAGACATAGGCTATGACTTTCCTATGTTGCATAAGAACACATCCTAACCCCTTGCCAGAAGCATCACTGTAGATAACAAATCCATCCGAACCAGATGGTATTGTCAGAATAGGTGCCGAAATGAGTCTCCTCTTGAGCTCTTGGAAGCTCTTCTCACATTCCTCGCTCCATACGAATTTTGCATCCTTCCGAGTTAGCTGAGTTAACGGAGTAGCGATTCGAGAAAATCCTTCTACGAATCTCCGATAATAACCAGCTAAGCCCAGAAAGCTACGCACTTCGGTCACCGACTTTGGCTGCTCCCAACTTTGTATTGCTTCAATCTTCTCCGGGTCCACAGATACTCCATGTTTTGACACCACGTGCCCAAGGAATGCTACTTCCTCAAGCCAGAACTCGTATTTCTTTAGCTTGGCATAAAGCTTGTGTTCACGAAGTCTTTGAAGTACTAGCTTCAAATGGTGCTCATGATCTTCACGGCTTTTGGAATAGATGAGGATGTCATCAATAAAGACAACAACGAATTGATCCAAATATTCCTTGAATACTCGGTTCATCATATCCATGAAGGCAGCAGGGGCATTAGTCAATCAGAAAGACATCACTAAGAATTCATAATGCCCGTACCGAGTTCTGAAGATAGTCTTTGGAATATCCTCAGTTTTAATCTTCAGCTGATGATATCCAAAACAAAGATCGATCTTTGAAAAGAATTGTGCTCCTTGCAACTGGTCAAACAGGTCATCAATGCGAGGTAGTGGATACCTATTCTTGATGGTGACATGGTTTAATTCTCGGTAGTCAATACAAATTCGCATACTCTCGTCTTTCTTCTTTACGAATAAAACAGGAGCACCCCAAGGAGATGTACTAGGACGAATGAAACCGATGTCTAACAATTCCTGTAGTTGGACTTTTAACTCCTGAAGTTCAATAGGAGCCATTCGATATGGGTTTTTAGAAATGGGTTTTGTACCCGGTTCAAGATCAATAAAGAATTCAACTTCATGTTCCGGGGGTAGACCGGGAAGCTCTTCAGGAAATACATCAGGAAATTCTCTAACCACGGAAATATTATTCAAATCTGACTTGTCTTTATTCAAATCCATAACATGGGCTAAGAAAGCTTGGCATCCTTTTTTCAATAAACGAATAGCTTTGTGGCTTGATATGACATTAACTGATTTTAGTGGTTTAGTAGTTTGAATTCGTATGACAGGTTGGTTAGGAATATGAAAACTAACAACCTTACGAAAACAATCAATTTTGGCATGATGAGTGGTTAACCAATCAATTCCTAAAATCTCATCAAAAGCAAGTATCTTTAAAGAGATAAGATCCACAAGTAATGTGATAGTGCCAACTTGGATCATGCAAGATTTATAAACTGTAGATGTAACGAAGGTTTCACCCAACGGAGTTTCAACAGATAAATCAAAATCTAATTTCTCCGGAGTCAAGTTTAAACGTTGAGCACAAGCAGGAGAGATAAAAGAATGGGTAGAACCGGTATCTAGTAAGGTATAAACTTCGCAAGAATTCAAGATTAGTTTACCCGTGATCACTTCATTTGGGTTCCTCACGTTTTGGCCAGTCACGACAAACGCTCTTCCAGGAACCGCTAATTTCGACTTATCCGGGACAGCCCTTGGAATCACCACTCCCGCTGAACTTGGTTTCGCTATAGTACAATCTCAAGCGATGTGGCCTTCCTTTCCACAGTTGTAATATACCTTGGATTGTTGTGGACAGTTTGGGCTGATATGTCCCTCCTTCCCGCATTTGTAACATCTAACTGGCGGTCGTTCTCCTCCCCTAGAATTTGTTATTGGTGCTGGTGCTACTGCTGATGTCTTCCCGTCGTTGTTGAATCTTCTCTTTCTGAAATTTCCACTTGAGTCACCTCTTCTATTATCATGGCCAAGATTACCACCTGAGTGGTTACCGCCTTTTTCCGTATTCTTCCTTCCTCGTTAGTTATCATCGTTCTGATGACTGTTGTCACCGATATGACCCTGGTTGTGGTCCCTCGGTTGAGTATACTCACTATCTCTCTCTAACAACTGAGCCCTGTTTACAACATCTGAATATAAAGAAAATTTATGAGATATAAGGTATTGACGAATCTCGGGTTTTAAACCTCTCAGAAACATCCGCGTCATGCGTTCCTCATTCTCCACCAAATGAGGTGCAAACCTGGACAACTCTGTGAACTTTGCCTCGTATTGAGACACCGTCATGTTATTCTGTTCGAGTCTAATAAACTCTACCTCTTTCATATGACGAATACTTTCAGGAAAGTACTTGTTATTGAAAAGTTTCTGAAATCTTTCCCAAGACATGTTGAGTGCATCTGGTTGGGTACGCTTCACAGATTCCCACCAGTAATCTGCTTCACCACGAAACATAAAGGTAGCGAATGAAACCTTCTGTTCCTCCGTGCATCCCAAGACATCGAATATCTTGGTAATTTGCTTGACCCATTTTTCTGCCATGATTGGATCCGGTTTTCCCTTAAATTCTGGTGGTCCCAACTCCTTAAACTGCTTGGCTGTGACAGACCGCGCGTTGCCATCATTTCCACCCGTATTTTGTACACGAGTCTCCCTCGTCTGATTTTGCATGAACTGTAAAAAGCTCCTAAATATTCCATCGTTCATCGTTTGCTCGGTAGTGTTGTTTACAGGAGGAATATTGCCTTCCTGTTGCACGTTCTCCTGGTTTGCGACTAAAGGTTGCTCCACAGTCTCGTACACTTCATTGTTAACGATCTCAGCAGCCATTCTTAAATACTGCCATAAAACAAGGGTTAATTAAAGAAATTAACATGTCATATAATATCCCTATATTATGACCGACCAACAAATAAGCTTAGTAGGACACACTAGCAAAGGATTTACTCATCTCTCCCCTTCTAGTTCTATTCCCCGATCTCCGCTAGAGACCATATCCCTAAGCTTTGATACCAACTGTGACGCCTCCAAAACAGGTATACAACACCCATTCTGAGTCGCCAAATACATGGTACATAATGTAAACTACAACTTCAATAAAACAAATGTCGTGTGAAATACGACAATACATACTGTGAGTTTAAATACAAATATTGTCTTCTAGACAATATCCACACGCAAAAAAGTCCTCATTACAATTATTCAAACACTATTTTACAGAAATAGTGAGGACTGCTAAAACATCTTTCTAGAAACCTCACTCCATACCCCGACTCGATCCTGCTATGTTCTCACCTCATGAGAAGAAAAATGGAACAAAAAGGAAAAGGGTGAGCTCAACTAGCCTAGTAAAGAACATTATAACTAAGATAATATACAATAAATTATCGTTAGTCTTCAACGGGGAAAAATCTGATAAAATATAATAGACAACAAGTTTTAGATCAACAAATGCAACGAAAACAGTAATCCATTAGAAGAGTCACGTAGAGAATGGATTCTACTGTCTTCTAAGATGTAAAAGTCCATCATCAATATTTCATCCATGTAACAACAATCAATATACATCTTTAATCATCTTTGCACTACAGGCCAAAGATATTCATTTGTATCACCAGTTAGTCATGTTCATCTCAACACTTGTTCATCTTTGCACTACGGGCCAAAGAGATTCATCAATTTAATCATTCATCTTTGCACTATAGACCAAAGATATTCATCAAGTATCACCATTAAGGACTTAGGATGATGAAAAACATTTTTAAGAACGAATCTAGTGAGATAGAAGGACAAATATTAGGGATTCGTATAACAGTTTTATCCAAGATCAATAATACTCCATAATAACCAATTTTGAAGCAGAATTCAAAAATAACGATCAAAATATGGATACAATCAAAGATAGTAGCCAAAATAGACATCTTGGACAAAAAGGAGAATTTTTATTTTTCGATGAATAGTGCCGTAATCGTGAATAGTGCCGTATACGTGAATAGTAACCCCGACACAAAAAGTTCCAAATTTGATTAAAAAATTCACCAATAATTCGGCATAATGATATTGAAGAAAATAATATCATTTAAGAAGAAATAACATCTCTTACCTCAAAATAACCGTACTTCTGACTGAATTTCGGTATAGTGCTGACAAAAACTCGCACCGTATAGCAACACTCAAAGTATACTCACAAGAATACGCTCGATAATATAGAGAGAGGAAGAGAGAAAACTTTGTTTCTGGTGTAATTTTCAATTCTAACTTAGCCCTCTATTTATAGGAAAATGCTAGAACACCAAAGGAGACTAAATTAATAAAATATTAATATTTACCAAATATTCAAGCCCACCACCAAGGAATCTGATTTTAGCATTTTTCACGTGCCTACCTTCTAGAAAAAAAATAAAAAAAACGTTTTTGAAATAAAAAAATAATTAAACTTTCAAAAATCAATTATTTCGAAACTCCGGAACTTCAATAATTCACAATAAATAGCCCCTTTGTCAAAAAATTCGAATCTTGCGACTTTTTATAGGAATTTTAATTCTCTACAACTTTGCAGAAGAAAATTTTTCCACATTCCAAACAGAAATTATCCGAAATCCACAAACGGATGATTTTTGATTTTTCTAGTCCGACAAAATACTGATAAAACACCTCAGCATTAATTCCTTTAATTATATCCACATAAAATAATATATTCATCAATTATATCCATATCAAATAAATATTTCCTTATCAATAATTAATTATTCTTAAATAATATTACAGAATCACAATTATGACAACCAGTCCGTTCCCAAGAAAGAGGGGGCTTTCCAATAAGGATTTCTCCTTACTGGCGCGCAATTAGATGACCAAACCTCTCCTTGACAGAACTTTCTAGACATTGCCAATAATGCTATCTAATAATATTATTCAAATAATATGAATTATTGATCTGATAATGAGAAATACTATGCAGTGACAATTATTGAAACAATAATAATATAAACTAACAATGTAGCAATTATTGAATCAATATAATAGAATAATGAACAGTAACTACTGTAACAATTATTGAGTAGTGCCTTCTTACGTACGAATCAATAATTCAACAATACTGTGCAATATCGTGTGCTACTGTTCAACCACACGTATTACTGTATTTTAACCACCAGGTAACCCAACAGTGTTAACGGTAACAATAAAACTCAATCTTTGTCGTTTTCTTTCATCCAACTGTTTTCCGGTATGGGGTCCACAATTGACTGCGCCGTCGTACGAATATTCCCGACAAAAAGAATATTCCACGACCAAACGAATATTCCCCGACAACAATGATTATTTTATAACCACTTGTTTATTTTGTAAAAATTTCACATTTCACCCATAACCAAAGTATTATATCAAATTAACCCTTATTAATTTAGAATAATGAATAAAGAAAAATTCAATTTTATTTATAATAAGTTGGGGTCTTACAATTTTGAAATTTAAAATTTTGCGAATTGACTATAAAAAGTCAAAATGTATATCTAATTTTGAAACTCATGTAAAAAAAATAGACCATATATACTATTCCCTCCATCCCTTAATATAATAAGTCGTTTTAGAAAAATATTTGTGTCGCTTAATATTTGTCGTTTAAGAATTTTAAGTAAGCATTAATTGCTTATTTTCTAATATTACCCTAATATTAAATATAATTTTGGTTCTCACTATTTTTTTATTCAATAAATAGCACCCTCTTTTTCTAATATAAGGATTATATTTAATGATATACAACCATTTCATTATTATTTGTGAGCAATTTTAAAACGATTTATATTAAGGAACGGATGGAGTATATAGTAGACTAAGCATAAAATTAAAATAATTCATAATACTAATAAATTAATACTCACTCAGTTTCAAAATAAAATTTTAAAAATCTAATTTAATTTTTTGAAATCAAATCTTATTATAATTTAAAATAAATAAATTTATAATAATTTTTTTATATTATATATTATTCATAATTATAATAATTGTATTAATTAAAAATAAATAAATTCAAGTCTACGAATATTACAACTTTACATCTGTGAAAAACTAAGGTGGGATAGTATTGTTTCTACTCACTTTCACATGCACTTCAAAAAAGTCCAATAACAAATATATATCCTAATAAGTAATAAAGCATCCTCGGCTCTCGTTTTTCTCTCCAACTCTTTCTCTTTCCAACCCTGTCAAGACAAAGCGCACATGAACTCACAGCCAACAACCCCACGTGATACAAACCTTTTTAAATTAAAAATCCTTATTTCCTTAAATAAATCTGCTAAAATAGCTGTGCAAAACGACAATTTATTCTATGTTTTTTTCATTAACTTTCAGTTTTCACTCAATCAACAGCGTGTTAAAATTAATTAATACGTTCTTGTTACTGTACTATTAAGTATTTTTAAATTAAATATTTATTTATTTTAAATAACTTATTTTTTATAATAATTTATCTATAATATTTTTAGTATTAATTATTATTTTTTTTATTTTTTATTTATATTTATGAACTCATTAATCATATATAAAAAATTATATAATTAAAATATAAATAATTATATTATTTCATTTCTTTTTAATATGCATACAAAGTTAATCAGAATGTTTTTTCATCGGAGTACAACAAAACAAAACAAAACAAAAACAATTAATTAATATACAGATAGATCAAGGCTAGATAGAAAGAAGTTAATAAACAATAATAATAATAATAATAATAATGATATAAATCAAACGAACTGAACAGTCAATCAAACCATGTACTGATCAAGTAAATGTAAATTGAACAAAAAAAATAACTAAGTAAAATCCTAAAGAATAATAATCATAATCAAACACCGACACAATAAATTAAAATAAAGTTGAATAACTCCATCTCAGATCTCTACAGCAACAAAGCTGCAGCGGCGAATAACACCACCGCGCCAGATCCGGCCACTGTAACTCTGATCAAGCCGGCGGAGTTACCAGGAGTGGAAGTTGGAGAACCACCTGGGCTGGAGATAGAGGACGGAGGAACAGCGCCATCGGAGGGAGATGAAGCTGGTGCAGTCGGAGGAGCAGGTGGAGATGTGGTCGGAGTAGAGGCCGGTGGTGATACAGTGGGAGAAGAAGTAGGAGCGGCGGACGGTGGTGTGACAACGGCAGGAGGAGGCGCGGAAACCGGAGGTTTAGTCGGAGTAGCAGTCGGCGAAGCACCCGGAGCCTGAGCAAGAGCAGATCCAGCCACCAAAGCGAAGATTACCACCAAAACAAAGCTTGAATACGCCATTGAAATCTTTTCCTCTCTGGACAAATTGTTTTTCTAGAAAGAGAGAGTGAAAACCTAGAGAGAAAGCTCTTTCACGTTAAATGGCGGAAAGAGAACGGGAACTTATAGGGTCATAATAACAGTATATATAGGGGTTTTACAGAGAATTATAGGTCGGTTCAAATTATACAACTGGTCTTACAAAACTAATCAAATTACTCTGCTGTCCTCTAATCATTGGTTGACAACACAGCAACAGAGGTGATTGATCCTGATCGTCCGTTTCCTTAGACTTTACTTTTCCGCGTATAATTATCATCACCGTCCACCTGTTAAATTCAACCGTTGTGTTGAATCTTGTTCGACCGTTGATTTTTTTTTAAAAGGAAAAATGGGAGGGTTACCGTTATGAGTGGCACGTTCTATGTGAATTATTTTAGAATAAGTCTATATAACCATGTATTTGTATATGTATCAAAATTACATCTAAAATATTATATTTTATAAAAAAATTTATTGAAATAAATACTATACATTTTTTGAGAGTCACATTAAAAATAAAAATTGGACCGATCCAATTTTCCGGTCCATTTTCCTTGTCTGCGTAGAAGGACTCATTATTTTATTTGGAATTATTATGTGTTTCTTATATGACGATGAAATGGGAATTTACAGCTCATACATTCTATATTTTTCTTTTCTAATTTTAAATTTTTTAATAAAGAAATGAATTTTTTTTTCAATCTTTACAATGATACTGTTAATGTTACATCAACATAATTACGTATAAAATTACATTACGTTATTTGAAGTTTTCCTATTAATGGAAAATATTCTTCACGTATTGTGAATGATAATTAAAATTGTTCTTCATTCTTTTTAATCTATTTTTTGTAGACTGAAATTTGTGTGTTTTTTATTTATCTTTTGTAGGTTTAAAAGTAGCATTAATAACTTAATTTCTTATATTTAAGTAATTTTTTTATTTTTAAATAACTTTTAGAAACATAATATTAAAATTTATATCCAATTTGATTAATTAAAGGAATGTTAATTGCAATATTTTTTATAATTTTTTTCTTAAACTTCAAATAAAAAAAAACGAGCTCTTGAATTTTTCTTATCTTTTTTAAAGTTTATAATTTCTTTTTCTTTTTTTGTGATAGGTTGATATGGTTGTTTAGTGATCAAGTGGACTTCTTAGGAGCTGTTTGATTAACCAATTCCAGTTGTCTTTTTCCTTTTCGAAGAAATAATAATGAAACTTTTGTCTCCAAATAATTATGAATATTAACATTATTCCTAAATTCTTTAACAACGCATTAAATGACGAGTTGTGTCCTTAAATGTTTGACACTTAAACTCTTATTTAATATTAATTGATTTTAAAATTAAATAAGAAGTCAGCTGTCAAAATTTAAATGAAAGACAGATGCTCTGCTCTCATTAAATGACCAAATCCAATGACATGAAGTGTGCGCAATATTTTTAATTACTATTATTTTGTGCAATTATTATTGTTGGAGCAAAAATAAATTTTATTAAATTTACAAGTGTTTTTTAAAGTGTCTCGTTATAACAATATCACTATTATGTAAACCTGGTATCTAATTTTCAAATCAATTAAGTACACACTAGATCAACGGCTATAATCGCATAGTTAGGACTATAAATGGACATATTTGAATTCGAATACAATAATATCCGTATTCGTTTCTGATATTCAATGGATTTCTTAAAGTACAATTTGAATTCGATATTCGAAAAATTATTTGAATTCAAGTATTATCCGTTTTTGAATAACTATCTGAATTCATTTGCATAAATAATTAAAATTAGTAAATAAAAATTTAAAAAATTACTAAAACATAACACAATCATCAACCATATGATTAAATTATAAAATTCAAAAGAAAAAAAATTAATCACTCTATTTAATAAAATATCTTTTATGGAAGAAGTTAAAAAATATTCTAATTTTATAATAAGACCAATTCTTTGCTTAGAATTATGATACCGTATGATTCGATAAATATGTTGGTGGATGGATGTTAAACGGATACAAATATATAGGACTGTAAATGGTCAACGAAAAATTTGTATTCGTATTCGAAAAAAGCGAATATTATCCGTATTCAAAAAAAATGGATATATTTGTATTCAGTTTAAAGGAATCCGCAAATAAACGAATACGAATATGGATATAGGCGTATTCGTATTCGTTTAACATCTAACCGTAAATAACTTATATATATATATATATATATATATAACGGATATTCGGATTCAGATCTGCATCCGGAATTCGTATCCAAATAACTTATATATATATATATATATATATATATATATATATATATATTGTAAGACCCAAACTTTTTGAATAAAGATTAAATTTTTTCGAAATATATTTTTGAATATTATGGTGTGGATTTGATATAATGTTATAGTTGGGGGTAATATTTATAAATTTTGCAAAGTACGCAAGTTGTTATATAATATTCGATTGGTCGGAGAATATTCGTTTTAACAAGGAATATTCGTACAACGGCACAATCATTGGTGGACCACCACAACGGAATTATTGTCGGATTGAGAAAACGACAAAAATACTTTATGAAAATAATGACGGAAGTTTTACCGTTAACTATTGAAACACCCGGTGTTAAAAGTACAGTAATATGTGTAGTTGCATAGTAGCATACGGTATTGATTATTGATGCTTACGTGAGAAGTCACTCAGTTATATTTCTACAGTAATTGCTGCATCATTTCTATCATATTATTGATTCAATTATTGTCACAGTATCATCTGCTTAAAATGTTTTTTTATTAAATCAATACTTGAGACGACAAAGTTATTCATATTATAAATTATAATATTTACAATGTCTAGAAGTTTTGTCAAGGAGAGGTTTGGTCACTTAATTGCGCGCCAATAGGGAGAAATCCTTATTGGAAAGCCCCGCCCCCTCTTTCTTGGGAACAACTTGGTTGATAAATATTGTGAGTTATAATATTAATAATGAATATTTTTCGGAGTTGAATTTGGAGACACGGACGTGATATTTGAGTCCGGAACGACGAAATTAATAAAAATAGTCTATAAACACAAAATTTTCTGAGATTCACTATTTGGTCAAAAAGTCAACAGTTGACTTTTTTGGGAAAAGTCAAACTTCGAAATTTCAAAATTTATATTTTTGATAAAAATAGTTTCATTATGTTGGAATTGTTTGTGTTAGTAAAAATCGACATTTATTCTGATGATAATTGATGTCTATGAGATATATTGATAAATCGGGTAATTTATCGGATAAATGAGTAATTAATTGCTACTAATTCGCATGCTTATATAACTATTTATTCACATATGTGTACTATTGAATCACATTATTTACTATTAGAAGAGTTGGTGCAAGATTGATAATACTTGCATGACTGAATTAAAAATGGAGGTATAGATGGGAGGTACTATACTGAAATTCGTATTTTTCACATGATTATACTATTGATTCACATGATTGAACTATTGATTCACATTATTTACTATTAGGGGAGTTGGTGTAAAATTGATAATACTTGCAGGACTAAATTATAAATAAAAAAAAAGTTGGAGGTATTGTACTGTAATTTTCGAGCCCTAAAACGTGCAAATTATCGAAATTATATTTTTCTATAAATAGAAGCTCATTCTTCCTTCATTTCTCACAAATTCACAAAAGCTTTAGAACGATTATTATAAAGAGAAATTATAGAGAGAAAGAAGAAGAGAAATCTGCTACCTCGCTATTCCAGTATCCAGTTTTTTCCAAGGTAGGGAGTATTATTTCTTTCTTTCATCTTCATGAAGAGAACTTCTGTTGTTCCATTCTTTATCATTCTGTTGGAACATCCTGTCTGTGCGTTCTACGCCGGACCTGGTTCCGTCTTTATTATTCTGTTGGAATATCTTGTCTGTGCGTTTTACGTCGGACCTGGTTCCGTCTTTATTATTCTGTTGGAATATCCTGTATGTGCGTTTTACGCCGGACCTGACTATGCGTTTTACGCTGGACCTGATTCCGTTATTTATTATTCTGTTGGAATAACCTGCCTGTGCGGTCTATAACATGCCTGGTGATTTCTTTTGCTATTCCATTCCTTATTATACTCAGTTGGTTAAAATTTTGACTTCTATACTCCATGAAATTAGTGAAATATCCTTGATATTTACGCTTCATCCAGTATCTTTTCATGGAAATATTCTTCTGAGCATTCTTGAATTTTACTCTACAAAGCAGTATCATGTTGACAATTTGGACGTTATTAGTTCCTGGATAAATTAATTCTTGAACTTGTTTTATTGAATTCTTATATCATTGTCATCATCCTTATGTTTATATTTTGTTGAAAGTCATCTGTGGCCTATAATGCATAGATGGACTTGGTATGATTATGACCAGGGATTATTCGGTGTAATCATGACCGTAATATTACAAATGATGTGGAAAAAGTCCTCATTGGCCCGTAGAGCATTGATGGACAGTTGTTGGCATGATCATGACCATTATTGAATACACAAATATTCTTTAGCCCGTAGTGCATGGATAATTGTGATCGTGATACTAAAGAATATCTTTGGCCGTAGTGCAGGGGTGATTCGATGATGTGGATTATTTATTAAGCTAAGTCCCAACGATAAAAGTGATGAGAAACCTTTTAAATCATAAAAGATAGTAGATTTTATTCTCTACTTGACTCTTTTATTGGATTGCTTGTTCCGCTGCAGTTAAACTTGATGGTTGTTATATTGTATCAGTTTAACACTGTTGAAGGCTAACGATAATATATTTTGCATTATCTTAGTCATAATATTTCCTACCGGGCTAGTTGAGCTCACCCTTTTACTTTTATTATTTTCTTCAGGAAATGAGAACGTAGAAGGGACTAGTCGAGAAACGGAGTGACGGACCAGATGATAGCATTAGTAGTCCTCACTATTCTGTGAAATAGTGTAATAATAATTGTAATAAGGACTCCTTTTGAGTTTGTATAATCTCTAGTAGACAATATTTGTATTCAAACTCACGGTTTATGTTTTGTCGTATTGAACACGATAGTTGTATTATTAAGTTGTATTTGAATTTATGTACCATGTAAGTGGCGACCCAAGATGGGTGACGTATACCTAATTTTTGGGGCGTCACAGTTGGTATCAAAGCTTAGGGATATGATCCCTGGCTAAGATATGAGACTAGAACTAGGAGGGGAGAGACGGGAAATTCCTTCGCTAGTATGACCTACCTAAGTTTATTTGGTATTTAATTGGTCGGTCAGAGTATAGTGATAATATGTTGCATGTCAATTAACCCTTGTTTTATGGCAGTGTTTTAAAATGGCATCCGAGAATGTTGAGAACATCAATGGAGCACAGGAGACCGTTGAGTCTCCATAGATCAATAACCAGGACAACGTGCATCAGGAAGGCGACAATCCTCATGCAAACAACAACATTAACCAAATGATGAACGATAGAATGTTCCGAGGCTTCATGCAACATCAGGCGATAGCGGCTCCTGATCAAAATGCAAGTGTAAACATAGGAAACTCTCGGACGGTCACCACTAAACAGTTCAAGGAGCTGGGACCACCGAAGTTTATTCGAGAGCCAAAACCACTTAAGGCGGAAGCATGGATAAAGCAAATCACCAAGATATTTGATGTCTTGGGATGCTCCGAGCAGCAAAAGGTTCCCTTCGCCACCTTATGTTGCGTGAAGAAGCAGATTACTGGTGGGAATCTGTAAAATGTACCCAGCCTGACGCACTCAAGATGTCTTGGGAGAAGTTCCAAGAGTTGTTCAATGACAAGTACTTTTCCAAAAGTATTCGCCACATGAAGGAGGTGGAGTTTATCAAGTTGGAACAAAACAATATGACCATGTCGCAATACGAGGCTAAATTTGCGGAGTTATCCCGGTTTTCATCCCATTTGGTCGATAATGAGGAGCGAATGACACGAATGTTTTTAAGAGGTTTGAAACCGGAGATACGTTAATATCTTATTTCTCATAAACTGTGTTTGTACTCAGATGTTGTAAATAGAGCTCAGTTATTGAAGCGCGGTAACGAGTCAACGCAACCAAGAGAAAGCAGCCGGCAGCATGAAAATACCAGTGGTATCAGTCATCAAAGCGGTGACAACAAACGTGGAGGGAATCAACATGCCAGAAATGGTAACCACTTCGGTGGTAATCATGGCCAAGATAGTAAAAATGGAAATTTCAAGAAAAGGAGATTCAACAATGATGGAAAGACGTCAGCACCAGCAACTGTGGTTAAGGAAGGAGAACGATCGCCTATCATATGCTTCAAATGTGGAGGGGAGGGACATATCAGTCCAAACTGCGCGATGCCATCCAAAGCGTGTTATAATTGTGGAAGAGAAGGTCACCTAGCCCGATTTTATCGTTCACCGAAGACAAGTTCAGCTAGGATGGAGGCACCAAAGGCCATCCCAAAAAAGTCAAAGCTGGTGGTGCAAGGGAGAGCATTTGTTGTGACCTCCCAGAAAGCAAGGAACCCGAACGAGGTCATCACGGGTAAGCTTATCATAAACTCTAATGAAGCCTATACCTTATTTGATACCGGTTCTACCCATTCTTTTATTTCTCCTACTTGTGCTCAACATTTAAATTTGACTCCGAAGAAATTAGACTTTGACTTATCTGTTGAAACTCTATTAGGAGAAACCTTCATTACATCCACTGTTTATAAGTCTTGTTTGATTCAAATCGGTAACCACACGTTACCTGTTGATCTTATCTCCTTAAAAATACTTGCATTTGACGTAATTCTAGGGATTGATTGGTTAACTACTTATCATGCTAAAATTGATTATTTTCTTAAGGTTGTTAGCTTTCATATTCATAATTATCCTATTATGCGAATTCAAGCGACCAAACCATTAAAATCAATCACGGTCATCTCAAGCCACAAAGCTATTCGTTTATTAAAAAACAGATGTCAAGCTTTCTTAGCTCATGTCACGGATTTAAACAAAAATACGTCAGATTTGAAGGATATTTCTATTGTTAATAAATTTCCTGACGTATTCCCTGAAGAACTTCCTGGCCTACCCCCAGAGTGTGAAGTTGAATTTTGTATCGACCTTGAACCTAGTACAAAACCCATTTCCAAAGCCCCATATTGAATGGCTCCTATTGAACTTCAGGAGTTAAAGACCTAATTACAGGAATTGTTAGACATTTGGTTTCATTCGTCCTAGTACGTCTCCTTGGGGTGCTCCTGTTCTATTCGTGAAGAAGAAAGATGGGAGTATGCGACTTTGTATTGATTATCGGGAGTTGAATCATGTCACCATCAAAAATAGGTACCCATTTCCACGTATTGATGATCTGTTTGATCAGTTACAAGAAGCACAACTTTTTTCAAAGATCGATCTTCGTTCTGGATATCATCAGCTGAAGGTTAAAACTTAGGATATTCCAAAGACTGCCTTCATAACTCGGTACGGGCATTATGAATTCTTAGTCATGTCTTTTGGATTGACTAATGCTCCTGCTGCCTTCATGGATATGATGAACCGAGTATTCAAGGAATATTTGGATCACTTGTGGTCGTCTTTATTGATGACATCCTTATTTATTCCAAAAGTCGTGAAGATCATGAGCAACACTTGAGGATGATACTCCAAAAGCTTCGTGAATATAAGCTTTATGCCAAGATAAAGAAATGCGAGTTTTGGGTTGGAGGAGTAGCATTCCTTGGGCACGTAGTATCAATTCATAGAATATCCGTTGACCCGGCAAAGATTGAAGCTATTCAAAGCTGGGAGCAACCCAAATCAGTGACCGAAGTACGTAGCTTTCTCAGTTTAGCTGGTTATTATCGGAGATTCGTGGAAGGATTTTTTCGAATCGCTACTCCATTAACTCAGCTGACTCAGAAAGATACAAAGTTCGGTTGGAGCGAGGAATGTGAGAAGAGTTTTCAAGAACTCAAAAGAAGACTCATTTCAGCACCTGTTCTGATAATACCATTTGGTTCGGAGGGATTTGTCATCTATAGTGATGTTTCGGGAAAAGGGTTAGGATGTGTTCTCATGCAACATGAAAAAGTCATAGCCTATGCCTCAAGACAACTCAAAGAATATGAGAGGAATTATCCTACTCATGATCTAGAGTTGGCAGCTGTTGTTTTCGCACTTAAAATTTGGAGGCATTACTTGTATGGAGAGAAAGTGGAGATCTTTACGAATCATAAAAGCCTCAAATATTTCTTCACTCAAAAGGAACTCAACATGAGACAACGACGTTGGCTTGAACTGTTGAAAGATTATGATCATACCATCCAATACCATCCTGGAAAAGCGAACGTGGTAGCTGACGCACTGAGTAGAAGATCATATGCGGGTACGAGTGCAATATTGTCAACGCAAAGGCCCATTTTGTATGACTTGCAAAGGATGGAGTTAGAGATAAATACTCCAGGGACCCACATGATGATGGCAAACATACTAGTAGAATCGACTTTAATCGATAAAGTTAAAGCTGCTCAAGTTACAGACCTGGAGCTAATGCGTATGAAGAAGAAAGTGCAAGAAGGTGCTATGCCGGAAGCAAGAATCGATGAGGAAGGAATACTTCGAGTCAACTCCAGACTTTGTGTTCCTAACAACCCTGATTTAAAGTATAAAATCATGGGAGTACCAAAATGTATCGTGATCTTCGACATACATTTTGGTGGAGCAATATGAAGAGAGAGATAGCAGAGTTTATCTCAAGGTGTTTAAATTGTTAACGAGTCAAGGCGGAGCATCAAGTACCAAAAGGTACTTTGCAACCACTTGAAATTCTTGAATGGAAGTGGGAACACATTACTATGGATTTTGTTACTGGTCTTTCCAAGGTTTCTCAAGGTATAGATGCAATTTGGGTCATTGTTGAAAGATTGACCAAGTCTGCTCATTTCTTACCTATACGAGAAACTTATACACTTGAACTTCTTGCTCGTATGTACATAAACGAGATTGTAAGACTGTATGGTATGTTAGTATCCATAGTTTCTGATCGAGACCCAAGATTCACTTCAAGATTTTGGGTTAGTTTGCAAAAAGCTATGGGCACGGATTAACGATTTAGCTCGACATATCATCCTCAGACGGACGGACAGTCGGAGAGGACCATTCAAACTCTTGAAGATCTATTAAGACTCTATGTTCTTGACTTCAAGGGAAGTTGGGATAAGTTCCTACCATTGGTGGAGTTTTCCTACAACAACAGTTATCAAGCAAGTATTGGCATGGCTCCATTTGAGGCGTTGTATGGAAGAAAGTGTTGTTTTCCAGTATGCTGGGATGAGGTGGGTGAAGCAACGTTGTTAGGACCGGAGTTGGTACGTATGACTACGGAAAAGATTCAAATGATCCGACAACGTATAAAAACCTCACAAGATCGACAAAAGAGTTATGCTGATCTTCATCGAAAGGACATGAAATTCGATATTGGAGATCATGTGTTATTACGTGTTGCTCCATGGAAGGGAGTTACGAGATTTGGAAAGAGAGGAAAGCTCAACCCTCGATTCATTGGCCCATTTTTAATCCTCGATCGAATAGGAACTGTGGCGTATAGACTCGCTTTACTGCCATGTATGTCTCGTGTTCATAACGTTTTTCACATATCTATGTTACGTAAATATGTGAAAGACCCGAACCACATTATTGAATTAGAAGATTTAACGTATGAAGAGTTACATGTTAAAATCTTGGATAAAAGTATCATATTCTACGCTCCAAGGTTATACCTCAAGTCAAAGTTTTGTGGAGAAATCACGATGTGGAAGAAATGACCTGGGAGTTAGAATCTGAGATGAAATCAAGATATCCTTATCTCTTCGGCATACCAGGTACGCACCCTAATTTCGAGGATAAAATTTTATAAGAAGGGGAGGTTGTAAGACCCCAACTTTTTGAATAAAGATTAAATATTCTCAAAATATATTTTTGAATATTATGGTGTGGATTTGGTATAATGTTATAGTTGTGGGTAATATTTATAAATTTTGCAAAGTACGCAAGTTGTTATATAATATTCGATTGGTCAGGGAATATTTGTTTTAACAGGGAATATTCGTACAATGACACAATCATTGGGGGACCCCCACAACGAAATTATTGCAGGATTGAGAAAACGACAAAAATACTTTATGAAAATAACGGCGGAAGTTTTACCGTTAACTGTTGAAACACCCGGTGATAAAAGTACAGTAATACGCGTGGTTGTATAGTAGCACACGGTATTGATTATTGATGCTTACGTGAGAAGTCACTCAGTTATACTCAATTATTACTACAGTAATTGCTGCATCATTTCTATCATATTATTGATTCAATTATTGTCACAGTATCATCTGCATATAATGTTTTTTTTATTAAATCAACACTTGAGACGACAAAGTTATTCATATTATAAATTGCAATATTTACAATGTCTAGAAGTTCTGTCAAGGAGATGTTTGGTCACCTAATTGCGCGCCAATGGGGAGAAATCTTTATTGGAAAGCCCCCTCTTTCCTGGGAACGACCTGGTTGATAAATATTGTGAGTTATAATATTAATAATGAATATTGTTCGGAGTTGAATTTGGAGACGCGGACGTGATATTTGAGTCCGGAACGACGAAATTAATACAAATAGTTTATAAACACAAAATTTTCCGGGATTCACTATTTGGTCAAAAAGTCAATAATTGACTTTTTTGAGAAAAGTCAAACTTTGAAATTTCAAAATTTATATTTTTGATAAAAATAGTTTCATTATGTTGGAATTGTTTGTGTTAGTGAAAATCGACATTTATTCCGATGATAATTGATGTCTAGGGGTTATATTGATAAATCGGGTAATTTATCAGATAAATGAGTAATTAATTGCTACTAATTCACATGTTTATATAACTATTTGTTCACGTATGTGTACTATTTGTTAGATCCCAAAGGGCACAATAGATCTAGAAGGGGGGGTTGAATAGATTCTTTTCTTTTAAAATACTTTTCTGGTTTATGAAGTATTGTTCATATTAGATTATATGACAAACATAGAATCTTTTCAAGCACAGCGGAATAAATAAAAGATTCCCCTCCTTCATTGATATATTCATAATCATACAAACATTGTTCGTTGAGTTAGTTTAGTTGTAAGCAGTTAAAACATACATAGCAGTTATAGCAGTTATAGACTTAATGTAAATGACATAATGTAAAAGACACAAGGGGTTTTTAGTGGTTCAGAGACTCAAGCTCCTAATCCACTCTTCTGCTTTCAACTAGCAGGATTTCCACTAAGGAAGGGCAGCACCCTGAATCTCTACTATTCCTTCAAGGTCAGCAGCCTTGGGACTTCAGTTCACTAAGAACTCTTCAAGGCCAGCAGCCTTGGGACTCCTCTAGTTCCCTAGGAACTCTTCAAGCCCAACAGGCTTGGAACTTCATTTAGTCCCTTTGGACAAGGACCCTTTGGCACTGCTTTGTTTAGTCCCTTAGGACAAGGACCTCTCAGGCCCTGGCTTCTTGAGTTGTTGTTGTTGTTGTTGGAGTCGGTGCTGAGCTGCTAAGATGTCTTCATGCTCTGAACATCTTCTATCTTTAGCGGCTTCAGCTTGATCATCCTTGAAAATCAGTTGAGTGTTGCATGATGCTCAGCTTCTTAGGTTGCTCAACTACTCCGGATGACCCCTTGATGAACTGCCTTGAAGATCATTCTCTTTGGTACTTGATGGCTGCATATGAGAGGCTTCTAGGATGACTGTAAGCTCTTCTGCAAGGTACCTAGAAGCTTCCTCAAGCTAGACACCAAGATGGCTTTTGTGATCTCCCTTCTTGCTACTCGATGCCTTCCCATGATGGACTTGCTAAGATGACCGTAAGCTCTTCTCTATTGTACTTAGAGTCTTCCCATGATGGACATCCAGATGGCATGATGCTCTTCTTTCTCTCGGCAGTTCAAAACACTCTTCATGTAGTAGAACTCTCACTTCTACATAGTAGAACTCACACTTCTACTTCTTGTTTGATTTGACTTTTGAGTGTTCTAGGTGGATCGTTGAGTGAGTCTCTGGACTCACTATTACTTGATTCGATCAGTCCACCTTCTTTCTAAAACTCAACTTCTCAGCACATTTTGATCTTTGAAGCTCTTCTTCATTTATACGCCTTCCCAAACCTTCCGTTGGAAATTAGCCGTTGGAAGATATTCAAATGTCTTCACAGATCTCAAGTTGCTTGATGTAGACTGCTTGATGTGACATGACATACTTTTTTTGACTCTGCAGTCTACTTTTTCACCTACCTTGTCAGATGTATCACTTTACTGTCCTGGGCAGGTCGAAGACTTTATTTCTTCTGATTTCTTGATCAGAGGTTGTCCTTTTGCATCGATGCTCTCAATAAGCACTTGTCCGAATTACCATTCAGATTGAACCGTTGCCAATGCCTCAATCTTCAAGTATCCGAGCTCTACGATTCTGATGCACGTCTTCAGGGACCTGATCGTAGTGTCTTGTTGACTGGTGGGGACAACACTACGATCTTGAAGAGTGTTGATTGGATCTTCAGTGTAGAACACCTCTTCCTTGTATTGTGCAGTGCTTCAATACTTCTGTTTTCTTGATAGCAACTGCATTACCTAACTTTTCCTTAGTCAACTGCTGAAGTCTTCTTTGAATCATCTTGTGGAAGACTTCATCACGAACGGCCTTTCAACTCAATCTTGATGCTGATTGGTTTGGTGCTTACTTCTTTTGCTAGCCTGCATGCCATTCGTTGAGTGCTCTCTGGTTCCCTTTTGTGGATTACATCTTTGCAGTGCCAACCAGAGGCTTCGTACTTTTGGATATCCTGGGAGTGCTCATTCGTTGAGAATCGTATATGCTCTACGATTCTGACTTTGCATTGTGAGTCTTACTGTTGGAGTCGTGGTACTCTACGATTCAGCTTCGGCTGTGCAGACACTACGATCCTGAAGATCAGATCTTGACACTCTACGATTTCTGCACTCTGCGATTCAGCTTCGGCTGTGCAGACACTACAATCCTGAAGATCAGATCTTGACACTCTACGATTTCTGCACTCTGCGATTCAGCTTCGGCTGTGCAGACTCTACGTTCCCTAGATCACACTATGATCTTTGACTCTGCATACTACGATCGTAGAGTTAGCTTGGTGAACGTTGAGTCCACTCTACGATCGCTGACTTGAGCTTGTTTTCATCTGATCTTTTCCGACTTCGATCTCTGCATTTGTTCATTGGACTCTACGATCGCAGAGTGTGGTCTACGATCCTTGTCTTTGACTTCGGCATCGCTAGACTCTACGACTCTGAGCGTAGAGTGCATTTCATACATAGCTTCGGCAGATTGTTATTCGGCTTATAGGCAGGCTGTCTCTACGATTCAGAACATGACTTCCTCAGCACACTACAATCCCGAGGAGGCTCTTCTCGGCACACTACGATCCTTCTTCGTTTCTCCTGGAAGTCTACGAACTCTGATATCTCACTATCTTGCATACTCCTATTCTGCCTCGATAGCTCCCGAGTTGACTCTGACTCTCCTGGCAGACTACGACTTCTGGTGCAGTATTCGACGATCAGACAAGCCTATCTATTACATTATGAGATCAACCTAACAAGCTTGATCTTTCTATATTTATAGTCCTTGTACATCATTTCTTTTTAAGGACTTTACAAAGCCGTTTTGCTTATGTAGGATCAACCTAACATTTTTGATCAATTCATTCTAAGTCCTTGTACATATATTTCTATTATCTATCAAAGGACTTAACAGCTTTTCTTCATGCAAACATACTTGCATATTCATTCATATATATATCATAATCAAATCATATATAAATAGGAATATCATTCACATGTTTATTTCTGACACTATTGAATCACATTATTTACTATTAGGGGAGTTGGTGCAAGATTGATAATACTTGCATGACTAAATTAAAAATAGAGGTATAGATGGAGGTACTATACTGAAATTCGTATTTTTCACATGATTATACTATTGATTCATATGATTGAACTATTGATTCACATTATTTAATATTATGGGAGTTGGTGTAAGATTGATAATACTTGCTTGACTAAATTGTAAATGAAAGAAAAGTTGGAGGTATTGTACTGTAATTTTTGAGCCCCATAACGTGCAATTATCGAAACTATATTTTTCTATAAATAGAAGCTCATTCTTCCTTCATTTCTCACCAATTCACAAAAGCTTTAGAACGATTATTATAAAGAGAAATTATAGAGAGAAAGAAGAAGAGAAATCTGCTACCTCACTATTCCAGTATCTAGTTTTTTTCCAAGGTAGGGAGTATTATTTCTTTCTTTCATCTTCATGAAGAGAACTTCTGTTGTTCTATTCTTTATAATTCTGTTGGAACATCCTGTCTGTGCGTTCTACGCCGGACCTGGTTCCGTCTTTATTATTATGTTGGAATATACTGTCTTTACGTTTTACACCGGACCTGGTTCCGTCTTTATTATTTTGTTGGAATATCCTGTCTGTGCGTTTTACGCCTGACCTGATTATGTCTTTATTAATCTATTAGAATATCCTGTCTGTGCGTTCTACGCCGGACCTGATTCCATCTTTATTATTCTGTTGGAATATCCTGTCTGTGCGTTTTACGCCGGACCTAATTTCGTCTTTATTATTCTGTTGGAATATCCTGTCTGTGCGTTTTACGCCGGACCTGATTTCTTTATTTATTATTCTGTTGGAATAACATGCCTGTGCGGTCTATCACATGTCTGGTGATTTCTTTTGTTATTCCATTCCTTATTATACTCAGTTGGTTAAAATTTTGACTTCTATACTCCATGAAATTAGTGGAATATCCTTGATATTTACGCTTCATCCAGTATCTTTTCATGAAAATATTCTTCTGAGCATTCTTGAATTTTACTCTACAAAGCAGTATCATGTTGACAATTTGGACGTTATTAGTTCCTGGATAAATTAATTCTTGAACTTGTTTTATTGAATTCTTATATCATTGTCATCATCATCATGTTTATATTTTGTTAAAAGTCATCTGTGGCCTATAGTGCATAGATGGACTTGGTATGATTATGACCAGGGATTATTCGGTGTAATCATGACCGTAATGTTACAAATGATGTGGAAAAAGTCCTCATTGGCCCGTAGAGCATTGATGGACAGTTGTTGGCATGATCATGACCATTATTGAATACACAAATATTCTTTAGCCCGTAGTGCATGGATAATTGTGGTCGTGATACTAAAGAATATCCCTGGTCGTAGTGCAGGGGTGATTCGATGATGTGGATTATTTATTAAGCTGAGTCCCAGCGATAAAAGTGATAAAAAACCTTTTAAATCATAGAAGATAATAGATTTTATTCTCTACTTAACTCTTCTAATGGATTGCTTGTTCCGCTGCAGTTAAACTTGATGGTTATTATATTGTATCAGTTTAACACTGTTGAAGGCTAACGATAATATATTCTGCATTATATTAGTCATAATATTTCCTACTAGGCTAGTTGAGCTCACCCTTTTACTTTTATTGTTCTCTTCAAGAAATGAGAACGTAGCAGGGACTAGTCCGGGAACGGAGTGATGGACCAGATGATAGCATTAGTAGTCCTCACTATTCTGTGAAATAGTATAATAATAATTGTAATAAGGACTCCTTTTGAGTTTGTATAATCTCTAATAGACAATATTTGTATTCAAACTCACAGTTTATGTTTTGTCGTATTGAACACGACAGTTGTATTATTAAGTTGTATTTGAATTTATGTACCATGTAAGTGGCGACCCAAGATGGGTGACGTATACCTAATTTTGGGGGCGTCACACACACACACACACACACACACACACACACATATATATATATATATATATACACACACACACACACAGCGGATCAGGTCCGGACTCCCGGACCTGATCAAAAACGGACCCCAAATTTTTTTTTTTCCTTTTTTTTAAAATAACTAATTTTTTTTAATATTTTATGGAACTGAATTTTTTTTATAATACTATGTCTTGGGGGTGATTTGAATACCTATACCAAAAAATGGTTGTACAGTCTGCACAGACTGTACCACCATGTTTTGTTATACGTACCCAAATCACGCCGAAAACACTTTATTATGAAAAAATTTCAATTCCATAAAATATTAAATATTTTTTTAGTTGTTTTAAAAAAAAAAGCAAAAAAAAAAGTCCGAATGGGATAAATTTAGGGCGTCCGGACTGGAACCGAACTATATATATATATATATAATATAATAAGTAAAATAAATTTTTTTAAGTGGCTTTCCTTATATAATAATTAGTTTTCACTATCATACGAAAATTATTTTTAAAATATATCATTTCACTTCTAAAAAGTAGGAAATAACATTTTTATTCTAATATTAATAAACTGAAATAAATTGATTTACGTATAGTTAATAGATTTTTATTATTATAAAGTTCAAATATCTAAAATGTATCATTTACCAAGAAAATTATATACTAGAAGAACAAAACTATAGTTATTAGCTTGTTATAAGTTTTTTACTTACAAAACTTACTTGCAATATTGGGGGCGAGAACAATGAACTATATAATTTTATTATTAAAATGTGATAAGTCCGAATTAATTTAAAATTAATCCAGAAAGGGGTTGAATAATTAATTCACGTTTATGAATTTTCGAGTGGAAAGAGTATTTATCACTTTTATTTACCCAATTATTTAAAAATTAGAAGTCCAAATATTTAAAGTAAGTCCAAAATAAATTTTGGATCAAGTTGAATTAACTAGTTGTCAGTTGTCATATATAGATTATAACTCTCACACTCTATAAATATAATGAAACAAAATAAACTTTTTATAACTATGTAAATTGTAATATATGTATTGAGGATAAATTATAAATAAAAGTTCCCATAAACATATTATTAAAGTTTTAATCAAGTATTTGAGAAAAAATAATTAAATATTCGATGTAAACTTTTGAATCTAATTATAAATATTCATACACACTACAATATTACTCTACACATATAAAATGGACATCTAAACATTAATAAGTAGAGCATTCATTTTGAAATTTAGTTTTCAAAAATGATGATAACTTATTTGAATTGTAATTTAGAACATTGATTATTGTATTTAAACATTTATTTAAAATAAATAAATTAACATTCATTCATTAATAAACTATATTTTAAAACTCATTTTTTATTCTAGTTATATTTAGGGCTGTAAATGATAACTGAAAAATTCGTATCCGTCCGCATCCGTATTCGGAAAAAAGCGGATATTATTCGTATTCGGAAAAAATTGATATTATTCGTATTCGAAAAAAACGGATATTATCCGTATTCGGTTTAAAGGTATCTGCAAATAAACAGCTACAGATATTACTCTATCCGAATCCATATATATTCATTTACACCCTTACAAATATACATGTATTCGTATCAATTTATTTGCGAATATCTATAATTGAATACGAATAATATCCGTTTAAGTCGAATACGAATAATATCCGTTTTAAATGAATACGAATACGGACGCATATCCTATTTTTTGATTACCATTTATAACCCTAAGCATAATGATAAAATGTATTCTTTTAATGTGCAATATCATATAATCAAATCTAACCCTCAACAAAAATTAGAATTTAAAAGGGTTCCTAACCTCTTTCCCAGACTCCTCTTTAGGGTCTTGGATGAAATGTATCATCAGAATTGAATTGTAATAGCAGCTGGTCACTTAAACTATCAAAGTTTCTATTTATACTCATTTGCAAAAAGAAAAAAGAAAAACAGTCTCACTCGCTATATTGAAATATTAAGGATATATTTTTATTTTATCCTTACGTTTAAATATATTAAATTGTTAATTTAATAGTGGTTATATAATAATAAAATAATTAAAAAATTAATGTTATTTCGTAACTTCTATCAATAAAAAGAGAAATCTTTTTTGTAAAAAAATGATAAATGAAAAAAAAATGAAACAAAAAGAATAATGGATAGAGGAACATAACAATATATGATTATTGAAGGAATTGGATGATTGTAGCTGGGAGTTGTAAATTTAAATTATTGGTGTACCTTTGAATTTTTGTAGGAAAAAGAATGTGTGTAAATGAGGGTCATTATTCATTGTACATTTGTACTCCTTCCTATTCCAGTACAAGTCACATGGACAGAAAACGAAACTGTTGGGATTTTTATGAGCTCAACGAGGATGGTGGATGGAGGGAAAAGGAAAAGTGTACATTTTGCAATTCTATTCATAAAGGAAATTGATATTCTTATAGATTAAAATGATATTTTTTTCATTAGTCTCTATAGGTCAAACCTACTCATGACTATTCATGTAAGATAGATCATGCGAAGATATCAATCTTTATGAGGAAATAACAGCTCCCGTTCAGAAATTATTGTTGAACAATCAATAATATACATGATTTTACCATACTTTACTTTTTCTTGTTTTTAATATACTAGTAATAACATCACGGTGTAGTTTATTTATTTCATTATAAAAATAAAAAGCTGATATTTCTACATGATTTTTTGATATTTTCACATGAAAATCGTCGCTATAGATCCTATAGTGACGCTATACATCAATATCAATACTTTTCATGTGAAAATATCAAAAAGTCATATAAAAATATCAATTTTCAAAAAATAAAGTTCTCAGCATGTACAAAATATGAGAATAGCAAGAACCTAGTACCAAAAATAACCAAAAGTAAAAATGATGGAATTTATTGTCAAGAGGCATAAGTTTCACTACAAGAAGGTTTATCTGTGGCCGCTTATCAGCGATCGCAGTCGGTCGCTGATAGCAGTCACTATTTTTCTAGTCGCTAGATGTCCATTGGCGGCCACCATTAGCGACTGAATTATCAGCGATCGCTAATAGCGACCGCTACGGTCGCAAACTTGAGTCAGGCTAAGTCAGCCTTTAGCATGACGTGGAGTAGGGGTGCTCATCGGTAAAAAATCGAACCGGTACCGAAAATACCGAACCGGTACCGATCCGAAATTAACGGAAAAACAAGAACCAAAACCGGTACCGAATTACGGGTTCGGTACAAAATCGGTACCGGTTTTTTCGGTTCCGTTTTCGGTTATACCGCATGATAATATATATATAATTATTAATAATAATTAAATATTTTTTTTATATTAATAATTTTTTTAAAAACTAAGAAATCATTAACTATTAATAATAATTAATATATAAAATAAAACTATAAAAAATTATTAATATATATAAAAAAATTATTTAATATATAAAATTACAAAATATTAACTATTAATTATTAAATTATTAAATTTCGATATTTTTGGTATTTCAGTTTTTACCGAATTCAAAAAAGTCATTACCGCTACCGGTACCGAAGAGTGTTAAAATACCGAAAAATCAAAAATTTTGAGCACCCCTAACGTGGAGTCACACGTTAGCGACCGGTAGTAGCGACCGCAGGCAGTCGACATTAGGAAAAAATAATTTATTCGCTTCTGGTCGCTAAAAAGTAATAGCGACCGCGTGCGCTTAAGGATGTAAACGAGTAGAATCGAAGTGAAAAGAGAGCTACTCGAATTCGACTTGAAACGTTAAATTCATACTCGAATTCGAATTGTATTTAAAAAATTCTACGCAGATTCAACTCGACTCGACTAGACTATTTATTACTCGAATTCGATTTGACTCAGATTGAATTATACTCAAACTACCCGCGAGCGTCAAATTTAAGCTCGATTTCTAATCTCCACATAATAAATAGCTTTATAATTAATATAATTATAAATTTAATTTGTTATTTTACTTAAAAATGAGAAAATATATTTACTATTACACTTTACAATTATAAAATCACAATTAAAATTAAAAATAAAACAAAATAATAATAATTAATTTACCTAATTTGATTTAATTTTGTATATATTATAAGAGAATGTATCGAGTATCTAATTAAATCTATATCAATCGAGTATGTATCGACTCACAATTGAGAATTCGAGTAGTTTGAATCTTAAACGAGTCGAGTATAACCTTGCTCAGATTTTACTCATATTTGTATTCGAACTATTTTTTATGCTCAGATTTAGATCATTTTATTAACGAATCCGAGTCTCGCTCGTATTTTTTTGAGTCGAGCCCGAATCGAGACTGACATGTTTGACTCGTTTACAGCCTTACGTGCGGTCGCTGATACTAAACAAAATTTGTCTATTTTATGGAATTTTCAAAAAAATTGTACCTATTTTGTACCTACTTTATATCTTAACACATAGTAATATCTATAAATAAACCAACATTCATACAAATCCATCGATCCATCCAAATATACAAATAAAATCAATACAATAATATAAGCATCCACGCATGCTGTGCTCATATATATAAACAAATACCGTCCGAGTAAAATTTATATAGAAATGTCATAACGTACAATATAAACATGTTTGTACATTCAGTCGGTAAAAAATAAAATAAATCAAATGTAGAACAAGAGAAGAGGGGAATACAAATGTTTTCACGCATCAATATTGTCCAAATGGGGCTGTAACAAAAGAATAAAACATATATTATTGAATGTCAAGTTAAACTAAACATGTAAAACTAAAAATAAAGCTAAAGTACATAAAGTTAAACAATGACAAGATTACCTACTCGTGCTCAACCTGATGTTGTGCTGCTCTCGCCACTGCATCTGCTAACTCCTCAGCACTCAGAGACTGCAGATGCCCGCCAAGTGTAAGAAGAAGATTCCAATCTTGACATATTGCTCTCACACAGTCAGCAGGAGTGTGCTGCGTCAGATGACATGAAGACTAAGTAAACTGACTACCAGAACTGCCTATGTCACTGATAATCGGCTGTCGTCGTTGTCCTTGGCCTTTGACAAAGTTTTTCTTCACAACTGACACCCTCTCCCATAATTCTTGATTAATCGACTGCCACGGGGTGCCTTCAGGATATTGTTCGTTCATTAGGCTCTTATAAGTGTCCCGTCAACAGGTTAAAATTTAAATTGTTAAAAATAAATATAAAATTCTTAAAAATGATGTAAAAATTTATAAACACATCAAAGTTATAAAAACATATTACCGCTACTTGGACAACCTCAAGCAAACCAGCGCGGTTGGCCATATATACATCTAGTCAATGGATTGGCTGACCCTGAGACTGAGCCTCCTACAAAACATGCTCTTAAATTAATATATAAACATGCGATATACTAAAACTAAAACTTTGTAAAATATGTACCCATGAAACAATACGTTGCGACTGTGATATATTGTCATCCCTATATATATGTGTCTTTTCCCTTGTCGCATTCAGGTAAACTCGAGGCTCTGTTAGTGGTGACAATCTTGCGTCTTTTCACCCAAATCCTTGCTCGCCACTACTCACACATCTCAGCCCATATGAGCTGCGCGCACCACCAAGGGCTATGCTCGTGCATGTACTCCTCTCCTTGCCTTGGATGGTCGACCGATGCATTATGCAGGGCTTTCTGGCGTTCCTTGTTCAAGTTATTTTTGTTTGGACAATGAGTTTTTGCCAAAACAATGTCTGTATTACTGATGCATGTTCGTCATCCCATCTATACATTTTCTGCAAATAAAACAATAATAATAATGTTAAGACGGTGATAATATAATCCAACACTACTAAACAATATTAGTTAATTAATTATACTATTGGTTAGAATTAAAAAAATATACTTGAAATTCAGCTTAAACTGCATCCTTATGGGCGAGAGGTGTGCTCATCCATGTAATCACTAGCGTAGGCCAATTCTATAAGCATAATTGTGAAATGCACTTCACAATCTTGTTATCTTGAAAATCACTAAAATATAAAATAATTTACATTTAAGATAAGTAATTTATTATAATTTTAAAGCAATTTACATTAGTATATATTTACAACAATGGTAATATAAAATGCTTATATATAATAACTAAATAACTAAATAATGTATCTGCTGTCTGGAGGAGGTTTGATCTGTATAAGGGTACAGTCATCCGGATTAGTCGGGGCCTTCAGCATATGATTGGCCACCGACCCAAGTCGCGCTTTTTTTTGCACTACTTCAGAAGACATCTATAAATACAAAATTAGTCTACCAAGATGTTATTATGAGTTATATGATATTACATATACAAATAAAATGATAATAATGACAGGTAATTATATGAAATAGTTAACTAAGACAACTATAAATGAAAGGTACATAAACATGACAAAGATTTAAAGAACATGTATGTAAGACCCTAACTTTTATGAATAAAGAATAATTTTCTCGAAATATATTTTTGAATATTATGGTGTGGATTTGATATAATGTTATAGTTGTGGGTAATATTTACAAATTTTGTAATGTAAGCAAGTGGTTATATAATATTCGATTGGTCGGGGAATATTTTTTTTAATAGGGAATATTCGTACGACGACACAATCATTGGTGGACCCCACAACGGAAGTATTATCGTAGTTAGAAAATGACAGAATTATCTTTTTATAAAAATAACGACGAAAGTGTTACCGTTAAAACTGGTGAACTACCCGATAGTAAAAGTATAGTAATACGCGTGGTTGCATAATAACACACGGTATTGATTATTGATGCTTACATGAGAAGTCACTAAGTTATACTCAATTATTGCTACAGTAATTGCTGCATCATATCTCTCGTATTATTGATTCAATTATTGTCACAGTATCATCTGCATAATATTTATTATTATTAAATCAATAATTGAGATGACAAAGTTATTCATATTATTATTAGCAATATTGACAACGTCTAGAAGTTCTGTCAAGTAGAGGTTTAGTCACCTAATTGCGCACCAATAAAGAGAAATCCTTATCCGAAAGCCCACTCTTTTTTGGGAACGACCTGGTTGTTAAATATTGTGAGTTATAATATTAATGATGAATAAGTCGTTTTGATTAACGATGAAATTGATAGTTCCATTGTGTTAGAATTATTAATGTTAGTGGAAATCGACATTTATTTCGATAATAATTGATGTCTAGAAGTTATATTGACCAATCGGGTAATTAATCGAATAAATGAGCAATTAATTGCTCTTATTTCACATGCTTATAACTATTTGTTTACATGTGTGTACTATTGATTCACATTCATGTACTATTAGGGGAGGTGGTGCAAGATTGATAATACTTACATGACTAAATTAAAAATAGAGGTATAGTTGAAGGTACTATACTGTAATTAGTTTTTTCACATGATTATAATATTGAGTTACATGAATGAACTATTAATTCACATTATTTACTATTAGGGGAGGTGGTGCAAGTTTGATAATACTTGCAGGACTAAATTAAAAATGAAGAAAAAGAGGAAGATATTATACTGTAATATTTCGAGCCCCAAAACGTGCAATTATCAAAACTATATTTTCCTATAAATAGAAGCTCATTCTTCCTTCATTTCTCACCAATTCACAAAAGCTTTAGAGTAATTATTATAGAGAGAAATTATAGAGAGAAAGAAGAAGAGAAGTCTGTTATCTTACTATTCCAATATCCAATTTTTCTAAGGTAAGGGGTATTATTCTTTCGTTTCATGAAGAGAGTTATTTTCTTTCAATACTCGTAAGGGTTGTTATTCCATTCTTTATTATTATGTTAGAATAACTTGTCTATGCGAAGTACCGCATACATGGTGAATTTCTTCTGTTATTCCATTCTTTATTATTCTGTTAGAATAACCTGTCTCTGCGGTCTATCGCATGCCTGGTGAATTCTATTTTTATTCCATTCTTTATTATTCTGTTGGAACATCCTGTCTGTGCAGATTACGCATGACCTGGTTCCATTTTTTATTATTCTGTTTGAACATCCTGTCTGTGCGGATTACGCATGACCTAGTTCCATTCTTTATTATTATGTTGGAATATCCTGTCTGTGCGGATTACGCATGACCTGGTTCCATTCTTTATTATTCTGTTAGAATATTCTATCTACGTGGATTACCGCATTGCGAAAAAAATCCATTTGCAGTTTCATATATTCTATTATACTCAGTTGATTAAAGTTTTGGCTTCTATACTCCATGAAATTAGTGGAATATCCTTGATATTTGCGCTTCATCCAGTATCTTTTCATGGAAATATTCTTCTGAGCATTCTTGAATTTTACTCCACAAAGCAGTATCATATTGACAATTTGGACGTTATTGATTTCTGGATAAATTAAATTATAAATCTTTACAAATTTATCCTTGAACTTGTTTTATTGAATTCTTATATCATTATCATCATACTCATGTTTATAATATGTTGAAAGTCATCTGTGGCCTGTAGTGCATAGATGGACTTGGTATGATTATGACCAGGGATTACTCGGTATAATCATGATTGTAATATTACAAATGATGTGGTAAAGGTCCTCATTGGCCGTAGTGCATTGCTGGACAGTTGTTGGCATGATCATGACCATTGATGAATACACGAATATCCTTGGCCCGTAGTGCATGGATAATTGTGGTCGTGATACTAATGAATATCCTTGGCCGTAGTACAGGGATGATGTGGTTTATATATTAAGCTGAGTCTCAGCGATAAAAGTGATGAAAAACCTTTTAAATCATAGAAGATAGTAGATTTTATTCTCTACTTGACTCTTCTAATGGATTGCTTGTTCCGCTGCAGTTAAACTTGATGTTTATTATATTTTATCAGTTTAACACTGTTGAAGGCTAATGATAATTTATTCTGCATTATCTTAGGCATAATATTTCTTACTGGGCTAGTTGAGCTCACCCTTTCTTTCACTGTTCTCTTCAGGAAATGAGAACGTTGCCGGGACTAGTCGGGAAATGGAGTGACAGTTCAGATAATATCACTAGTAGTCCTCACTATTCTGTTAAATAGTGTTACAATAAATGTAATGAGGTCTCCATTGAGTGTGGATATTGTCTAGATGACAATATTCTTATTAAAACTCTTAGATTATGTTTTGTCATATTTTACACGACTGTTGTATAATAAAGTTGTATTTGATTTTTGTACCATGTATTTGGCGACTCAAGATGGGTGATGTATAACTATTTTTAGAGCGTCACAGTTGGTATCAAAGATTAGGAATATGATCCCTGGCTGAGGTGTGAGACTAGAACTAGGAGGGGAGAGACGGGTAATTCCTTTGCTAGTATGACCTACCTAAGTTTATTTGTTATTTATTTGGTCGGTCAGAGTATAAGGATAATATATGACATGTTAATTAACCCTTGTTTTGTGGAAGTATTTGAAAATGACATCCGATAATGTTGAGAATAGCAATGGAGCACAGGAGATCGTTGAGTCTCCACAGATCAATAATCAGGGTAATGTGCATCAGGAAGGTGACAATCCTCATGCAAACAACAACACTGACCAAATGATGAACGATGGAATGTTCAGAGGCTTTATGTAATTCATGTAACATCAGGTGAGAGCGGCTCTTGTCCAAAATGTAGGTGGAAACACTGGAAACTCTCGGACGGTCACTGCTAAACAGTTCAAGGAGCTGGGACCACCAGAGTTTATTGGAGAGCCAAAACCACTTAAGGCGGAAGCGTGGATAAAGCAAATCACCAAGATATTTGATGTTTTGGGATACTCCGAGGAGCAAAAGGTTCCATTTGCCAGCTTTATGTTGCGAGGAGAGGTTGATTACTGGTGAGAATCGGTAAAGCGTACTCAACCTGCTGCACCGAAGATGTCTTGGGAGAAGTTCCAAGAACTATTCAACGACAAGTACTTTCCCAAAAGTATTAGTCACATGAAAAAGGTAGAGTTCATCAAGTTGGAGCAGAACAATATGACCGTGTCACAATACGAAGCTAAGTTTGCCGAGTTTTCCCGACTTGCGTCTCACTTGGTTGATAATGAGGAGATAATGACGCGGATGTTTCTAAGAGGTTTGAAACCCGAGATACATCAATACTTAATTTCTCAAAAACTGTGTTTGTATTCAGATGTTGTTAATAGGGCTCAGTTATTGGAGCACGATAACGAGTCAACTCAACCAAGAGAAAGCAGCCAGCAAAATGATAATACCAGTGGTAGCAGTCATCGAAGCGGTGACAACAAACATGGAGGGAATCAACATGCCAGAAATGGTAACCACTTCGGTGGTAATCACGGCCAAGACAGTAAAAATGGACATTTCAAGAAAAGGAGAGTCAATAATGATGGAAAGACGTCAGCATCAGCACCCGTTGTTAAGGAAGGAGAATGACCACCTATCATATGCTTCAAATGCGAAGGGGAGGGACATATCAGTCTAAACTGTGCGATGCAGTCCAAAACGTGTTATAATTGTGGAAGAGAAGGTCACCTAGCCCAATTTTGTCGTGCACCAAAGACAAATCCATCTGGGATGGAAGCATTAAAGGCCGTCCCAGAAAAGTCAAAGCCGGTAGTTCAAGGGAGAGCGTTTGTCGTAACCTCCCAGAAAGGAAGGAACCCGAATGAGATCATCACGGGTAAGCTTATCATAAACTCTAGCAAAGTCTATACCTTATTTGATACCGGTTCTACCCATTCTTTTATTTCTCCTATTTGTGCTCAACATTTAAATTTGACTCCGGAGAAATTAGACTTTGACTTATCGGTTGAAACTCCGTTGGGAGAAACCTTCATTACATCCACTGTTTATAAGTCTTGTTTGATTCAAATCGGTAACCGCACGTTACCTGTCAATCTTATTTCTTTAAAAATACTTGCATTTGACGTGATTCTAGGGATTGATTGGTTAACTACTCATCATGCTAAAATTGATTGTTTTCGTAAGGTTGTTAATTTTCATATTCCTAATCAACCTATTATGCAAATTCAATCGACCAAACCATTAAAATCAATCACAGCCATCTCAAGCCATAAAGCTATTCGTTTATTAAAAAACGGATGTTAAGCTTTCTTAGCTCATGTCACAGATTTAAACAAAAATACATCAGATTTGAAAGATATTTCTATTGTTAATAAATTTTCTGACGTATTCCTTGAAGAACTTCCTGGCCTACCCCCAGAGCTTGAAATTGAATTTTTTATTGACATTGAACCCGGTACAAAACCCATTTCCAAATCCCCATATCGAATGGATCCTATTGAACTTCAGGAGTTAAAGACCCAATTGTAGGAATTGTTAGACATCGGTTTCATTCGTCCTAGTATGTCTCCTTTGGGTGCACCTGTTCTATTCGTGAAGAAGAAAGATGAAAGTATGTGACTTTGTATTGATTATCGGGAGTTGAATCATGTCACCATCAAAACTAGGTACCCGTTGCCTCACATTGATGACCTGTTTGACCAGTTGCAAGGCGCCAAATTGTTTTCAAAGATTGATCTTCATTCAGTATATCATCAGTTGAAGATTAAACTGATAACATTCCAAAGACTGCTTTCAGAACTCAGTACGGGCATTATGAATTCTTAGTCATGTCTTTTGGATTGATTAATGCTCCTGCTGCCTTCATGGATATAATGAATCGAGTATTCAAGGAATATTTGGATCACTTTGTGGTCGTCTTTATTGATAACATACTCATATACTCCAAAACCTGTGAAGACCATGAGCAACACTTGAGGCTGATACTCCAAAAGCTTCGTGAAAACAAACTATTGCCAAGTTGAAGAAATGCGAGTTCTGGCTTGAGGAAGTTGCATTCCTTGGGTACGTGATATCAAATCATGGGATATCTGTTGACCCGGTAAAGATTGAAGCAATTCAAAGCTGGGATCAACCTAAATCAGTGACCGAAGTATGTAGCTTTCTCGACTTAGCTGGTTATTATTGAAGATTTGTGGAAGGGTTTTTTTAAATCGCTACTCCATTAACTCAGCTGACTCGAAAAGATAAAAAAATTCGGTTGGAGCGAGGAATGTATGAAGAGTTTTCAAGAACTCAAGAGGAGACTCATTTCAGCACCTGTTCTGACAATACCATCTGGCTCGGAGGGATTTGTAATCTACAGTGATGCTTTAGGCAAAGGGTTAGGATGTGTTCTCATGCAACATCGAAATGTCATAGCCTATGCATCACGACAACTCAAAGAATATGAGAGGAATTATCCTACTCATGATCTAGAGTTGGCAGCAGTCGTTTTTGCGCTTAAGATTTGGAGGCATTACCTGTTTGGAGAGAAGGTGGAAATCTCTACGGATTATAAAAGCCTCAAATATTTCTTCACTCAAAAGGAACTCAACATGTGGCAATGACGATGGCTTGAGTTGTTGAAAGATTACGATCATACCATTCAATACCATCCTGGAAAAGCGAACGTAGTAGCTGATGCATTGAGTAGAAGATTATATGCGGGTACGAGGGCATTATTGTCAACGCAAAGGCCCATTTTATATGACTTATAAAGGATGGAGATAGAGTTAAAGACTCCAGGGACCCATGTGATGATGGCTAATATACGAGTAGAACCGACTTTAATCGATAAAGTGAAAGCTGCTCAAGCTACAGACCTGGAGCTGATGCGTATGAGGAAGAAAGTGCAAGAAGGTGCTATGCCGGAAACAAGAATCGATGAAGAAGGAATACTTTGAGTTAACTCCAGACTTTGTGTTCCTAACAACCTTGATTTAAAGTATAAAATCATGATGGAGGAGCACAACACACCGTTTTCAATTCATCATGGGAGTACCAAAAGGTATCGTGATCTTCGACATACATTTTGGTGGAGCAATATGAAGAGAGAGATAGCAGAGTATATCTCAAGGTGTTTAACTTGTCAACGAGTCAAGGTGGAGCATAAAGTACTAAAAGGTCCATTGCAACCACTTGAAATTTCAGAATGGAAGTGGGAGCACATTACCATTGATTTCATTACTGGTCTTCCCAAGGTTTCTCAAGGCATAGATGCAATTTGGGTCATTGTTGATAGATTGACCAAGTCTGCTCATTTCTTACCTATAAGGGAAACTTATACACTTGAACATTTTGCTCGTATGTACATAAACGAGATTTTAAGACTGCATGGTATGCCGGTATCCATAGTTTCTGATCGAGGCCCAAAATTCACTTCAAGATTTTGGGTTAGTTTGCAAAAAGCTATGGGCACAGATTTACGATTTAGCTCGGCATATCATCCTCAGACGGACGGGTAATCGGAGAGGACTATTCAAAATCTTGAAGATTTATTAAGACTTTGTGTCCTTGACTTCAAAGGAAGTTGGGACAAGTTCTTACCATTGGTGGAGTTTTCCTACAACAACAGTTATCAAGCAAGTATTGACATGGCTCCATTTGAGGCGTTGTATGGAAGAAAGTGTCATTCTCCAGTATGCTGGGATGAGGTGGGTAAAGCAACGTTGTTGGGACCAGAGTTGGTACGTATGACTACGAAAAAGTTTCAAACGACCCGACAACGTATAAAAACCTCACAAGATTGACAAAAGAGTTATGCTGATCTTCATCGAAAGCATGTGGAATTCGATATTGGAGATCATGTGTTGTTACGTGTTTCTCCATGGAAGGGAGTTACGAGATTTGGAAAGAGAGGAAAGTTCAACCCTCGATTCATTGGCCCATTTTTAATCCTCGATCGAGTAGGAACTATGGTGTAAGACCCCAACTTTTTATAAATAAAATTGAATTTTCCTTTATTCATTATTCTAAATTAATAAGGGTTAATTTGATATAATGCTTTGGTTATGGGTGAAATGTGAAAATTTTACAAAATAAACAAGTGGTTACAAAATATTCTTTTCGTCAGGGAATATTCGTTTGGTCGTGGAATATTCTTATTGTCGGGAATCTCCGTACGACGGTGCAGTCAATTATGGGCCCCATAACGGAAAACGGTTGGATGAAAGAAAACGACAAATTTGGGTTTTTATAAATAACGGCGTAAATTATTACCGTTAACACTGTTGGGTTACCTGGTGGTTAAAATACAGTAATATGCGTGGTTGCACAGTAGCACACTGTATTGCACAATATTGTTGAATTATTAATTCGTACGTAAGAAGGCACTACTCAATAATTGTTACAGTAGTTACTGTTCAATATTTTATTTTATTGATTCAATAATTGTTGCGTTGTTAGTTTATATTATTATTGTTTCAATAATTGTCACTGCACATTATTTTCCATTATCAGATCAATAATTCATATTATTTGAATATTATTATTAGATAACATTATTGGCAATGTCTAAAAAGTTCTGTCAAGGAGAGGTTTGTTCATCTAATTGCGCGCCAGTAAGGAGAAATCCTTATTGAAAAACCCCCTCTTTCCTGGGAACGGCCTGGTTGTCATAATTGTGATTCTGTAATATTATTTGTAAATAATTAATCATTGATTTATATGATAATGAAATATTTATTTGATATAAATGATGGATTTATTTATTTTATGTGGTTATTAATGAAAGAATTAATTTTGAGGTGTTTTATCAGTATTTTGTCAAACCGGAAGTATTACAAATAATCCGTTTAAGGATTTTGGATATTTTCTGTTGGGAATTTGGAAAAACTTTCTTTTACAAAGTTGTAGAGAATTCGATTTCAGGCAGAATGGACATAAAATTCGTATTTTTCTGATAAACGGTCTATTTTCTATGAATTATTGAATTTTCGGAAAATAAAATGATTTTTATTAATTTATGGGTGGGACCCACTCTTGTTTGAACATGTGGGCTGCTGATTTTTGGGGTGGCTGGTCTTTGTTGGCAACTTAGATTGCGTAGGAAGAAAATAAGAATATTATTATTATATTTATTTAGTCTCCTTTGGCGTTCTAGCATTTTCCTATAAATAGAGGGCTAAGTTAGAATTGAAAATCACACCTGAAATAAGTTTTCTCTCTTTCTCTCTCTCTCTATATTATCGAGCGTATTCTTGTGAGTATACTTTGAGTGTTGCTATACGGTGCGAGTTTCTGTTAGCACTATACCGAAATTCAGTCAGAAGTACGGTTATTTTGAGGTAAGGGATGTTATTTCTTTCGCAAATGATATTATTTTCTTCAATATCATTATGCCAAAATATTGGTTGAACTTTTTTATCAAATTTGGAACTTGTTGTGTCGGGGTTACTATTCACGAATACGGCACTATTCACGAATACGACACTATTCACCGAAAAATAAATTTTTTTCTTTTTGTCCAAGATTTCTATTTTGGCTACTATCTTTGATTGTATCCATGTTTTGATCGTTATTTTTGAATTCTGCTTCAAAATTGGTTATTATGGAGTATTATTGATCTTGGATAAAACTGTTATACGAATCCCTAATATTTGTCCTTCTATCTCACTGGATTCGTTCTTTAAAATGTTTTTCATCATCCTTTGTCCTAAATGATGATACTATTGAATATCTTTGGCATGTAGTGCAAAGATAAATGATTACTGATGAATATTTTTGGCCCGTAGTACAAAGATGAACAGGTGTTGAGATGAACATGACCAACCGGTGATATAAATGAATATCTTTGGCCTGTAGTGCAAAGATGATTAAAGATGTATATTGATTGTTGCTACAGGGATAAAATATTGACGATGTACTCTTAAATATTAGAAGATAGTAGAATTCATCCTCTACATGACTCTTCTAATGGATTGCTGTTTCCGCTGTATTTGTTGATCTAACACTTGTTGTCAATTATATTTTATCAGATTTTTTCCCTGTTGAAGATTAACGATAATTTGTTGTATATTATCTTAGTTATAATGTTCTTTACTGGTCTAGTTGAGCTCACCCTTTTCCTTTTTGTTCCATTTTTTTCTCAGGAGGTGAGAATATAGCAGGATCGAGTCGGGGTATGGAGTGAGGTTTCTAGAAAGATGTTTTAGTAGTCCTCACTATTTCTGTAAAATAGTGTTTGAATAATTGTAATGAGGACTTATTCGCGTGTGGATATTGTCTAGAAGACAATATTTGTATTTAAACTCACAGTATGTATTGTCGTATTTCACACGACATTTGTATTATTGAAGTTGTAGTTTGCTTTATGTACCATGTATTTGGAGACTCTGAATGGGTGTTGTATACCTGTTTTGGGGGCGTCACAGTTGGTATCAGAGCTTAGGGATATGGTCTCTGGCGGAGATCGGGGAATAGAACTAGGAGGGGAGAGATGAGTAAATCCTTTCCTAGTGTGTCCTACTAAGCTTATTTGTTGGTTGGTCATAATATAGGGATATTATGTGATATGTTTAATTAACCCTTGTTTTATGGCAGTATTTTAGAATGGCTGCTGAGAACGTTAACAATGGAGTGTACGAGACTGTCGAGCAACCTTTAGTCACAAACCAGGAGAACGTTCAACAGGAAGGCGATATTCCTCCTGTAAACAACACTACCGAGCAAACGATGAACGATGGAATGTTTAGGAGCTTTTTGCAGTTCATGAAAAATCAGACGAGGGAGACTCGTGTACAAAATACGGGTGGAAATGATGGCAACGCGCGGTCTATCACAACCAAGCAGTTTAAGGAGTTGGGACCACCAAAATTTAAGGGAAAACCGGATCCGATCATGGCAGAAACATGGGTCAAGCAAATTACCAAGATATTAGATGTCTTGGGATGCACGGAGGAACAAAAGGTTCCATTCGCTACCTTTATGTTTCGTGGTGAAGCAGATTACTGGTGGAAATCTGTGAAGCGTACCCAACCAGATGCACTCAACATGTCTTGGGAAAGATTTTAGAAACTTTTCAATGACAAGTACTTTCTTGAAAGTATTCGTCATATGAAAGAGGTAGAGTTTATTAGACTCGAACATAATAACATGACGGTGTCTCAATACGAGGCAAAGTTCGCAGAGTTGTCCAGGTTTGCACCTCATTTGGTGGAGAATGAGGAACGCATGACGCGGATGTTTCTGAGAGGTTTAAAACCCGAGATTCGTCAATACCTTATATCTCATAAATTTTCTTTATATTCAGATGTTGTAAATAGGGCTCAGTTGTTAGAGTGAGATAGTGAGTATACTCAACCGAGGGAGCACAACCAGGGTCATATCGGTGACAGCAATCATCAGAACGATGATAACCAGCGAGGAAGGAAGAATACGGACAAAGGCGGTAACCACTCAGGTGGTAATCGTGGCCATGATAATAGAAGAGGTGACTCAAGTGGAAATTTCAGAAAGAGAAGATTCAATAATGACGGGAAGACATCAGCAGTAGCACCAGCACCAACAACAAATTTTAGGGGAGGAGAACGACCGCCAGTTAGATGTTACAAATGCGGGAAGGAGGGACATATCAACCCAAACTCTCCATAATAATCCAAGGTATGTTACAACTGTGGAAAGGAAGGCCACATCGCTCGAGATTGTACTATAGCGAAACCAAGTTCAGCGGGAGCGGTGATTCCAAGGGCTGTCCCGGATAAGTCAAAATCAGCGGTTCCTGGAAGAGCGTTTGTCGTGACTGGCCAAAATGTGAAGAACCCAAACGAAGTGATCGCGGGTAAGCTAATCTTAAATTCTTGCGAAGTTTATACCTTACTAGATACCAGTTCTACCCATTCTTTTATCTCTCCTGCTTGTGCTTAACGTTTAAACTTGACTCCGGAGAAATTAGACTTTGATTTATCTGTTGAAACTCCGTTGGGTGAAACCTTTGTTACATCTACAGTTTATAAATCTTGCATGATCCAAGTTGGCACTATCACATTACCTGTTGATCTTATCTCTTTAAAGATACTTGCTTTTGATGTGATTTTAGGAATTGATTGGTTAACCACTCATCATGCCAAAATTGATTATTTTCGTAAGGTTATTAGTTTTCATATTCCTAACCAACCAATCATACGAATGCAAACCACTAAACCACTAAAATCAGTCACTGTCATATCAAGCCACAAAGCTATTCATTTATTGAAAAATAGATGCCAAGCTTTCTTAGCCCATGTTATGGATTTGAACAGAGATAAGTCAGATTTGGATAATATTTCTGTTGTTAAAGAATTTCCTGATGTATTTCCCGAAGAACTTCCCGGTCTACCCCCGGAATGTGAAGTTGAATTCTTTATTGATCTTGAACCGGGTACAAAACCCCATATCGAATGGCTCCTATTGTACTTCAGGAGTTAAAAGTCCAACTACAAGAATTGTTAGACATCGGTTTTATTCGTCCTAGTACATCTCCTTGGGGTGCTCCTGTTTTATTCGTAAAGAAGAAAGACGGGAGTATGCGACTTTGTATTGAATACCGAGAATTAAACTATGTCACCATCAAGAATAGGTATCTGTTACCTCGCATTGATGACCTGTTTGACCAGTTGCAAGGAGCACAATTATTTTCAAAGACCGATCTTCGTTCTGGATATCATCAGCTGAAGATTAAAATTGAGGATATTCCAAAGACTGCCTTCAGGACTCGGTACGGGCATTATGAATTCTTAGTCATGTCTTTTGAATTGACTAATGCTCCTGCTGCTTTCATGGATATGATGATCCGAGTATTCAAGGAATATTTGGATCAATTCGTTGTTGTCTTTACTGATGACATCCTCATCTATTTCAAAAGCCGTGAAGATCATGAGCACCATTTGAAGCTAGTACTTCAAAGACTTTGTGAACACAAGCTTTATGCCAAGCTGAAGAAATGCGAGTTCTGGCTTGAGGAAGTAGCATTCCTTGGGCACGTGGTGTCAAAACATGGAGTATCTATGGACCCGGCGAAGATTGAAGCAATACAAAGTTGGGAGCAGCCAAAGTCGGTGACCGAAGTGCGTAGCTTTCTGGGCTTAGCTGGTTATTATCGGAGATTCGTGGAAGGATTTTCTTGAATCGCTACTCCGTTAACTCAGATGACTGGGAAGGATGCAAAATTCGTATGGAGCGAGGAGACTCATTTCGGCACCTGTTCTGACAATACCATATGGTTCGGATTGATTTGTTATCTACAACGATGCTTCTGGCAAGGGGTTAGGATGTGTTCTCATGTAATATGGGAAAGTCATAGCCTATGCCTCACGACAACTCAAAGAATATGAGAGGAATTATCCTACCCATGATCTGGAGTTGGCAGGAGTCGTATTCGCGTTGAAGATATGGAGACACTACTTGTACAGGGAGAAAGTGGATATTTATACGTACCATAAAAGCCTCAAATATTTCTTCACCCCAAAAGAACTCAATATGCGGCAACGACATTGGCTTGACCTGTTGAAAGATTACGATCAAACTATTCAATATCATCTTGGAAAAGCAAACGTTGTAGTTGACCCATTAAGTAGAAGATCATATGTGGGTACGAGTGCGACGTTGTTAACACAAAGACCCATTTTGTATGACTTGCAAAGAATGGAGGTAGAATTAAAGACTCCATGGACCCACATGATGATGGAGAATATACGAGTAGAACCAACTTTAATTGATAAAGTTAAAGCTGCTCAAGCTACAGACCTGGGGCTGATATAAATGAAGAAGAAAGTGCAAGAAGGTGCTATTCCAAAAGCAAGAATCGATGAAGAAGGAATACTTCAATTCAACTCTCGACTTTGCATTCTGAACGATTCTGAATTGAAGCATAGAATCATGATGGAGTCACACAACACCCCGTTTTTAATCCATCCTTGGAGTACCAAAATGTATCATGATATTTGACATATATTTTGGTGGAACAATATGAAGAGAGAGATCACGGAGTTTATCTCGAGGTGTTTAACTTGTCAACGTGTAAAGGCGGAGCATCAAATGTCAAAAGGCCCATTTCAACCACTTGAGATTACGGAATGGAAGTGGGAACACATTATAATGGATTTCGTTATAGGTCTTCCCACGGTTTCTCAAGGCATAAATGCTATTTGGGTTATTTTTGATAGATTAACCAAGTTTGCCCATTTCTTGCCGATATGTGAGACTTATTCCCTTGAACGTCTTGATCGTATGTACGTAAATGAGATTGTGAGATTGCATGGCATTCCAGTATCCATAGTTTTGGATCGTGACCCAAGATTCACTTCAAGATTTTGGGTTAGCTTGCAGAAAGCTATGGGCACGGATTTACGATTCAGTTCAGCATACCATCCTCAAACGGACGGACAATCAAAAAGGACTATTCAAACCCTTGAAGATCTATTAAGACTCTGTGTTCTAGATTTCAAAGGAAGTTGGGATAAGTACTTGCCACTGGTGGAATTCTCTTACAACAACAGTTATCAAGCAAGTATAGGCATTGCTCCATTTGAGGCGTTGTATGGATGAAAATCTCGTTCTCCAGTATGCTGGGACGAGGTGGGAGAAGCAACGTTGTTGGGACAAGAATTAGTACGCATGACTACAGAAAAGATCCAAATGATTCGACAACGTATTCAAACTTCACAAGATTGACAAAAGAGTTATGCTAATCTTCATAGAAAGGACGTGGAGTTTAATATTGGAGATCATGTATTGTTACGTGTTGCTCCATGGAAAGGAGTTACAAGATTTGGAAAGAGAGGAAAGCTCAATCCAAGATTTGTTGGTCCATTTGAGATTCTTGACCGAATAGGAAATGTGGCTTATAGACTCGCGTTACCTCCAAACATGTCTCATGTTTATAATGTTTTTCACATATCCATGCTTCGTAAATATGTGAAAGATCCAAACCACATTATTGCGTTAGAACCAGACGAGATAGCCGAAGATTTAACGTACGAAGAGGTACCTGTTAAGATCTTGGATAGGAAAGAGCATGTCCTACGCACCAAGATTATACCACAAGTTAAGGTTTTGTGGAGAAACCATACTATTGAGGAAATGACATGGGAGTTGGAGTCAGAAATGAAAGTGAGGTATCCTCACCTTTTCGATACACCAGGTACGTACGTCAATTTCGAGAATGAAATTTCATAAGGAGGGGAGGTTGTAAGACCCTAACTTATTATAAATAAAATTAAATTTTCCTTTATTCATTATTCTAAATTAATAAGGGTTAATTTGATATAATGCTTTGGTTATGGGTGAAATGTGAAAATTTTACAAAATAAACAAGTGGTTACAAAATATTCTTTTTGTCGGGGAATATTCGTTTGGTCGTGGAATATTCTTATTGTCGGGAATCTCCGTACGATGGTGCAGTCAATTATGAGCCCCATAACGAAAAACGGTTGGATGAAAGAAAATGACAAATTTGGGGTTTTATAAATAACGGCGTAAATTATTACCGTTAACACTGTTGGATTACCTGGTGGTTAAAATACAGTAATATGCGTTGTTGCACAGTAGCACACGGTATTGCACAGTATTGTTGAATTATTGATTCGTACGTAAGAAGGCACTACTCAATAATTGTTACAGTAGTTACTGTTCAATATTTTATTTTATTGATTCAATAATTGTTGCGTTGTTAGTTTATATTATTATTGTTTCAATAATTGTCACTGCAGAGTATTTTCCATTATCAGATCAATAATTCATATTATTTGAATAATATTATTTAATAAAATTATTGGAAATGTCTAGAAAGTTCTGTCAAGGAGAGGTTTTGTCATCTAATTGCGCTCCAGTAAGGTGAAATCCTTATTGGAAAGCCCCCTCTTTTCTGGGAACGGCCTGGTTGTCATAATTGTGATTCTGTAATATTATTTGTGACGCCCCCAAAATTAGGTATACATAACCCATCTTGGGTCGTCAGATACATGGTACATAATTCAAATACAACTTACTAATACAACTGTCGTGTACAATACGACAAAAAATAACTGTGAGTTTGAATACAATTATTGTCTACTAGAGATTATACAAACTCAAAAAGAGTCCTCATTACAATTATTAATACACTATTTCACAGAATAGTGAGGACTACTAATGCTATCCTCTGGACCGTCACTCCGTTCCCCGACTAGTCCCTGCTATGTTCTCACTTCCTGAAGAGAACAGTGAAAGAAAGGGTGAACTCAACTAGCCCAGTAAGAAATATTATGACTAAGATAATGCAGAATAAATTATCGTTAGCCTTCAACAGTATTAAACTGATAAAATATAACAACATCAGGTTTAACAGCAGCAGATCAAACAATCCATTAAAAGAGTCAAGTAGAGAATAGAATCTACTATCTTTTATGATTTAAAAAGTTTTTCATCACTTTTATCGCTGAGACTTAGCTTAATAAATAATCCACATCATCCCTGCACTACGACAAGGGATATTCATTAGGGTCACGACCACAAATTCCATGCATTACGGGCCAAGGGTATTTGTGTATTCATCAATGGTCATGATCATGCCATAAAATAATTCATCTTTGCTCCCTTGACCGAAGAGAATCCATAGCCATAATCATACCAAAAATTGTCCATCAATGCACTACGGGCCAATGATGACTTTTATTTTTCACATTATTTGTAACATTACGGTCATGATTATACCGAATAATCCCTGGTCATAATCATACCAAGTCCATCTATGCACTACAGGCCACAGATGACTTTCAATATAACATAAACATGAGGATGATGACAATAATATAAGAATTCAATAAAACAAGTTCAAGAATTAATTTGTCCAAGAACTACAAACGTCCAAATTGTCAACATGATACTGCTTTGTAGAGTAAAATTCAAGAATGATCAGAAGAATATTTTCATGAAAAGATACTGGATGAAACGCAAATATCAAGGATATTCTACTAATTTCATGGAGTATAAAAGTCAAAACTTTAACCAACTGAGTATAATAAAGAATGGAATAACAAAAGAAATTACCATGCATGCGGTACTTCGCATCGACAGGTTATTCCAACAGAATAATAATAACGGAACCAGGTCAGGAAAAATTTGCACCGACAGGATGTTCCAACAGAATAATAAAGACGGAACCAGGTCCGGTGTAAACACACAGACAGGATGTTCCAACAGAATAGTAATAAAGACGAACCAGGTCTGGTGTAAAACACACAGACAGGATGTTCCAACGGAATAATAATAAAGACGGAATCAGGTCCGGTGTAAAACACACAGACAGGATGTTCCAACAAAATAATAGAAGAATGCCACCAAGTATAGGGTAGACCGCGTATACAGGTTATTCCAACATAATAATAAGAAATGGAATAACAACAGTTCTCTTCATGAATAAGAAAGAATAACATCCCTTACCGTAACAGAAACTGGATATAGGAAAAGAAAAGTTAAGTAGCAAAAAGTTTTTCTTCTATCTCTCTATAGTTTCTCTCTTTAGAGTTCAGTGAATTCGTAAGAAAATAATGAAGGAATGAGCTTCTATTTATAGAAAAATTGAATGCATAGTACCTAATCCATGAATGGTCCAGATTGATTTACTTTAATCTGACGGTCCATATTTAAAGAAAAATCTTTTAAATAAAATATAATATATTCTATTTATATAAAAAGATTTTTACTATGCAAACATTATGCAACACTATGCAAAACACTATGCAACACTATGCATAATAAAATATAATATATTCTATTTATAGAATAACTTTAATAAAGTATTCTGTTTTATATAAAAAGATGTTTCTGTTTTATTACGTTAATAATACGAATAAAATAAAACGTCATCATCGCTATAATAATTCATATTATTAATCGACAATAATTGAATCAAACTGAGCGACTTCTCACATAAATATCAATAATACCGTGTGCTACTATGCAACAACGCGTATTACTGTACTTTTACTACCCAGTATTTTAACAGTATCAACGATAAAACTTCCGCCGTTATTTTTAATAAAATATTTTTGTCGTTTTCTCAATCCGACAATAATTCTGTTGTGGGGTCCACCAATAATTGTTACCGTCGTAAGAATATTTTTCGACACAAAGAATATTCCCTGACCAATCGAATATAATATAACAACTTGCATACTTTGCAAAATTTATAAATACTAACCACAACTATAATATTATCTCAAATTCACACCATAATATTAAAAAATTATTTCGAGAAAATTAATTTTTTATTCATAAAATCTGGGATTTCACATTATTTGTAAATAATTAATCATTGATTTATATGATAATGAAATATTTATTTGATATAAATGATGGATTTATTTATTTTATGTGGTTGTTAATGACAGAATTATTGTGGAGGTGTTTTATCAGAATTTTGTCGGACCGGAAGTATTAAAAATAATCCGTTTGTGGATTTCAGATATTTTTTGTTGAGAATTTGGAAAAACTTTCCTTTAAAAAGTTGTAGAGAATTCGATTTCAGGCAGAATGGACATAAAATTCGTATTTTTCTGATAAACGGTCTATTTTATATGAATTGTTGAAGTTTCGGAAAATAAAATGATTTTTATTAATTTATGGGTGGGACCCACTCTTGTTTGAACATGTGGGCTGCTGATTTTTGGGGTGGCTGGTCTTTGTTGGCAACTTAGGTTGCGTAGGAAGAAAATAAGAACATTATTATTATATTTATTTAGTCTCTTTCGGCGTTTTAGCATTTTTCTATAAATAGAGGGCTAAGTTAGAATTGAAAATCACACCTGAAACAAGTTTTCTCTCTTTCTCTCTTTATATTATCGAGCGTATTCTTGTGAGTATACTTTGAGTGTTGCTATACGGTGCGAGTTTCTGTCAGCACTATACCGAAATTCAGTCAGAAATACGATTATTTTGAGGTAAGGGATGTTATTTCTTTTGCAAATTATATTATTTTCTTCAATATCATTATGCCAAAATATTGGTTGAACTTTTTATCAAATTTGGAACTTGTTTGTGACGGGGTTACTATTAACATATACGACACTATTCACGTATACAGCACTATTCACGAATACGACACTATTCACCAAAAAATGAAAATTTTCCTTTTTGTCCAAGATGTCTATTTTGGCTACTATCTTTGATTGTATCCATGTTTTGATCGTTATTTTTGAATTCTGATTCAAAATTGGTTATTATGGAGTATTATTGATCTTGGATAAAACTGTTATACGAATCCCTAATATTTGTCCTTCTATCTCACTGGATTTGTTCTTAAAAATGTTTTTCATCATTCTCAGTCCTAAATGATGATACTATTGAATATCTTTGGCCTGTATTGCAAAGATAAATGATTACTGATGAATATCTTTAGCCCGTAGTGCAAAGATGAACATGTGTTGAGATGAACATGACCAACCAATGATATAAATGAATATCTTTGGCCTGTAGTGCAAAGATGATTAAAGATGTATATTAATTGTTGTTACAGGGATAAAATATTGATGATGGACTCTTAAATATTAGAAGATAGTAGAATTCATCCTCTACGTGATTCTTCTAATGGATTGCTGTTTCCGCTGTATTTGTTGATCTAAAACTTGTTGTCGATTATATTTTATCAGATTTTTTCCCTGTTGAAAACTAAAGATAATTTGTTGTATATTATCTTAGTCATAATGTTCTTTACTGGGCTAGTTGAGCTCACTCTTTTCCTTTTTGTTCCATTTTTCTTCTCAGGAGGTGAGAACATAGCAGGATCGAGTCGGGGTATGGAGTGAGGTTTCTAGAAAAATATTTTAGCAGTCCTAACTATTTCTGTAAAATAGTGTTTGAATAATTGTAATGAGGACTTATGTACGTGTGGATATTGTCTAGAAGATAATATTTGTATTTAAACTCACAGTATGTATTGTCGTATTTCACACTACATTTGTATTATTGAAGTTGTAGTTTGCTTTATGTACCATGTATTTGGCGACTCAGAATGGGTGTTGTATACCTGTTTTGGGGGCGTCACATATGGCCTATAGACTCGCCTTTCTGCCAAGTATGTCTCGTGTTCATAACGTTTTTCACATATCTATATTACGTAAATATGTGAAAGACCCGAACCACATTATTGAATTAGAACCAGACGAGATAGAGGAAGATTTAACGTATGAAGAGTTACCTATTAAAATCTTGGATAAGAAGGATCATATTCTACGCTCTAAAGTTATACCTCAAGTCAAAGTTTTGTGGAGAAACCACGATGTTGAGGAAATGAATGAAATCAAGCTATCCTCACCTCTTCGATATACCAGGTACGTACCCTAATTTTGAGGAAGAAATTTCATAAGAAGGGGAGGTTGTAAGACCCCAACTTTTATGAATAAAGAATAATTTTCTCAAAATATATTTTTGAATATTATGGTGTGGATTTGATATAATATTATAGTTGTGGGTAATATTTATAAATTTTGCAAAGTAAGCAAGTTGTTATATAATATTCGATTGGTCGGGGAATATTTGTTTTAACAGGGAAAATTCGTACGACGGTACAATCAATGGTGGACCCCACAACGAAAGTATTGTCGTAGTTAGAAAACGACATAATTATCTTTTCATAAAAATACGCGTGGTTGCATAGTAACACACGATATTGATTATTGTTGGGTAAAATCTATATACGCACAACACGCAAGTATACGTGGTCAACAAGTAATAAAGTGATAAGTTGAGTATCGTTCCCACAGAGAATTATTTAATAAAAATCACCAAGTACTAACCCGTAACCAACTCAATCTTATTTAAACGAATGAATTACAAACTATATAAATTAACTACTATTCCACTAATTAAATTAAGACTATGGAGATTTAAGATCACAACTTCACTTATTGCTTCATTTAAGTTAACACACTTCTCATCAATTATTCTCTATCCCAAATTGTTAATCAAGAACACGAAAGTAGTATTAACCACCTCTCGATGCACTAATACCGTATTAACGTCAATCCACAATTAAGATAGAAATCTGTTAAACACCTTAACCAACTAACCCACTATATCTCTATGTGAATTACAATTGAAGAAAGTTGAAGAACAAGTTCTCTATAAGATTACATGCGGCGTCAAGCATATCTCTACCTTAACACTCATCAAGTTTAAGCTACTAACAAAATCCTGAACACATGCTATCATGATTAGATCTAAATCTATACTTCATCTCTCGAGTTCATATAGATTATCACGGTAATTGATGGCCAATCAATTAAACAATTAAGTCCAAATCATAATAGACAATCCTCACAATAGAAAATACTAATTGATAACGAAGCATATTAAAATAAACTACACAATAAGATCCATTGTAATCTCAAACAAAGAATTAGTTCATGATTATTGAATTAAAACTAAGAATCCACAATTGAATAATCATTAAAAGATAAAGATAGAAGAAGATGAGAAGAAATAATCTATTGTCAGTAGATTTGACGCTCCCTCCTTGCTCCTACTTTACATCTTCAATGGTCTCCAAGTTGCTTCAATCTCCAAATCTAATTAGAACTAGGGTTATGTTCTAATCTAATGGAGTGTATCTCTAATCTAAGCTATGTCATCCCCCTTTATTTTATGCCTTACATCATGTATTTATAGGTTAGAAGTCTAATTTTTAACTTAGGAACAAACCCAATCCAATTTGGAGTCAAAAAGGTGTCAAAATTCGCCCAAAACGCGTCCAAACTCTGCTTCCTAGCGCCTAGGCGCTTGATTTTGGCCTGTCTGGAGCGCCTAGGCCCTTGGGCTGAATGATGTTACTGACTTTGAGCGCCTAGGCGCTTGAATTAGGCATGTATGGAGCGCCTAGGCGCTTGGCCCTTTTTCCAACATTTTCTGCTCCGACATCCTTTGGGAAAATGGCCATAACTTCTTCGTCCGAACTCCGATTTAGATGATTCAAGATGATCCGGAAAGAGGAAAAGTAGATCTACAACTTTCGTTCTTGAAGTTTCGCGAAATAACATCCGGAGCTATAGTCAAATTGTCTCTGAAGTGACTGCTGTGTAAATGGCAAGCCGAAAACGCGAATCTAGCCACCCCAAACATCGATCCAAGTAACTTTTGTCCCAATTCATACAAAACAATATAAAACATGCATGAATAGACACAAACACATAAAAACATCCTAAAAGACTTGAAAACAACAATAAATTAAGCTTGAATGTATCCAATTCATGTGTATAAAACTCACTCATCAAATACCCCCAAACTTAAACCTTTGCTTGTCCTCAAGCAAAAACACAAAAATGTTATGCAATGCAATGTAATGAAACTAATCTATATGCCTACGAATCCAACAGTAATGACAGAAACAAGTCTATTTAATCGGCCTTAGAGAAATCAAGTAAACATGATAATACATCATATTTAAACAAATCAGTAATTTCCCAATCAATCATCAAATCTTAGACTGTTATCACTGATATAGTGCGTGTGTGCTCCACAAAAATGTTAACTAATATAAAGTCAAATTTAAGACATAATGGATATCTTCGAAGGCATCAGACAGTGCAAATTCACAAAATTCACGAACAAGCTAGATCCAACTAAAGTCAAACATCCACCAAGTTCAAGAGTCCAATCCGGGATACTTATGCTTTACTTTTCATCACGGGGGCTTTTTGCTCTTTTCCCGTTTTGTTATATTTCTTTTTTTTTTTTATTTTTTTTTTTCTTTTTTTTAACCATGACTGTGCAATGTCTCATTCCATTAGGCTAACAGTGTCACCCCTTAGCGAGCTTTCGACCAACGACTCCCAGACCATATAAGACCTTAGGGCGCTAGGTTTTAAGATACCCCTTCGGGCGTACTTGCTCAAGTAACAAAGGCTCCGAAACAAAACTAGCCACGGTAATTTTTATTTTATTTTTTTTCTTTTCTTTTAACAAAGCTTATATATCCCAAATTTTCCCCCCAAACTTAAGTTTTTATCAAAATTTAGCCATCTCCGCCTATTCATGTCTTTCATTCCTTCAAACTAGCATTATCCTCTAGAAGTCCATTATGTGTCAATTTAAAGCCAATCAGTCAACATAGTTATTTTTACTGTGATATCCTTATTATATCAGTTTCAAACAGGTAAAGATTCAAATCATGACAAGAAATCACATCAAAGTCTTAACAGACAATACTATACTTGTCTACTCAATTCCAATCTCATCACTGGCCAAAACAGACTTAAACTATCTAACGGCTGGAAACATGCAAATACTAAATTTTTTTTTTAATGAATGCAAACTACATGAAAAACTATCAACTAAATACTATATGAATGCACTAGATGAATACTACATGCATGAACTAGAGCTGGACAATTACACCCCCAAACTTAAACTAGACATTGTCCTCAATGACTGAAATAGAAAAAATTAAAGCAGAGGACTTCCCTGAAAATAAAGCAATCGTCCTCCTTGCCCGCTAAGTTTGGAGAATAGGCTAAGCACATGGAACAAATTGGGCACCACACTTGAATTTGACTTGAATAACCTGTAAAACCATGATAGAAGCAATTTTATTAAATCCTAAATAAATGCAAATTCAAAACTACTAATATAAAACTTAATAAAAACTAAAAATAAAAATTAAACTTGGGTTGCCTCCCAATAAGCGCTTGTTTTATAGTCTTTCAGCCTGCCTTTTTCTGGTCAATGCTATCCAATTCCTCTTCGAAAGTTGAGGAACCCTCCATCCATCGGAAATAATATAGCTTTTGGTAGGTTCCCATTTACGATGGCCAATGCATCAAAGTCACCTAGCATGCTTTGATTTGGTAAGATCTCAATCAAGAACGTCCCATAGCTAGGTGTTTTCTTCATTGTGTATGTGATCACTTTGGGGCATGGAAGCTTGTCACACACAATGTGCTCTTCGTCTATCTTCTCTTTCTCGTCCCACCATGGATTCAAAATTGTACTCACTCTTATGTCAATAAGATCTTCGCCGACGACATGACTACCAAGCGGGCACGGTTTTGCAAATCTAACCAGTTCGTTGAACTTTGGTGGAGACCCATTTAGATCTTTATGGACCTCTATTTCATTATCCCCAATTGTCTCCACACTTCCTATACCTTGTGGCTCATCCAGTTGCAGATTTGGTTCGGGTTCTCCGTCAATTTCGTCATCCATGTCATAAATCCAAGTGTTTGGAGGAAGGTTGCTTACGGCTTCGGTCATTTGCTCTATCTGATCCGCAAGATTTTGAATTGACCTCGATTGATTACTCATTCTCTCCTCATTTGATGCTATGAACTTGGACACCAATTCCTCCAACCTTGAATTTTCTGTTTCAGTCTCGGAAGCCATGTATTGAGGACCATTGGTTGAGGCAGTGAGGAGTTGTTCCATTCGATTATTAAAATTTTGGGTTGATAACTCCCGACTCATTATCATCTCTTCTTGTTCTGCTATAATCCTTAACATGAATTCCTTGAAATCTGAATTGTCTTCTTGTTGCATTGGAGGTGGATTTGAGAAATTTGATGGATATGTTGGATTTGGAGCAGAGTATTGGTTCTGATAGTTATAGCTCCATGAAGAATCCGGGTGATACCCCCAAACTTGATGGTAATTATCATAAGCATACTGGTTGAGGTATATACCACCTTGTTTTCCCCGCCCAAAACTAACGGTGCATTGATGACTCGGATGGTTGCCAGCACAATAGTCACACATGATTGCCATCCTTTGACTCTGTTGGGCTGCGATAACGTCCAACTCCCTCGAAAGTTCTTTAATTTGTGCTGACATTGCGGAAAGTGTCGCGAGTCTGTCAATCTCCTTTTCTTTTGGTTGAGTCATGTTCGTGTATGGCCATTGATACGCAAAGTCATCCATGGTACCTGAAAAAAGAGAAATATAGGAAGAGAATTAAAAATAAAAATAAAAATGTTTAAATTAAGACTAATTTGATTGAAGCTAATATTGGTAAAACTGTATTAAACTAATTCCCCGGCAACGGCGCCAAAAACTTGTTGGGTAAAATCTATATACGCACAACACGCAAGTATACGTGGTCAGCAAGTAATAAAGTGATAAGTTGAGTATCGTTCCCACAGAGAATTATTTAATAAAAATCACCAAGTACTAACCCGTAACCAACTCAATCTTATTTAAACGAATGAATTACAAACTATATAAATTAACTACTATTCCACTAATTAAATTAAGACTATGGAGATTTAAGATCACAACTTCACTTATTGTTTCATTTAAGTTAACACACTTCTCATCAATTATTCTCTATCCCAAATTGTTAATCAAGAACACGAAAGTAGTATTAACCACCTCTCCATGCACTAATACCGTATTAACGTCAATCCACAATTAAGATAGAAATCTGTTAAACACCTTAACCAACTAACCCACTATATCTCTATGTGAATTACAATTGAAGAAAGTTGAAGAACAAGTTCTCTATAAGATTACATGCGGCGTCAAGCATATCTCTACCTTAACACTCATCAAGTTTAAGCTACTAACAAAATCCTGAACACATGCTATCATGATTAGATCTAAATCTATACTTCATCTCTCGAGTTCATATAGATTATCACGGTAATTGATGGCCAATCAATTAAACAATTAAGTCCAAATCATAATAGACAATCCTCACAATAGAAAATACTAATTGATAACGAAACATATTAAAATAAACTACACAATAAGATCCATTGTAATCTCAAACAAAGAATTAGTTCATGATTATTGAATTAAAACTAAGAATCCACAATTGAATAATCATTAAAAGATAAAGATAGAAGAAGATGAGAAGAAATAATCTATTGTCAGTAGATTTGACGCTCCCTCCTTGCTCCTACTTTACATCTTCAATGGTCTCCAAGTTGCTTCAATCTCCAAATCTAATTAGAACTAGGGTTATGTTCTAATCTAATGGAGTGTATCTCTAATCTAAGCTATGTCATCCCCCTTTATTTTATGCCTTACATCATGTATTTATAGGTTAGAAGTCTAATTTTTAACTTAGGAACAAACCCAATCCAATTTGGAGTCAAAAAGGTGTCAAAATTCGCCCAAAACGCGTCCAAACTCTGCTTCCTAGCGCCTAGGCGCTTGATTTTGGCCTGTCTGGAGCGCCTAGGCCCTTGGGCTGAATGATGTTACTGACTTTGAGCGCCTAGGCGCTTGAATTAGGCATGTATGGAGCGCCTAGGCGCTTGGCCCTTTTTCCAACATTTTCTGCTCCGACATCCTTTGGGAAAATGGCCATAACTTCTTCGTCCGAACTCCGATTTAGATGATTCAAGATGATCCGGAAAGAGGAAAAGTAGATCTACAACTTTCGTTCTTGAAGTTTCGCGAAATAACATCCGGAGCTATAGTCAAATTGTCTCTGAAGTGACTGCTGTGTAAATGGCAAGCCGAAAACGCGAATCTAGCCACCCCAAACATCGATCCAAGTAACTTTTGTCCCAATTCATACAAAACAATATAAAACATGCATGAATAGACACAAACACATAAAAACATCCTAAAAGACTTGAAAAAAACAATAAATTAAGCTTGAATGTATCCAATTCATGTGTATAAAACTCACTCATCAATTATTGATGCTGTCATAGCCCCGGATCCATGCCCCAAATCGCCGCGGATCCAGTATACTATTTCTATAACTATTTGCGGAAGATATAAACATTAATTGTTTATACATTAAACTTTACACATATTTCCCCAAAATCGAATAACCTTAACTTATACACAAATATTAACTTAGCATACATGATCATAGTGTTAGTTAGGGTTTATACCTTTTAGTTTCCAATCTTTGATTTTTTGATCTTGATGTTCTGATCTTGAGTGATCTAAAGCTGAATAAGTGACTGATCTACTATAATATTTTGGAGCTTTGGGATAGAGAGAGTTGGTGAGAGTTGAATAAAAATTAAGCAAATTTGGTGAACTTTCTCTCTCCCATTTCTTTATATAAGGCTTGATTCATTGAATGTTGCTGAATTGCTAGCAAGGTAGGCTGATTTGCTGGATATATAGACCATGCTAAGTCAAAAGTTGGTTAACCACTCCAAGATTTGGCAAGATTGCAAGCTACTAAATATAAAATGTGACATAAGGGCATTTTGGACATTTCCATGCTATTTTAATTCTAAAATTGGTATTTGATCAAACCCTTAGGGTTTAGGGTTTGGACATTAGGGTTAGGGTTTAACCCTTAACTTTACAAATTTAATTTCTAATATTTTCCAATTTCGGTTATAAAAATAGAAAATTAATATTTCTAACTTATAATTAGTATTTACTAATTATATTATAATTTCTTAATCACACTATAAATATTGCTAATTAGGATTAGTATTTCCTAATTACAATAGCTAATTAAGCAATTAGGGTCAAAATGGTCATTAGGGTTTATAAACCACTAATTAAGGTTTCTAATAGAAAAATAATTTTCTACAATAGAAATTAAATAATCGTAATTAGATTAGAGTTTTCTAATTACTCATAAATTAAAAAAAATTAGGATTAGGGTTTCCTAATTAGCATTGCTAATATTAGCAATTAAATCCACAATTGAGCATTAGGGTTTCTGACGGAACAATTTGGGTTCCAAAAATTGGAAATTAGGGTTTGTTAATTAATTAGCCTTTACCCTAATTAGTACTTAATTATTAGCACTCTAGCATTAAAATTCTCCGTTATATTCCCAGATTAGGGCTTCCGTTTATCAGAATCTGAAACTAAGATTTTCAGATCTGGTATTAGGGTTTCTAATAATCAACTAGAATTTCTAGTAATTCTTTAGGGTTTTACCTAATTAATTAAAATTATTGGCGTTTAACCTTATACATACATTGCATTCCCAATCTAGGGTTTTCAATATCCGATTTAAGATTTCGTACTCCCGGAACTGAAACTAGGGTTTCCAGAATCGATTTCTAGGGTTTCTTATTAGACGTTAGGGTTTTCTAACTGAACGTTGTCGTTCTTAATATACGATTAGGGTTTAATACATATATAATTAATCTGGTCAACCCTTGACCCTTAACCACATTTAGTACACATACATATTCACATAAATCCTTAATCCTGAATAATTCACCTATATCCTTCACAGAATTATGAAATCCTCAAAATTCCATCCTAATAACATCAAACGCATACACTTATTTTATGTCTAGGTCTATTATTTAACCTTAAATCAATCATTTAAGATTTTCGTAAATTGTCTAATTTCTCGGGTTGTCACATTCACCCCTCCTTCTAAGAATTTCGTCCCCGAAATTCACCTTTCATCTTACACCGTGCACCTTACACCATTCACACATATTTCACATGCTACCCAATACACCACTCACAAGGGTAAAAAATTTTAAAACTGTGCTGAGGAATCGTATAGACTGTTTGTTTTTCATTTTCGCAAAGGTTTTATGGAAATTCATCTGCAAACCGTCATTACTTACGGACACAAAGGGTGATTAGCCCGTTATGCCCTGTACTGGCCAAGTACTGCTTTTATCTATTTTCCCATCACTGCCAAAGGCATAAAATTTTTACCTCAGTCTTATTTGATTCCACAGTAAAACAATTTGGTTTGGGAAATTTCTTTCAATAAAATATTTTTGAGAATGACATCATGATGCCGCACTGTATTTAACAGTCCGTTGAGGATTTCGTCATTTAGTGACTTTGTTATACTACATCATACTGTAGTGGGATGACGATCCTTAGATCACATCCAACACCAAGTAATTCTGCATTTATAACTCTATCATTTTTTTATCATCTCTGCACCAGGTCACATGGTACATAAGTGATAAATAAAAACAAATTTTTGTTTTAAAAGGCACATAGTGCGTATTTAGCTTGATGTCAAAAATTGAGGTTCAGCAAAGCTAGGGGTTTAGGAAAACCTAAGTCTTCACTAATGATCATTTGCTTAACAATCTATCTGTTCCTATAATCCTTAACACTCCATTCACACACAACTATACCCAGTTCATAAAACCACACTTATGAGTTTATAACCTGGCCACAATTATATGAGTTTACGAACATACCCTAGTCTGACCTTTGGCGTCCGTTCGCTGAGGGGCTCATAAACATTTCATATAACTATAAGTCAAGAATGTCACATAAGTATGAGTTCTAAGAACTCGTACTTAATCCTATATTCTCTACCTATGACCTATTTATCTGTATATAACAACTAGCGTGACACAATATTTCAATTATTAACAATGCCACCAACTAAGTAGTTTTTACACCAAGTACAATTCCCCGCCCATACAAGGAATCATACAACTCAGTTGCTGACACGAGTCCTCATTGAAATCTCCACCTAATCTTAACCCCCTTTTTCAATACGAATTCAATTCGTATTCATAATCCATAACTCTTTCATGAGTTTTCATAGTACAATTTCATTGTACAACTTACACACAACATCTTGCTGTAAACTTTTCAATCATAAGATTGATTCTTTCTGACTGTCATAACCTTATCAGATCACGGGGTGATCTTATCGTATATATTACGATTTATTTCTATGTCTATGATCGTTTTGTTTTACGATCTTCTATCCCTGCACTTTCAATCTTTTAGACTCGATCTATTCACCATTACTGTTCGACTTTATTATCAGAGTTAGGGAACTCTGTGCTTTACACTCGCCGAGATTCATCTTTGAATCTTACCGACTAACTAACTCTATATGAGTTAGATCTTATCCTAATCACTGCGGTTATTGGTCTCAGGTATTCCTACCTAAGCTTCATAACTAATAGCTCTGATACCAACTGTAGTAGCCCCGGATCCATACCCCAAATCTCCGCGGATCCGGTATACTATTTCTATAACTATTTGTGGAAGATATAAACATAAATTGTTTATACATTAAACTTTACACACATTTCCCCAAAATCGAATAACCTTAACTTATACACAAATATTAACTTAACATACATGATCATAGTGTTAGTTAGGGTTTATACCTTTTAGTTTCCAATCTTTGATTTTCTGATCTTGATGTTCTGATCTTGAGTGATCTAAAGCTGAATAAGTGACTGATCTACTATAATATTTCGGAGCTTTGGGATAGAGAGAGAGTTGGTGAGAGTTGAATAAAAATTAAGCAAATTTGGTGAACTTTCTCTCTCCCATTTCTTTATATAAGGCTTGATTCATTGAATGTTGCTGAATTGCTAGCAAGGTAGGCTAATTTGCTGGATATATAGACCATGCTAAGTCAAAAGTTGGTTAACCACTCCAAGATTTGGCAAGATTGCAAGCTACTAAATATAAAATGTGACATAAGGGCATTTTGGACATTTCCATGTAACTTTTAATTCTAAAATTGGTATTTGATCAAACCCTTAGGGTTTAGGGTTTGGACATTAGGGTTAGGGTTTAACCATTAACTTTACATATTTAATTTCTAACATTTCCGAATTTCGGTTATAAAAATAGAAAATTAATATTTCTAACTTATAATTAGTATTTACTAATTATATTATAATTTCTTAATCACACTATAAATCTTTCTAATTAGGATTAGTATTTTCTAATTACAATAGCTAATTAAGCAATTAGGGTCAAAATGGTCATTAGGGTTTATAAACCACTAATTAAGGTTTCTAATAGAAAAATAATTTTCTACAATAGAAATTAAATAATCGTAATTAGATTAGAGTTTTCTAATTACTCATAAATTAAAAAAAATTAGGATTAGGGTTTCCTAATTAGCATTGCTAATATTAGCAATTAAATCCACAATTGAGCATTAGGGTTTCTGAAGGAACAATTTAGGTTCCAAAAATTAGAAATTAGGGTTTGTTAATTAATTAACCTTTACCCTAATTAGTACTTAATTATTAGCACTCTAACATTAAAATTCTCCGTTATATTCCCAGATTAGGGCTTCCGTTTATCAGAATCTGAAACTAGGATTTTCAGATCTGGTATTAGGGTTTCTAATAATCAACCAGAATTTCAAGTAATTCTTTAGGGTTTTCCCTAATTAATTAAAATTATTGGCGTTTAACCTTATACATACATTGCATTCCCAATCTAGGGTTTTCAATATCCGATTTAAGATTTCGTACTCCCGGAACTGAAATTAGGATTTCCAGAACCGATTTCTAGGGTTTCTTATTAGACGTTAGGGTTTTCTAACTGAACGTTGTCGTTCTTAATATACGATTAGGGTTTAACACATATATAATTAATCTGGTCAATCCTTGACCCTTAACCACATTTAGTACACATACATATTCACATAAATCCTTAATCCTGAATAATTCACCTATATCCTTCACAGAATTTTGAAATCCTCAAAATTCCATCCAAATAACATCAAACGCATACACTTATTTTCTGTCTAGGTCTATTATTTAACCTTAAATCAATCATTTAAGATTTTCATAAAATGTTTAATTTCTCGGGTTGTCACATTCACCCCTCCTTCTAAGAATTTCGTCCCCGAAATTCACCTTACATCTTACATCGTGCACCTTACACCATTCACACATATTTCACATGCTACCCAATACACCACTCACAAGGGTAAAAAATTTTAAAACTGTGCTGAGGAATCGTATAGATTGTTTGTTTTTCATTTTCGCAAAGGTTTTATAGAAATTCATCCGCAAACCGTCATTAATTACGGACACAAAGGGTGATTAGCCCGTTATGCCCTGTACTGGCCAAGTACTGCTTTTATCTGTTTTCCCATCACTGCCAAAGGAACAAAAATATTACCTCAGTCTTATTTGATTCCACAGTAAAATAATTTGGTTTGGGAAATTTCTTTCAATAAAACATTTTTGAGATTGACGTAATGATGCCGCACTGTATTTAACAGTCCGTTGAGGATTTCGTCATTTAGTGACTTTGTTATACTACATCATACTGTAGTGGGATGACGATCCTTAGATCACATCCAACACCAAGTAATTCTGCATTGATAACTCTATCATTTTTTTATCATCTCTGCACCAGGTCACATGGTACATAAGTGATAAATAAAAACAATTTTTTTTTTAAAAGGAACATAGTGCGTATTTAGCTTGATGTCAAAAATTGAGGTTTAGCAAAGCTAGGGGTTTAGGAAAACCTAAGTCTTCACTAATGATCATTTTCTTAACAATCTATCTGTTCCTATAATCCTTAACACTCCATTCACACACAACTATACCCAGTTCATAAAACCACACTTATGAGTTTATAACCTGGCCATAATTATATGAGTTTACGAACATACCCTAGTCTGACCTTTGGCGTCCGTTCGCTGAGGGGCTCATAAACATTTCATATAACTATAAGTCAAGAATGTCACATAAGTATGAGTTCTAAGAACTCGTACTTAATCCTATATTCTCTACCTATGACCTATTTATCTGTATATAACAACTAGCGTGACACAATATTTCAATTATTACCAATGCCATCAACTAAGTAGTTTTTACACCAAGTACAATTCCCCGCCCATACAAGGAATCATACAACTCAGTTGCTGACACGAGTCCTCATTGAAATCCCCACATAATCTTAACCTCCTTTTTCAATACGAATTCAATTCGTATTCATAATCCATAACTCTTTCATGAGTTTTCATAGTACAATTTCATAGTACAACTTACACACAGCATCTTGCTGTAAACTTTTCAATCATAAGATTGATTCTTTCTGACTGTCATAACCTTATCAGATCACGGGGTGATCTTATCGTATATATTACTATTTATTTCTATGTCTATGATCGTTTTGTTTTACGATCTCCTATCCCTGCACTTTCAGTCTTTTAGACTCGATCTATTCACCATTACTGTTCAACTTTATTATCAGAGTTAGGGAACTCTGTGCTTTACACTCGCCGAGATTCATCTTTGAATCTTACCGACCAACTAACTCTATATGAGTTAGATCTTATCCTAATCACTGCGGTTATTGGTCTCATGTATTCCTACCTAAGCTTCATAACCAACAGCTCTGATACCAACTGTAGTAGCCCCGGATCCATACCCCAAATCGCCGCGGATCCGGTATACTATTTCTATAACTATTTGTGGAAGATATAAACATAAATTGTTTATACATTAAACTTTACACACATTTCCCCAAAATCGAATAACCTTAACTTATACACAAATATTAACTTAGCATACATGATCATAGTGTTAGTTAGGGTTTATACCTTTTAGTTTCCAATCTTTGATTTTCTGATCTTGATGTTCTGATCTTGAGTGATCTAAAGCTGAATAAGTGACTGATCTACTATAATATTTCGGAGCTTTGGGATAGAGAGAGAGTTGGTGAGAGTTGAATAAAAATTAAGCAAATTTGGTGAACTTTCTCTCTCCCATTTCTTTATATAAGGCTTGATTCATTGAATGTTGTTGAATTGCTAGCTAGGTAGGCTAATTTGCTTGATATATAGACCATTCTAAGTCAAAAGTTGGTTAACCACTCCAAGATTTGGCAAGATTGCAAGCTATTAAATATAAAATGTGACATAAGGGCATTTTGGACATTTCCATGCAACTTTTAATTCTAAAATTGGTATTTGATCAAACCCTTAGGGTTTAGGGTTTGGACATTAGGGTTAGGGTTTAACCCTTAACTTTACAAATTTAATTTCTAACATTTCCGAATTTCGGTTATAAAAATAGAAAATTAATATTTCTAACTTATAATTAGTATTTACTAATTATATTATAATTTCTTAATCACACTATAAATCTTGCTAATTAGGATTAGTATTTTCTAATTACAATAGCTAATTAAGCAATTAGGGTCAAAATGGTCATTAGGGTTTATAAACCACTAATTAAGGTTTCTAATAGAAAAATAATTTTCTACAATAGAAATTAAATAATCGTAATTAGATTAGAGTTTTCTAATTACTCATAAATTAAAAAAAATTAGGATTAGGGTTTCCTAATTAACATTGCTAATATTAGCAATTAAATCCACAATTGAGCATTAGGGTTTCTGACGGAACAATTTGGGTTCCAAAAATTGGAAATTAGGGTTTGTTAATTAATTAACCTTTACCCTAATTAGTACTTAATTATTAGCACTCTAGCATTAAAATTCTCCATTATATTCCTAGATTAGGGCTTCCGTTTATCATAATCTGAAACTGGGATTTTCAGATCTGGTATTAGGGTTTCTAATAATCAACTAGAATTTCCAGTAATTCTTTAGGGTTTTCCCTAATTAATTAAAATTATTGGCGTTTAACCTTATACATACATTGCTTTCCCAATCTAGGGTTTTCAATATCCGATTTAAGATTTCGTACTCCCGGAACTGAAACTAGGGTTTCCAGAACCGATTTCTAGGGTTTCTTATTAGACGTTTGGGTTTTCTAACTGAACGTTGTCGTTCTTAATATACGATTAGGGTTTAACACATATATAATTAATTTGGTCAACCTTTGACCCTTAACCACATTTAGTACACATACATATTCACATAAATCCTTAATCCTGAATAATTCACCTATATCCTTCACAGAATTTTGAAATCCTCAAAATTCCATCCTAATAACATCAAACGCATACACTTATTTTCTGTCTAGGTCTATTATTTAACCTTAAATCAATCATTTAAGATTTTCATAAAATGTTTAATTTCTCGGGTTGTCACATTCACCCCTCCTTCTAAGAATTTCGTCCCCGAAATTCACCTTACATCTTACACCGTGCACCTTACACCATTCACACATATTTCACATGCTACCCAATACACCACTCACAAGGGTAAAAATTTTTAAAACTGTGCTGAGGAATCGTATAGACTGTTTGTTTTTCATTTTCGCAAAGGTTTTATGGAAATTCATCTGCAAAACGTCATTACTTACAGACACAAAGGGTGATTAGCCCGTTATGCCCTGTACTGGCCAAGTACTACTTTTATCTATTTTCCCATCACTGCCAAAGGCACAAAAATTTTACCTCAGTCTTATTTTATTCCACAGTAAAACAATTTGGTTTGGGAAATTTCTTTCAATAAAACATTTTTGAGAATGACGCCTTGATGCCGCACTGTATTTAACAGTCCGTTGAGGATTTCGTCATTTAGTGACTTTGTTATACTACATCATACTGTAGTGGGCTGACGATCCTTAGATCACATCCAACACCAAGTAATTCTGCATTGATAACTCTATCATTTTTTATCATCTCTGCACCAGGTCACATGGTACATAAGTGATAAATAAAAACAATTTTTTTAAAAGGCACATAGTGCGTATTTAGCTTGATGTCAAAAATTGAGGTTTAGCAAAGCTAGGGGTTTAGGAAAACCTATGTCTTCACTAATGATCATTTGCTTAACAATCTATCTGTTCCTGTAATCCTTAACACTCCATTCACACACAACTATACCCAGTTCATAAAACCACACTTATGAGTTCATAACCTGGCCACAATTATATGAGTTTACGAACTTACCCTAGTCTGACCTTTGGCGTCCGTTCGCTGAGGGGCTCATAAACATTTCATATAACTATAAGTCAAGAATGTCACAAAAGTATGAGTTCTAAGAACTCGTACTTAATCCTATATTCTCTACCTATGACCTATTTATCTGTATATAACAACTAGCGTGACATAACATTTCAATTATTACCAATGCCACCAACTAGGTAGTTTTTACACCAAGTACAATTCCCCGCCCATACAAGGAATCATACAACTCAGTTGCTGACACGAGTCCTCATTGAAATCCCCACCAAATCTTAACCCCCTTTTCAATACGAATTCAATTCGTATTCATAATCCATAACTCTTTCATGAGTTTTCATAGTACAATTTCATAGTACAACTTACACACAACATCTTGCTGTAAACTTTTCAATCATAAGATTGATTCTTTCTGACTGTCATAACCTTATCAGATCACGGGGTGATCTTATCGTATATATTACGATTTATTTCTATGCCTGTGATCGTTTTGTTTTACGATCTCCTATCCCTGCACTTTCAGTCTTTTAGACTCGATCTATTCACCATTAATGTTTAACTTTATTATCAGAGTTAGGGAACTCTGTGCTTTACACTCGCCGAGATTCATCTTTGAATCTTACCGACCAACTAACTCTATATGAGTTAGATCTTATCCTAATCACTGCGGTTATTGGTCTCAGGTATTCCTACCTAAGCTTCATAACCAACAGCTCTGATACCAACTGTAGTAGCCCTGGATCCATACCCCATATCGCCGCGGATCCGGTATACTATTTCTATAACTATTTGCGGAAGATATAAACATAAATTGTTTATACATTAAACTTTACACACATTTCCCCAAAATCGAATAACCTTAACTTATACACAAATATTAACTTAACATACATGATCATAGTGTTAGTTACGGTTTATACCTTTTAGTTTCCAATCTTTGATTTTCTGATCTTGATGTTCTGATCTTGAGTGATCAAAAGCTGAATAAGTGACTGATCTACTATAATATTTCGGAGCTTTGGGATAGAGAGAGAGTTGGTGAGAGTTGAATAAAAATTAAGCATATTTGGTGAACTTTCTCTCTCCCATTTCTTTATATAAGGCTTGATTCATTGAATGTTGCTGAATTGCTAGCAAGGTAGGCTGATTTGCTGGATATATAGACCATGCTAAGTCAAAAGTTGGTTAACCACTCCAACATTTGGCAAGATTGCAAGCTACTAAATATAAAATGTGACATAAGGGCATTTTGGACATTTCCATGTAACTTTTAATTCTAAAATCGGTATTTGATCAAACCCTTAGGGTTTAGGGTTTGGACATTAGGGTTAGGGTTTAACCATTAACTTTATAAATTTAATTTCTAACATTTCCGAATTTCGGTTATAAAAATAGAAAATTAATATTTCTAACTTATAATTAGTATTTACTAATTATATTATAATTTCTTAATCACACTGTAAATCTTGCTAATTAGGATTAGTATTTCCTAATTACAATAGCTAATTAAGCAATTAGGGTCAAATTGGTCATTAGGGTTTATAAACCACTAATTAAGGTTTCTAATAGAAAAATAATTTTCTACAATAGAAATTAAATAATCGTAATTAGATTAGAGTTTTCTAATTACTCATAAATTAAAAAAAATTAGGATTAGGGTTTCCTAATTAGCATTGCTAATATTAGCAATTAAATCCACAATTGAGCATTAGGGTTTCTGCGGAACAATTTGGGTTCCAAAAATTGGAAATTAGGGTTTGTTAATTAATTAACCTTTACCCTAATTAGTACTTAATTATTAGCACTCTAGCATTAAAATTCTCCATTATATTCCCAGATTAGGGCTTCCGTTTATCATAATCTGAAACTGGGATTTTCAGATCTGGTATTAGGGTTTCTAATAATCAACTAGAATTTCCAGTAATTCTTTAGGGTTTTCCCTAATTAATTAAAATTATTGGCGTTTAACCTTATACATACATTGCATTCCCAATCTAGGGTTTTCAATATCCGATTTAAGATTTCGTACTCCTGGAACTGAAACTAGGGTTTCTTATTAGACGTTAGGGTTTTCTAACTGAACGTTGTCGTTCTTAATATACGATTAGGGTTTAACACATATATAATTAATCAGGTCAACCCTTGACCCTTAACCACATTTAGTACACATACATATTCACATAAATCCTTAATTTTGAATAATTCCCCTATATCCTTCACAGAATTTTGAAATACTCAAAATTCCATCCTAATAACATCAAACGAATACACTTATTTTCTGTCTAGGTCTATTATTTAACCTTAAATCAATCATTTAAGATTTTCATAAATTGTCTAATTTCTCGGGTTGTCACAGATGCTTACGTGAGAAGTCACTCAGGTATACTTAATTATTGCTACAGTAATTGCTGCATCATATCTCTCATATTATTGATTCAATTATTATCACAGTATCATCTGCATAATATTTATTATTATTAAATCAATAATTGAGATGACAAAGTTATTCATATTATTATTTGCAATATTGACAATGTCTAGAAGTTCTGTCAAGTAGAAGTTTGGTCACCTAATTGCGCGCCAATAAAGAGAAATCCTTATCGGAAAGCCCGCTCTTTTCTGGGAACGACCTGGTTGTTAAATATTATGAGTTATAATATTAATGATGAATAAGTTATGTTGATTAAAGATGAAATTGATAGTTCCATTGTGTTGGGATTATTAGTGTTAGTGGAAATCGATAATTATTTCGATAATAATTGATGTCTGGAGGTTATATTGACTAATCGGGTAATTAATCGGATAAATGAGCAATTAATTGCTATTATTTCACATGCTTATAACTATTTGTTCACATGTGTGTACTATTGATTCACATTCATGTACTATTAGGGGAGGTGGTGCAAGATTGATAATACTTGCATTACTAAATTAAAAATGGAGGTATAGTTGAAGGTACTATACTGTAATTAGTTTTTTTTCATATGATTATACTATTGAGTTACATGAATGAACTATTAATTCACATTATTTACTATTAGGGGAGGTGGTGCAAGTTTGATAATACTTGCAGGACTAAATTAAAAATGAAGAAAAAGAGGAAGGTATTATACTATAATATTTCGAGCCCCAAAATGTGCAATTATCGAAACTATATTTTTCTATAAATAGAAGCTCATTCTTCCTTCATTTCTCACCAATTCACAAAAGCTTTAGAGCAATTAATATAGAGAGAAATTATAGAGAGAAAGAATAAGAGAAGTCAGCTACCTCACTATTTCAGTATCCAATTTTTCTAAGGTAAGGGGTATTATTCTTTCGTATTCATGAAGAGAGTTATTTTCTTTCAATACTCGTAAGGGTTGTTATTCCATTCTTTATTATTATATTGGAATAACATGTCTATGCGAAGTACCGCATACATGGTGAAATTCTTCTATTATTCCATTCTTTATTATTTTATTGGAATAACTTGTCTGTGCAGTCTATCGCATGCCTGGTGAATTCTGTTGTTATTCCATTCTTTATTATTCTGTTAGATCATCCCATCTGTTCGGATTACGCATGACGTGGTTCCATTCTTTATTATTCTGTTGGAACATTCTGTATGTGCGGATTACGCATGACCTAGTTCCATTCTTTATTATTATATTGGAATATCATGTCTGTGCAGATTACGCATGACCTGGTTCCATTCTTTATTATTCTGTTGGAATAATCTGTCTACTTGGATTACCGCATTGCGACAAAAATCCATTTGCGGTTTCATATATTCTATTATACTCAGTTGATTAAAGTTTTGGCTTCTATACTCCATGAAATTAGTGGAATATCCTTGATATTTGCGCTTCATCCAGTATCTTTTCATGGAAATATTCTTCTGAGCATTCTTGAATTTTACTCCACAAAGCAGTATCATATTGACAATTTGCACGTTATTGATTTATGGATAAATTAAATTATAAATCTTTACAAATTTATCCTTGAGCTTGCTTTATTGAATTCTTATATCATTGTCATAATCCTCATGTTTATAATATGTTGAAAGTCATCTGTGGTCTGTAGTGCATAGTTGGACTTGGTATGATTATGACCACGGATTATTCGGTATAATCATGACCGTAATATTACAAATGATGCGGTAAAGCTCACCCTTTCTTTCACTGTTCTATTCCGGAAATGAGAACGTAGCCGGGACTAGTCGGGGAACGGAGTGACAGTCCAGATAATAGCATTAGTAGTCCTCACTATTCTGTTAAATAGTGTTACAATAAATGTAATGAGGACTCCATTGAGTGTGAATATTGTCTAGATGACAATATTCTTATTAAAACTCTTAGATTATGTTTTGTCGTATTTTACACGACCGTTGTATAATAAAGTTGTATTTGATTTTTGTACCATATATTTGGCGACTCAAGATGGGTGATGTATACCTATTTTGGGAGCGTCACAGTTGGTATCAAAGCTTAGGGATATGATCCCTGACTGAGGTGTGAGACTAGAACTAGGAGGGGAGAGACGGGTAATTCCTTCGCTAGTATGACCTACCTAAGTTTATTTGTTATTTATTTGGTAGTCAGAGTATAAGGATAATATTTGACATGTCAATTAACCCTTGTTTTGTGGCAGTATTTGAAAATGACATCCGAGAATGTTGAGAATGGCAATGGAGCACAGGAGACCGTTGAGTCTCCACAGATCAATAATCAGGGTAATGTGCATCAAGAAGGCGACAATCCTCATGCAAACAACAACACTGACCAAATGATGAACGATGGAATATTCAGAGGCTTTATGCAATTCATGCAACATCAGGCGAGAGCGGCTCCTGTCCAAAATGTAGGTGGAAACACATTTTACTCTCGGACGGTCACCGCTAAACAGTTCAAGGAGCTGGGACCACCGGAGTTTATTGGAGAGCCAAAACAACTTAAGGCGGAAGCGTGGATAAAGTAGATCACCAAGATATTTGATGTTTTGGGATGTTCCGAGGAGTAAAAGGTTCCATTTGCCACCTTTATGTTGCGAGGAGAGGCATATTACTGGTGGGAATCGGTAAAGCGTACTCAACCTGACGCACAAAAGATGTCTTGGGAGAAGTTCCAAGAACTATTCAACGACAAGTACTTTCCCAAAAGTATTCGTCACATGAAAAAGGTAGAGTTCATCAAGTTGGAGCAGAACAATATGACCGTGTCATAGTACGAAGCTAAGTTTGCCGAGTTGTCTCGACTTGCGTCTCACTTGGTTGATAATGAGGAGATAATGACGCGGATGTTTCTAAGAGGTTTGAAACCCGAGATACATTAATACTTAATTTCTCACAAACTGTATTTGTATTCAGATGTTGTTAATAGGGATCAGTTATTGGAGCACGATAACGAGTCAACTCAACCAAGAGAAAGCAGCCAGCAAAATGATAATACCAGTGGTAGCAGTCATCGAAGCGGTGATAACAAACATGGAGGGATTCAAAATGCCAGAAATGGTAACCACTTCGGTGGTAATCATGGACAAGACAGTAAAAATGGATATTTCAAGAAAAGGAGAGTCAACAATGATGGAAAGACGTCAGCATCAGCACCCGTTGTTAAGGAAGGAGAACGAACACCTATCATATGCTTCAAATGCGGAGGGGAGGGACATATCTGTCCAAACTGCACGATGCAGTCCAAAGCGTGATATAATTGTGGAAGAGAAGGTCACCTAGCCCGATTTTGTCGTGCACCAAAGACAAGTCCAGCTGGGATGGAGGCATCAAAGGCCGTTCCAAAAAAGTCAAAGCCGGTAGTTCAAGGGAGAGCGTTTGTCGTAACCTCCCAGAAAGGAAGGAACCCGAACGAGATCATCACGGGTAAGCTTATCATAAACTCTAGCAAAGTCTATACCTTATTTGATACCGGTTCTACCCATTCTTTTATTTCTCCTATTTGCGCTCAACGTTTAAATTTGACTCCGGAGAAATTAGACTTTGATTTATCGGTTGAAACTCCGTTGGGAGAAACCTTCATTACATCCACTATTTATAAGTCTTATTTGATTCAAATCGGTAATCGCACGTTACCTGTCGATCTTATTTCTTTAAAAATACTTGCATTTGACGTGATTCTAGGGATTGATTGGTTAACTACTCATCATGCTAAAATTAATTGTTTTCAAAAGGTTGTTAGCTTTAATATTCCTAATCAACCTATTATGCAAATTCAAGCGACCAAACCATTAAAATCAATCACAGTCATCTCAAGCCATAAAGCTATTCATTTATTAAAAAACAGATGTCAAGCTTTCTTAGCACATGTCACAGATTTAAACAAAAATACGTCAGATTTGAAAGATATTTCTATTGTTAATAAATTTTCTGACGTATTCCTTGAAGAACTTCCTGGCCTACCCCCAGAGCATGAAATTGAATTTTTTATTGACATTGAACCCGGTACAAAACCCATTTCCAAAGCCCCATATCGAATGGCTCCTATTGAACTTCAGGAGTTAAAGACCCAATTGCAGGAATTATTAGACATCAGTTTCATTCATCCTAGTATGTCTCCTTGGGGTGCTCATGTTCTATTCGTGAAGAAGAAAGATGGAAGTATGCGACTTTGTATTGATTATCGGGAGTTGAATCATGTCACCATCAAAAATAGGTACCTGTTACCTCGCATTGATGACCTGTTTAACCAGTTGCAAGGCGCCACATTCTTTTCAAAGATTGATCTTCATTCCGTATATCATCAGTTGAAGATTAAAACCGATGACATTCCAAAGACTGCTTTCAAAACTCGGTATGGGCATTATGAATTCTTAGTCATGTCTTTTGGATTGACTAATGCTCCTGCTGCCTTCATGGATATGATGAATCGAGTATTCAAGGAATATTTGGATCACTTTGTGGTCGTCTTTATTGATAACATACTCATATACTCAAAAACCTGTGAAGACCATGAGCAACACTTGAGGCAGATACTCCAAAAGCTTCGTGAAAACAAGCTATTGCCAAGTTGAAGAAATGAGAGTTCTGGCTTGAGGAAGTTGCATTCCTTGGGCACGTGATATCAAATCATGGGATATCTATTGACCCGGTAAAGATTGAAGCAATTCAAAGCTGGGAGCAACCTAAATCAGTGACCGAAGTACGTAGCTTTCTCGGCTTAGCTGGTTATTATCGAAGATTCGTGGAAGGGTTTTCTCAAATCGCTACTCCATTAACTCAGCTGACTCGAAAAAATAAAAAATTCGGTTGGAACGAGGAATGTGAGAAGAGTTTTCAAGAACTCAAGAGGAGACTCATTTTAACACCTGTTCTGATAATACCATCTGGCTCGGAGGAATTTGTAATCTACAGTGATGCTTCAGGCAAAGGGTTAGGATGTGTTCTCATGCAACATGGAAATGTCATAGCCTATGCTTCACGAAAAACTCAAAGAATATGAGAGGAATTATCCTACTCATGATCTAGAGTTGGCAGCAGTCATTTTTGCGCTTAAAATTTGGAGGCATTACCTATTTGGAGAGAAGGTGGAAATCTATACGGATCATAAAAGCCTTAAATATTTCTTCACTCAAAAGGAACTCAACATGCGGCAATGACGATGGCATGAGTTATTGAAAGATTATAATCATACCATTCAATACCATCCTGGAAAAGCGAACGTAGTAGCTGATGCATTGAGTAGAAGATTATATGCAGGTATGAGTGCATTATTGTCAACGCAAAGGCCCATTTTATATGACTTATAAAGGATGGAGATAGAGTTAAAGACTCCAGGGACCCATGTGATGATGGCGAATATACGAGTAGAACAGACTTTAATCGATAAAGTGGAAGCTGCTCAAGTTACAGACCTGGAGCTGATGCGTATGAGGAAGAAAGTGCAAGAAGGTGCTATGCCGAAAACAAGAATCGATGAAGAAGGAATACTTTGAGTCAACTCCAGACTTTGTGTTCCTAACAACCTTGATTTAAAGTATAAAATCATGATGGAGGAGCACAACACATTTCTATACTCATTACATATGTCAAAACATATTTTTAATCATCAAAATATATCATCACCCAAAATCTTAATTCAAACAGAATTATAAAACTCATCTTCACAATTTCTTTAACAAAACGTTGTTTTCGTTTTTAACGTAACTCGTTCGTTACATGTTCGTTTTTGTTTCTTTTTATATAGAATTAACCCTTACTCAGTGTACTACAACCTCATCTAGGCCTTAAAGTCAGACCTATATCCATCTAAACCAGATTCTGTAATTCATCAACTAGTCTAGAAAATTTTATTTTCTGGACATCCTTACTAAACAATTTATTTCGGAAATGATCTGTTCCATAAAATAGCTCAATCTCGCGAGTCTAGCTAGTAAACTTCCATATATACAACTTTATAGTTTTAAGTTTCTTCAGATTCAAAACACACGAATTTATATGAATTTTTCAAAGTCAGAAACCGTAACAGTTTTGATTTTCTGGACAGTTTATTTTCCCTTTGGACCAGCCTTATTAAAAAAGACATTGAAAGAAATCTACAAAGAGTTTTCATGTGATTTCACTTTCAGAATATAGCTTACTTCCATATCTTCGATTTGATATAAGGCTCACTTTCTAACTCATTATACCCAAAGAGGTATGAATTTCACAAGATATGTCCACAATTACTAAAAACCTATGAATTTTGTTCTTCAAATTTTCTTTCCATTTCATTTTCTTTCTTAAATCCTCTTGTTTGATTCTTGATAATCCAAGATTAAACCAATACAAACAGATTAAGAATGATCTACTACCCAAGAACATAAATCTACCCAAAAAAAGTCAAGGATTAAATAAGAGTTTAGAAGTTACCTTCTTCTAGTTTTTTTTTCTTCTTCTAGCTCATCTCAATTCCTCTATTTCTCTCTATCTCTCTCAATTTCTCAATACAACTTCTACATAACAATTATCTACATTATGAAGAACATAAAAAATAATTAAAACAAGGAATTTAGATTATAACTTTATTAGTATGAATTTAAGAGAGAGATGAAGATGATGATGATAGGGCTTGTTTTGTCTTCTCAAATCTTTCCCTTCTTCTTCTTCTTTTTCTTCCTCTTCTTCTTCTCCTTCAACTCTCTCTAACTCTCTTCTTCTTTCATTGGTTTGTTTTCTAAAACTAACATACTAACTTGTAGTATATACATATAATATACAATACTAGTAATATATAATATATGTAACTCCTAGTAATTATTAGATATACTAATTACTAGTTAATACACAGGTTACACCAATTTGAACTTGAAAAGCCTAAGACCATGTTTGGCAAATACTCATTATTTTAATTAATCAATAGCTTAACATCAATCAATCTCATCGAATTGTCAAATACTTATATTTACTTGTTAATTATAATTTTGTGTAACAATCATCACATAACTCATCTAATTTAATTATCTCAATTAAATTAGAACTATAACATAAAATTATTATATTAATTAAATTAAATACTAAATATTCATTTAATTAATCTGCTACACTTAATTACATTACTCTATAATCAAAATAAAATTTATTTATTTAACTAAATAAATAATTCAATTAAATATTTATATATATATAATTTAATATATAACATTCTCTTCACATCAATTCATATATTCTACAATATATGATATACACATACTCACACCCAACATATCTCATAAATAATATTTTTATTTATAAAATTCTCATTTATAATTTCTAAAAAACTGGGATGTCACATATACTCCATGAAATTAGTGGAATATCCTTGATATTTGCGCTTCATCCAGTATCTTTTCATGAAAATATTCTTCTGAGCATTCTTGAATTTTACTCCATAAAGCAGTATCATGTTGACAATTTGGATGTTATTGATTTCTGGATAAATTAAATTATAAATCTTTACAAATTTATCCTTGAACTTTTTTTATTGAATTCTTATATCATTGTCATCATCCTCATGTTTATAATATGTTGAAAGTAATCTGTGGCCTGTAGTGTATAGATGGACTTGGTATGATTATGACTAGGGATTATTCGGTATAATCATGACCGTAATGTTACAAATGATGTGGTAAAGGTCCTCATTGGCCGTAGTGCATTGATGGACAGTTGTTGGCATGATCATTACCATTGATGAATACACGAATATCCTTGGCCCGTAGTGCATGGATAATTTGTGGTCGTGATACTAATGAATATCCTTGGCCGTAGTGCAGGGATGATGTGGTTTATTTATTAAGCTGAGTCTCAGCGATAAAAGTGATGAAAAACCTTTTAAATTATAGAAGAAAGTAGATTTTATTCTCTACTTGACTCTTCTAATAAATTGCTTGTTCCGCTGCATTAAACTTCATGTTTATTATATTTATCAGTTTAACAAAGTTGAAGGCTAATGATAATTTATTATGCATTATCTTAGTCATAATATTTCTTACTGGGCTAGTTGAGCTCACCATTTCTTTCACTGTTCTCTTCAGGAAATGAGAACGTAGTCGGGACTAGTCGGGGAACGGAGTGACGGTCCAGATAATAGCATTAGTAGTCCTCACTATTCTGTTAAATAGTATTACAATTAATGTAATGAGGACTCCATTGAGTGTGGATATTGTCTAGATGACAACATTCTTATTAAAACTCTTAGATTATTTTTTGTCGTATTTTACACGACTGTTGTATAATAAAGTTGTATTTAATTTTTGTACCATGTATTTGACGACTCAAGATGGGTGATGTATACCTATTTTGGGGGCGTCACAATGTATATATGTAATTTTATATAATACAAGTAAAACTAAACATACATTTATTTTGTTAATCGTTGTCTGAGTTAGAATCATTTTGTATACGTATTGGAGATTTATAACCATCATCTTCTTTAGATTCAGTGTTAGTGTCAGTCAATAACTCTTCCTCATTAGTATCAGTGTTATCCGACACATGTACTGACTCAGGATCCAATTCATCAGGTTCATCTCCACCCTTTAACTGGATTACTTTATTGTTGTCCTATACATTATTTATAGGAAGCCTATGTAACATCTCCTCTTGGTAGAACTCCCCGTCTAGTACTTGGACACGACTGTGCACGAGAGTATGAATTACAACTTGCCAATCTGAAGTCGGCCTATCCCTTTTCCTAACATGACTTAGAGTGTAGTATACTTTTACTATTTGAGTTAGCAACACAAATGGTGCATTAACGTTTGTGGACCTATGGATGTTAATATCGACAATTGCATGTCGAACGAGACGTATCCATTTTTATGAAATAAACCAACGACACTTGAACAAGTTAATTTGACCCCATAAGAACCTTTGTACGACAACTCTATGATTTCCTCAAACTCCCCATAAATGGTCTGACCAAGATCATTTTAACAATCTCCTTGAACACACACTCTAATGTTAGTTGTTCTTTTATCGCGATCATATGTCTTTGTATGAAATTTATAGCCATTTATTTTCTAATTATTGCGGCTTACTTGGTCCTTGTCTAGGCCTATGGCTAGGACTTGTACATTTGGAGGAATCATTCCCTCATTAAGAGCCTACAAAAATTCTATTAAATTAAATGAATTCATAAATTAATACTATTTGTAAGACCCCGAATTTTATGAAATAAAAATATTTAATTTTTCTATTTGGTAAATAGTTAAATTGATAAAAGTTTAAAGTTGAGGATGATATTTAAAAAATTTACAAAATAAGTAAGTGCTTATAAAATACTCATTGTTGTTGGAGAATATTCGTTTGGTCGTGGAATATTCTTACTGTCGGAGAATATTCGTACGAAGGGGCAACCATTTGTGTAACAGAATAACTTTTGGATGAAGAAAATAACAAATATGAGTTTTTATAAATAACGGCGTAATTGTTACCATTAACACTGTTGGAATACCCGGTGGTTAACATACAGTAATACGCGTGGTTGCACAGTAGCACACGGTATTGCACAATATTTTTGAATTATTGATTTATTACGTAAGAAGGTACTACTCAATAATTGTTACAGTAATTATTGTTCAATATTTTATTTTATTAATTCAATAATTGCTACGTTGATATTTTATATTATTGTTGTGCAATAATTGTCAGTGCACAGTATCTCCATTTCAGATCAATAATTTTGTATTTAAATAATATTATTAGAGAATATTATTGGCAATGTCTAAGGAGGTTTTGTCTAGGAAAGGGGTTTGGTCACCTAATTGCGCGCCAATAAGGAGAAATCCTTATTGGAAAGCCCCCTCTTTCTTGGAAACAACCAGTTTGTCATAATTGTAATTCTGTGATATTATTTGTGAATAATTAATTATTAATTTATATGATAAGAAAATATTTATTTTATGTGGTCATAAATGATGGATAAGAAAATATTTATTGTATGTGGTTATAAATGAAAAAATTAATGTTGAGGTGTTTTATCAGTATTTTGTCAGATTGGAGGTATTAAAAGATCAAATCGGTGTTCTTAAAGCTCTATTTTATGAGTTATAATTTTAATCTGACCTTTGGATCGTTGTGATTTTTGGATATGTTATACATATATAAGATGAGTATATGTTCACAAATTTTGAACTGTTAAAAATTAACGCATGATTTGTTATAAATTTTAAGAAGTATTAAAAATCATCCGTTTGTGGGTTTCAGATATTTTCTGTCTGGAATTTGGAAAAACTTTCTTCTGCAAAGTTGTAGAGAATTCGATTTCGTGTGGAATGGACATAAAATTCATATTTTACTTATAAACAGGCTATTTTCTATGAATTACTGAAGTTTCGAAAAATAAAATGATTTTTATTAAAATTGAGTGGGACCCACTTTTGTTTTTCAAATCATGTGGGCTGAATTTTCTTGTTCCAAGTTGGCTGGCTCAGTTGGTGGAGGAGGCGTAGAAGAATAAAATAAAAATTATTATTTTATTAATTTAGGCTCCTTTGACGTTCTAGCATTTTCCTATAAATAGACGCTTAGGTTAGAATTGAAAATCACACCAGAAACATAAGTTTTCTCTCTCTATATTATTGAGCATATTTTTGTGAGTATTTAGATACTTTGAGAGTTTCTATTCAGTGCAAGTTTTCTTCGACTTTACATCCGATATTCCAGTCAGAAATACTGCTATTTTGAGGTAAGGGATTGTAAGGGTTATTATATTTTTCAGTTTCGTAATTTTTCTGACCTTCAAAAATTTTGGAAAAATTTGAAATGATAATTTGATGAGTTTTCTAGATTGTGTCCAAAAATGACAATTTTTGGATGTATAGATTATGAGTTATGAATTTTATGGGAAAAGACTATTTTAAAAGTAAACCCTTATAACTCCTTGTGGTTAACTCCAAAATTGGTAAAATTTTTATTGGGAGTACATGTATATAACAGAAGTATATTCTGTAAATTTTGAAATTTTTGGACAAAAGTATAATTTATGATAAATGTCTAAATATTCGGCAGTTTTGGCCATATGAAAAATAGTAAATGAATTTTAAAAATTCCGGAAAACATATATGTTCGATATGGGACTATATTCTGCTAAATCCCAGAAAAGAAATATGTTTGGGACTGATTTGCTATTTTTTATGAAAATAGACTAGTTATGAGTAAATGAATTAAATAAGTTATGTGAAGTAAGAAAATTGAAAAATAGGATTTTATGGCTTGAGAATCCTATATAAGGTATATGCATATTTTTATGAGTGTTTTGGTTATTGGTGATGAAATCTTATGAGTTTGACATTTTAGGATGATTAAATTTATTAATTATAGTGTAAACAATTAAAATAAATTGTTTATAAGTTTAAGAAATGATTAAAATATTGTTGTAATATTAGATTATGAGATTATTAAGTGATTTATAACATTTGGATTAAGGTGTTATAAATATTGATATGGATTTTATTGTGAATTTTTTTTATGTCGAGGTTACTATTTATGAGTTACTATTCACGAGTTACTATTCACGACAAATTTGGTTTCTTTTTTCTGACCAAATTATCATTGATTTATGAATCTTACTCTTGAGATTAAATCTATATGTTGATTATATTGTTTTTATTATCACATATAACATTTTTATAACCCTAATGATGATATTTCTCTTTGACTTGAGAGTAAAGATGGGTAGATTATTGGTATGATCGTGACTATGGGTTCTCTTTGGCCAGTAGTGCAAAGATGAATTATTGACAGGTATGATCATGACCATTAAATTTATAATTGAATATCTTTAGCTTAAGTGCAAAGATGAATTGATCAACATGGTTATAACTATTGTTTATATAAATTTTTAAATGATTATATATTTCTTTGAGATATTAATATGTTTGGCCCGTAGTGCAAAGATGACCTGTTGTTGAATATCTTTGGCCCGTAGTGCAAAGATGACCTGTTGTTAAATATCTTTGGCCCGTAGTGCAAAGATGAATTTATTAGTATGATTATGAACAAGAACTGTGATTTGATATAACCATGATCTTTGATGTTTCAGGTAAAGACAGGTGATGAAAATTATCTTTGTCCTATATGAGAAGAGGAATTTAGAACCACAGTTATGATTATGAGTTATTCATATGAATGTGGACAGGAACTGTTGATTGATGTTACAAGAATAAAACATTGTTGGTGGACTTTTAACATGGAGAAGATAACAGACTTTATGGTCTATTTTACTCTTCTAATGGATTGCTCATTCCGCTGCAACTATGGTTAAAATTTTTTATCATCTACCATATGTTCTAAATCTCTGATTTATTATTGACGAAGGCTATTGATAATTTAATTATCTTTAGTCATGATATTCTTTACTGGGCTAGTTGAGCTCACCCTTTTGCTTCACAATTTCTTTCATGTAATAAGAGTGTAGCTGGGTCGAGCGGGGATAACAGGAGAATAGAACGGTGGTCTCTAGCTGTGGAGATTCTCCCTAAATAGTATAAAAAAGTGTGTTATATTTTATACATCATTTAGTAGTTATATTTGGTGAATCAAATAGGGTGAAGCGAACCCAACATTGGAAAGGTATTTTGCCACTATCATACAAAATGTCTAATGACATACAATCTCGTGTTATCATAAGACGGGGTTGTGCACATCCACTTGTTGAGTATATCTACGAGCACTACCTATATACTCTTGGAGTTTGGTTGAGTATAATTCTCAATTAGAGACAATGGAGATAATGATATGTCATGAAAAGACTCACCATTGGAAAGAATATGATAGTAATCTTTTCGTTTTTCTTTGGGGTCTATTGGGTTAACCAAGGATAATTCTGTGGACATATGATATCTATCATAACCTAGACGCATTGCCTCCCATGTACGAAGGTTTACTTGAGCACTTCCCAAAGATTTTAATTTCTAAAACAGTTTTTTGACTGTACCTCTATGTAAGGTGCCATTGTGATGTGTTATCCAAGGTTGGGATGAGAGTCACAGTTGGTATATATTTGTATCAAAACTCACATCATATGTGTTATTGTATTTTGCACGACAATTGTAGTAATAAAGTTGTAGTTATTTTCTGTACCATGTATTTGGCGACTCAAAATAGGTTGGATGGATTGGACCTATTTTGGGGGCGTCACACTATTTATGTCGTACTTAATTAACTTAACTTACTTTGTCATTTAGACAAAGTGAATTTTTTTATCACGACTGAGTTGAATATCTTTATCAGTTAGGCCTGACTGATTTACTTTTGACTCGTCATCATATGATCTATACAATTTTATAAAAATTAACATATTGGAATGTATGAGAATGTAAGGTTACAATATAGGTCCAATAAATATAAATTTTACATGTATACCTCACAAATTTGTCAACCTCCTCGCAATTGAGAAGAATGTAAGTATGTGCAACATGTAATTCTTACTTAGAAAGGAATATGCTCTTCCCTTTTCCATAAGTGAGACCCGGTAGACCGAATATAGAAAGCTGCCCATTTAGTTCAATAGTGCCCCTATAATAATGTCTCAAGACTCGATTGACCTTTGTCAAGATTTCGCCGGAAAAATAGTTTGAGACAAATATAGATATCTCATAGAAATTGTATGCCTCACATATCGACCCCTCGACGTAAGCTCTATTTTTTACCTTCCTCTTAAGGGTTCCAATAACCCTCTTGAAAGGGTACATCCATCTATATTGAACTAGATCACCAACACGAGCTTCATAGGATAAATGGATTTGCAAATACTCCACGGAGTTAAAAAAAACCAGGTGAGAATATTTTTCAAGCTTACACGTGATCTCAATGATTTTCTTCTTAAATACAGACATGTCCTTTTCATTTAATATTTTGAACATGTCTCTGAAGAAATGACTAAGATCAATCAAAGCATCCCATATTAGTTTATCACGCAGATCCCGAATTGCTATAGGCATGAGTCTCTCCATAAACATATGACATTCATGACTATTCATCCCTTGCAATTTCACACTTGTAAAACACCTTATAATGTTTGACGTATATCCATCTAGTAGTTTTAGAGACTTAATCCATGTGCACACATCTTCAACCTATTTTTGGACAATATGTACCTTGTATACAGTTTGACCATCATACCATTAGGAGATTTATAAAGTTCTAATCCAGCTAATCCAGGACGCTTACAAATATCTTTCATGTCCAATCGTGCCTTATGATCTTTTGTTTTGCCCGTAACACTCATCACGGTATTAAAGACATTGTCGAACACATTCTTCTCAATATGCATCACATCTAGATTATGACGAATCAAATTTGTAGACTAATAAGGCAGTTCCTAAAAGATGCTTCTCCAAACCCAATTATGAGATTCACCAAACCCATTGATTATGTTTGAGGCAACAATTTTACCAAATGGGATGACAGGAAATCTCATCACATGGTCACACATCTCCGTCCCCGATAATCGCGGTGCAGGCATATCATTGTCTACTTTCCTTCTCCTGAAGTGTTCTCTATTTCTTCGAAATAGGTGATCTACCAGCAAGAAACAACGATGACAGTCAAACCAATAATACTTTCGACCTTTGATAGATTGAAAGACTTTGTATGCTCCATACAGTATGGAAAATCCAACTTCCCTGTGTGTACTCCATTTAGCTAACATACTATAAGTAGAGAAGTCACTTATAGTCCACATAACTGCTGCCCTAGGTGTAAGACCCTAACTTTATATGAATAAAGATTTAATTTTCTCTAAATATTATTTTGAATAATAAGGTATGATTGATATAATGGTATAGTTATGGGTGATATATGCAAAATTTGCAAAGTAAGCAAGTTATTATAAAATATTCGTTTGGTCGGGGAATATTCTTTTTATCGAGAAATATTCGTACTACGACACAATCATTGGTGGACCCCACATAAAGAAATAACTATCAGATATAGAAAGCGATAGAAATAACTTTTTATAAAAATAACGGCAAAACTTTTACCGTTAACTGTTGAATAACCAGTGATAAAAGTACAGTAATACGCGTGGTTGCACAGTAGCTCACTGTATTGTACAGTATCTCTAATTATTGATTCTTACGTAAGAAGTCACTCAGTTTCATTTAACAATTACCACAGTAGTTGCTGCATAGTACCTCATATTATTGATTCAATTATTGTCATAGTATCATCTGCACAATATTTTATATTTTTAATTGAGACGACACAGTTATTCATATTATTATTTGTATTATTGACAATGTTTAGAAAGTTTTGTCGAGGAAAAATGTTAGGTTATTTAATTGCGCGCCAATAAGGAGAAATCCTTATCGGAAAGCCCCTCTTTCCTGGGAATGATCTAGTTGTCAATATTGTGAGTTATAATATTAATGATGAATAATTGTTGAAAGATCGTTTTGATTAAAAATAAGAATAATAATTGATCAGTGGAAGATGTTTGTTCAATTATTTTTTTATTGGTATTTGTTCTATTTGATTTTGGAAGATGCGAATTGATTTACGGAGGGGTGGCCCTCAATTACCATCAAATAAGGTATCTATTTTTTTGATTTGGCAGACATTATTTTCAAGGAATGGACCTTATTAGCCAAATTTTCTAATGATGCAATTACTATTCAATAACTCATGAATGACGGTGCTCCCTCATTGGTCTATATATCCAAATGGGTATACTGATAGACTTTCCTCATTGTCCAAAACTTTCAAAAGAGAATGCTGATAAGTTGAAACCCATGAACTTCGTTCAAAATTTTTTTGTGCGTCCGTGATTATTTTTAAATAGTGCCCTGCCATTCTCCTATAAATAGGGTGCTTAGTTAAGAAATGAAAATCTCACCAGAATTAGAGAATTCTTCTTCTATAATATTGTGCATATTTCTTTCATAAGAATACCTTGAGTGTAGCTTATAGTAAAATATTTCCTCAAGAATATCTCCGCTATACCAGTCAGATTTACTCTCCTACTAAGGTAAATGATATTTTTATTTGTAAGAGATATTAATTTCATTCAATATCCGTAAGAAATATTATTTTCTTCCATACTCTATAGTATGTAAGTAATAATATTTAATTTCATATTCCTAAATCTACACTTATTTTGATAAGTATTGTTCTATACTCTCTGAAATTAGTAGAATATCCTTGAATTTTGGGTTTCATCTAGTAATGTTTCACTGAAATATTTTTCTGAACTTATTAAATTTTAATATTTTCATACCGGAGTACTATTCATGGGGTACTATTCTCTCGGGTACTATTCACTTGGAGTACTATACACGACCAAATTGGTTTCTTTTCTGTCCAAATTATTTTTGATACATGAATATCATTCTTGAATTTTACTCCACAATTAGTTATTATGTTGACAATTTGGACATTCTTAAACTCTGAATAAATTGAATTATAAATCTTTAATATTTATCCTTGATCTCACTTGATTGATTTCTTATATCATAGCCATCATCCTCATGCTTATATTATGGTAAAAATCATCTTCTTTGGCCCATAGTGTTTAGATGGACTGTTGATTGGTATAATTATGACCAGAAATTATTTATTGGTATAATCATGACCCGTAATGTTACAAACAAATGATGTGGTGAAAGTCCTCTTTGGCCCGTAGTGCATAGATGGACAGTTGTTTGGCATGATCATTACCACTGGTGATACTAATGAATATCCTTGGCCCGTAGTGCTTGGATAATTCATTTGTGTGGAATATTTATTGAGTTGTGTTGCGGAGATAAAAATATTGACGATGAACTTTTAAATCATAGAAGATAGTAGACATCATACTTTACTTGACTCTTCTAATGGATTGGTTGTTCCGCTGCAGATGTTGATCTAAACTTGTTTTCTATTGTATTTTATCAGTTTTTACACTGTTGAGGACTAAGGATAATTTATTCTACATGATCTTAGTCATAATATTATTTACTGGGCTAGTTGACCTCAACCTTTTCTTTCATTGTTCTCTTCAGGAAATGAGAATGTAGTTGGGACTAGTTGGGGAATGGAGTGATGGTCCAAGATGGTGGCTATAGTAGTCTGCACTATTCTATGAAATAGTGTGATAATAATTGTAATGAAGACTTATTTTGATTTTGGATATTGTCTACGAGACAATATTTGTATTGAAACTCACAGTTTACGTTTTGTCGTATTTTACACGACAGTTAATAATTGTATAAATGAAGTTTGTATTGGAATTTTGTACCATGTATTTGGCTACTCAGAATGGGTTGTATGGACCTATTTTGAGGGTATCATAGTTGGTATCAAAGCTTAAGGATATGATCCTTGGCTGATATCTTAGGCTAGAACTAGGAGGGGAGAGACGAGTAAATCCTTCGCTAGTGTGTCCTACCTAAGTTTATTTGTAATTTAAATGGTCGATCAAAATATAGGGATAATATATGGCATGTCAATTAACCCTTATTTTGTGACAGTGTTTGAGAATGACATCTGAAATATTTGAGATAAACAATGGAGCACATGAGACCGTTGAGACACTGAAAATCAATAACCAGGATAATGTGCATCAAGAAGGCAATAATCCTCATGTAAACAACAACACCGACCAAATGATGTGTGACAACCCGATATTTTACTTATAATTAAATAAGAAATTTTGTGTATAAGTTTTTTTTTATTAAGGATGAGGATTTGTACAAGATATTGTGTATATCTATTTATGTGGTAAATATAAAATAAATTTATTACATGAGAAATTGTAAATGATTTTATTTAGAATCATGGTTTATTATCAATTATAATTTTATAATAATTAATTCCATATTGGAAAAGTTTTTATCAAGTATTTTCTATGAAAATAAAATTAACTATTATTTAAATAATCTATGAAATTATTTTAGAATAATTATAACAATTATTTTATTAAATAAAGTTTGTTCAGATTATTCAGTTAATTATGTTATCTAAACCCTAATTTCGGGTTTTTTATCAGGAAATAAGAATAATAATATTATATTATTATTTATTAGTATTATAGATGGGTATGATTATGTGAGCAATGTTAATGTGTGAAACTATTTTATTATATTACGACCAAACCCTAATAGAATTTTTACCGACCCTAATCTTGGTCTTGGATAACGAATAATAATAACATTATGATATTTAAATATTTTAAGTGTTATAATGTGAACTGCATGTACGAGAGCTGATAATAATTGATCAATTGTGTTGTAGTATTCGAAATTGTATAAGATTTAATATTGTATATATCTGTGTTATATGATATAAATTTATGTGTTACTTTAAAGTGTATTAAATTAGAAAACTTCAAATATAATTGTATTTTCTAATTATTAGAAAACACTAATTGTAATTTTAGAAATCCTAGTTAATTGAATTGATAAACCCTAAATTGCTAAGATTAGCTAGATTAAATATACTAGTGTTATTAAACCCTAATACTTTGTCCAAATCATTTTTGTTCCATAAAAATTAATAATGAAATGACTTTTATGCCCTTTTTGTACATGTGCTTGGAGATTGAGTGTGAATCTTGCTATGATTTGAGTTGGTCACCAACTCTTGATATTTTCCAGATTTCCAGCAACACATGACGGCAATCAAACTCAGCACATCATTCCTTAGCCATAGTATATAAGATTAAGAAAGAGAAAAATTGCTCATTTGGCTAGATTATTCACCAACACTCCTCTTAGATTTTCTCTCTCTAAAACCAACGAAAATCAGTGTTATATTAGCCCAAAAATCCAGCCCCACGAAATTCCATATCAACTCAGTAGCCAAAAATAAAGATCAAACCAAGAAAGGTATAAAACTTAAGCTAGAAAATCTGTTCATAGTTTGTTGTTAGATTCTGTGTTTAAGTGTTGTATTATGTTAGTTTTAGTATCTAGTGATGATCTGGGTTGCTAGATGTTAGATCCATAATATCTAGACGCTCAGAATTGAAGATCTACAATGTCCGGAAATAGCTTGATTCTGTGGCCTGACAATGAATGTCAGTGGCCACAGATCCTTGCTCGGTGATGTTTGGTGTTGTTTTTAAGTTGTTATTAGTAGTTTGCAATGTTGTCTTTAGACTGTAAAAAGAAGTAAGGTCATACCTGTTATAGATCAAAAGTTAATTGAGGTCAAAGCACGTTGACCGAAATTGACTGGCTGAATTCTGGGTAACCCAGAAACGGTTTTCAGTGTTTGACATCATGTTTGGGGCTTCTGATCTTACTGGTAGTTGTTGTTCTGGTTGATTTGTTGAAGCTAGGTTGTAGTTTAGTATATTGACTATAGAATCATACCTTTATATTGTTAAAATATTACCTATACTGAAATTTGTGGCTGGTCAAAGTAGTAGAGAAATCCATATTTTTGGTTTTCTGGAAAACCCAGAAAACTTATGAACACAGATTCTGTCAGTGGTTGACCGGCTTTTAATTGTTTGATGTGTTGATGTTTGGTTTATTTTATGTAATGAATAAGTAGTCCTACATGTGGTCTACACATTAAAGCTCTTAGATCTCAAAAATAGTTAACGTGTAGCAAGTTACTAGCGATCAAAAGTAGTCAGTCGGACTGTTCTTCAATTCTGGGAAACCAAAAAATGAAGAACAGCCTCTGACAACGAGTTTAGGCGGCTAGATCTGGCTGGTGTTATTTGTTTTATCCATGATTATTGTTGTATCTTATAGTCTTGTAATTGTACTACACAATCTAACCAAAATAAAGTCCAGAATCACAGCACACACAAAGTTATGCACGGTCAAACATAGTCTCTCGGTTTTGAGTTTGAAAATCTGGGTTTGTATGAAGAACATGAAGAACACCTATAGCGACGGTTCTGTCGCTATAGGTGGTCTTTAGCGACGGAAATCAGTTTATTTTTCGAAAATTAATAAAAAAATAGAAAAAAATAGTTTTTAATTATTAAAAATACAAAATAAATTATTAAAAATTATTAAAAATTCTGAAAATTAATTTTTAATTATTTTAAATATATTTCATAAATATTTAATATTTTTGGAATATTAAAAGTATTTAATTTATTTAATTATAATATTAAATAAATTATTTAAAAATGATTTTAATATTTAAAAAATCATTTAAAAATTATATTATGGTATGAGATAATAATTTAAGTTATCTTTGATAACTTTTAATATTATTTGATCATTTTCATTAATAAATTAATATTAATGATAATTAAGTTATTTACTAAATGAAGTAAATAAATAAATTAAAAATGATTTTATTATTTTAAAAATCATTTTAAATAATAATAATATATTTAAGAATATTTTAAGTTATAAAATATAACTTTTAATATTTAATGGTTAATTTCATTAATTAATAATTAATGATGATATTAAAGTTATTTAATAATTATATTAAATAATTTGGTTTAAAAATGATTTTTATATTATAATAATCATTTTAAATAAAATGTTTAAAGATATTTTAAGTTATAAGATGTAACTTTTAATATTTAAAGGATAATTTCATTAATAATTTAATATTAATGATATAATAAGGATATTAAATTTATTTAATTATTATATTAAATAAATAGTTTTAAAAATGGTTTTATTTATCTAAAAATCATTTAAAAAGGATATAAGTGAATTAAAAATATTTTAAGTTGTAATTCATAACTTTTAATATTTGGATAATAATAAATTAATATTTTAAAAGAATTGTTTGAGATTTAAATCATTTAATAATGATTCTGATATTTCAAAAATTATGATAAATGATAATAATTGTTTTAAAATTATTATGAGGTCATGAAAAATAGTGTGACTGTTGTTTAAGTTATCTATTTAGATATTCCGATGTAGAATAGAATCTTAGACTCGAATATTATCTGATAAGGTTGTCGATAGCTCAACCTGTTTCAGAAATTGACCTAAACTTAGATAGGATTGACTTGTAAATTATTTAATTGTGATATAATGGTCGTTAAGTTTTGTGACAACGTGATTAGGAATGTGCTGACTGCTATATGCAGTATTATGTGTTATGATATAATGTTCTAATCGAATGATTGATTTGCTTAATGATAGGTTGTGATAAAAAGGGTAGAATTAAGTTAAGATTTTGTAGCAGCGCATCAGGCAAGTACCCCTACCTTTGCATTTTCTTTATGCATTGGATAAATGTAAGAATGTTTCAAAGTTATATTATTACTGTACAGATTTTTTTAAAAGTCTATATGATATACGCCCATTGATTATCAACATGTTAGTATATGATAATTCAGATATATATTCTGTTCGTTAATTTCTATAAATGATTAGACAAGTGTCCCCACTTGAATAATCATAGTATTTAAACGCATGTTGATACCCCTTTGATATACATGTATGTTAAATTATAAATTATTCTTGGATAAGATAAAACCTTTGGTTTGAAACCCTGACAAATATGAACATCCCTTATCAGGGAAAACTTTTATGCGCCTAAGGCGGATCAAGTAAATGGTAACACCATTTTTGTAATGTAGTATTGATCAATGCAGGGCATAACGGGCTGATCACCCCCGTGTTCGTAAGTTATGACGGTTTACAGATGAATATTCTGTATAACCTTTTCAAAAATGAAAATATTGTTCATACTATGTCACATCGAATCTTTATATAGTCTATACATAGTTTCAAAAATTTGAAATAGTTATGTAATTATTATTGGTATCGATTACTTCACAACTTTTGCCTTGTTGTAGAAGAATAGTATATAGAAAACATTTAAATTCCTTCGATATATATATATATATATATATATATATATATATATATATATATATATATATATATATATATATATATATATATATATTGTTAATACTTGTTGGGCACTCAAATGCTCATCCTTTCTTAATTTAAATGTTTTCAGTTAAGAGCGAACAACCTGAAGGTTCTGTCAAAAACAAAGGAAAAAGGAAGATAGCTGGTTGACTGCAGTTATTATTATTTGTAATAGTTAAGATTATGAAGACTATGATATATGTTTTATTATTAATATATCTGGTAATGTATGCTTAAAGGTTACGTACCTGGGAGGTGAACTCTGATGATTAAGTATTGTAAAATGTTTGTTTATATATTATTGTTATTATTATTAGTAGATTCCACTCATAGAAATGATATCGTGAATTACCGAGTTCGGGTTTCAAGTATCCGGGTTTGGGGACTTTACATGATGAACGATGGGATGTTTAGGAGCTTTCTATAATTTATGCAACACCAAACAAGAGAAATTCCTGTTTAAAATGTAGGTGGAATCAATGGCAACTCACGGCTGGTCACTGCTAAGCAATTCAAGGAGTTGGAACCGATAGAGTTTTGGGAAAGCTAGGGCCACTTAAGGCAAAGACATGGATTAAGAAGATCACCAAGATATTTGATGTCTTGGGATGCTCAGAGGAGCAAAAGGATCGCCTCACCACCTTTATGTTGCAAGGAGAGGCATATTACTGGTGGGAATCTATAAAATGTACTTATCTTTTCGCACTGAAGATGTCTTGGGAGAAGTTCCAAGAATTGTTCAATGACAAGAATTTTCCAGAAAATATTTGTCACATGATGGAAGTAGAATTCTTTAAGCTGGAGCAGAACAATATGACCGTATCATAATACGAGGCTAAGTTTGCCGAGTTATCCCGATTTGCATCCCATTTGGTTGATAATGAAGAGCGAATAACGCGAATGTTTATGAGAGGTTTAAAACCCGAAATTCGTCAATACCTCATTTCTCACAAATTGTGTTTGTATCCAGATGTTATGAATATGGCTTAGTTATTGGAGCGCGATAATGAATCGGCCCAACCAAAAGATAACAGACGACAAAATGATAATGGTCATACCAGTGGAAACAGTCATCGAAACGGTGATACCAAACATGGAGGAAATTATCATGCCAGAAATGGTAACCACTTTGGTTGTAATCCTGGCCAAGATAATACAAGAAATGAGTCAAGTTGAAATTTTAAAAAGAGAAAGTTTAAAAATGATGAAAATACAGCAGCACCATCACCCATTTTTAAGGTAAGAAAATGACCACCGGTCGTATGCTACAGATGTGGAGAGGAGGGATACATCAGTCCAAACTGTACGCATCAACCCAAAGTGTGTTTCAATTTTGGAAAGGAAGGTCACCTAGCTCGATTTTTTCATGCAACAAAGTCAAGTCCAGCTAGGATGGTGACACCAAAGGCTGTCCCAGACAAGTCAAAGCCATTAGTTCAAGAAAGAGTGTTTGTCGTGACCTCCCAAAAAGCGAGGAACCCGAACAAAGTTATCACGGGTAAGCTAATCATAAACTCTTGCGAAGTCTATACCTTATTAGATACCAAGTCTACCCATTCTATTATTTCACCTACTTGTGCTTAACGTTTAAATTTGACTCCAGAGAAATTAGACTTTGTCTTATCTGTTGAAACTCCGTTGGGAGAAACCTTCATTACATCCACTATTTATAAATCTTGTTTGATTAAAATCGACACTTTCACATTACCCGTTGATATCATCTATTTAAAAATAATTGCATTTGATGTGATTTTAGGGATTGATTGGTTAACTACTCATCATGCTAAAATTGATTGTTTTTGAAAGGTTGTTATCTTTCATATTCCTAAACAACCTATTATGCGAATTCAAGCAACTAAATCACTAAAGTCGATCATTGTCATATCAAGCCATAAAGCCATTCGTTTATTGAAAAATGGATGTCAAGCTTTCTTAGCCCATGTCACAGATTTATACAAAAATACGTCAGATTTGAATTATATTTCTATTGTTAATAAATTTCCTGATGTATTTCCCGAAGAACTTTCTGGCCTACACCCGGAGCGTGAAGTCGAATTTTGTATTGACCTTGAACCTGATACAAAACCCATTTCCAAAAAACCCATATCGAATGGCTCCTATTGAACTTCAGGAGTTAAAAACCTAACTGCAAGAATTTTTAGACATTGGTTTCATTCGTCCTAGTACATCTCCTTGGGGTGCTCTTGTTTTATTTGCAAAAAAGAAAGATAAGAGTATGCGACTTTGCATTGACTATCGGGAGTTAAATTATGTCACCATCAAAAATAGGTACCTTTTGCCTCGCATTGATGACCTATTTGACCAGTTGTAATATGCTAATTTCTTTTCAAAGTTCGATATTCATTCCAGATATCATTAGTTAAAGATTAAAACTGATGACATTCCAAAGACTGCTTTCAGAACTCGGTACGGGCATTACGAATTCCTAGTCATGTCTTTTGGATTGACTAATGCTCCTGCTTCCTTTATGGATATGATGAATCAAGTATTCAAGAAATATTTGGATCATTTTGTGGTTATCTTTATTGATGACATCCTCATATAGTCCAAAAGTCACGAAGATCATGAGCAACACTCGAGGCTGATACTCCAAAAGCTGCGTGAAAACAAGCTATACGCCAAGTTAAAGAAATGTGAGTTCTGGCTTGAGGAAGTAGCATTCCTTGGGCACATGATATCAAATCATGGAATATCAGTTGACCCGGCGAAGAGTGAAGCAATACAAAGTTGGGAGCAACCTAAGTCAGTAACCTAAGTACGTAGCTTTCTGGGCTTAGCTGGTTATTATCGGAGATTTGTGGAAGGATTTTCTCGAATCGCCACTCTATTAACTCAGCTGACTCGAAAAAATATAAAATTCAGATGGAGCGAGGAATGTGAGAAGAGTTTCCAAGAACTCAAGAGGAGACTCATTTCATCATTTGTTCTGACAATACCATCACGTTCGGAGGGATTTGCCATCTACAACGATGGTTCAAGAAGAGGTTTAGGATGTGTTCTCATGCAACATGAGAAAGTCATAGCTTATGCCTCACGACAACTCAAAGAATATAAGAGGAATTATCCTACTCATGATCTAGATTTTGCAGTAGTTGCTTTCACGCTAAAAATTTGGAGACATTACCTGTATGGGGAAAAAGTAGAGATCTATACATTTCATAAAAGCCTCAAATATTTCTTCACCCAAAAGGAACTCAACATGTGGTAACGACATTGGCTCAAGCTATTGAAAGATTACGATCATACCATTCAATACCATCATGAAAAAACGAACGTGGTAGCTGACACGTTGAGTAGAAGATCATACACGGGTACGAGTACGATATTGTCAAATTAAAGGCCCATTTTGTATGACTTACAAAGGATGGAGATAAAGTTAAAAACTTCAGGGACCCACGTGATGATGTTAAATATACAAGTAGAACCAACTTTAATTGATAAAGTTAAAGCTACTCAAGCTACAGATCTGGAGCTGATGCGTATGAAGAAGAAAGTACAAGAAGGTGCTATTCCAAAAGCAAGAATCGACGAAGAATGAATACTTCGAGTCAACTCCAGACTTTGTGTTCTTAACAACTCTGATTTGAAGTATAAAATCATGATGGAGGAACACAACACACCGTTTGTAATCCATCTTGGGAGTACCAAAATGTATTGTGATCTTCAAAATACATTTTGGTAGAGCAATATGAAGAGAGAAATTGCAGAGTTTATCTCAAGGTGTTTAACTTGTCAACGTGTCAAGGCGGAGCATCAAATGCCAAAAGGTCTATTGAAACCACTTGAAATTCTAGAATGGAAGTGGGAGCACATTAACATGGATTTCGTTACTGGTCTTCCCAAGGTTTCTCAAGGCATAGATGTAATTTGGGTCATTATCGATAGATTAACCAAGTCTGCTCATGTCTTACCTATACGAGAAACATATTCACTTGAACGTCTTGCTTGTATATACATAAATAAGTTTATAAGACTGCAGTGTATGCTAGTATCCATAGTTTTTGATCGAGACCCAAGATTCACTTCATGATTTTGGGTCAGTTTGTAGAAAGCTATGGGCACATATTTACGATTCAGTTTTGCATATCATCCTTAGACGGACGAGCAGTTGGAGAGGACTATTCAAAATCTTGAAGATCTATTGAGACTCTGCCTACTAGACTTCAAAGGAAGTTGGGACACATACTTGCCATTAGTGGAATTCTCCTACAACAACAATTATCAAGCAAGTATATGCATGGCTCCATTCTAGGCGTTTTATGGACGAAAGTGTTGTTCTCCAGTATGTTGGGATGAGGCGGGTGAAGCAATGTTGTTGGGACCAGAATTGGTATGTATGACTACGAAAAAAATTTAAATGATCTGGTAATGTATGCAAACCTCACAAGATTGACAAAAGAGTTATGTTGATCTTCATCGGAGGGACATGGAATTCAATGTTGGAGATCATGTATTGTTACGTGTTGCTCCATGGAAATGAGTTACGAGATTTGGAAAGAGAGGAAAGCTCAACCCTCGATTCATTGGTCCATTTGAAATCCTCGACTGAGTAGGAGCTATGACCTATACACTAGCCTTACCACCAAGTATGTCTCGTGTTTATAACATTTTTTACATATCTATGTTATGTAAATATGTGGAAGAACCGAACCACATTATTGAATTAAAATCAAATGAGATAGCGGAAGATTTAACATATGTAGAGGTATCTGTTAAAATCTTGGAAAAGAAGGAACATATTCTAAGCTAAAAGGTTATACCTCAAGTCAAAGTTTTATGGAGAAACCACGATATTGAGGAATGACCTGGGACTTAGATCTGAAATGAAAAGAAGGTATCCTCACCTCTTCGACATATCACGTACGCACACCAATTTTGAGGACAAAATTTTATAAGAAGGGGAGGTTGTACAACCCCAACTTTTTATTAATAAAGATTTAATTTTCTTTAAATATTATTTTGAATAATAAGGTATGATTGATATAATGGTATAATTATGGGTGATATGTATAAATTTTGCAAAGTAAGTAAGTTGTCATAAAATATTCATTTGGTCGGAGAATATTCTTTTTATCGGGGAATATTTGTACGACGAATCAATCATTGGTGGACCCCACATAACAGAATAACGGTTGGATATAGAAAGCGACAGAAATAACCTTTTATTAAAATAACGTCAAAACTTTTACCGTTAATTATTGAAATACCCGATGATAAAAGTACAATAATACGCCTGATTGCACAGTAGCACGCTGTATTGAACATTATCTCTGATTATTGATTCTTACGTAAGAAGTCACTCAGTTTCATTTAATTATTACCACAGTAGTTACTGCATAGTACTTCATATTATTGATTCAACTATTGTCACAGTATCATCTGCATAATATTTTATATTATTAATTGAGACGACACAGTTATTCATATTATTATTTATTTTGTTGACAATGTCTAGAAAGTTCTGTCGAGGAAAGGGGTTAGGATATTTAATTGTGCACAAATAAGAAGAAATATCCTTATTGGAAAGCCTCCTCTTTCCTGGGAACGATCTGGTTGTCAATATTATGAGTTATAATATTAATGAAGAATAATTATTGAAAGATCGTGTTGATTAAAAATAAGAATAATAATTGATGAGTGGAAGATGTTTGTTCAATTATTTTTTTATTGGTATTTGTTCTATTTGATTTTGGAGGATGCGAATTGATTTACGGAGGGGTGGCCCTCAATTACCTTCAAATGAGGTATCTATTTTTTTTGATTTGGCAGACATTATTTTCAAGGAATGGACCTTATTGGCCAAATTTTCTAATGATGCAATTATTATTCAATAACTTATGAATGAGGGTGCTCTCACATTGGTCTATATATCCAATGTGGTATACTAATAGTCTTTCCTCATTGGCCAAAACTTTCAAAAAAGAATGCTTATAAGTTGAAACCCGTGAACTTCGTTCAAAAATTTTTTTGTTCGTCCATGATTATTTTTAAATAGTGCCCTACCATTCTCCTATAAATAGGATGCTTAGTTAAAAAATAAAAATCACACCAGAATCAGAGAATTCTTCTTCTATAATATTGTGCATATTTCTTTCATAAGAATACTTTGAGTGTAACTTCTAGTAAAAGATTTCCTCAATAATATCTCCGCTTTACCAGTCAGATTTACTCTCCTACTATGGTAAATTATATTATTTTTTTTGTAAGGGATATTATTTTCATTCAATATCCGTAAGAAATATTTTTTTTTCATACTCTATAGTATATAAGTAATAATATTTCGTTTCATATTCCTAAATCTACACTTATTTTGATAAGTATTGTTCTATACTCCCTGAAATTTGTAGAATATCCTTGAAATTTACGCTTTATCTAGTATCGTTTCACTGAAATATTTTTCTGAAATTTCTTATTAAATTTTAATATTTTCATACCGGGGTACTATTCACGGGGTACTATTCATGAAAAAAATTATATTTTTTTTGTCCAAATTATTTTTGATACATAAATATCATTCTTGAATTTTACTCCACAATTAGTTATCACGTTGACAAGTTGGACATTCTTAAACTCTGGAAAAATTGAACTATAAATCTTTAATATTTATCCTTAATCTCACTTGATTTATTTCTTATATCATTGTCATCATCCTCATGCTTATATTGTGGTGAAAGTCATCTTTGGCCCGTAGTGCATAGATGGACTGTTGATTGGTATGATTATGACCAGAAATTGTGTATTGGTATAATCATGACCTGTAATGTTACAGACAAATGATGTGGTGAAAGTCCTCTTTGGCCCGTACTGCATAGATGGACAGTTGTTTGGCATGATCATGACCACTGATGATACTAACTAATATCCTTGACCCATAGTGCATGGATAATTCATTGATGTGGAATATTTATTGAGTTGTGTTAAATAGATAAAAATATGATGACGAACTTTTAAATCATAGAAGATAGTAGACATCAGGCTCTACTTAACTCTTCTAATCGATTGCTTGTTCCACTGTAGATGTTGATCTAAACTTGTTGTCTATTGTATTCAATCAGTTTTTACACTGTTAAGAACTAAGGAAAATTTATTCTACATTATATTAGTCATAATATTCTTTACTGGGCTAGTTGAACTCACCCTTTTCTTTCATTGTTCTCTTCAGGAAATGAGAATATAGCTGAGACTAGTCGGGAAATGGAGTGATGGTCCAAGATGGTGGCTATAGTAGTCCTCACTATTCTATGAAATAGTGTGATAATAATTTTAATGAAGATTTTTTTTGAGTTTGGATATTGTCTATAAGACAATATTTGTATTGAAACTCACAGTTTATGTTTTGTCGTATTTTACACGATAATTAATAATTGTATAAATGAAGTTTGTATTGGAATTCTGTACCATGTATTTGGTGACTCAGAATGGGTTGTATATACCTATGTTGGGGGCATCACACTAGGGTTGGAAATTTTTTCATGGAAACATCCTAAGTCTGTACTCCATCCTCCCAAAATACTTTCAACTCATTTATAAGCGGTCTCAAGTAAAAATCTAGGTTCTTTCCAAGACTTTTTGAACTAGGAATCACGAATGAAAGAAACAAGTATGGCTGTTTCACACACATCCAAGGAGGCAAGTTGTACGAAGTAACAATCACCGGCCAACAAGAGTACGAAATAGCTGAGTGACTGAATGGGTTGAAACCATCAGTGGACAACCTAAGTGTAAGACCCCACCTTTCATAAATAAAGGTTAAATTTTTTCTCGATATATTTTTGAATATTATGGTGTTGATTTGATATAATAGTTGTGGGTAATATTTATAAATTTTGCAAAGTATGCAAGTGGTTACTAAATGCGATTGGTCGGGGAATATTATTTTTAATAGGGAATATTCGTACAACGACGTAATCATTGGCGGACTCCGCAACGGAATTATTGTCTGAGTTAGAAAATGACATAAATATATTTTTATAAAAATAACGGCGAAAGTTTTACCGTTAACTGTTGAAATATCCGGTGGTAAAAGTACAATAATATGTGTGGTTACATAGTAGCACGCTGTATTGATTATTGATGCTTACATGAGAAGTCACTCAGTTTTATTCAATTATTGTTATAGTAATTGTTGCATAATATCTCACGTTATTTGATTCTATTATTGTCAATATTTTATATATTATTAAATAAATAATTGAGACAACAACGTTATTCATATTATTATTTGTAATATTGACGATGTCTAGAAAGTTATGTCGAGGAGAGGTTTGGTCACCTAATTGCGCGCCAATAGGAAGAAATCTTTATCGGAAAGCCCCCTCTTTCCTGGGAACGATCTAGTTGTTAAATATTGCGAATTATAATAGTGATGATAAATATTGTTAAAAATATTGAGGCTATTTTTATGAAATATTTGGTTATAATTTTTGCTTATTATTTGAACCCCCATTTACCCATTTTTCAAAATAATCAGTAGAGTATATATATACATATATATACGTATTATATATATATATATATATGATATATGTGTATTAAAGGGACTTGTGCGGGTAAAATTTGAAAATATGTATGTGTGTGATGAGTGAATGGTGATGGAAAAACCGATGAAAGTGATGGTAATATATATATATATATATATATATATATATATATATATATATATATATATATATATATAGAGAGAGAGAGAGAGAGAGAGAGAGGTTATAAAAATTTATTTTATGTGAATCATAGACATCCGTGAATTATAAAAGCATCCGTGAATTGCATAACTGTTGCGTTCGTGAAATATTTTCTTAAATAGTGCCCCTTCCATTCTTCTATAAATAGGATGCTTAGTTAGAATTGAAAATCACATCAGAATCAGAGAATTCTTCTACTATAATATTGAGCGTATTTCTTTAGAGTTTTAAGACGCTGTGAGAGTAGAAAGTAGTGAAAGTTTTCTTGAAGAATATCCCCACTATACCAGTTGGAATACTCTTCTTTTTAAGGTAAGGGATATTATTTTTGTTCAGTACTTGTAAGAAATAATATTTTCTTCCATACTCTGTAGTATGTAAGTAATATTATTTCATTTCAGATTCTGAATTCTATACTCATTTTGTTAAGTATTGGTTTCTATACTCTATGAAATTAATAGAATATCCTTGATATTTGCGTTTCATCCAGTATCTTTTCATGAAAATATTATTCTGAATATTCTTGATAAGTTTTAACTTTTTCATGCCGAAATACTATTCACGGGGTACTATTCCCGAAGTACTATTCATGGGGTACTATTCACTCAGTTACTATTCACCCGGTGTACTATTCATGACAAAAATTGATTTCTTTTTAATCCAAATCATTTTTGATACAATATTATTCTTGAATTTTACTCCACAGAGCAGTATCATGTTGACAATTTGGAAGTTTTTGAATTCTAGATAAATTAAATTATAAATATTTAAAATTTATCCTTTTGCTTTCATTTAATTAAATTCTTATATCATTGTCATCATCCTCATGCTTATATTGTTATGAAAGTCATCTTTGGCCCGTAGTGCATAGATGGACTGGTATGATTATGACAAAGAATTATTCGGTATAATTATGACCGTAATATTACAAATGATGTGGTAAAAGTCCTCATTGGCTCGTAGTGCATTGATGAACATTTGTTGTCATGATCATGACCATTGATGAAAACACAAATATCATTGGCCCGTAGTGTATGGATAATTCATGGTCGTGATACTAATGAATATCCTTGGCCCATAGTGCAGGGATGATTCGATGATGTGGATTATTTATTAAGTTGAGTCTCAGCGATAAAATTGATGATAAACTTTTTAAATTATAGAAGATAGTAGATATCATGCTCTACTTAACTCTTCTAATGGATTACTTGTTCCGCTGTAGTTAAACTTGATGTCTATTGTATTTTATCAGTTTAACACTGTTGAAGGCTAATGATAATTTATTCTGCATTATCTTAGTCATAATATTTCTTACTGGGCTAGTTGAGCTCACCCTTTGCTTTCATTGTTCTCTTCAGGAAATGAGAACATAGCCGGGACTAGTCGGAGAACGGAATGACGGTCCAGATTTTTGCATTAGTAGTGCTCACTATTCTCTGAAATAGTGTGATAATAATTGAAATGAAGACTTAGTTTGAGTTTGAATACTGTCTAGAAGACAATATTTGTATTGAAACTTAAAACTTATGTTTTGTCGTATTCTACATGACAGTTAATAGTTGTATAAATTAAGTTTGTATTTGAAGTTTGTACCATGTATTTAGCGACTCAGAATGGGTGATGTGTACCTGTTTTGGGGGCGTCATAGTTGGTATTAAAGCTTAGGGATATGATTTCTAGCTGAGATGTGAGACTAGAACTAGGAGGGGAGAGACGAGTACTACCTTTGCTAGTATGACCTACCTAAGTTTATTTGTTATTTAATTGGTCGGTCAAAATATAGGGATAATATGTTGCATTTCAATTAACCTTTGTTTTGTGGTAGTATTTAAAATGACATCTAAGAACGTTGAGAATAACAATGGAGCACATGAGACCGTTGAATCACTGATGATCAATAACCAGGATAATGTGCATCAGAAAGGCAACAATCCTCATGCAAACAATAACACTGACCAAACGATGAACGACGGAATGTTTAGGAGCTTTCTATAATTTGTGCAACATCAGGCGAGAACGACTCATATGCAAAATTCAAGTGGAAACACTGGCAACTCTAGGATGGTCACTGCTAAGCAGTTCAAGGAGCTGGTAACACTGACCAAGATATTTGATGTCCTGGGATGCTCCGAGGAGCAAAAGGTTCCATTTGCCACCTTCATGTTGCGAGGAGTGGCAGATTACTGGTGGGAATCTGTAAAGCGCACTCAACCTGCATCCCTAAAGATGTCTTGGGAGAAGTTTCAAGAACTGTTCAACGACGAGTACTTTTTCTAAAGTATTCGTCATATGAAGGAGGAAGAGTTCATCAAGCTGGAGCAAAACAATATGACCGTGTCGCAGTACGAGGCTAAATTTTACCGAGTTATCCCGATTTATGTCCCATTTGGTTGATAATGAAGAGAGAATGACGCGAATGTTTCTGCAAGGTTTGAAACATGAGATACATCAATACCTAATTTCTCACAAATTGTGTTTGTATTCAGATGTTGTAAATAGGGCTCAGTTATTGGAACGTGATAATAAGTCATCCCAACCAAGAGAAAGCAGCCGACAAGTCGATAATATTAGTGGTAGTAGTCATCAAAGTGGTGACAGCAAACGTGGAGGAAATTAACAAGCCAGAAATGGTAACCACTTCGGTGGTAATCATGGCCAAGATAATAAAAGTGGATATTTCACGAAGATGAGATTCAACAATGATGGAAAGATGTCAGCACCAGCACCTGTTGTTAAAGAAGGAGAATGATCAACGATCGTATGCTACAAATGAGAGGGGAGGGACACATCAGTCCAAACTGTACGCAGCAGTCTAAAATATGTAATAATTGCGGAAGAGAAGGTCACCTAGATCAATTTTGTCGTGCAGTAAAGCCGAGTCCAGCTGGGATGGAGGCACAAAAGGCCTTCTTAGAGAAGTCAAAGTCGATAGTTTAAGGGAGAGCATTTGTCGTGACCTCCCAAAAAGCTAGGAATCCAAATGAGGTCATCACGGGTAAACTAATCATAAACTCTAGCGAAGTCTATACCTTATTTGATATCGGTTCTACCCATTCTTTTATTTCTCCTACTTGCGCTCAATATTTAAATTTAACTCCGGAGAAATTAGACTTTGACTTATCCGTTAAAACTTCGTTGGGAGAAATCTTCATTACATCCACTGTTTATAAGTCTTGTTTGGTTCAAATCGGTACCCTCACATTACCTGTCGATCTTATTTCTTTGAAAATACATGCATTTGACGTGATTCTAGGAATTGCTTGGTTAACTACTCATCATGCTAAAATTGATTGTTTTCGTTAGATTGTTAGCTGTCGTATTCCTAACCAACCTATTATCCGAATTCAAGCAACCAAACCACTAAAGTCAATCACTGTCATATCAAGCTATAAAGCTATTCGTTTATTAAAAAACGGATGTCAAGCTTTCTTAGCCCATGTCATGGATTTAAACAAAAATACGTCAGATTTGAATGATACTTCTTTTGTTAATAAATTTTCTGACGTATTCCTTGAAGAACTTCCTGGCCTACCCTCGGAGCGTGAAATCGAGTTTGGTATTGACCTTGAACCCAATACAAAGCCCATTTCCAAAGCCCCATATCGAATGACTTCTATTGAACTTTAGGATTTAAAAACCCAACTGCAGGAGTTATTAGACATCGGTTTCATTCTTCCTAGTACGTCCCCTTGTGGGGTGCTCCTGTTCTATTCATGAAGAAGAAAGATGGGAGTATGCGACTTTGTATTGACTATCGGGAGTTGAATCATGTCACAATCAAATATAGGTACCCGTTGCCACGCATTGATGACCTGTTTGACCAATTGCAAGGTGCCATATTCTTTTCAAAGATCGATCTTTGTTTTGGATATCATCAATTAAAGAATAAAACTGATAACATTCCAAAGACTGCTTTCAGAACTCGGTACGAGCATTATGAATTCCTAGTCATGTCCTTTGGATTGACTAATGCTCCTGTTGCCTTCATGAACATGATGAACTGAGTATTCAAGGAATATTTGGATCACTTTGTGGTCTTCTTTATTGATGACATCCTCATTTACTCCAAAACTCGTGAAGATCATGAGCAACACTTGAGGTTGATACTCCAAAAGCTTTACGAAAACAAGCTGTACGCCAAGTTGAAGAAATGCGAGTTCTGGCTTGAGGAAGTAGCATTCCTTGGGCACATGATATCAAATAACCGAATATCTGTTAACCCGACAAAGATTAAAGCAATTCAAAGCTAGGAGAAACCTAAGTCGGTGACCAAAGTACGTAGCTTTCTCGGCATAACTAATTATTATCGGAGATTCGTGGAAGGATTTTCTCGATTTGTTACTCTATTAACTCAGCTAACTCGAAAAGATATAAAATTTGGTTGGAGCAAGGAATATGAGAAGAGTTTTCAAGAACTCAAGAGGAGACTCATTTTAGCACCTATTCTGACAATACCATCTGACTCGGAGAGATTTGTCATCTACAACGATGCTTCGGGTAGAGGGTTAGGATGTGTTCTCATGCAACATAGGAAAGTCATAGCTTATGCCTCACGACAACTCAAAGAATATGAGAGGAATTATCCTACTCATGATCTAGAGTTAGCAGTAGTCATTTTTGCGCTTAAGATTTGGAGGCATTATCTGTATGGGGAGAAGGTGGAGATCTATACAGATCATAAAACCTCAAATATTTCTTCACCCAAAAGGAACTCAACATGCGCCAACGACGTTGGCTCGAGCTGTTGAAAGATTATGATCATACCATTCAATATCATCTTGGAAAAGCGAACGTGGTAGCTGACACATGGAGTAGAAGATCATATGCGGGTACGAGTGCGATATTGTCAATGCAAAGGCCCATTTTTTATGACTTACAAAGGATGGAGATAGAGTTAAAGACTCTAGGGACCCATGTGATGATGTCAAATATATGAATAGAACCGAATTTAATCGATAAAGTTAAAGCTGCTCAAGCTATAGACCTGGAGCGGATGCATATGAAGAAGAAAGTGCAAGGAGGTGCTATTACAGAAGCAAGAATCGACAAAGAAGGAATACTTAGAGTCAACTCTAAACTTTGTGTTCCTAACGACCCTGATCTAATGTATAAGATCATGATTGAGGCACACAACATACCATTTTTAATCCATCTTGGGAGTACCAAAATGTATCATGATCTTCGACATACATTTTGGTGGAACAATAGAAGAGAAAGAGATATCGGAGTTTATCTCAAGGTGTTTAACTTGTCAATGTGTCAAGGCGGAGCATCAAGTGCTAAAAGGTCACTTGCAACCACTTGAAATTCTAGAATGGAAGTAGGAGCACATTACCATGGATTTCGTTATTGGTCTTCCCAAGTTTTCTCAAGGCATAAATGCGATTTGGGTCATTGTTGATAGATTGACCAAGTCTGCTCATTTCTTACCTATACGAGAAACTTATTCATTTGAACGTCTTCCTCGTATATACATAAATGAGATTGTAAGACTGCATGGTATGCTAGTATCCATAGTTTTTGATCGAGACCCTAGATTCACTTTACAATTTTGGGTTAGTTTACAAAAAGCTATGCACACAGATTTACGATTCAGTTCGGCATATCATCCTCAAACGGATGGACCGACGGAGAGGACTATTCAAACTTTTAAGGATCTATTAAGACTCTGTGTCCTTGACTTCAAAGGAAGTTGGGATACGTTCTTGCCATTGGTAGAATTCTCCTACAATAATAGTTATCAAGCAAGTATTGACATGACCCCATTCGAGGCGTTGTATGGACGCAAGTGTCGTTATCCAGTATGATGGGATGAGGTGGGTGAAACAATGTTTTTGGGACCAGAATTGGTACACATGACAACGGAAATGATTCAAATGATCCGGCAATGTATAAAAACCTCACAAAATGGACAAAATAGTTATGTTGATCTTCATTAGAAGGACGTGGATTTCAATGTTGGAGAACATGTGTTGTTACGTGTTGCGCCATGGAAGGGAGTTATGAGATTTGGAAAGAGAGGAAAGTTCAATCCTCGATTCATTGGTCCATTTGAAATCCTTGACCGAGTAGGAACTGTGGCCTATAGACTCTTTTTAATGCCAAGAATGTCTCGCTTTCATAACGTTTTTCAAATATCCATGTCATGTAAATATGTGGAAGATCCGAACCACATCATTGAGTTAGAACCGGACGAAATAGCAGAAAATTTAACGTATGAAGAGATACCTGTTAAAATCTTGGATAAGAAGGAAAATATTCTATGCTCTAAGGTTATACCTCAAGTCAAAATTTTATGGAGAAACCACGATGTTGAGGAAATGACCTAGGAGTTAGAATATGAAATCAAATCAAGGTATCCTCACCTCTTCGATATACCAGGTAAGTACCCTAATTTTGAGGATGAAATTTCATAAAAAAGGGATATTGTAAGACCCCAACTTTAATAAATAAAGAATAAATTTTTTCCCGATATATTTTTGAATATTATGGTGTGGATTTGATATAATAGTTGTGGGTAATATTTATAAATTTTGCAAAGTATGCAAGTGGTTATAAAATATTCATTTGGTCGGAAAATATTTGTTTTAACAAGGAATATTCGTACAACGACACAATCATTGGTGGACCCCACAACAAAATTATTGTCAGTTAGAAAACGACATAAATATCTTTTTATAAAAATAACGGCAGAAGTTTTACCGTTAACTGTTAAAATACATGATGGTAAAAGTATAGTAATACGCGTGGTTGCATAGTAGCACACGATATTGATTATTGATGCTTACATGAGAATTCACTCAGTTTTATTCAATTATTGATACAATAATTATTGCATAGTATCTTACGTTATTTGATTCAATTATTGTCAATATTTTACATATTATTAAATCAATAATTGAGACGACAAAGTTATTCATATTATTATTTGCAATATTGACGATGTCTAGAAAGTTCTGTCGAGGAGAGGTTTGGTCACCTAATTGAGTACCAATAGGGAGAAATCCTTATCGGAAAATCCTCTCTTTCCTGAGAACGATCTAGTTGTTAAATATTACGAATTATAATAATGATTATAAATGTTGTTAAAAATATTGAGGGGGTTTTTATGAAATATTTGTTGTAATTTTTGCTTATTATTTGAACCCCCATTTACCCATTTTTCAAAATAATCGGTAGAGTATAAATATATATATATATATATATATATATATATATATATATATATATATATATATATATATATATATATATATATACGTATTATATATATGATATGATATGTGTGTGAAAGGAACTTATGTGGGTAGAATTTGAAAACATGTGTGTTTACATGTGTATGGGAATGTATGTGTGTGGTGGGTGAAAGTGATGGGTGAGTGGATGAGTGAGTGGTGGTGGAAAAACTAATGAAAGTGATTGTTATATATATATAGGTTATAAAATTTTGTTTTATGTGAATGATAGACATCCGTGAATTGCAAAAGCATCCGTGAATTGCATAACTGTTGCGTCCATGAATATTTTTCTTAAATAGTGCCCCTTCTAGTCTCCTATAAATAGGATGCTTAGTTAGAATTGAAAATCACATCAAAATAAGAGAATTCTTCTTCTATAATATTGAGCGTATTTCTTTAGAGTTTTAAGAAGCTATGAGCGTAGAAAGTAATAAAAGTTTTCTTCAAGAATATCCCCGCAATACCAGTTAGAATACTCTTCTTTTTAAGGTAAGGAATATTATTTTTGTTTAGTACTCATAAGAAATAATATTTTCTTCCATACTCTGTAGTATTTAAGTGATATTATTTCGTTTCAGATTCTGAATTCTATACTCATTTTGTTAAGTTTTGGCTTCTATACTCTATGAAATTAGTAGAATATCATTGATATTTGCGCTTCATCCAGTATCTTTTTATGAAAATATTATTCTGAACATTCCTGATAAGTTTTAACTTTTTCATGCCATAATACTATTCACGGGATACTATTCCCGAAGTACTATTCATGGGATACTATTCACTCAGTTACTATTGTGACACCCCTAAATCCAGGTACTTTATTCCCTCAAAATTTGTTGTTCACTTAATAAAAACATTCATATCTAACTATCCAATTATAATAAAATTAGAGAATAAACCTTCCCACTAAAGGATTACATTAATAAAAATCTCCCAGGTTATCTAACCTTTAAATACAAACATTCATATGCAGAAAATTAAATAACTTCATTACATTAATAAAAATAAAATCTGACAACAAAATGTCAACATGATTACAAGTCTTCAATACTTGTTCGTCTTTCCTTTTCCTTTACTGGTGCTAGGTACATCGATGTAATAGATATATAAGTAAGAGTAAGCAAACAAAGCTATCTTGAAATGATAATGAATAAAACTTTACAACAATTGCCAAATAATAGGTTCAATAGCACTGAACAATAGGTTCTATCAATGATAATTAAAATCTGAATCATATATCTGAGGGTCATAAGACCATGAACTATGTCCATAGTTATAGGTAATATTTCAACTTAAACTTTAACAATCATTAGACTATAGGGACTCATCGTACTTAGGGGGATCAACCCTTCGTACAATGTATTGTGCACAAACATTTTAACGCTATGCGTATATTATCCCCTAATAATAGGGTTGTTCATCTCAACATTTAGAATACAAGTTCGCACCAAAGTAAGTTTGTTTTGGATACGTTTCAAGGTAATTTGGAATTCAATGGACATCAACTAAGGATTAGTTGAATTAAAGTTAACAACGTTATGCTATGGAATAAATCATAACTGAATCGACATTATAAATTAAGGTCATGCTTTAGGAATAATCTAATAACATAAGTATTGGATAATATAACATATCTTGCTTGAATAATATTAAGCTAAGGTTAAAATCTTATTTAGAATTGAGTATTGAACATGCATAACAAATGATAAATTGAACAATAAAACTTGTTCAACATTAGTATATTAGAATATATAAACTTGCATGCTAAATAACAAGTTAAAGACAAGAATAACTTGCTCAATATCAGAATAAGGTTTAGAAAACATGCATCACCATAAACAAACTAGATACAAGAAACATGCTCAACATAAGAATAAAGTTTAGGAAACTTGCGTAATTGTAATTGAGATATGGTAAGTAAACTTGCACAATAATAAACAAGGTAGAGTAAGAAAGTTGCCTTGAGCATAAGCTAAATCGTAACAACTCGAATCACAATACCCTATATATATGTCATCATGACATAATTAGTCACTACCAACACTCTATATATAAATAAGTATCTACATCATGTAAGGTTTGATTTTTAACACATAGTCAAGTTACACTAGTAATAAAACTCGTTAACTATTAATAATATGATCATTCTTAGTATAGTACTACCAAAATCATATTTTAACAGTCCTACTATTAAATCATAACAACTTTTTTAGACTTTGTGTAACTAAAACACACTGTCTGACCATTCTGCTAACTCACGCTGCGGCGCCTTAGTTTACACTATGGGACGACGCTGCGGCGCCTTAGTTTACACTATGGCACGAGCGAATACAACTGAATTAACATATAATACATATACTGACTTCACACAAACATATATTAAGGACTCTTAACATGATTTTACCCATATAACAATATAAACATCGAATTTAAAACATCTAGTTTTACTATTTTTGATAAAACTTCACCTTTTGACATTTTTAGTGAAAATCATCACTGTTATTTTGTTTTTCAACCAAAACAGTTAATTCAAAATACTTTGTTTTAGTTTATTCATCTACTTTCAAAATCAACAATCAATTAATATATTATACAAACAATTAAACTTTAATTTTACTTTAAACTAAGCCATATTCATATATATTCATACTAATTCACTGTAATATGGTTTTCTTCACAAATAAATACATAACATGAATTAACTTACTATAACTCATCTATAAACTTATGAAATTAACTTTATAACAACTAATTTATCATATAAAAACCATATACAACAAATAATTCAACATTCCCAAAGTTTTACAGAGAATTTTGGAAGAGAATAAAACTATAACTTTTGAAAAATAAAAGAGTAAGATGATACATTAGTTTTTAAGATGATGACTATCCTTTGATTATCAAGCTTTCTTTTTCCCAATTTCTCTTTCAAATTCTCTAGACTTCTCCCAATTCTCTCTCAATTTTTTTTCTCTGCAACTTTTTCTTCTCTGAGTTCTTTCTATCGTACTCTAAGTTACGTACTAAAAAACATAACGTATATGATATAATATGTATTAATTATATCATATAAATATATATATAACTGATATCAGTTATTTTATGTTTGAAAATCAAAAGCCATAAGGCTTGTTTGGCTAACTACTTTAAAATTTAATCAATAAAATCTTATGCCTTGTTTGGTAAAACATATTTAAATTAAAGACTAAATATGCATTAAGCCTTGTTTGGCAAAATTGAATTAACCTCCTTTAACTTATTTTTATAACTCCTTTATAGTATAGTTTATGGTCACACTTTATTTAATTAAATTTTAATATTTAATTTAATTAATTCTAATAAAAATTTATTAAATTAATTTACCACATAAATCAATATAACATAATTATAATTTTCTTTATAATTATAGTTTTATTTAAGCAACTAACACATCATTTTAATTACAAATTCAAATTAAAATATCATTATAATAATTCATTCAATCATTACAAACTCTCTAACTTAATTATAATTTAAATTAGAATATTATCTCATGATGATAAATTTTCTTAACTCATAAATTATTTATTTAACAAATAAATAATCAAATCAAATCACGTTAAACAAATATTAATTCGATTAATAAACACATCAATTAAAATATTTATATAACTCAATAAATATTTTGAATCATAATTTAAAATTCTGGATTGTTACATCCTTCCCTCCTTACAAGGATTCTGTCCCCAGAATCACATCTCAAAAAAATCATTCGTCACATTCTTCACTACTTATAAAGATTCTGTCCCCAGAATCAAAGACACAGATTAAACAAATAACTCAGGGTAATCTTTCATCATTTTATCTTCGAGTTCCCACGTTGCTTCTTCAGCATTGTGGTTCCTTCATATCACCTTCATGGAAGGTATTACTTTATTCCTGAGCACCTGTTCTTTCCTATCAACTATCTGGATAGGAATCTCTCTATAGGACAAGTTCTTATCAAACTGCAATGGTTCGTACTCGATCACATGCTTGTAATCGGGTTTATACGGTCGTAACACCGAAACATGAAAAACATTGTGAACATTTTCTAACTCTGGAGGTAGAGCTACCTCGTAAGCCACTCTCCTACTCTTCGCAACACTTCAAAGGGTCCAATAAACCTTGGGCTTAGCTTTCCCTTTTTACCAAAATGAATTTTCCCCTTCCAAGGAGAAACTTTTAAGAACACATAGTTTCCTACGTCGAATTCACGATCTTTTCTGTGTTGATTAGCATACTTCTTCTGTCTGTCTTGAGCTGCTACCAATCTTATGTTAATGAGTTTAACAACCTCAGTAGTTTGTTGTACCAGTTTCGGTCCTAATAGTTAGCATTCACGAACTTCATCCCAACAAAGTGGAGTTCTGCACTTCCTGCCGTATAATGCTTCGTAAGGCGGCATGCTAATGTTTGCGTGGTAACTGTTGTTGTAAGAAAATTCCACCAATGGTAAATGTTCATCCTAGCTCCCTTTGAAATCCATGATGTATGATCTCAGCATATCTTCCAATGTCTGGATTATTCGTTCGCTTTGGCCATCTGTTTGCGGATGATATGCCGCACTCATTCTCAACTGTGTTCCCATACATTCTTGTAGTCTCTTCTAGAAGTTTGACGTGAATCGTGGATCTCTATATGACACTGACACTCCATGCCTCGAAACGATCTCTTTAACGTATAACCTTTCCAACTGATCAAGATTGAACCTAATCTTTATTGGCAAAAAGTGTGCTGATTTTGTCAGTCTGTCCACTATCGCCCAAATCGCATCGCATCCTCTTTGAGTAGTTGGAAGACCCACCACAAAATCCATTGTGATGTGATCCCACTTCCATTCCAGTATTTCCAACGGTTGAAGTAATCCTCTTGGTCTTTGATGCTCAGCTTTAACTATTTGACATGTCAAACATTTTGCGACACATTTTGTGAAATCTCTTTTCATGTTTGGCCACCAAAAATGACGTCCTAAATCTTGATACATCTTCGTACTTCCTGGATGAATCGAGTATCTTGAATTATGAGCTTTGGTCAAGATTTCTTCTTTAATCTATGGTACTGATGGAACCTAAATTCTTCCCTCAAATCTTAGTAACCCTTCAGTATCGATCTTGTATTTCGCATCACTACTCTCATCCACTTTCTCTTTGATTTTCCCGCATTCTTCATATTGTAGTTAAGCATTCTTAACTTTATCCACCAAAGTTGGACTAGTTTCTATCATGAATAGTCGTTCATCGGATTCTTTTGAAAATTTATTTCCAACTCTAGCTTTGTCATTGCTGAAATAATCTCCTCCTGAGTGGTTATCAGCATTAATTTTTCCCGACCTTTCCTGCTTAAAGCATCTGCAACCACATTCACTTTTCCTAGATGATAAAAGATCTCACAATCATAATCTTTTATCAATTCCATTCATCTTTTTTGACGCATGTTAAGGTCCTTCTGAGTGAAAATATACTTCAGACTCTTATGGTCTGTGTAAATCTCACATTTTCCTCTATAGAGATAGTGTCTCCATATCTTCAGAGCAAATACTATTGCAGCCAACTCTAAATTACGAGTCGGATACCCTTTCTCATAGTCCTTTAGTTGTCTTGATGCATATGCAATAACTTTGCCGTTCTTCATAAGGACACAACCCAATCCTTTATGTGAGGCATCACTATACACCACAAAGTTTTATGTATTATCTGGTAATGATAACACAGGTTCCACACTTAACTTTTTCTTCAAATCTTGAAAACTTTCTCCACATTTCTCTATCTAATTTTTTTTTACGGATTTCCATGTCAAATTTGTTAACGGACTGGCTATCTTGGAAAAATCTTAAATAAATCGTCTATAATAACCGGCCAGTCCCAAGAAACTCCTCACCTCCGAAGGTGTCCTTGGTTGTTCCCAATTGATTACAACTTTAACTTTAGATGGATCCACTGAAATCCCATCTTTGTCAATCAAATGCCCCAGAAATTGTACACGATCTAGCCAAAATTCACACTTACAGAATTTCGCGTACAACTTTTCTTTTCTTAGTGTCTCCAACGTCAAACTTCCACGTGTTCTTCTTGAGATTTGGAGTATACCAAGATGTCGTCGATAATTACCACCACAAACTTGTCTAAGAATGGTTTAAACATCATATTCATCAAATTCATAAATGAAGCAGGGGCATTGGTCAAACCAAAAGACATCACCAGAAACCTGTAATGTCCATACCGAGTTCTGAATGCCGTTCTAGGTACATCATCCTTCCATACCTTCAGTTGATGATACCCACTTCTCAAATCTATTTTCGAGAAGTATCTAGCACCCTTCAATTAATCAAACAAGTCATCTATTCTTGGCAATGGATATTTATTCTTAATAGTGACTTTGTTTAATTCCCTATAATCAATGCAAAGACACATTGACCCATCCTTCTTCTTCACGAATAACACCGGCGCTCCCCACGGCGATACGCTCGGCTGCATGTATTTCTTGTCTAACAGCTCCTGCAGTTGTACCATCAGTTCCTTCATCTCTACCAGAGCCATTCTGTATGGGGCCTTCGATATTGGAGCAGTTCCTGGCGCTAAGTCGATCACGAACTCAATCTCTCTGTCAGGCGAAAGTCCTGATAAATCTTCCGAAAACACATCTACAAATTCCCTAACCACTGGTATCTCTTCCAGTTTTATACCCTTCTTCTAAGTATCGACTATGTAAGCTAAATAACCTACATAACCTTTACTCAACAACTTCTTTGCCTGCATAATCGTCAGACATCTCACTTGTCTAGGCGATTTGCTACCATAGAAAACTACCTTTGATAGAGTCATAAGGTTTACACATTTCTTTTGGCAATCAATTATCGCTCCATAATTTAACAACCAATCCATTCCCAAAATAACACCAAACTCTCCAAGTTTTATCAGAATTAAATCTACCATCATGACGTTTCCCTTAATATTCACCCTAAAATTCTTGTATACGAACCTAACAGGAATTACTTCCTTATTCACAATTTTTATGTTTAAAGGGAAATTTAATTCTTCATTAGGCAATCCTAACCTCTTAGCAAATTCATCAGATATAAACGAGCAAGTAGCACCCGAATCAAATAATATATAAACATCTATATCATTGATTGGGATAATACCTGACACAACATCCTTTGATTGCACAGTCATGTTGAAGGTTCTGGCTGTGGGTTTGTTTGATGCCGTTGGTCCAGCAATGGTCCATGTACCTCCACTGCTACCTCCTTTGCTTCTTGTTGTCTCCCCAGATTTCTTCTTAGGGCACTCACGAGAAAAATGATCCTTTGACCTGCACGTGAAGTAAACGTTCTTCTTGGGTTGATTGTAATTTGGGGCGATGTGACCTTCCTGGCCACAGTTAAAGTATAAACGTTTCCCCATTAAGCACACACCCTTATAAAACTTAATGCAGGTAGCACATGCTTTGAACTTCTTATTCTACTAGTTACCCTGCTGATTTCCAGCACTCACATTTCCATTCCATTTCCTCTTCAGGTTATTGTTACCATTTCCATTACCACCACCACCATTCTTAACCTCCACTTCATTCTTCTTCTTTTTCTGTTCTTAATTAAACTTCGTTACTGTCTCGCCTCCACCCTTAGCGAGAATTGCCTTCTCCATTACTGCTGCAAATGTCTTCAGCTGGAATAGGGAGACCCTATTGTACAACCATGGTTTCAGTCCTCGTTCAAACCTCTTAGCCTTGCGTTCATCTGTGCTTCCTTGATATGGCACAAACCTCGCCAACTCGTTAAATTTTGCGGCATATTCCGATACCGTCATTGATCCTTGCTTCAGTTCTAAAAACTGCACCTCCATCTGATTCTTTGAACTCTCTGGGAAATAAATCTCGAAGAATATCTCCTTAAACCTATCCCAAGTCATAACACATTGTCCTCCTCGAGTTTTATTGGCCTGCCACCAATAACTAGCCTCTACTTTAAACATGAATGTTGCAAAAGCAGTCTTCTGATTCTCCCCTACTCTCGCAACATCGAACACTTTCTCTATCTCAATGATCTAGGTTTGTGCCTCAACTAGATTCATGGATCCACAGAATTCTGGTGGTCCAACCGCCTTAAAGTTTTTAAATGTTGTAGCCTGATTCTGCGGTTGATTCTGCAATGCACCCGTCAGTAACGTCACTAGCTGCTGAGCAGGGTTAGCTTCGACGTTGTTATTGTTGGTAGATCCCTCAGGGGTCCTCTATCGTGGTTGACGTCTTGGAGGTATTTTCTCTTAAAATACACCCATTAGACTGTTTCTCAATTCTTTTAAGTATTTCCTACTTAACTTGCTCCCAATAAAAGAAATGATCACATAACACTTAACATTTTGAATAAAATAAAATAATAACTTTTATTCATTCATAATCTTTTTGAAAACATAAGAACAATAGCATCACTGCTATTTACATTACTTTCCTGAACTACTAAAGTTTCAGGACAACATCAACATCATATCCCATCGATTACATATCACTGGGGATTTACATATTATTTAACATTTTATTAATTTCATATCAGGTACATTCCTTACGATGTCCCACTAAGATAATATGTAGCCTTACGATACTTTTCCTCTATAATCCGGAACATTATTCTGAGATCTAATATGTACGGCGACAACGTCTCGAACTAAATTGGATAACCTATGACCCGATCCTGAGCTCGATTAATCACGGTGTTGAAAATGTTATTCATCTCCTCCATCTTCATCCTCTTTGCTTGTGCGTCTCTCTCTTCTATCCCGGCTCGTCGATAAACTTCCTCGTACTCGTCTTCGACTCTTGCCCTCTTAGTAGATTTTTCCTGCAACTTGTTTTTCAGCTCTGCAATCTCCGCTGCCATTTGTTCATTCTCTCCTTCAGTGTGGATCAGCTTCTCTTCGACATTATTCAGACGTTCCTCTCAATCTTGGATCTCGTCGTCCTTCTGTGCCATCGAGGTCTGTTGTTCAGCTACTATCTCTTCCAACTCTTCGACGGCATTCTGAAGTTCCACATTGCGGTCGTATACTTCATCGTACATACGAGCAGCGATCGAGTTCAATGGAATCTCTTCCTCCTCGTCCTCGTTATCCTCATTCGACTGTGGCAGCTCAACCGGATCCTCCTCATCCGTTTCTACATCATCATCCTTATCAGGTAAGCCCTCTTGCTCAACCACTGTGACCAACGGAGCCATCTCAAACCACCTGAATGTCATGAGACTCCTCCTCTCTAGGCATATGAGGCCCTTCCTCCCTAGACTGACTGGATTCTCCTACATTAGCATATAAGTTTTAAATAATAATCATTACTACCTGACACTCACGAGCATATAAGTTGTAATCACATAAGCACATAAGTGTTTTATTACTTCTTCCTTAAAACTCGATAAGAGTTTATCACTACTATCTTTTCAAATGTTACTTCCTAAGGCTTTTCTCCCACCTAAGGTTCATAACTTAAAGCTTTGATACCAACTTGTGACACCCCTAAATCCGGGTACTTCATTCCCTCAAGATTTGGTGTTCACTTAATAAAAACATTCATATCTAACTACCCAATCATAATAAAATTAGATAATAAACCTTCCCATTAAAGGATTACATTAATAAAAATCTCTCAGGTTATCTAACCTTTAAATACAAACATTCATATGCGAAAAATTAAATAACTTCATTACATTAATAAAAATAAAGTCTGACAACAAAATGTCAACATGATTACAAGTCTTCAATACTTGTTCATCTTTCTTTTCCCTTTATTGGTGCTACGTAAATCGACCTTCTCAACTTTAGATGTAATAGTTATATAAGTAAGAGTGAGCAAACAAAGCTTTTTTGAAATGATAAAGAATAAAACTTTACAACAATTGCCAAATAATAGGCTCAATAGCACTGAACAATAGGTTATATAAATGATAATCAAAATCTGAATCATATATCTGAGGGTCATAAGACCACGAACTATGTCCATAGTTATAAGTAATCTTTTAACTTAAACTTTAACAGTCATAAGACTATAGGGACTCCTCGTACTTAAGGGGGATCAGCCCTTCGTACAATGTATTGTGCATAAACATTTCAACGCTATGCGTAAATTATCCCCTAATAATAGGGTTGTTCATCTCAGCATTTAGAATACAAGTCCGCACCAAAGTAAGTTTGGTTTGGATATGTTTCAAGGTAATTTGGAATTCAATGGACATCAACTAAGGATTAGTTGAATAAAAGTTAACAACGTTATGCTATGGAATAAATCATAACTGAATCGACATTATAAATTAAGGTCATGTTTTAGGAATAATCTAATAGCATAAGTATTGAATAATATAACATGCCTTGCTTGAATAATATTAAGCTAAGGTTAAAATCTTATTTAGAATTGAGTATTGAGCATGCATAACAAATGGTAAATTGAACGATAAAACTTGTTCAACATTAGTATATTAGAATACATAAACTTGCATGCTAAATAACAAGTTAAAGACAAGAATAACTTGCTCAATATCAGAATAAGGTTTAGAAAACTTGCATTACCATAAACAAACTAGATACAAGAAACTTGCTCAACATAAGAATAAAGTTTAAGAAACTTGCATAATTTTAATTGAGATAGGGTAAGTAAACTTGCACAATAATAAACAAGGTAGAGTAAGAAACTTGCCTTGAGCGTAAGCTAAACCATAACAACTCGAATCACAATACCCTATATATATGTCATCATGACATAATTAGTCACTTCCAACACTCTATATATAAATAAGTATCTACATCATGTAAGGTTTGATTTTTAACCACATAATCAAGTTACACTAGTAATAAAACTCGTTAACTATTTATAATATGATCATTCTTAGTATAATAATACCAAAATCATATTTTAACAGTCCTACTATTAAATTATAATAACTTTTTTAGACTTTGTGTAACTAAAACACATTGTCTGACCATTCTGCTAACTCGCGCTGCGGCGCCACAGTTTACACTATAGGACGGCGTTGCGACGGGAGTCACATGCCAATACTTGGCGCTACGACATGACATTGGTGCTGTGCCACGAGACTTGTACTGCAAGGCCGCGCTGCGGCACCGAATTACAGTACCCACGACCAACTTCGGCAAACAACAAAAACAGAACCAATTTTGGCCTACAAGCTATTTTCTAACAATTGAATTAACATATAATACATATACCGACTTCACACAAACATAATTTAAGGACTCTTAACATGATTGTCCCATATAACAATATAGACATTGAATTTAAAACTTCTAATTTTACCGTTTTTGATAAAACATCACATTTTGACATTTTCAGTGAAAATCATAACTGTGATTTTGTTTTTCAACCAAAATAATTAATTCAAAATACTTTGTTTTAGTTTATTGTTGGGAAAAATCTAATTACGCCCAACACAAAAGTATACGTGGTCAACAAGTAATATAATAGGGAGTAGAGTATCGTTCCCTTAGAGACTGTAAATAGAATTTAAACCTCACAATTACCAATTTCCTATTAATCCTAATTTTATTAAACTAATCGATTTCTAGTATGTAACTAACTGTATTAAAACTATTAAAATCACCACACAATCAATAAACGCTAAAAACTGAATTTTCAAACAAATAATGGAGAATTAGGCTTTCGACTTCACTTTAAGCATCACTCAAATTATTACACCTTTATTCCAGTTTAATTCACTATCCCAGTTTAGTAATCAAGAACACATATGTAGAACAAGGCACCTCTCGATGCACTAATACCGTATTAACACAAATCCATAATTAAGATAGAATTACGTTAAACACCTTAATTAATTAACTAACTCACTATATTTCTATGTGAATTACAATTAAAGAAGGATGAAGTTCAAGTTCTTTATCTGATCACATGCAATGTCAAGCATATCTCTACCCTAACATTCATCAAGATTCTGTTCAATCACATAAACCAAGAACACATGCTATATTAATTAAGTCTAGACTTGTATTTCATCTCTCGAGTTCATATAAGTCCACAAAGAATCGTTGATCAGGCAATTCATAAATTCACACTCAAATTAATATAGATAAACCGAATAATAGCTTATTAAACTGAAATCAAAGATTACATAATCATCGTTCCACTTAAAGATCCGTCTTAAGCCTAAAAAGTAATTAGTTCATAATAAATGAAATAAAAACTGAATAACTTAAAGGTAACATCTTCTCAATTACAGAAATAAAACTAAAGGAGAAGAATAACACAGAACACCCTTCACTTTAGCCTTAATCCACAAACGATATGAATGTTCTTCAAAGTCTTCACTCCGTTGCCCAATATGAAAATCTGTGATTAATTGATGTTAATTGCTTTGCATCCTCGTAATTTTGTTGTTTGTTGAGCACTATATATTCAACATGGAGTCTTGGACGAAATCCCCTGTATAGTAGAGTCCCTATGTCATGCAAAGATAACCAATCCTCTTTCCAGCAGTGTTCGAAGACCATCAGGAGTGTGTAGATTCGGCACCACCCGCCCCGGCGGGGGTACCTGTTTCACACTGACTTTGTTAAACCTTCATACTCAATCCCAAATTGTTTTAAATGATTCCCTTTCTTTGCTACTTGCCACAACAACCACCCTACACATAAAATATCAATAAACAAGTAAATTAGAACACAAACATAAGAATTTAACACCAATTAAGCTTAGATTAGGAACCGATTCGTGGATATAAAATCCACTTATCAAAATCCCCCAAACTTAAAACGTGCTAGTCCTCGAGCACATGCAATTAAACAAACTAACATTCAATTCAATACAATGCAATGAGATCTAATGTACCTAACTATATGTCTACGAATACAACAACATCACATAATCAAATTTATCCCTTCGGCCTCAGAACAATTAAGCACACACTACAATACTTCATAATAAAACCCATCAATAACTTCTCATCAATTCCACGAATCTTATACTTATCCTCACTAATATCGTGTGTGTGTGGTCAACATGTATGCTAACTGATTTAAATTCAAATTCAACACATAACCAATCTCTTATTAGGATTCATACAGAATAAACAGGAAAACATCAAAAATAAACAAGTTCCAACTAAAATCAAACGTTTACCAAGATTAAGGGTCTGAATAGGGTATTTATGCTTTCTTCTTCTTTTTTTCTACGGGGTTTCTTTGCCTTTATTTCCCGTCTTATCTTTATTTCTTATGCTTTTTTTCTTTTTTTTACATGACTGTGCAATGCCTCACTCCATTAGGCTAACAATGTTACCCCTTAGCGAGCTTTCAACCAACGACTCCTAGACCAAAAAAGACCTTAGGGCGCTAGATGTTAAGACACCCCTACGGGCGTACTTTCTCAAGTAACAAAGGCCCCGAAACAAAACGAGTCACGATATATATAAATATTTTTTTCTTTATATTTATTTTCTGAAGCTTATACACCCAACATTTTCCCCCAAACTTAGGTTTTTGCCTAATTTGTTGTATTCATTGCCTATTCTTGTCATTCTCTTATCTATACTAGCATTATCATTTAGAAACCATTTATGTATCGATTTAAACTAATCAGTCAACACATACGTTATTACGTGCTACCCTTTTTATACCAATTTCAAACAAGAACATGATCCGAGTCATGATTCAAAACTACATCATAGTTCTAATACTAAATACTGTAATTGTTTGCTTAATCTCAATTTCATCATTCGCCACAATAAAATGAGCTGCGACACTGTTGGACATATGCACAATGAACACAATAGTTAACTAAATTTTTTTTATTTTGTTTTTATTTTTTTAGATAGGGAAAACATAATACGAATGCAAACATAGAACCAAAATAAAACTAAAAATGCACCTAAGCTACTATGCAACTATATGATTACATGAATGCTTAAAACTACATGCAAAATTAAAGTTCGATAACAAATGCATACCTAACTAATAACATTATGCATGCAAACATAAAATGAAAAATAAAACTAACTCCCCCAAACTTGATAGCAACAATGTACTCATTGTATGGATAACGCAATAAAATGAATGAGGACTTCCCTGTTATCGACTAAGTCTGAGGTGGTGGTGTTGGTTGATCTTCTTCTTCCGAATCACTTAGTGGAAACCTGGGCATATGCATGGGCTGCTGATATGAAAATTGTACAGCTGGATTAAAGCCCTGGAGTGTCGTATTGAACGATGCAAATGACATGTTCATTGCATCAAACATATGGTCTTGTTGCATTGCAAGCCGCCGCGTCTCCCTTCGTGGTGCCTTGTTGTGCTCCTCCATTTGTTGTTAATGCAAGAAACTGAGGGTTAGATATAGCGTCAGAAGATGGTTAGATATAGGGTTAGATCTAAACATATTAGGTGTTAATTTTGGTTGAAATCAAAAGGAATTGAAGAATGAAATTTTCTGGAAAAGTTTTGAACTTTTAAAGTGTGATTAAGCTTTTGAATCTTTGAAATCTATGATGGATATGTGTGATTTATGTTCTTGGGATGTTAGATATATGTGTTAAGGGTAAAATCCCTTTGGAATCATGCAAATAGGTTGAAAAATGAGCAAGTTATGGGATTTCTCCCAAACTACATAAAGTTAAGAAAACTGTGAAAAGGACAGTTTTGGAACAGCCACTTCCGGGCTAAATTACGGGAGCTAAACATGTCCAAATATGGATTGTGATATATGAAAATTGTAGCTCGGAAAGATACAAACCTAACAAAATTGACGGATCATTAATCGGAGTTACAGAACTCATTTTATATAAGTTTTAGCAAAGGACTCTAAAACTGCCAAAGGACATAAACAAGCTGCGAAGAATTTTGTGAGGGCTGTTTCGGACATTTAGTTAATGAGAAAAATTCCAGGATTTTTGGAAATGAAAATATATGGTAATATGTAGCTCGTGTCCAAAAATGAACTGATTCCGAGTTAAAATGACCAAGTTATGATCATTACAATTTTTGTGATTTTCCGACGGAAATCGTTATAAACGGAGTTCTACAACTTCGATTGCCACGAAATTTAAAATGGAGTATCATGTTAACATATATAAGGGTATGCCAAAAGATGGGCATTACTGGAGTTAAGCACGAGGTAGCTAATTTCTTAAGCTACGCACTAGAAATTAATTTGTGAAAAATACCAAAGGAAGTTGGAAAATTATGGAAAAATACTTTTTATGCATGAAATACATGTATATATGTTTGACCAAAGGATAGGAGAATAATTCATTGATTTGGTATTTTTGTGTCACAGATATAGAACACAGCTTACTGAATTGAATATATGTTGAATCCAGTTTTGTTGGATTGAGGTTTAAATTGATGGATTTGGAATTCAAGTTGCTGAATTATAAATTTGGTTGTTAGATATAGAATCCAGGGTGCTGGATTAGTGTTTGCCTTATTACATGTTAATGAATAATTTATGAAATGAAAAGCGAGTGATAAATCATAAGGGATATGATATAGTGATTGAATAATTATCAAAGGATGATAATAATATTGATGTGTTAAGTTGTTATCTAATATTGGATTAAGTATTAGATAGTATTATGGAATAAAGTATGTTATACTGATTAAAAGATCAATCTTATAACTGATAGGTCTTTCGTGAGAGATTAAATTAAATTGCGTTGCGGTAATCAACGATTCAGGCAAGTTTTCTATTTACTAAACTCTAATAAGAGTGTTGTATTCAAGCTAATGGTTAATCATTGTTGATTGCCATGAAATTTGTATTCTGTACATCTTGCATGTATAAGTCAGGTATGAAAGGCTGATCACCTTCATTACCAGTTGGTTCAGAAATGTTTGTTCATGTAAAATATTTGTTCAGTCAAAATTTTGTTCATGCTAGTTCACAATTATATTGTTGAATTATAGCTAGCCAATTATTCATACTCTTCAATCATGATATATCGTTATATTGTTGTATGTAAACTTGCTGGGCAATTTTTATGCTCACCCTTGCTATATCATGATAAAATATTGCAGATTAAGGCGAGTGCGTCGGAAACAAGGAAATGTCCAAGACTGTTCCAGCTTTTGTAGATGTGTGTAGTTAAATTTGTATTGTATGATATTAATAATGTTATGAGTTAGATAACTTATAAGAAATGTGTATTAAGTTAAGGTTACTCGACCTTGGGGAATAGTGTGTAATGTAATGTATAAACAATTTATGTTTATATCTTCCGCGATTAGTGAAAGAATTAGTGTACCGGATCCAAGGCGATTCGGGGCCCAGATTCGGGGCTATTACATCGATAAAGGGCAAAGGAAAGTGATCTTTACGGGTCTCCTTATTCAATTTCCTGTAGTCCATGCAAACCCTCCAACCAGTCAATATCCTTGTCGGAATTAGCTCGTTGTCATCATTCTGTACCACTGTCATTCCTATTTTTTTCGGCACTCACTGAACTGGACTAACCCACTTACTGTCGGAAATTGGGTAGATGATAACGACATCCAACAATTTTAGAATTTCTTTCTTTACAACTTCCTTCATGATTGGGTTGAGTCGTCGTTGTTGCTCCACCATCGGTTTTGCCTCATCTCCCATCAGAATTTTATGCATGCAAAATGATGGGCTGATTCCCTTGGTATCTACGATTGTCTATCATATAGCCGATTTATGTTCCCTAAGCACCCTCAGCAAATTTTCTTCCTACAAATCGTTAAGTGCAGCAGAAATAATAATAGGTAAAGAATTTGAAATGCCTAAATACGCATACCTGAGGTGTTTAGGTAATGGTTTAAGTTCAAGAGTCGGTGGCTCCTCCAATGACGGTTTCATTCTGATTGTTGATCTTTCCTCCATGTGCAATGGTTCAAATGGTTCTCTAAATATTCTAACTCGTGGCAGGGAGTCTAGCATATACAAGTAGTCCACAAATTCCAGATCATCTGATTCTTCATCTCCCAATAGCGACGTTTCCAATGCATCGTTAATCAAACTTCTATCCATGTCTTTGCTGATTATTTGATCAATGATATCCATCCGAAAACACTCTTCTTCATCCGTAGGAAATTTCATGGCTTTGAAAACGTTAAACTTAACTTCTTGATCATGGACCCTCATCGTTAGTACACCTTTTTGTATATCGATGAGTGTCCTACCCGTAGCCAAAAATGGTCTCCCTAGGATAATCGGGATATTCTTATCTTCCTTAAAATCCAGAATGATGAAATCCGTGGGTAATATAAACTTGTCAACCTTGACCAATATGTCCTCTACAATGCCTCTCGGGTACGTGACTGACCTATCCGCCAATTGTAATGAGATGTTTGTAGGCTTTGGAGCTGGCAAACCCAATTTTGTGTGAACTGATAACGGCATAAGGTTCACACTCGCCCCCAAATCACATAAACACCTATTAAATGCCATGTTCCCGATCGTGCAAGGAATGGTGAAACACCCGGGATCTTTCAACTTTGGTGGCAACTTTCGCTTTAAACCGCACTACACTCCTCTGTTAATGCCACTGTCTCGAAATCTTCTAACTTTTTTTTCCTGGACAAAATCCCTTTCTCGAAATTTTCTCTAGGGCTTCTGCGAACGGGATGTTAATCTGAAGTTTCTTAAAAACTTCCAAAAATTTTGCAAACTGCTTATCTAATTTCTGCTTTTGGACTCTCTGCTGAAACGGTGGTGGAGGATACACAACTGGCTTGTCATCTAACTTTGTTTTCTCAATTTGCGTATCCTCACCCTATTTTTCGTCAACCACTTTGTTGTCATCAACTTTGCCATCCGATAGAGCTAAATATTCTGCACCTTTCCCATCCAAATGTTTTCCACTTCTCAAGGTGATTGCCTGACACTGTTCATGATTTACGTTTGGATTTATTTTGGTGTCACTCGGTAGAGTCCCTTGTGGTCTGTTATTCAATGCTAAGGTAATTTGTCTCATCTGATTTTCTAAATTCTTGATTGTCATTGCTTGATTTTTCATCGCTGCCTCATTACTCGTTATATACTTTGATAACAACTCCTCTAAATCTGATTTTTTCTCTTGACGTTGAACTGGTTGTTGTTGATTCTGAAATCTAGGGTGATACGATGGTCGGGGTTGTTGTTAATTCTGATTATTATTCCATGACAAATTCGGATGATTCCTATTCCCTGGATTATATGCATTCTGGTATGTATTCTAAAGAATTCTGTTGTAGCTACTCATTAATTGTACTGACTCTGGGTTGATTGCACATTGATCCATCTGATGTTCAGCCACACATAACTCATAAATAACAACTTGTTGTGTCTGTCCTCCTGTCCAAACGTCAAACTTGTTGGAGAGTGCTGAAATTTGCACTGTTATTGCCATCACTCCATCTACCTCTAACACTCCAACAACTGTAGGTTGTGTCATTCTTATCGTGGGCCACTGATAGTTGTTAGCAACCATTGTCTCTATCAACTGGTAGGCCTCCTCATAGTTCTTTGCAATAAAAGATCCCCCCGACGCTGCATCAATAATGGTCCTGAAATTCCCATGTAGTCCGTTGTAAAATGTATTCATCTGTAACCACTTAGGCAATCCGTGATGTAGGAATTTTCTGAACAATTCCTTATATCTCTCCCATGCCTTGTATAATGACTCCCCATGTTGCTGATCAAACATGGTAATCTCATTCCTCACCTTTGTAGTCTTCGCTGGCGGGAAGAATTTTGCTAAAAATTTCTAAGCCAGATCATCCCATGTTGTTATCGAACCCGCTTGTAGAGAGTGTAACCAACTCTTCGCCTTGTCCGACAGAGTGAATGGGAATAAGAAAAGTCTAACTGCTTCACCTGACACCCCATTGTACTTGAAAGTGTCGCAGATTTTTAGAAAACTGATCAAATGCTCGTTAGGATCGTCATTTGCAAGTCCCCCAAACTGAATCGAGTTCTGTATCATATGAATAGTCCCAGGATTAATCTCGAAGGTATTCCCAGCTATTGCAGGCCTGGTGATACTCGACTACAACTCAGTCACCTTGGGTGTAGCAAAATCCCTCAACGCTTTTTGGTCTTCGGCAGCCATTGCTTCTTCTTTGTCAGAATTTTTGAAGTCATCCCTTGTTTCCTTGATCCACTTACTTAACATCTGTAACCTTCTCTCAATGTCGTCCTCAAAAGGAAATAAGTCTGGATTTTTTGATCGAGTTTGCATAAACAAACTTTAAAAACCTGAAATAAGATGAACAAATAAAAACAAAAAGTATTTAAGTAAAACTGGACTAATTAAACTGATATTGCAAAATAATAAAATCTATACTAAAGTCTCCGGCAATGGCACCAAAAACTTATTGGGTAAAATCTAATTACGCACAGCACGCAAGTAAACGTGGTCAACAAGTACTATAATAGTGAGTAGAGTATCGTTCCCTCAGAGACTGTAAATAGAATTTAAACCTCACAATTACCAATTTCCTATTAATCCTAATTTTATTAAACTAATCAATTTCCAGTATGTAACTAACAGTATTAAAACTATTAAAATCACCACACAATCAATATATGATAAAAATTGAATTTCAAACAAATAATGGAGAATTAGGCTTTCGACTTCACTCTAAGCATCACTAAGATTATTACACCTTTATTCTAGTTTAATTCAATATCTCAGTTTATTAATCAAGAACACGTATGTAGAACTAGCCACCTCTCGATGCACTAATACCGTATTAACACAAATCCATAATTAAGATAGAATTACGTTAAACACCTTAATTAATTAACTCGCTATATCTCTATGTGAATTACAATTAAAGAAGGATGAAGTTCAAGTTCTTTATCTGATTACATACGATATCAAGCATATCTCTGCCCTAGCATTCATCAAGATTTTGTTCAATCACATAAACCAAGAACACATGCTATATTAATTAAGTCTAGACTTGTATTTCATCTCTCGAGTTCATACAAGTCCACAAAGAATCGTTGATCAGGAAATTCATAAATTCACGCTCAAATTAATATAGGTAAACTGGATAATAGCTTATTAAACTGAAATCAAAGATTACATAATCATCGTTCCACTTAAAGATTCGTCTCAAGCCTAAAAAGTAATTAGTTCATAATAAATGAAATAAAATTTTAGTAAATTAAAGATAACATCTTCTCAATAACAGAAATAAAACTAAAGGAGAAGAATAACGCAAAATACCCTTCACTTTAGCCTTAATCCACAAACGATATGAATGGTCTTCAAAGTCTTCACTTTGTTGCCTAATATGAAAATCTATGATTAATTGCTGTTAATTGCTTTGCATCCTCCTGATTTTGTTGTTTGTTGAGCACTATATATTCAACATGGAGTCTTGGACGAAATCTCCTGTATAGTAGAGTCCTTATGTCATGCAAAGACAACCAATCCTCTTTCCAAAAGTGTTCGAAGACCATCAGGAGTGTGCAGATTCGGCACCCCCTCCCCAGCGGGCAAGGCTAATTCACCCAGAACTGAAGACCCCCCGCCCCAGCGGGGGTATAAGAGTTAAATAGGCCCGCCCCGGCGGGAGTACCTGTTTCAAACTGACTTTGTTAATCCTTCATACTCGATCCCAAATTGCTTCAAATGATTCCCTTTCTTTGCTACTTGCCACACCAACCACCCTACACATAAAAAATCAATAAAACAAGTAAATTAGAACATAAACACGAGAATTTAACACCAATTAGGCTTGGATTAGGAACCGATTCGTGGATATAAAATCCACTTATCATTTATGCATCTACATTCAAAATCAACAATCAATTAATATATTATACAAAGAATTAAACTTCATTTTTAACTAAGCCATATTCATATATATATATATATATATATATATATATATATATATATATATATATATATATATATATTCATACCAAGTCACTGTAATATAGTTTCCTTCAAAAATAAATACATAACATGAATTAACTTACCATAACTCATCTATAAACTTATGAAATTAACTTTATAACAACCAATTTATCATATAGAAACCATATACAACAAATAATTCAACCTTCACAAAGTTTTACAGAGAATTTTGGAAGAGAATAAAACTATAACTTTTGAAAAATAAAAGAGTAAGATGATACCTTAGTTTTAGAAGATGATGACTATCCTTTGATTATCAAACTTTCTTTTTCCCAATTTCTCTCTCAAATTCTCTAGACTTCTCCCAATTCTTTCTCAATTTTTTTTCTCTGCAACTTTTTCTTCTATGAGTTCTTTCTATCTTACTCTAACTTATGTACTAAAAAATATAACGTATATGATATAATATGTATTAATTATATCATATAAATATATTTATAACTGATATCAGTTATCTTATTTTTGAAAATCAAAAGTCATAAGACATGTTTGGCTAACTACTTTAAAATTTAACCAATTAAATCTTATGCATTGTTTGGTAAAACATATTTAAATTAAAGACTTAATATGCATTAAGCATTGTTTGGCAAAACTGAATTAACCTCCTTTAACTTATTTTTATAACTCCTTTATAGTATAGTTTATGGTCACACTTTATTTAATTAAATTTTAATATTCAATTTAATTAATTCTAATAACAATTTATTAAATTAATTTACCACATAAATTAATACAACATAATTATAATTTTCTTTATAATTATAGTTTTATTTAATCAACTAACATATCATTTTAATTACAAATTGAAATTAAAATATCATTATAATAATTCATTCAATTATTATAAACTCTCTAACTTAATTATAATTTAAATTAGAATATTATCTCATGATGATCAATTTTCTTAACTCATAAATTATTTATTTAACAAATAAATAATCAAATCAAATCACCTTAAACAAATATTTATTCGATTAATAAACACATCAATTAAAATATTTATATAATTCAATAAATATTTTGAATTAGAATTTAAAATTTTGGATTGTTACAACTATTCACCCGGGATACTATTCACGACAAAAAGTAATTTCTTTTCGGTCCAAATCATTTTTGATACAATATTATTCTTGAATTTTACTCCACAAAGCAGTATAATGTTGACAATTTGGACATTTTTGAATTTTAGATAAATTAAATTATAAATATTTAAAATTTATCCATTTGCTTTCATTTAATTGAATTCTTATATCATTGTCATCATCATCATCATGCTTATATTGTTATGAAAGTCATCTTTGGCCCGTAGTGCATAGATGGACTGGTATGATTATGACCAAGGATTATTCGGTATAATCATGGCCGTAATGTTACAAATGATGTGGTAAAAGTCCTCATTGGCCCGTAGTGCATTGATGGACAGTTGCTGGCATGATCATGACCATTGATGAAAACACGAATATCCTTGGCCCGTAGCGTATGAATAATTCGTGGTCGTGATACTAATGAATATCCTTGTCCATTAGTGCGGGGATGATTCGATGATGTGGATTATTTATTAAGCTGAGTCTCAGCGATAAAATTGATGATAAAATTTTTAAATCATAGAAGATAGTAGATATCATGCTCTACTTGACTCTTCTAATGGATTGTTTGTTCCGCTGCAATTAAACTTGATGTCTATTATATTTTATCAGTTTAACACTGTTGAAGGCTAACGATAATTTATTCTGCATTATCTTAGTCATAATATTTCTTACTGGGCTAGTTGAGCTCACTCTTTGCTTTCATTATTCTCTTCAGGAAATGAGAATATAGCCAGGACTAGTTAGGAAATAGAGTGACGGTCCAGATGTTTGCATTAGTAGTCCTCACTATTATGTGAAATAGTGTGATAATAATTACAATGAGGACTTATTTTGAGTTTGAATACTGTCTAGAAGACAATATTTGTATTAAAACTCACAACTTATGTTTTGTCATATTCTATACGACACTTAACAGTTGTATAAATTAAGTTTGTATTTGAAGTTTGTACCATGTATTTGACGACTCAGAATGGGTGATGTGTACCTATTTTGGGGGCGTCACACCAAGCCTCATATTTCTAGGTTCCAATAAAAACCAATGATGTTCTAAGTTGAAATATTTCCAAGCCTTCCCATCTATGGTGTGACGCCCCCAAATCCGGGTATCTTCTAACCCGGCATATGGTGTTACACGGTGCTACAGTTCACACATACATTCAATTGAAATGCCTCAAAAGAACGAATATGTCTTATATATATTCCAAAACAATATTCCCTTCCCAGGTTCTTTATAACCAATACATAAGTTCTTTGTCATAATATCAAATATATTACAACATTAAACCTATACTATTACATTGACAGTTCAACGATCTGCCTTAGCCTTTCCCTTATCTTTACCGGATCCTTCGGTCCGTTCGGTCTTAGCTGCATTCATATGGTTCAAGCAAGAGTGAGCATAACTAGCTTAGCAAGTATGATAATTCCAATTAAATAGCATGTTTGAAACATAGGAATTGTATATCTTCAATAACTGAATAATAGTTACAAAGTACTATCGATAATTCAAAATAACACTTCTTTTCCTTCAAAACGTTTCACAATGAATAATATTCAGTAAAACATCAATTCTGGTCCAAGACCATGAGCATTTCATACTTTCTTTGAAAAGGAGAACCTGACACTAAGTCTGTAAGCCCGATATATCTTACGAGCACGTCTAGGTGATCAGCCTATAGTACTCTATGTTGATCAACACTACATTCTTTAAACATATGTACGTTTAAGTTGTGGCAACCTCACGTGCCTGTCGTTTGACGACAAAATATTTTAGAATACTCAGTCTTCATTTGAAAATCACACCAACAAAGTTTGGTAAAACATTGATAGTACTTTGATAGATTATAAGAAATCCAGCATATTGTAAGTCTAGTCGAAAGAATTAGCTTTGACTTTATCATACATCAATTCATGCGTAAGAATACATGAATCACAAAGCTTGTCCAGATTGAACTGAAACAAGGGTTAGAACACTTGCCTTCAGCGTCTTCTATGGTATAATTATTTTCTTTTAAGTCTTTAAGTCTCTACAATACAGAACCACATAACATACCATATTAGGTCATAATCAGATATGTATGGTATCTAACGTATCTTACCCTTCTTCCCAATCTAATAATGTATTAGATTCGTTATTATTGGTTCCGGCTTATCACATTACATTGTTCTTACATTCAATTAATCTTTTATCGACCTTCAGTTGTAATACCTATGGTCTTTAACATCAATTAAGAATGTTACTTCAAGTTCCTTAAAATTGTACTTCATTACTAACTATATGTCTTTATTTTTATCTTCATAATCATTCTTTTCTATACAAACCCTAAGGCTGGCGCTACGGCGCTATCTTCCCTTTCTTAATCCGCGCTGCAGCGCCGAACTTCAGTGGCTTTCATCCGAACTCGGCGCTGCGGCTTGAGTCATAGCATTACGTGTCGCGTTGCGGAGCGAAACTCCAGTAGGTCATGGCTTTCTCGGCGTTGCGGTGCCACCTATTTGGCCTTGGGCTGGCGCCGCGGCGCCAGCTCTGTGCACCAGAAAATGTTTACAGACTTTTAATTTTGTGAACTTCCCAGACTCCAAATTTGATCATTTTAAGTTCGAATTGGCTCGTTCAAAAGCCATTAGCTCATAAATCATATAATATACGTGTTCATGCAATAATTTTACATTTTCAACTTCGTTAACTCAAAATTCACCTATGAGTTCATTTTTAACGAAAACGAAAAACGTTCGTTTCTTCGTTCTAAGTCAAAATTCGGTCATATTTGAGTCCACAACTCTATAATGCCAAATAAGACTTGTTCCCATTGAAAACCAACGTTTCCGAGCTTAATATCAAAATTCAACTTCCATTCTGAGAATTTTACAAATTCGACGATTATCGTCCAATCGTGTGAATTCTGACATACCTTTTTTACTTATGATTTGTTCATTGTTTCAAATGGATTCTATCCATCATATTGACATCTTAACCTCCTCATTTCATTAAATTATTTTCATGGTAAGTTATTACTTATTCTTCATGAGCTTATAACTAATCAAAGCATAAACTACATATAATTTCATTTCTCATGCCTTATGATAGATTATGTCTTCTAACCATCATTCTTTCATCCTTTTATCATACTAACTTCATTCATGTAAACATGTTACAAGTCTTACATGTTCTTTCTTAGTTCATAGCTTATCAATGAATAAAGTGCTTATTCACGGCTTATTAAAACTTAAGTCCTTAGATTAACCATTTTCTTTACTTTTTAACATACTTGTACCACCATTCATCACTTCTCTATCAAGCTACTATGGAAAAGTTGGAAGATTATTTGATAAGATTTTGACCCTTGATGATCAAGCTTGTTCTTCTTCTTTTCTAATAATGGAAGTATAGCTTATTCTTGCTTATTCTCTCTAAAAAATAAGTTGAAAGTGTTGGATGAAAGTTAACAACCAACAAATGAAAACCAAACTCTCTTATTTATAGGAAAACTAAGGTTAGGATAGTTTAGTCATTTAGGCCATCCCACCTCTTTAATCAAACCTCCTTACTATTCATTACTTACTTACTAAGTTATCTTGCTCATTACACTAATTACTTGGACATCAAATAAATTTCTTGGTCACCAAGATTAACCATATTATCATGGGTTTCCCCATGGGTCACCTAATCCATTGGATCTTAATTTGGGCTTAATTCAATTTGCTTAACTTATGCTTTTGGGCTTACATTAAAATACTTTGGGCTTTACATTAACCAACACATGGACTTTAACTATAGTTTAAATTAGGCTTAACACAATCCCAATTAAACTATACACTTCCTACTCAATCATACTAGTTCATTTCATTTGGCTAAAAGCCTTATAACTTATTGTTTACGTAATATTCTCGTATTCTAACTCGTATACTACTTCATAATATACGATATACTATCATTCATACATACTCATATAATACATCGTATCATACTCATATTCATTACCTCGTACAATACATACGTATCATACGATCATCACATTAGCTTCTAACGCTTTATTTTCCCTAACGTTCACAAATTAAGTCCGCATGCGAAAAATTACATTTTCCATACTTGAATTATTATTACATATTCCATCTCACCTCAATATTCTATCGTTACGTATTTCTCGAAAGTTCAAAAATAATTCCCCAACAGAAATCGATGAATAGTGTTTTTTCAGAAAATTTCTCAGAAAGCTTTTATTTTTGTCTTGGAAATTCAAACACTTTAATTCCTTCACATAGTTAAAATATTACGACTTTCCGACGTTTCTAGGTTATAGAATAACATTTATCTTACTAACACATAATAATAACAAATAATATAATTTTATTCATTATTTAATTAAATAAAATTATTTTACAATGGATCCGAATTTCTCGGCCGTTACACTATTCCCCACTTATAAAGATTATGTCCCCAGAATCTCGTCTTACATTACGCAAACAACTGTGGGTAATCCTTCCTTATCTTTTCTTCTAATTCCCACATCGATTCTTCGGCATCGTGGTTCTTCCATAACACCTTCACGGAAGGTATAACCTCTTTCCGCAGAACTTACTCTTTTCTATTGATGATCTGAATCGGCAACTCTTCGTACGTTAAGTCCTTCTCAATATGAATAGGCTCATACTCTATTACGTGCTTATAATCAGGCTTGTAAGGACGTAACACAGATACATGAAACAGGTTATGTATTCGTTCTAGGTCTAGAGGTAACGCTACTATATAAACTACCTCGCCTACCCGTTTTAACACTTCAAAAGGTCCTATAAATCTTGGACTTAAATTCCCCTTCTTTCCAAAGCGTATCTTTCCTTTCCAAGGAGATACCTTCAGAAATATATACGAGCCTACCTCAAACTCCTTATTCACTCGATGCGAGTCCACATACTTCTTCTGTCTGTCTTGAGCTACTACGAGACGCATTCGTATCAATTTCACTACACCCGCTGTTTGTTGCACCAATTCTGGTCCAAGCATTTGGCGTTATCCCACTTCGTCCCAACACAAAGGTGTTTTGCATTTTCTTCCGTACAAAGCTTCGTATGGTGGCATGCCTATGCTTGCATGATAACTATTATTATACACAAACTCAACTAACGGTAGATGATCATCCCAACTACCCTTGAAATGCATGATGCAAGATCTCAACATATCTTCTAACGTCTGAATTGTCCTCTCGCTCTCCCTATTAGTTTGTGGATGATAAGACGTACTCAACTTCAGCTGCGTTCCTTACTGCTCTTTCAGACTCCTCCAAAAGTACGACGTGAATCATGGATCACGATCTGACACAATCGAAACTAGTACTCCATGTATGAAAATGACTTCCTTAACATAAAGTTTAGCTAATTGATCTAAGATATACTTAACCCTTATTGGCAAAAAGTGAGCCTACTTTGTCAATCAGTTCACTATTACCCAAATCACATCATACCCTTTCGTTGTAGTCGGAAGTCCTACCACAAAATCCATCGTGATATGCTCCCACTTCCACTCCAGAATTTCCAATGATTGTAACAAGCCACTTGGTCGTTGATGTTGGACCTTAACTTTATGAAAAGTTAAGCACCTACTCAAATACTCAACTATTTCTCTCTTCATGTTCGGCCACCAAAAACTCTGTCGAAGGTCTTGATACATCTTAGTACTATCAGGATGAATCGAGTACCTCGAACTATGAGCTTCTTGTAATACTTGCTCCTTTAATTCTGTCTCATTCGGAACCCAAATTCTTCCTTCAATTCTTATTAATCCCTCATTATCAAGACTATACTTTATATCTTTTTCATTGGTTAACCGTTTCTTTATCTGGTCACACTCATCAGTTTTCAGCTGTACCTCCTTGACTCTCTCTACGATGGTAGATTGGATCTCCATTGCAAATAGTTTTTGTCCCGATTCACTCGACAACTTCACCTCTATCTCCATCCTAGCCATCTCTGTTATTAACTCAGTTTGAGCTGTTAACATAGACAACCTCTCCCGACCCTTCCCACTTAAGGCATCGGTAACTACATTGGCTTTTCCAGGGTGATACAGGATTTCATAGTCATAATCCTTTATCAACTCCAGCTATCTCCTCTTTCTCTTATTCAACTCCTTCTGCGTGAAGATATATTTTAGACTCTTATGGTCCATGTATATCTCACATTTCTTTTCATAAAGATAATGTATCCATATCTTTAAGGCAAACACTACCGCGGCCAGTTCCAGATCATGAGTAGGGTAAGTTTTCTCATAACCCTTCAACTGCCTTGATGCATATACAATGACCTTGCCATGCTGCATGAGCACGCAATTAAGTCCTCTATGCGAAGCATCGCTATAAACTATAAAATTTCATGTGTCATCGGGTAATGACAAAACAAGCGCCTCACTTAACCTCTTCTTCAGTTCTTGAAAATTGTCTTCATATTTCTCAGTCCATGCGTATTTCACCATCTTCCTTGTCAAGTTAGTCAATGGAGTAGCTATCTTTGAAAAATAATGGATGAATCTCCGATAATAACCCGTTAACCCTAGTAAACTTCGTACCTCAGTCAGCATTTTTAGTTGTTCCCAATTCATCACAGCTTCCACCTTCGCTGAATCTACTGAAATCCCTTTATGGTAAATGACATGGCCTAAAAACTGTACCCTCTCTAGCCAATATTCAGACTTAGTGAACTTCGCATATAACTTCTCATTCCTTAGTGTCTCCAATACTATTCTTAGGTGTTCAACATGATCTTCTGGCGTCTTAGAATATACTAGAATATCATCGATAAACACCACGACGAACTTGTCCAAATATTGCTTGAACACTCTGTTCATCATATCCATAAATGCAGCTAGTGCATTAGTTAACCCAAATGACATCACCACAAACTTGTAATGACCGTAACGAGTCCTGAATGTCGTCTTTGGTACATCCTCCTTCCTAACCTTCAACTGATGATTACCCCATCCTCAAATCTATTTTAGAAAAATAATTTCTCCTTTCAATTGATCAAAAAGATCATCGATCCTGGGCAATGGGTATTTATTCTTTATCGTCAACTTGTTCAACTCTCGATAGTCGATACAAAGTCTTAACGATCTGTCCTTCTTGACAAACAGTACAGGTGCTCCCCATGACGAAACACTCGGTTGAATGTACTTCCTATCCAACAGTTCTTGAAACTGAACCATTAACTCCTTCATCTCTACAGGCGCCATACGGTACAGTGCCCTTGAAACTGGTGGCGCTCCTGGCACAATGTCTATTACGAACTCGGTCTCCCTATCCAGTGGAAGACCCGGTAATTCACTTGGAAATACATCCGTATATTCTTTAACTATAGGTATTTTTCCATGGTCGCTCCCACTCTCTGGGTATCAACAACATGGCATAGATAACATACACACCCCTTCCTCAATAATTTCCTAGTTTCTGTCATCGTAAGATAACACGAATGTCCTGACGATTTATTACCGTAAAATATTACATGTGGTTGTCTCAACGTTCTAATATTCACACATTTCTTTTGACAATCTATAATTTCCCCATGGTTAAACAACCAATCCATTCTGAGAATTACATCGAATTCTCCTAACTTTATCGGTATCAAATCTACCGATAATTTACAACCCCGTATGTCCACGCAACAACTCCTATGAATATCTTCAACATGAATGATCTCTTCATTTGCTACCTTAATATTTAAAGGTATAGGCAACTTTATGGGAAATAATCATAATCGTCTAGCTAAATCACATGTTATGAAAGAACAAATAACACCCGAATAAAATAGCACGTAAGCATTTAGGTCGTTGATCGGAATAATACCTGTGACTACGTTCCCTAATGCAACTGCATCTTGGACTGTCATATTAAAGGTACGGGCCATCGGCCTACCCGGCCGCGCTGGACCACCAATAGCTAACTTACTGCTATTAGCGCCTTTATTCCCGTCCGTCCCCTTCTTTGGGCAGTTCTTTGCTATGTGGTCAGTTGACCCACATAAAAAGTGTGACACCACCAAAGTAGGTATACAACACCCATTTTGAGTCGCCAAATACATGGTACAGAAAGCAAACTACAACTTCAATAATACAATAATCGTGCAAAATACGATAACACATACTGTGAGTTTAAATACAAATATTATCTTCTACACAATATCCACACTCAAATAGGTCCTCATTAAAATTATTCATACACTATTTTACAAAAATAGTGAGGACTGCTAAAATATCTTTCTAGAACCATCACTCCATACCCCGACTAGATCCTGCTATATTCTCACCTCCTGAGAAGAAAAATGGAAAAAAAAGGAAAAGGGTGAGCTCAACTAGCCCAATAAAGAATATTATAAGTAAGATAATATACAACAAATTATCATTAGTCTTCAACAGAGAAAAATCTGATAAAATATAATAGACAACAAGTTTTAGATCAACAATTGCAGTGAAAACATGAATCCATTAGAAGACTCAGGTATAGAATGAATTCTACTTTCTTCTAAGATTTAAAAGTCCATCATCAATATTTTATCCCTGTGACATCAATCAATATACATCTTGAATCAAATATTCATTTTTGCACTACAGGCTAAAGATATTCATTTGTATCACCAGTTGGTCATGTTCATCTCAACACCTGTTCATATTTGCACTACGGGCCAAAGCTATTCATCAATTAATCATTCATCTTTGCACTACAGGCCAAAGATATTCATTAATATCATCATTTAGAACTGATGATGATGAAAAATATCTTAAAGAAAACGAATCCAGTGAGATAAAAGAACAAATATTAGGGATTCGTATTACAGTTTATCCAAGTTCAATAATACTCCATAATAACCAATTGTGAAGCAGAATTCAAAAATAAAGATCAAAACATAGATACAATCAAAGATAGTAACCATAATAGACATCTTGGATAAAAAGAAAATTTTTCATTTTTTGGTGAATAGTGTCGTATTCGTGAATAGTGTCGTATACGTGAATAGTGCCGTATACGTGAATAGTAACCCTGACACAAAAAGTTCCAAATTTGATAAAAAGTTCAAACCAATATTTCATCATAATGATATTGAAAGAAATAATATCATTTACGAATAAAATAACATCCCTTACCTCAAAATAACGGTACTTCTAATCGGAATATCGGATAGAAAGCCGAAGAAAACTTGTACTGAACTACAACTCTCAAAGTATCTAAATACTCACAAAATATGCTCGATAATATAGAGAGAAAGAAAACTTGTTTCTAGTGTAATTTTCAATTCAAACCTAAGCGTCTATTTATAGTAAAATTCTAGAACGCCATAAGAGACTAAATTAATAAAATAATATATTTCTTTTTCTTCATTCCATGCACACCTTTGAACACAAGCTAGCCAGCCATTCTTGAAAAAAAAATCTCAGCATCTCACATTTTTAAAAAATCAAAAGTGGGTCCCACCCAATTTTAATAAAAATTATTTTATTTTCCAAAACTTCAGTAATTCATAGAAAATAGCCCGTATATCAGAAAAATATGAATTTTATGTCCATTCCACACGAAATCGAATTCTCTATAACTTTGTAGAAGAAAATTTTTCAAAATTCCAAACAAAAAATATCCGAAATTCACAAACGGATGATTTTCAACACCTCTAAAAATCCATAACAAATCATTCGTTTATTTTTAACGGTTCAAAATTTGTGGATATATACTCAACTTATATATGTATAACATATCCAAAAATCACAACGATCCAACGGTTGGATTAAAATTATAATTCACACAGTAGAGCTTTAAGAACATCGATTTGATCTTTTAATACCTCCAATCCGACAAAATACTGATAAAACACCTCAACATTAATTTCTTCATTTATAACCACAATAAATACATCCAGCATTTATATCCGCATAAAATAAATATTTCCTTATCATATAAATTAATAATTAATTATTCACAAATAATATTACAGAATCACAATAATGACAACCAGACAGTTCCCAGGAAAGAGGGGTCTTTTCGATAAGAATTTCTCCTTACTGGCGCGCAATTAGGTGACCAAACCTCTCCTTGACAGAACTTTCTAGACATTGCCAATAATGCTATCTAATAATATTATTCAAATAATACGAATTATTGATCTGATAATGGGAAATACTGTGCAGTGATAATTATTGAAACCATAATAATATAAAATATCAACGCAACAACTACTGCAATAAAATAAAATATTGAACAATAATTACTTTAACAATTATTGAGTAGTGTCTTCTTACGTAAGAATCAATAATTCAATAATACTGTGCAATACCGTGTGGTACTGTGCAACCACACGTATTACTGTATTTTAATCACCGGGTATTCCAACAGTGTTAACGGTTATAATTATGCCGTTATTTATAAAAATTCAAACTTTGTCGTTTTCTTCATTCGACAGTTATTCTGTTATGGGGCCCACAAATGGTTGCGCCGTCGTACGAATATTCCCCGACAACAAGAATATTCCACGACCAAACGAATATTCCCCGACAAAAATGAATATTTTATAATCACTTGCTTATTTTGCAAAATTTGAACATTTCACTCATAACCAAAGTATTATATCAAATTAACACCTTATTATTCACAATAATAAATAGAGGAAATTCAATTTTATTTATAATAAGTTAGGGTCTTACAACCTCCCCTCCTTATGAAATTTCATCCTCAAAATTCGAAATTGACGTACGTACCTGATGTTTCGAAATGGTGAGGATACCTCGCTTTTATTTCTGATTCCAACTCCCAGGTCATTTCTTCAATATCATGGTTTCTCCACAAAACCTTAACTTGTGGTATACCCTTCGTGCGTACGACATCATGCTCTTTCCTATCCAAGATCTTAACAGGTACCTCCTCGTACGTTAAACTTCGGCTATCTCGTCTGGTTATAACTCAATAACGTGGTTCGGGTCTTTCAAATATTTACGGAGCAAAGATATTTGAAAAACATTATGAACACGAGACATGCTTGGAGGTAATGCGAGTCTATAGTCCACATTTCCTATTCGGTCAAGAATCTCAAATGGACCAACAAATCTTGGATTGAACTTTCCTCTCTTCCCAAATCTTGTAACTCCCTTCTATGGAGCAATACGTAACAAAACATGATCCCCGATATTAAATTTCACATCCTTTCGATGAAGATCCGCATAACTCTTTTGTCGATCCTGTGCCATTTGTATACGTTATCGAATTGTTTGGATCTTCTCTGTAGTTATGCGTACTAATTTTGGTCCTAATAATGATGTTTCACCCACCTCATCCCAGCGTACTGGAGAGCGACACTTTCGTCTATACAACGCGTCAAATGGAGCCACACCTATACTTGCCTAATAACTGTTGTTGTAGGAGAATTCCATCAGCGGCAAGTACTTATCCCAACTTCCTTTGAAATCTTGGACACAAAGTTTTAATAGATCTTCAAGGGTTTGAATAGTCCTTTCCGATTGCCCGTCCGTTTGAGGATGGTATGCTGAACTGAATCGTAAATCCGTGCCCATAGCTTTCTGCAAGCTAACCCAAAATGTTGAAGTGAATCTTGGGTCATGATCCGAAACTATGGATATTTGCATGACATGCAATCTCATAATCTCATTCACGTACATATTAGCAAGACGTTCAAGGGAATAAGTCTCCCGTATAGGCAAGAAATGGGCAGACTTGGTTATTCTATCAACAATAGCCCAAATCGCATTTATGCCTTGAGAAACCTTGGGAAGACCCGTAACAAAATCCTTAGTAATGTGTTCTCACTTCCATGTCAGAATCTCAAGTGGTTGCAATGGAACCTTTGACACTTAATGATCCGCTTTTACACGTTAACAAGTTAAACACCTCGAGATAAACTCCATGACCTCTCTCTTCATATTACTCCACCAAAATGTATGTCGAAGATCATGATACATTTTGATACTCCCAGGATGGATTGCAAATGCTGTGTTGTGTGCCTCCATCATAATTCTATGCTTTAAGTCAGAATCGTTAGGAACACAAAGTCTGGAGTTGACTCGAAGTATTCTTTCTTCATCGATTCTTGCTTCTGGAATAGCACATTCTTGTACTTTCTTCTTTATACGCATCAGCTCCATGTCCGTAGCTTGAGCATACTTGACTTTATCGATTAAAGTCGGTTCTACTCGTATGTTTGATATCATCACGTGGGTACTAAGAGCCTTTACCTCTATCTCCATCCTTTGCAAGTCATACAAAATGGACTTTTGCGTTAACAACATTGCACTCGTACCTGCATATGATCTTCTACTCAATGCGTCAGCTACCACATTTGCTTTTCCAGGATGGTATTGAATGGTATGATCATAATCTTTCAACAGCTCGAGCCAATGTCATTGATGCATGTTGAGTTCCTTTTGGGTGAAGAAGTATTTGAGGCTTTTATGATCCGTATAGATCTCTACTTTCTCCACATACAGGTAGTGTCTCCAGATTTTCAACACAGAAACGACTACTGCTAACTCTAGATCATGAGTAAGATAATTCCTCTCATATTCTTTGAGTTTTCGTGAGGCATAGGCTATGACTTTCCCATGTTGCATGAGAACACATCCTAACCTTTTGCCTAAAGCATCGCTGTATATAACAAATCCATCCGAACCAGATGGTATTGCCAGAACAGGTGCTGAAATGAGTCTCCTCTTGAGCTCTTGGAAATTGAGTTAACGGAGTAACGATTCAAGAAAATCCTTCCACGAATCTTCGATAATAACCAGCTAAGCCCAGAAAGCTACGCACTTCAGTCACCGACTTCGGTTGCTCCCAACATTGTATTGCTTCAATCTTCGTCGGGTCAACAGGTACTACATGTTTTGACACCACGTGTCCAAGGAATGCTACTACTTCAAGCCAGAACTCGCATTTTTTCAGTTTGGCATATAGCTTCTTTTCACGAAGCCTTTCAAGTATCAGCTTCAAAGGGTGCTCTTGATCTCCACGGCTTTTGGAATAGATGAGGATGTCATCAATAAAAACAACAATGAACTGATCCAAATATTCCTTCAATACACGGTTCATCATATCCATGATAGCAGTAGGAGCGTTAGTCAATCCAAAAGATATGACTAAGAATTCATAATGCCCGTACCAAGTTCTGAAGGCAGTCTTTGGAATATCCTCCGTTTTAATCTTAAGCTGATGATATCCAGAATGAAGGTCGATTTTTGAAAAGAATTATGCTCCTTCCAACTGGTCAAACAGGTCATCAATGCGAGGTAGCGGATACCTATTCTTGATGGTGACATGGTTTAATTCTCGGTAGTTAATACAAAGTCGCATACTCCCGTCTTTCTTCTTTACGAATAAAATAGGAGCACCCCAAGGAGATGTACTAGGATGAATGAAACCGATGTCTAACAATTCTTGTAGTTGGACTTTTAACTCCTGAAGTTCAATAGGAGTCATTCGATATGGGGTTTTAGAAATGGGTTTTGTACCCGGTTCAAGGTCAATAAAGAATTCAACATCACGTTCTGGGGGTAGATTGGGAAATACATCAGGAAATTCTCTAACAACAGAAATATTATTCAAATCTAACTTGTCTTTGTTCAAATCCATAACATGGGCTAAGAAAGCTTGACATTCGTTTTTCAATAAACGAATAGCTTTATGGCTTGATATGATAGTGACTGATTTTAGTGGTTTAGTTACTTGAATTCACATATCAGTTTAGTTAGGAATATGAAAACTAACAACCTTACGAAAACAACCAATTTTGGCATGATGAGTGGTTTAGTTGCTTGAATTCACATATCAGTAGGGGAGATAAAAGAATGTTTAGAACCGGTATCTAGTAAGGTATAAACTTCGCAAGAGTTTATGATAAGCTTACCTGTGATCACCTCGTTAGGGTTCCTTGCGTTTTGTCCAGTCACGACAAACGCTCTTTCAGGAACCGCTGATTTTGACTTATCCGGGACAGTCTTTGGAGTCACCATCCCCGTTGAACTTGGTTTCACAAATAGACAATGTCTAGCTATATGACCTTCCTTTCTAAAGTTATAACACACCTTGAATTGTTATTTGTAGTTTGGGCTGATGTGTCCCTCTTTCCCGTATTTGTAACACACGATCGGTGCTCGTTCTCCTCCCCTAGAAACAGTTGATGTTTGTGCTAATGTCTTTATGTTATCATTATTGTACCTTCTCTTTTTAAAATCTCCTCCCGACTTGCTCCTTCTATTATCACGGCCACGATTACCACCATAGTGGTTACCTCTTTTGTCCGAATGTTTTTCTCCCTGCTGGTTTTCATTGCTCCGATGATCGCTACCACCGGGATGACCCTGGTTGTGTTCCCTTAGTTGAACATACTCATTATCTCGCTCTAATAATTGAGCCATGTTGACAACATTTGAATACAGAGAAAATTTATGAGAGACAAGATATAGTTGAATCTCGGGTTTTAGACATCTCAGAAACATCCTTATCATTAGATCCTCATTATCTACCAAATGAGGTGCAAACCTGGATAACTCTGCAAATTTTGCCTCGTACTGGGACACCATCATGTTGTTTTGTTCTAGTCTAATAAACTCTACCTCCTTCATATGATGAATACTTTCAAGAAAGTACTTGTCATTGAATAGTTTTTGAAATGTTTCCCAAGACATGTTGAGTGCAGCCGGCTGGGTACGCTTCACAGACTCCCACCAGTAGTCTACCTCACCGTGAAACATAAAGGTGGCGAATGGAACCTTCTGTTCCTCCGTGCATCCCAAGACATCGAATATCTTGGTAATTTGCTTGACCCACGTTTCCACCTTGATCGGATCCGACTTTCCTATAAATTCTGGTGGTCCCAACTCCTTGAACTGCTTGGCTGTGACAAGCCGCACATTGCTATCATTTCCACCAGTATTTTGTGCACGAGTCTCCCTCGTCTGATTTTGCATGAACTGCAAAAAGCTCCTAAACATTCCATCATTCATCGTTTGCTCGGTATTGTTGTTTATAGGTGGAATATTGCCTTCCTGTTGCACGTTCTCCTGGTTTGTGACTAAAGGTTGTTCCACAGTCTCATACACTCCATTGTTAACGTTCTTAGCTACCATTCTTAAAAACTACCATAAAACAAGGGTTAATTAAACAAATTAACATATCACATATTAACCATATGCTCTGACTGACCAACCAAATAACAAATAAACTTAGTCAGGTCATACTAGAGAAGGAATTCTCTATCTCTCCCCTCCTAGTTCCTGTCTAACATCTCAGCCAAGGATCATATCCCTAAGCTTTGATACCAACTGTGATGCCCCCAAAATAGGTATACAACACCCATTCTGAGTCGCCAAATACATGGTACAGAAAATAAACTACAACTTCAATAATACATTTGTCGTACAAAATACGACAACACATATTGTGAGTTTAAATACAAATATTATCTTCTAAACAATATCCACACTCAAATAAGTCCTCATTACAATTATTCATACACTATTTTACAAAAATAGTGAGGACTGCTAAAATATCTTTCTAGAACCATCACTCCATACCCCGACTAGATCATGCTATATTCTCACCTCCTGAGAAGAAAAATGGAAAAAAAGGAAAAGGGTGAGTTCAACTAGCCCAATAAAGAATATTATGAGTAAGATAATATACAACAAATTATCATTAGTCTTCAACAGAGAAAAATCTGATAAAATATAATAGACAACAAGTTTTAGATCAACAATTGCAGTGAAAACATGAATCCATTAGAAGACTCACGTACAGAATGAATTCTACTTTCTTCTAAGATTTAAAAGTCCATCATCAATATTTTATCCCTGTGACATCAATCAATATACATCTTGAATCAAATATTCATTTTTGCACTACAGGCCAAAGATATTCATTTGTATCACCAGTTGGTCATGTTCATCTCAACACCTGTTCATCTTTGCACTACGGGCCAAAGATATTCATCAGTTAATCATTCATCTTGCACTACAGACCAAAGATATTCAGTAATATCATCATTTAGGACTGAGGATGATGAAAAATATCTTAAAGAAAACGAATCCAGTGAGATAAAAGAACAAATATTAGGGATTCGTATTACAGTTTATCCAAGTTCAATAATACTCCATAATAACCAATTGTGAAGAAGAATTCAAAAATAAAGATCAAAACATGGATACAATCAAAGATAATAACTATAATAGAGATCTTGGATAAAAAGGAAAAATTTCATTTTTCGGTGAATAGTGCCGCCGTATTCGTGAATAGTGCCGTATGCGTGAATAATAACCCCGACAAAAAAAGTTCCAAATTTGATAAAAAGCTCAGACCAATATTTTAGCATAATGATATTGAAAGAAATAATATCATTTACGAAGAAAATAACATCCCTTACCTCAAAATAACAGTACTTCATCGAAATATCGGACAGAAAGTCAAAGGAAACTTGTACCGAACAACAACTCTCAAAGTATCTAAATACTCACAAAAATACGCTCGACAATATAGAGAGAATGAAAACTTGTTTCTGGTGTGATTTTCAATTCTACCCTAAGCATCTATTTATAGGAAAATGCTAGAATGCCATAGGAGACTAAATTAATAAAATAATATATTTCTTTTTCTTCATTCCATACACACCTTTGAACACAAGCTAGCCAGCCATTCTTCAAAAAAATCTCAGCAGCCCACATATTTTAAAAATCAAAAGTGGATCCCACCCAATTTTAATAAAAATCATTTTATTTTCTGAAACTTCAGTAATTCATAGAAAATAGCCCGTTTATCAGAAAAATACAAATTTTATATCCATTCCACACAAAATCGAATTCTCTACAACTTTGTAGAAGAAAGTTTTTCCAAATTCCAAACAGAAAATATCCGAAATCCACAAACGGATGATTTTCAACACATCTAAAAATCCATAACAAATCATTCGTTCATTTTTAACGGTTCAAAATTTATGGATATATACTCTACTTATATATGTATAACATATCCAAAAATCACAACGATCCTACGGTCGGATTAAAATTATAACTCACATAGTAGAGCTTTAAGAACACCGATTTGATCTTTTAATACCTCCCTCCAATCCAAAAAAAATAATGATAAATTACATCAACATTAATTCCTTCATTTATAACCACAATAAATATATCCATCATTTACATCCGCATAAAATAAATATTTCATTATCATATAAATCAATAATTAATTATTCACAAATAATATTACAGAATCATAGTAATGACAACTAAGCAGTTCGCAGGAAAGAGGGGGCTTTCCGATAATGATTTCTCCTTACTGGCGCGAAATTAGGTGACCAAACCTCTCATTGACAGAACTTTCTAGACATTGCCAATAATGCTATCTAATAATATTATTCAAATAATATAAATTATTGATCTGATAATGAGAAATACTGTGCAGTGACAATTATTGAAACCACAAATTAAAATATTAACGCAACAATTATTGAATTAATAAAATAAAATATTGAACAGTAATTACTGTAACAATTATTGAGTAGTGCCTTCTTACATAAGAATCAATAATTCAACAATAATGTGCAATACCGTGTGTTACTATGCAACCACGCGTATTACTGTATTTTAACCACCGGGTATTCCAACAGTGTTAATGGTAACAATTACACTGTTATTTATAAAAATTCAAACTTTGTCATTTTCTTCATCCGACAGTTATTCCGTTATGGGGCCCACAAATGGCTACGTCGTCGTACGAATATTCCCCGACAACAAGAATATTCCACGACCAAATTAACATTCCCTGAAAAAAAATGAATATTTTATAACCACTTGCTTATTTTACAAAATTTGCACATTTCACCCATAACCAAAGTATTATATCAAATTAACACCTTATTATTCACAATAATAAATAGAGGAAATTCGATTTTATTTATAATAAGTTGGGGTCTTACATAAAGCATCCTTGATTCTTCTTTGGACTTGGACAATTAGGCGAAATGTGCCCCTCCTGTCCACAGTTGTAGCATACAACCTTCCCCTTGAGACAAACTCCTAAGTGAGTCTTCGCACAAGTCTTCCAGGCCTCCATCCTTCTCTTTGGATCTCCTTGCTTCACTCCGGTATTCCTAGAGTTAAATCATTTCCTCTTCTGTCCTTCGCCACTCCCACTAGCTCCCTTGACCTTCACTCCCACATCGACCTTTCCCTTATTTTTCTTATCATTGTGGTACTAGCTCAAAACCTTGCTTCCACCTTCGGCGATTATCGCCTTCTCTACTATGGTCCTAAAGGAAGTACTATGGAACACAGATACCCAGTTATAGAGCCAGGGTTTCAAGCCCTACTAGAACCGTTGAGCTTTTCTAACCTCGGTGTCCACTTGGTGTGTAGCAAACCTCACCACTTCATTAAACTTGGTAGCATATTGGGGAACCGTCATTTCCCCTTGTTTCAAATCAAGAAATCGCATTTCCATCCTCCCCTTCATACTCATGGGAAAGTAGTTCTCGAAGAATATCTCCTTGAACCTCACCCACGTTAAGTCCTTTATACCAGCTCAAGCCTGGTTAGCTTCCCAACAAAAATTTGCTTCCCCCTTCATCATATAGGTTGCAAAGGCTACCTTCTGGGCTTCATCGACATTTGCTATAACAAATGCCTTCTCAATTTTTTTCACACAAGTTTGGGCATCTATTGGGTCCATAGTTCCTTTGAATTCTAGCAGACCGACACTCTTAAAATCTTTAAAAGTAGTAGCTCGTACTACTCCAAGATTTACGGGGATATTAACCCCATTTCTATTAAACGCTGCTGTTAATAAGTTAACAAATTCCTGCATTGGGTTTACCGGACCTCCCTCCGGTTGATTTTCATTAGCGTCTTGATTACGTTGTCTCCTTATTGGCGATATTTTACTGTTACAATAAACAACACATTTCGTTATTATTCGCTTCATGTTAGTTAATTATTATTCAAGATTTAAATAATAACTTCAACATTCATTACTCGATATGTTCCGAAAAAGGCTTATATTGATTCATTCCTTGTAGTATAATACTACATTGTTTACATTACACAGCCTAAACAACTTGTTATTCAAATTTAAGGAACCAGACCATTGAAGTCAAACTCTTTCATATCAAGACGTAAAGTCATTTGTTTATTGTAAAAAGGATGTCAAGCTTTCTTAGCCATGTTATGGACTTGAACAAAAATACGTCAGATTTGAATGATATTTCTGTTGTTAGTGAATTTCCTGACGTATTTCCCGAAAAAATTTTGGCCTACTCCCAGAGCGTGATTTTGAATTTTGTATCGACTTTGAACCCGGTACAAAACCCATTTCTAAAAACTCATATCGAATGGCTCATATTAAACTTCAGGAGTTAAAAACCTAACTATAGAAGTGGATAACCGAGCCTCTATCTGGTGACTTCTTTTATGGAATGCACCGAAGCCAGACTCTCCGTAGGGGATGCCATATTCGTGCGATAGTAAACTGATAGGTGTCATTATGACGTCCTATCCAAGGTTGGGATATGAGTCACAGTTGAGAAAAACCTAAGTCGGTAATCGAAATACATAGCTTTCTAGGCTTAGTTGGTTATTATCGAAGATTCGTTGAAGGATATTCTCGAATCGCTATTCCATTAATGCAGCTGACTCGTAGAGATACAAAATTTGAACGGAGCGAGAAATGTGAGAAGAGATTCTAAGAACTCAACATGCGGCAATGACGTTGGCTCTAGCTTTTGAAAGATTATGACCATACCATTCAATACCATCCCGAAAAAAAGGACGTGGTAGCTAACGCGTTGAGTAAAAGATCGTATGCGTTTACGAGTGTGATATTGTTAACATAAAGACCCATTTCGTATGACTTACAGAAGATGGAGATAGAGTTAAAGATTCCAAGAACCTGCATTGAGATAACGAATATACGATTAGAATCGACTTTAATCGATAGATTTAAAGCTGCTCAAGCTACAGACTTGGAGTTGATGAATATGAAGAAGGAGGTACAAGAAGTTGTTATTCCAAAAGTGAGAATTGGTGATGTGAGGAAACCTTAAACCTTCGATTTATTATTCCATTTGAGATCCCCGATCGAATAGGAACTGTGGCCTATAGACTTGTTTTACCGCCAAGTATGACGCGTGTTCATAATATTTTTCACGTATCGATGTTACGTAAATATGTGGACCACCCGAACCATGTTATTGAGTTAGAACCGGACGAGATAGCCGAAGACTTAACGTATGAAGCGGTAACTGTCAAGATTTTGGATAGGAAGGAGCATGTCCTATGCACGAAGGTCATACCACAAGTTAAAGTTTCATGGAGAAACCATGCTATTGAAGAAATGACCTAGGAGTTAAAAATGAAAATGAAAGCGAGGTATCCTCATCTTTTCGAAACACCAGGTACGTACGTCAATTTCGAGGACGAAATTTCATAAGGAGGGGAGGTTGTAAGACCCCAAATTATTAATAAATGAAATTTAATTCCTCTATTTATTATTTTGAAATAGTAACGGTTGATTTGATTAATGTGGTTAGTTATGGGTAAAATGCGCAAATATTTTAAATAAGCAAGTGGTTATAAAATACTCATTGTTGTCGGGGAATATTCTTACTGTCGGGGAATTTTCGTATGATGACGTAACCTTGTGTGGGCCCATAACGAAAAGTGATTGGATGAAGAAAATGAAAAGTATAAGTTGTTTATAAATAACGGCGCAGTTGTTACCATTAATACTGTTGGAATACCCAATGGTTAAAATACAGTAATACGCATTGTTGCACAGTAGCACACGGTATTGCACCAATTATTGATTCTTACGTAAGAAGGCACTACTAAATAATTGTTACAGTAATTACTGTTCAGTATTTTATTTTATTGATTCAATAATTGTTGCGTTGATATTTTATATTACTGTTGTTTTAATAGTTGTCACTACACAGTATTTTCCATTATCGAAGCAATAATTCATGTTATCTGAATAATATTATTAGAAAACATTATTGGCAATGTCTAGAAAGTTCTGTCTAAGGAGAGGTTTGGTCACTTAATTGCGCGCCAGTAAGGAGAAATTCTTATTGGAAAGCCCCTTCTTTCCTGGGAACGGCTTGGTTGCCATTACTGTGATTCAGTAATATTATTTGTGAATAATTAATTATTGATTTATATGATGAGGAAAATATTGATTTTATGTGGATATAGATGGAGAAATTTTTAAAGTGACAATTGTTAAAAATTGATATTTTATCTTTTCTGATAAAATAATATTTTATTATATTATTATAATATAATAATGGTGATATTTTTATAATGAATGTGGGATATATGAGTATATGAGGAGGAAGAGTATTTTTGTTGCAAAAGTTGTTTAAAACATGTTAAACAAGTTGGTGGACCCATTTCTTGACTGAAATTTGATTATAGCCGGTAAAATCGTCCGTATGTGGATTTCGGTCAATTTCTGTTTGGAATTTGGAAAAACGTTCTTCTGCAAAGTTGTAGAGAATTGAATTTCCTATAAAAACTTGCGAGATTCGAATTTTTTGATAAACGGGCTATTTATTATGAATTATTGAAATTCCAAAGTTCCAAAATAATTAATTTTTGGAAGGTTTAATTATTTTTTATATGAAAAATGTTTTTGTCATTAATTGTGGGTCTTGCATGTGATGTAGTTGCTGAAATCAGATTTCAAAGTGGACGTAGGAATTTATTTTATATATATTATTATATTAAATTTTCTGCTTTAGTGTTCTAAGCAATTTCCTATAAATAGGGTGCTTAGGTTAGAATTGAAAATCACACAAGAAACTGAAGTTTTCTCTCTCTTTCTCTCTCGATATATTTAGCGTATTTTTGTGAGTATCTTAGTACTTTGAGTATTGCTATACGGTGGAAGTTCTTTCAGTACTATATCCAGTCAGAAGTATTATCATTTTGAGGTAAGAGACATTATTTTCTTCATAAATGATATTATTTTTTCAATATCATTATGCCGAAATATTGGTTTAAATTTTTATCAAATTTGGAACTTTTTCATGTCGGGGTTACTATTCATGAGTTACTATTCACGAGTACTATGCACGAAGAATGATGATCTTTTTTGTGAAATTTCTATCTTTTAGTGTCAGAGTTACTATTCACGTATACGACACTATTCACGTATACGGTACTTTTCACGTATACGACCATATTCACGAATACGACACTATTCACAGAAAAATTAAATTTTCGTTTTTCGTCCAAAATATCTATTATGGATACTAGCTTTGATTGTATCCATGTTTTGATCATTCTTGAATTTTACTCCACTCTGATTACTTATGAAGTATTTTTAAACTTGGATTGTGTAAAGTACGAATCCTTAATATTTATTCTTTTGTTTCACTGGATTCATTTTCTTTAAAATATTTTTCATCATCCTCAGTCCTAAATGATGATATAACTGAATATCTTTGGCCCATAGTGCAAAGATGAATGATTTTATGATGAATATCTTTGGCCCGTAGTGCAAAGATGAACAGGTGTTTAGATGAACATGACCAACTGGTGAATTTCTTTGGCCTGTAGTGGAAAGATGAATATTTGATTTATGATGTATATTGATTGATGTTACAGGGATAAAATATCGATGATGGACTTTTAAATTCATAGATGATAGTAGATTTCATTCTCTACTTAACTCTTCTAATGAATTGTTGTTTCCGCTGCAGTTGTTGATCTAAAACTTGTTGTCTATTGTATTCTATCAGATTTTTCCCTTTTGAATACTAAGGATAATGTATTGTACATTATCGTAGTCATAATATTCTTTACTGGGAAAGTTGAGCTCACCCTTTTCCTTTTTGTTCCATTTTTCTTCTCAGGTGACGAGAATATAGCGGGAACTAGTCGGGGTGTGGAGTAATGGTTCAAGACAGTTGTTTTAGTAGTCCTCACTATTTTGTAAAATAGTGTATCAATAATTGTAATGAGGACTTATTTGAGTGTGGATATTGTCTAGAAGATAATATTTGTATTTAAACTCAGAGTTTATGTGTTGTCGTATTTTGCACGACAATTGTATTAATGAAGTTGTAGTTATTTCTGTACCATGTAGTTGGCGACTTAGAATGGGTGATGTATACCTATTTTGGGGGCGTCACAGTTAGTATCAGAGCTTAGGGATATGGTCTCTGGCGGAGATCGGGGAATAGAACTAGGAGGGGAGAGACGAGTAAATCCTTCGCTAGTGTGTCCTACCTAAGCTTATTTGTTGGTCGATCATAATATAGGGGTATTATGTGATTTGTTAATTTGTATAATTAACCCTTGTTTTATGGCAGTATTTAAGAATGTTGACTGAGAATGTTAACAATGGAGTAAATGAGACCGTGGAGACACCTTTGCTCACTAACGAGGAGAACGTGCAACAGGCTGACAATGTTCCTCCTGTGAAAAACGATGGTATGTTTAGGAACTTTCTAGAATTCATGCAAAACCAAACGAGAAAGACTATTGTTCAAAATGCAGGTGGAAACACTGGCAACTCACGGATGGTCACCGCTAAGCATTTTAAGGAGTTAGGACCGTCGGAGTTTTTGGGAAAGCCAGAACCACTTACGGCAGAGACGTGGATAAAGCAGGTCACTAAGATATTTGATGTCTTAGGATGCTCAGAGGAGCAAAAGGTTCCTTTTGCCACTTTCATGTTGCGAGAAGAGGCAGATTATTGGTGGGAATCCATAAAGCGTACTCAGCCTATCACACTGAAGATGTCTTGGGAGAAGTTCCAAGAATTGTTCAACGACAAGTACTTTCCCGAAAGTATTCCTCACATGAAGGAGGTAGAGTTCATCAAGCTGGAGCAAAACAATATGAATGTGTCACAGTACGAAGCAATGTTTGCCGAGTTGTCCTGATTTTCATCCCATTTGGTTGATAATGAGGAGACAATGACGCAAATTTTTCTGTGAGGTTTGAAACCCAAAATACGTTAATACCTCATTTCTTACAAACTTTGTTTATATTCAAATGTTGTGAATAGGGCTCAGTTATTGGAGCGCGATAGTGAGTCGGCTCAACTGAAGAATAATGACCAACAACTCGATGATAATCATACCGGTGGCAACGGTCATCGGAACAATGATAACCATCATGGAGGAAATTATCATACCAGAAATGGTAACCACTTCGGTGGTAATCATGGCCAAGATAATAGAAGAAATAATTCAAGTGGAAATTTCAAAAAGAGAAGATTCAACAATGACGAAAAGACGTCGGCACCAACACCAGCAACGAATTTTAGAGGAGGAGAAAGACTGCCAGTTAGATGCTACAGAAGCGGAGAAGAGGGACACATAAGTCCAAACTGTTCATAATCTTCCAAGGTATGTTATAATTATGGAAAAGAAGGTCATATCGCTCGAGATTGTACAGTAGCAAAACCCAATCCAGCGGGGATGGTGACTCAAAAGGGTGTCCCAGAAAAGTCAAAGTCAACAGTTCCTGGAAGAGCATTTTTCGTGACTGGTCAGAATGCGAGGAACCCGAACTAAGTTAGCACGGGTTAGTTAATTATAAATTCTTACGAAGTTTATACCTTAATAGATACCAATGCTACCCATTTATTTATTTCTCCTGCTTGTGCTCAACGTTTAAACTTGACTCCGAAGAAATTAAACTTTGATTTATCTGTGGAAACTCCGTTAGGAGAAACTTTCGTTACATCCACTATTTATAAATCTTGTTTGATCCAAGTTGGCACCATCGCATTACCTGTTGACCATATTTCTTTAAAGATACTTGCTTTTGATGTGATTTTGGGGATTGATTGATTAACTACTCATCATACAAAAATAGATTGCTTTTGTAAGGTTGTTAGTTTTTAAATTCCTAAACAACCTGTTATTCGAATTTAAGGAACCAGACCATTGAAGTCAAACTCTTTCATATCAAGACGTAAAGTCATTTGTTTATTGTAAAACGGATGTCAAGCTTTCTTAGCCATGTTATGGACTTGAACAAAAAACGTCAGATTTGAATGATATTTCTGTTGTTAGTAAATTTCCTGACTTATTTCCTGAAAAATTTCCTGGCCTACTCCCAGAGCGTGATTTTGAATTTTGTATCGACTTTGAACTCGGTACAAAACCCATTTCTAAAATCTCATATCGAATGGCTCTTATTGAACTTCAGGAGTTAAAAATCCAACTATAGAAGTTGATAACCGAGCCTCTATCTGGTGACTTCTTTTGTGGAATGCACCGAAGCCAGACTCTCCGTAGGGGACGCCATATTCGTGCGATAGTAAACTGATAGGTGTCATTGTGACGTGCTATCCAAGGTTGGGATATGAGTCACAATTGAGAATAACCTAAGTCGGTAATTGAAATACGTAGCTTTCTAGGCTTTATTGGTGATTATCGGAGATTCGTTGAAGGATATTCTCGAATCGCTATTCCATTAACGCAGCTGACTCGTAGGGATACAAAATTTGAATAAAGAGAGAAATGTGAGAAGAGCTTCTAAGAACTCAACATGCGACAACGATGTTGGCTCGAGCTGTTGAAAGATTACGACCATACCATTCAATACCATCCTGGAAAAAACGGACGTGATAGCTGACGCGTTGAGTAAAAGATCGTATGCGTTTACGAGTGCGATATTGTTAACACAAAGACCCATTTCGTATGACTTACAGAAGATGGAGATAGAGTTAAAGATTCCAAGAACCTGCATGAAGATAACGAATATACGATTAGAATCGACTTTAATCGATAAATTTAAAGCTGCTCAAGCTACAGACTTGGAGTTGATGAATATGAAGAAGGAGGTACAAGAAGTTGTTATTCCAAAAGCGAGAATCGGTGATGTGAGAAAAGCTTAAACCTTCGATTTATTAGTCCATTTGAGATCACCGATCGAATAGGAACTGTGGCCTATAGACTCATTTAATCGCCAAGTATGACGCGTGTTCATAACGTTTTTTACGTATCGATGTTACGTAAATATGTGGATGACCCGATCCATGTTATTGAGTTAGAACCGGATGAGATAGCCGAAGACTTAACATATGAAGAGGTACCTATCAAGATTTTGGATAGGAAGGAGCATGTCCAACGCACGAAGGTCATACCACAAGTTAAAGTTTTGTGGAGAAACTATGCTATTGAGGAAATGTCCTGGGGGTTGAAAACGGAAATGAAAGCGAGGTATCCTCATCTTGTCGAAACACCAGGTACGTACGTCAATTTCGAGGACGAAATTTCATAAGGATGGGAGGTTGTAAGACCCCAAATTATTAATAAATGTAATTTAATTCCTCTTTTTATTATTTTGAAACAGTAAGGGTTGATTTGATTAATGTGGTTAGTTATGGGTAAAATGCGTAATTATTTTAAATTAGCAAGTGGTTATAAAATACTCATTGTTGTCGGGGAATATTCGTTTCGTCGTGGAATATTCTTACTGTCGAGGAATTTTCGTACGACGGCACAACCTTGTGTGGGCCCATAACGGAAAGCAATTGGATGAAGAAAACGACAAGTATAAGTTGTTTATAAATAACGACGCAATTGTTACCGTTAATATTGTTGGAATACCCGGTGGTTAAAACACAGTAATACGCGTTGTTGCACAGTAGTACATGATATTGCACCAATTATTGATTCTTACGTAAGAAGACACTACTCAATAATTGTTACAGTAATTACTGTTCGGTATTTTATTTTATTGATTCAATAATTGATGTGTTGAAATTTTACATTATTGTTGTTTCAATAATTGTCACTACACAGTATTTTCCATTATCGAAGCAATAACTCACATTATCAGAATAATATTATTAGAAAATATTATTGGCAATGTCTAGAAAGTTCTGTCTAAGGAGAGGTTTGGTCACTTAATTGCGCGCCAGTAAGGAGAAATTTTTATTGGAAAGCCCCCTCTTTCCTAGGAACGACCTGGTTGCTAGTACTGTGATTTTGTAATATTATTTGTGAATAATTAATTATTGATTTATATGATGAGGAAAATATTGATTTTATGTGGATATAAATGGAGAAAATTTTTAAAGTGACAATTGTTAAAAATTGATATTTTATCTTTTTTGATAAAATAATATTTTATTATATTATTATAATATAATAATGGTGATATTTTTACAATGAATGTGGGATATATTAGTATATGAGGAGGAAGAGTATTTTTGTTGCAAAAGTTGTTTAAAACATGTTAAACATGTTGGTGGACCCATTTCTTGACTGAAATTTGATTATAGCCGGTAAAATCGTCCGTATATGGATTTCGGTCAATTTCTGTTTGGATATTGGAAAAACTTTCTTCTGCAAAGTTGTAGAGAATTGAATTTCCTATAAGAATTTGCAAGATTCGAATTTTCTGATAAAATGGCTATTTATTATGAATTATTGAAGTTCCAAAGTTCCGAAATAATTGATTTTTGGAAGTTTTGATTATTTTTTATATGAAAAACGTTTTTGTCATTAATTGTGGGTCTTGCATGTGATGTAGTTGCTGAAATCAGATTTCAAAGTGGGCGTAGGAATTTGTTTTATATATAATATTATTATATTAAATTTTCTGCTTTGGTATTATAAGCAATTTCCTATAAATAGGGTGTTTAGGTTAGAATTAAAAATCACACCAGAAACTGAAGTTTTCTCTCCCTTTCTCTCTCGATATATTGAGCGTATTTTTGTGAGTATCTTAGTACTTTGAGTATTGCTATACGGTGCAAGTTCTTTCAGCACTACATCTAGTCAGAAGTACTATCCTTTTGAGGTAAGGGAGATTATTTTCTTTATAAATGATATTATTTCTTCAATATCATTATGCCAAAATATTGGTTAGAATTTTTATCAAATTTGGAACTTTTTCATGTCGGAGTTATTATTCATGAGTTACTATTCACGAGTTACTATTCATGAGTTACTATTCATGAGTCACTATTCACGAGTTACTATTCATGAGTACTATTCACGAAGCATGATGATCTTTTTTGTGACATTTCTATCTTTTAGTGTCGGAGTTACTATTCACGTATACAGCACTATTCACGTATACGGCACTATTAACAAATACGACACTATTCACAGAAAAATTAAATTTTCGTTTTTCGTCCAAAATATCTATTATGGATACTAGCTTTGATTGTATCCATGTTTTGATCATTCTTGAATTTTACTCCACTCTGATTACTTATGAAGTATTTTTGAACTTAGAATGTGTAAAGTACGAATCTTTAATATTTATTCTTTTGTTTCACTAGATTCGTTTTCTTTAAAATATTTTTCATCATCCTCAGTCCTAAATGATGATATAACTGAATATTTTTGGCCTGTAGTGCAAAAATGAATGATTTTATGATGAATATCTTTGGCCCGTAGTGCAAAGATGAACATGTGTTTAGATGAACATGTCCAACTGGTGACTATCTTTGGCATGTATTGCAAAGATGAATATTTAATTTATGATGTATATTGATTGATGTTACAGGGATAAAATATCGATGATGGTCTTTTAAATTCATAGATGATAGTAGATTTCACTCTCTACTTAACTCTTCTAATGAATTGTTATTTCCGCTTTAGTTGTTGATCTAAAACTTGTTGTCTATTGTATTCTATCATATTTTCCCTGTTGAAGACTAAGGATAATTTGTTGTACATTATCTTAGTCATAATATTCTTTATTGGGCTAGTTGAGCTCACCCTTTTCCTTTTTGTTCCATTTTTCTTCTTAGGAGACGAGAATATAGCGGGAACTAGTCGGGGTGTGGAGTAATGGTTCAAAACAGTTGTTTTAGTAGTACTCGCTATTTTATAAAATAGTGTATCAATAATTGTAATAAAGACTTATTTGAGTGTGGATATTCTCTAGAAGATAATATTTGTATTTAAACTCAGAGTTTATGTGTTGTCGTATTTTGCACGACAATTGTATTAATGAAGTTGTAGTTGTTTCTGTACCATGTATTTGGCGACTCAGAATGGGTGATGTATGTGACGCCCCCAAAATAGGTCCATTTCACACAACCCATTTTGAGTCGCCAAATACATGGTACAAAAACAAATACAACTTCAGTAATACGACAACACATATACTGTGAGTTTAAATATAACTATTGTCTAATAGACAGTATAAAAACTCAAAAGGGGTCCTCATTACAATTATTGATACGCTATTTCACAGAATAGTGAGGACTACTAATGCAACCATCTGGACAGTCAATCCATTCCCCAACTAGTCCCAGCTATATTCTCATTTCCTGAAGAGAATAGTGAAAGAAAGGGTGAGCTCAACTAGCCCAATAAGAAATATTATGACTAAGATAATATACAATAAATTATCATTAGTCTTCAACAGTATAACAACTGATAGAATATAATAGACAACAAGTTTTAAATCAACAACTGCAGTGGGATAAACAATCCATTAGAAGAGTCAAGTAAATTATAAAATCTAATATCTTTTATGATTTAAAAAGTTTTTCATAATCTTTATCGCTGAGACTCGGCAAAAAAAACAATCCACATCATTAAATCATCCTTGACCTACAGGCCAAGGATATTCTTTAGTATCACGACCATGAATTATCAATGCACTACGGGCCAAGGATATTCGTGTATTCATCAACGGTCTTGATCATGCCATTAAACAATTCATCTTTGCACTACGGCTAAAGAGAATCCATAGCCATAACCATACCAAAAACTGTCCATCAATGCACTACGGGCCAATGAGGACTTTTACCACATCATTTGTAACATTACGGTCATGATTATACCGAATAATCCTTGGTCATAATCATACAAAGTCCATCTATGCACTACAGGCCACAGATGACTTTCAACAGTTGGTCATGTTCATCTCAACACCTGTTCATCTTTGCACTACGGGCCAAAGATATTCATCAGGTAATCATTCATCTTTGCACTACGGGCCAAAGATATTCATCAGGTAATCATTCATCTTTGCACTACACGCCAAAGATATTCAGTAATAACATCATTTAGGACTGAGGATGATGAAAAATATTTTAAACGAACGAATCCAGTAAAACAAAATAACAAATATTAGAGATTCGTATCATAGTTTATCCAAGATTAATAATACTCCATAATAACCAATTTCGAAGTAAAATTCAAGAATAAAGATCAAAACATGGAAACAATAAAATATAGTAACCATAATAGAAATCTTGGACAAAAAGAAGAAAATTTTATTTTTCGGTGAATAGTGTCGTATACGTGAATATTAACTCTGACACCAAAAGATAGAAATTCCACAAGAAAACCCATCATGCTTCGTGAATATTACTCGTGAATAGTAAGTCGTGAATAGTAAGTCATGAATAGTAACCCCGACATGAAAACTTCCAAATTTGATAAAAATTTCAGATCAATATTTCAGCATAATGATATTGAAAGAAAATATCATTTACGAAGAAAATAACACCCCTTACGAATATTAAACAAAAATAATATTTCTTGCGAATATTGAACGAAATAATATTCATACGAATACGAAAAATAATATCTCTTCAGAATATGAAATAAATAATACCCCTTACTTCAAAAAGACAGTACTTCTGACTGGAATACTGGATATAGTGCTGAAGGAACTTGCACCATATAGCAACACTCAAAGTATCAAAATACTCACAAGAATACGCTCCATATTATAGAGAGAGAAAGATAGAGAGCTTATATTTCTGGTGTGATTTTCAATTCTAACTTAGCCCTCTATTTATAGAAAAATGGTAGCACGCCGAAGCAGACTTGACCTGCTACCTGATGGCTTTACCTGCTACTATTGCCACCCACCACATTTGAAATTCAATTTCAGCACATTTCTCACTAACCAAAAATGGGGCTCACCAATTCTTGAATTTTCCACCAAAATGATAAATTCGGATACTTCAACAATTTCTGAACCAGTCACCTCTTAAAATTCATAACAAATCATACGTTCATTTTTAACGGTTCAAAATTTGTGAACATATACTCAACTTATATATGTATAACATATCCAAAAATCCCAACGATCCAACGGTCAGATTAAAAATTATAACTCACACAATAAAGCTGTAAGAACACTGATTTGATCTTTTAATACCTCCGATCTGACAAAATAATGATAAAATACCTCAACATTAACTCATTCATTTATAACCACATAAAGAAATCCATCATTTATATCCGCATCAAGTAAATATTTCCTTATCATATAAATCAATAATTAATTATTCACAAATAATATTACAGAATCACAATAATGACAATCAGGTAGTTCCCAGGAAAGAGGGGGCTTTCTGAAAAGGATTTCTCCTTACTGGCGCGCAATTAGGTGACCAAACCTCTCATTGACAGAACTTTCTAGACATTGCCAATAATGCTATCTAATAATATTATTCCAAATAATATGAATTATTGATTTGATAATGGAGATGTTGTGCAGTGACAATTATTGAAACAACAATAATATAAAATATCAACTCAATAATTATTGAATCAATAAAATAAAATATTGAATAGTAACTACTATGACAATTATTGAGTAGTGTCTTCTTACGTAAGGATCAATAATTCAACAATATTGTGCAATACCGTGTGCTACTGTCCAACCACGCGTATTACTGTATTTTAACTACCGGGTATTCCAACAATCTTAACGGTAACAACTACGCCGTTATTTATAACAATCCAAACTTTGTCGTTTTCTTCATCCGACAGTTATCCGTTATGGGGCCCACAAATGGCTGCGTCGTCGTACGAGTATTCCCCGACAGAAAGAATATTCCACGACCAAACGAATATTCCCCGACAACAATGAATATTATATAACAACTTTCATACTTTGCAAAATTTATATATACTACCCACAACTAGAATATTATCTCAAATCCACACTATAATATTCAAAAAATTATTTCGAGAAAATTAAATATTTATTCAAAAAATCTGGGGTCTCACAATATCCCCTCCTTATGGAATTTCGCCCTCAAAATTTATATACGTACCTGGTATGCCGAACAACTGAGGATACCTTGAGTTTACTTCAAATTCTAACTCTTGAGGTATAACCTTTGAGTATCGAATGTGATCTTTCTTATCCAAGATTTTAACACGTATCTCCTTATACGTTAAATCTTTTGCTATCTCGTCTAATTCCAATTCAGTAATGCGGTTTGGGTCGTCCACATATTTACGTAACATCGATACATGAAAAATGTTATGAACACGCGACATACATAGCGCTAAGGCGAGTCTATAGGCCACAGTTCCTACTCGATCGAGGATTTCAAATGGGCCAATAAAATCAAGGGTTGAGAATTTTCTCTGTTCATCGACTCTTGCTTCTAGAATAACGCCTTCTTGAACCTTCTTCTTCACATTCATCAGCTCCGGATCTCTAGCTTGAGCAACTTTAACTTTATCGTCGGTTCTAATCGTATATTTATCATCCTCACATAGGTTCGTATATTCGTACTTATAAACGCATACGATCTCCTTCTAAATGAGTCAGCTACCACGTTTGCTTTTCCCATGATGGTATTGAATGGTATAATCATAATCTTCAACAGCTCGAGCCAACGTCTTCAGCGCATAATACGTTCGTTTTAGGTGAAGAAATATTTGAGAGTTTTAGAAATGGGTTTTGTACTGGGGTCAATACAAAATTCGATTTCACGCTCTAGGGGTAGGCTAAGAAGTCCCTCGAGAAGACGTCAGGAGATTTATTAATAATAGAAATATCATTCACAACTGTGACTCTCATCCAAGACTTCGATAGCACATGTAATGAAGGTTTCTCCTAACGGAGTTTCAACCGATAAGTCAAAGTCTAATTTCTCCGGAGTCAAATTTAAACGTTGAGCGCAAGCAAGAGAGATAAAAGAATGGGTGGAACCAGTATCTAATAAGGTATAGACTTCGTAAAAATTTATAATTAACTAACCCGTGATAACTTTGTACGATTCCTCGTCAGGGTAATTCAAAATTCGATGCTGGATTCTCCCAATTGCTGTCGAAAAAGAGAAATACGTATCATCTATTTTAGCTTTCTTGGATAAGACTTCTCTTTCCACCATATCAACGCGTCATGCGGGTTTTACCCATGCATCTTTCATTCTCACTCGTTCAGTTACTTCTTCTTTCAGCTGCTCCTTGACGTTTGAATTCTCAGATTCCAGCTTTAATATCGTATACTCTGCCAAAGAGTGCTTCTGTTCAACCATCGCACATCGGGTAATACAATTTTGAATTGTTGCATCCCTTTGTTCTACGACCGCCTGCCATTCTTCAGCATGCTCTTCTAACTCATGAATACGATTTTGCAAATCAACATTTTAATCAATAAGTTCTTCTAATAAATCATCCTCAGGTGCCTCTTCTTCCTCACTCTCAGTTGCTACTTTTGCGACTAGCTTGAGTGCAACTTTAAATTTCTCAATCACCACATGGATATCTCTAATCACATTAACCTGGTTGGTAATTAGAGGTGTCTGCACAGTCTCATTCACACTATTATTAACATTTTCAAATGCCATTTTAAACACTGCCACAAAATAAGGGTTAATTCACATGCAACATATTATCCCGATACTCTGACCGACCAATTAAATACCAAATAAACTTAGGCAGGTCATACTAACGAAAGAATTCCCCGGCTCCGGCTCTCCCCTCCTAGTTTTTGTCTCACATCTCAGTCAGGGATCATATACCTAAGCTTTGATACCAATTGTGACGCCCCCAAAATAGGTCCATTCCACACAACCCATTCTGAGTCGCCAAATACATGGTACAAAAATAAATACAACTTCAGTAATACGACAACACATATATTGTGAGTTTAAATACAACTATTGTCTAATAGACAGTATAAAAACTCAAAAGGGGTCCTCATTACAATTATTGATACGTTATTTCACAGAATAGTGAGGACTACTAATGTAACCACCTGGACCATCAATCCATTCCCCGACTAGTCCCAGCTATATTCTCATTTCCTAAAGAGAACATTAAAAGAAAGGGTGAGCTCAACTAGCCTAGTAAGAAATATTATGACTAAGATAATATACAATAAATTATTATTAGTCTTCAACAGTATAACAACCGATAGAATATAATAGACAACAAGTTTTAAATCATCAACTGCAGCAGAATAAACAATCCATAAGAAGAGTCAAGTAAATTAAAAAATATACTATCTTCTATGATTTAAAAAGTTATTCATAATCTTTATCGCTGAGACTCAGCAAAAAAAATAATCCACATCATTAAATCATCCCTACACTACAGGCCAAGGATATTCTTTAGTATCACGACCACGAATTATCCATGCACTACGGGCCAAGGATATTCGTGTATTCATCAACGGTCCTGATCATGCCATAAAACAATTCATATTTGCACTACGGATAAAAAGAATCCATAGCCATAATCATACCAAAAACTGTCCATCAATGCACTACGGGCCAATGAGGACTTTTACCACATCATTTGTAACATTACGGTAAAGATTATACCAAATAATCCCTGGTCATAATCATACCAAGTCCATCTATGCACTATAGGGCACATATGACTTTCAACAGTTGGTTATGTTCATCTCAATACCTGTTCATTTTTGCACTACGGGACAAAGATATTCATCAGGTAATCATTCATCTTTACACTACGGGCCAAAGATATTCATCTGGTAATCATTCATCTTTGCACTACAGGCCAAAGATATTCAGTAATAACATCATTTAGGACTGAGGATGATGAAAAATATTTTAAAGGAATGAATCCAATGAAATAAAATAACAAATATTAGAGATTCGTATCACAGTTTATCCAAGATCAATAATACTCCATAATAACCAATTTCGAAGTAAAATTCAAGAATAAAGATCAAAACATTGATACAATCAAAGATAGTAACCATAATAGACATCTTGGACAAAAAGAAGAAAATTTCATTTTTCGGTGAATAGTGTCGTATACGTGAAAAGTAACTCCGACACTAAAAGATAGAAATTCCACAAGAAAAATCATCATGCTTCGTAAATAGTACTCGTGAATAGTAAATCATGAATAGTAACCCTGACATGAAAAGTTCTAAATTTGATAAAAATTTCAGATCAATATTTCAGCATAATGATATTGAAAGAAAATATCATTTACGAAGAAAATAACACCCCTTTACGAATATTAAATGAAAATAATATTTCTTGCGAATATTGAACAAAATAATATTCATACGAATACGAAAAATAATATCTCTTCAGAATATGAAATAAATAATACCCCTTACCTCAAAAAGACAGTACTTCTGACTGGAATACTGGATATAGTGCTGAAGGAATTTGCACCGTATAGTAAGACTCAAAGTATCAAAATACTCACAAGAATACGCTCGATAATATAGAGAGAGAAAGAGAGAGCTTATATTTCTGGTGTGATTTTCAATTCTAACTTAGCCCTTTATTTATAGGAAAATGGTAGCACGCCGAAGAAGACTTGACCATCTACTTGATGGCTTTACCTGCTACTATTGCCACCCACCACATTTGAAATTCAATTTGAGCACATTTCTCACCAACCAAAAGTGGGGCTCACCAATTCTAGAATTTTCCACCAAAATGATAAATTTGGATACTTCAACAATTTCTGAACCAGTCACTTCTTAAAATTCATAACAAATCATACATTCATTTTTAACGGTTCAAAATTTGTGAACATATACTCAACTTATATATGTATAATATATCCAAAAATCCCAATGATCCAAAGGTCAGATTAAAAATTATAACTCACACAATAAAGCTGTAAGAACACTGATTTGATCTTTTAATACCTCCAATGCGACAAAATACTGATAAAATACCTCAATATTAATTCTTTCATTTATAACCACATAAATAAATCCATCATTTATATCCGCATCAAATAAATATTTCCTTATCAAATAAATCAATAATTAATTATTCACAAATAATATTACAGAATCACAATAATGATAACCAGGCAGTTCCCAAGAAAGAGGGGGCTTTCCGATAAGGATTTCTCCTTACTGGCGCGCAATTAGGTGACCAAACCTCTCCTTGACAGAACTTTCTGGACATTGCCAATAATACTATCTAATAATATTATTCCAAATAATATGAATTATTGATCTGATAATGGAGATGTTGTGCAGTGACAATTATTGAAACAATAATAATATAAAATATCAACGCAGTAATTATTGAATCAATCAAATAAAATATTGAACAGTAACTACTGTGACAATTATTGAGTAGTGCCTTTTTTACGTAAAGATCAATAATTCAACAATACTGTGCAATACCGTGTGCTACTGTGTAACTATGCGTATTACTGTATTTTAACTATCGGGTATTCCAACAGTCTTAATGGTAATAATTACGTCGTTATTTATAACAACCCAAACTTTGTCATTTTCTTCATCCGACAGTTATCCGTTATGGGGCCCACAAATGGTTGCGCCGTCGTACAAATATTCCCCGACAGAAAGAATATTCCATGACCAAATGAATATTCCCCTACAACAATAAATATTATATAACAACTTGCATACTTTGCAAAATTTATAAATACTACCCACAACTAGAACATTATCTCAAATCCACACTATAATATTCAAAAAATTATTTCGAGAAAATTAAATATTTATTCATAAAATTTTGGGTCTCACAATTTCCCCTCCTTATGGAATTTTGTCCTAAAAATTTACGCACGTACCTGGTATGCCGAACAGTTGAGGATACCTTGACTTTACTTCAAATTCTAACTTTTGAGGTATAACCTTTGAGTGTCGAATATGATCCTTCTTATCCAAGATTTTAACATGTATCTCCTCATACGTTAAATCTTCTGCTATCTCGTCTAATTCCAATTCAATAATGTGGTTCGGGTCGTCCACATATTTACGTAACATCTATACGTGAAAAACGTTATGAACACGCGACGTACTTAGCGCTAAGGCGAGTCTATAAGTCACAGTTCCTACTCGATCGAGGATTTCAAATGGGCCAATAAAATCGAGGGTTGAGAATTTTCTCTCTTCATCGATTCTTGCTTCTAGAATAAAGCCTTCTTGAACCTTCTTCTTCACATTCATCAGCTCCGGGTCTATAGCTTGAGAAACTTTAACTTTATCGTCGGTTCTAATAGTATATTTATTATCCTCACGTAGGTTCGTATATTCGTACTTGTAAACGCATACAATCTCCTGCTAAATACGTTAGCTACCACGTTCGCTTTTCCCACGATGGTATTGAATGGTATAATCGTAATCTTCAACAGTTCGAGCCAACGTCTTCAGCGTATAATACGTTCGTTTTAGGTGAAGAAATATTTGAGAGTTTAGAAATGGGTTTTGTTCTAGGGTCAATATAAAATTCAATTTCACGCTCTAGAGGTAGGCTAAGAAGTCCCTCGAGAATACGTCAGGAGATTTATTAATAATAGAAATATCATTCATAACTGTGACTCTCATCCAAGACTTCTATAGCACATGTAATGAAGGTTTCTCCTAACGGAGTTTCAACCGATAAGTCAAAGTCTAATTTCTCCGGAGTCAAATTTAAACATTGAGCGCAAGCAAGAAAGATAAAAGAATGGGTAGAACTGGTATCTAATATGGTATAGACTTCGCAAAAATTTATAATTAACTAACCCGTGATAACTTCGTTCGATTCCTCGTCAGGGTAATTCATAATTCGATGCTGGATTCTCCCAATTGCTGTCGAAAAAGAGAAATACATATCATCTATTTTAGCTTTCTTGGATCGGACTTCTCTTTCCACCATATCAATGTGTCGTGCGGCTTTTACCATGAATCTTTCATTCTCACTCGTTTAGTTACTTCTTCTTTCAGCTGCTCCTTGATGTTTGAATTCTCAGATTCCAGCTTTAATATCGTATACTCTGCCAAAGAGTGCTTCTGTCCAACCATCGCACATCGTGTAATACAATTTTAAATTGTTGCATCCCTTTGTTCTACGACCGCCTGCCGTTCTTCAGCATGCTCTTCTAACTCATGAATACGATTTTGCAATTCTATATTTTGATCAATAAGTTCTTCTAATAAATCATCCTCAGGTTCCTCTTCTTTCTCACTCTCAGTTGCTACCTTTGCGACTAGCTTGAGTGCAACTTTTTATTCCTCAATCACCACATGGATATCTCTAATCACATTAACCTGGTTAGTGATTAGAGGTGTCTCCATGGTCTCATTCACACCATTGTTAATATTTTCAGCTTCCATTTTAAACACTACCACAAAACAAGGGTTAATTGACATGCAACATATTATCCATATACTCTAACCGACCAATTAAATACCAAATAAACTTAGGTAGTTCATACTAAAGAAAGAATTCCCCGTCTCTCCCCTCCTAGTTTTTGGCTCATATCTCATCCAGGGATCATATCCCTAAGCTTTGATACCAACTGTGACGCCCCAAAAATAGGTCCATTCTACACAACCCATTTTGTGTCGCCAAATACATGGTACAAAAATAAATACAACTTCAGTAATACGACAACACATATACTGTGAGTTTAAATACAACTATTGTTTAATAGACAGTATAAAAACTCAAAAGGGGTCCTCATTACAATTATTGATACGCTATTTCACAGAATAGTGAGGACTACTAATGCAACCATCTGGACCGTCAATCCATTCCCTGACTAGTCCCAGCTATATTCTCATTTCCTGAAGAGAACATTGAAAGAAAGGGTGAGCTCAACTAGCCCAGTAAGAAATATTATGACTAATATAATATACAATAAATTATTATTAGTCTTCAATAGTATAAGAACCGATAGAATATAATAGACAACAAGTTTTAAATCAACAACAGCAGCGGGATAAACAATCCATTAGAAGAGTCAAGTAAATTATAAAATCTAATATCTTCTATGATTTAAAAAGTTTTTCATAATCTTTATCGCTGAGACTCGGCAAAAAAATAATCCACATCATTAAATCATCCTTGACCTACAGGCCAAGGATGTTCTTTAGTATCACGACCATGAATTATCCATGCACTACGGGCCAAGGATATTCGTGTATTCATCAACGGTCTTGATCATGCCATAAAATAATTCATCTTTGCACTACGGCTAAAGAGAATCCATAGTCATAATCATACCAAAAACTATCCTTCAATGCACTACGGGCCAATGAGGACTTTTACCACATCATTTGTAACATTACGGTCATGATTATACTGAATAATTCTTGGTCATAATCATACCAAGTCCATCTATGCACTACATGCCACAAATAACTTTCAATAGTTGGTCATGTTCATCTCAACACCTTTTCATCTTTGCACTACAGGCCAAAGATATTCATCAGGTAATCATTCATCTTTGAACTACGGGCCAAAGATATTCATCAGGTAATCATTCATCTTTGCACTACAGGCCAAAGATATTCAGTAATAACAACATTTAGGACTGAGGATGATGAGAAATATTTTAAAGGAACGAATCCAGTGAAACAAAATAACAAATATTAGAGATTCGTATCACACTTTATCCAAGATCAATAATACTCTATATTAACCAATTTCGAAGTAAAATTCAAGAATAAAGATCAAAACATGGATACAATCAAAGATAGTAACCATAATAGACATCTTGGACAAAAAGAATAAAAAATTATTTTTCGGCGAATAATGCCGTATACGTGAATAGTATCGTATACGTGAATAGTAACTCCGACCCCAAAAGATAGAAATTCAACAATAAAAATTATTATGCTTCGTGAATAGTACTCGTGAATAGTAACTCATGAATAATAACCCCGACATGAAAAGTTCCAAATTTGATAAAAATTTCAAATCAATTTTTCAGCATAATGATATTAAAAGAAAATATCATTTGTGAAGAAAATAACACCCCTTACGAATATTAAACGAAAATAATATTTCTTGCGAATATTGAACGAAATAATATTCATACGAATACGAAAAATAATATCTCTTCAGAATATGAAATAAATAATACCCCTTACCTCAAAAAGACAGTACTTCTGACTGGAATACTGGATATAGTGCTGAAGGAACTTGCACCGTATAGCAACACTCAAAGTATCAAAATACTAACAAGAATACGCTCGATAATATAGAGAGAGAAAGAGAGAAATCTTATATTTCTGGTGTGATTTTCAATTCTAACTTTGCCCTCTATTTATAGGAAAATGGTAGCACGCCGAAGCACACTTGACCTGCTACCTATTGGCTTTACCTGCTACTATTGTCACCCACCACATTTGAAATTCAATTTGAGCACATTTCTCACCAACTAAAAGTGGGGCTCACCAATTCTAGAATTTTTTACCAAAATGATAAATTTGGATACTTCAACAATTTATGAACCAGTCACCTCTTAAAATTCATAACAAATCATACGTTCATTTTTAACGGTTCAAAATTTGTGAACATATACTCAACTTATATATGTATAACATATCCAAAAATCCCAACGATCCAACGGTCAGATTAAAAATTATAACTCACACAATAAAGTTGTAATAACACTGATTTGATCTTTTAATACCTCCAATGCGACAAAATACTGATAAAATACCTCAATATTAATTCCTTCATTTATAACCACATAAATAAATCCATCATTTATATCCGCATCAAATAAATATTTCCTTATCATATAAATCAATAATTAATTATTCACAAATAATATTACAGAATCACAATAATGACAACCAGGCAGTTCCCAGGAAAGAGGGGGCTTTCCGATAAGAATTTCTCCTTACTGGCGCGCAATTAGGTGACCAAACCTCTCATTGACAGAACTTTCTAGACATTGTCAATAATGCTATCTAATAATATTATTCCAAATAATATGAATTATTGATCTGATAATGGAGATGTTGTGCAGTGACAATTATTCAAACAACAATAATATAAAATATCAACGCAGCAATTATTGAATCAATAAAATAAAATATTTAATACTAACTATTGTGATAATTATTGAGTAGTGCCTTCTTACGTAAGGATCAATAATTCAACAATATTGTCCAATGTCGTGTGCTACTGTGCAACCACACGTATTACTGTATTTTAACCACCGGGTATTCCAACAGTCTTAACAGTAACCACTACGCTGTTATTTATAACAACCCAAACTTTGTCGTTTTCTTCATCCGACAGTTATCCGTTATAGGGCCCACAAATGGCTGCGCCATCGTACGAATATTCCCCGACAGAAAGAATATTCCACGACCAAACGAATATTCCCCGACAACAATGAATATTATATAACAACTTGCATACTTTGCAAAATTTATAAATACTACCCACAACTAGAACATTATCTCAAATCCACATTATAATATTCAAAAATTTATTTCGAGAAAATTAAATATTTATTCATAAAATCTGGGGTCTCACAATGTATACCTATTTTGGGGGCGACACAGATAGTATGTCGAGTCTGCCCAACCTCTATTGGGTACCCAGCTACCTGCTGCTAGAAATCCTTATGAGAATTCCTATGAATATAGGACATCCTCCCTATCTTCTATTTCTTGGTCTTTAGCTCCTGCCTGAGCTCAAAGACCTCTTGTTTTAGCTCATGGACCTTGTCCTTGGCTAAAACTCTCTTGTCATGCTCATACTCCCACATCGACTCCACATTCGTCTTATCCTCCAGGACACCATGGAGTTCCTCTTTCAACTCCTTTACCTCTATACAATACTAGATGTTTCTATCCAATACTGCCATAAACAGTGCTCCCATTGACTCCCCCAGAGTCATCTCTTCCTCAGGTGCTGTGGGGTTAAAAGACACCACCTCCACCTCCTCTTCAGACATGCCATCGAACATGACCATGAGGTCTAAGCTCTTTGAGTCTCCAGACTCAACTATCACCACTTCAGGCTCTGCTGGTATAGGATTCGGTATAATCTCTACTTGATTCACCGACCCTTCACTGACTACATGTATATCCCTATACATTTAATTTCCTCCTGACATCTACAACAAAACAAATAGTTTGATTAGTACATGTCAGTAGAATAACAAAAACACATAGCATATATAATGCATTTTTATAGGGTTAATTTTCATCTTTTATTTCTTAAACTTTTCTTAAGGTTATGACTTAAGGTTCAAATCTCCCCCTTAAGTTTTATAACATACTGCTTTGATACCAACCTGTGACACCCCCAAATCCAGGTATCTTCGAACCTGGCATATGGTGCTACACGGTGCTACAGTTCACACATACATTCAATTAAAATATCTTAAAAAGAACGAATATGTCTTATATATATTCCAAAATAATATTCCCTTCCCAAGTTCTTTGTAACAACCCGATATTTTTTATATAATTAAATTAGAAATTTTGCGTATACTTTTTTTATTTTATTTTAAAGATGAGGATTTGTACAAGATAAGGTGTATATGTATTTATGTGATAAATAAAAATATATTTATTACATGAATATTTACAAATAATTTTATTTTAGAATTATTGATTATTATAAAGTATATTCTTTTAATAATTATTTTTATAGTATAAATGTTTTTATTAATTATTTTCCATGAAAATATGATTTTTTAATATATAAAATGGTTATTAGAATTATTATAATAATTGTTTTATTTTATTATATGAATTTAATTTATATTAATTAAGTTAATTATTTTAATTTAATTAATAAAGTTATATATGCCAGATAAATTAGATATGGAATTTAAACCCTAATTTTGGCTTTTTATCAAGGAATGAGAATAATAATATAATATTAATTATATTTTGATTTTTCAGTGATATAAATATGTACTATTTTTGTATATTGACAATAATTGGTCAATTATGGTATTTCACACTAAAATCCTAGAATTACTGATAAACCCTAATTCGAAAGTCAATTACGACTTTAAGATTTGGTTAAGTCATTACGTAGTCGTGATGCTGTGATAATGTGTCTAATGACAGGTGTTATATATTTTTATATTAGTTACAAAAAACCTAATTTTCTAAATTAGGAAACCCTAATTAGCTAAAAACCCTAATTTGTAAATTAGTAACCCTAATTTGCTAAATTGATAACCCTAATTGTTAATTACAAGCTAAATGCTAATTAGTAGACATTAAAATCCTAATGTTAATGTATAATGTAATTAGAAAATTAAACCCGATTAAGGAAACCTAATTTACAAAAATTAGAAACTAATATTATTTTTATTTTTGTGCAAACCCTAATTAGTAATTTTAAAAACCTAATTACTAATTGTAAACCCTAATTAGTAATTTTAAAAACCTAATCACTAATTGTAAACCCTAATCGCTAAATTAGTATGGTTAACTATAATTAGTAAATAATACCCTAATGTTCATGTATAATATAATTAGTAAACCTAATCTAATTAGAGATTTCTAAATTTTATTTTTAGAAACTAAAATGTTACATTATCAAACTCTAAATTAGACATCCTACAAATTATTTGTGCTAAATCTTAGGGTTAAACCCTAAGGGTCAAACCCTAAGGGTTTGGCAAAAGACCATAGTGTCATTAAAATCATAAGGCCATTGACCAAAATGCCCCTCTAGGATAATTGAAGCTTTCTTGAAGATCTAGACATATTGGAGTGGTTGGCCAACTTCTACCAACTCCATGTGACTGATTACAACACAACTCAGCCAATCTACCAGCCATATACATTGTATACAAGACATATATAAAGAATTGGAGAGAGAGAAAATCATTTGCAAGCCTCATTTGTACACTTTCTCTCAACCAATCCTCTCTCTCTTTAAACCCACGAAAATTAAAAGTATACCAGTCTCATATTCAACCCCACTATCACCATAACAGATCTAGAAGCCCATAATCATGAATCAAAGCATAAAGGTATAAACCCTAGAATTTAAAATTTTTATGATCTGATGTTAGATCTTGCTGTTTGTTGTTTAATGTTGTGTCATAAGATGTTATTTAGTGATATGGGTTGTTAGATACCAGATCCATAACATCAAAGTTCTCAAAATTGATGTTTTTTAAAATCTGGAAAAAAATTATTTTGTCTCTGACAACGTAATGTCAGTCCTCATAGATCTTTGTATAATATGTATTTTTTGTTGTTTAAATGTTTGATCTTGTTGTATGCTGGGAGATCTGTGTTCTGGAACTACAATCAAGTCTAGATTATGCACAGATTGCATGTTATTAGTGGTCAAAGACCGTTGACCGAACACGACTGGCAATTCTGGGTAACCCAGAAACTGCCCAGATCGTGTCTGACAAGATTTGTATGACTCTTAATCTGTTAGATTTGTATTGTGTTGTTCTTGTTGTTGTAATAAGATTGTAGTATGTTACATAAACTTCAAATTCTTTCCTTTATATCACTAAATAATCAAGTGGGTTGATCACAGTGGTCGGTCAAAGTAGATGCAAAAATTATGAGAACCGTTTTCTTCGTAACCTAGAAAACGCTAGAGCAATGTCGCTGACAGGGTTTGACCGTTCTTAATTCGGCGATTGTGTTGTTGTTTTCTTGTTTTTATGTATTGTATCTCTACTCTTACATGTTGTCTACATATTTAAACCTCCAGATCATAAAAACAGTTCATGTGTTGCAAGTTATGAAGATCATAAATTACCAACTCAGACTGTTCTTCATTTCTGGAAAACCCAGAAATGAAGAACATCTTCTGACAAGGTTTTCTGAAGCCCAGATCTCGTTTGTTTTATGTAGTATGGTCATTATTGTTGATTGTATCATGAAGTGTTACACTAGAACTACAATATACAACCAATAACTTTCTCAGAAACACATCGAGCAAAGATTTAAGCTTGGTCAAACACAGTACCTTGATAGCTGTCTATGAATTTCTGGACAGCTCAAGAACACCTATAGCGACAGTTTCGTCGCTATAGGGTCCTTTAGCGACGGTTTATTTTTAAAATTCATTATTTTTATTAAATAAATAGAAATATTAGTTTTTAATTATTAAAAATATAAAATAAATTATTAAAAAATATTTTTAAGTCCAAAAATTAGTTTTTAATTATTTTGAATATATTTCATAAATATTTAATATTTTTGGAATATTAAAGGTATTTAATTTATTTAATTATATTATTAAATAAATTATTTAAAATGATTTTAATACTTGAAAAATTATTTAAAATTATATTATGATATAAGAAAATATTTTAAGTTATTTTTAATGACTTTTAATATTTTGTGATGAATTTCATTAATTAATTAATATTAATGATAATTAAGTTATTTATTGAATATATTAAATAAATTATGGAAAATAGAATTAATGATTTAAAAATTATAGAAAATGATTTAAAAATTATAAAAATATTTTAAGTTATAAAATAAAACTTTTGATATTTTGTCATGAAAAATATAAATATTTTAATATTAATGATATTAGATTTATTTAATAATTATGTTAAATAAATTACTTTAAAAATAATTTTAATATTAAAAAAATCATTTTAAATGAAAATAAATAGTTTAAAAACATTTTAAGTTATAAAATATAACTTTCAATATTTAAAGGTAAATTTCATTAATTATTTACTATTAATGATATTAGAATTATTTAATAATTATATTAAATAAATTAGTTTAAAAATAATTTTAATATTATAAAAATCATTTAAAATGAAAATAAAGTGTTTAAGGATATTTTAAGTTATAAAATATAACTTTTAAGATTTAAATGATAATTTCATTAATAAATGATATTAATTTAATATTAATTGTATTAAATTTATTTAATAATTATATTAAATAAATAGTTTAAAAATGGTTTTATTTATTTAAAAATCATTTAAAAAGGAAATAAATGAAATAAAAATATTTTAAGTTATAAATAAGGCCTTTTAATATTTTGACAAATAATACATTAATAATTCAATATTAATGGTAATTATTTAAAAATAATTTTTAATTGTTTTAAAAATCATTTAAGGGTGATAAAAATATTTTAAAAATATTTTGAGCAATGGTTTCATTAATAATTTAATATTAATTAAATATTAATGATAATAGAATTATTCAATATTTAAATCATTTAATAATGATTCTGGTGTTTGAAAATTCATGATAAATTATAATAAATGTTTAAAAATTAGTATAAGTCATTTAAAAATAATATGACTGATACTTACAGATGTGGAATTACATGATAGAGTCTTAGACTCGATAATTACCCGATAAAGTCGTCGATACATCGACATGTTTCAGAAATTGATCTAGACCTTGATATTTTGACTGTATTAATATTTGTTTGTGATTCAATAACTGTTGAATATGTGTGTGACAAGGTAATTAGGTTATGTGCTGACTGCAATAAGCAGTGCTATGTGTTGTAAAATATTATTCTAATCAGTAAAATGATCTTATTACTGAGAGGTTGCTATATAAAAGATAAATCTAAGTTGTGTATTGTAAGCAGCAGACCAGGCAAGTATCTTACCTTTGCATTTCCTTTATGCAATGGACACGAGTAAGAATTTTCAGAATTATATTATTATTATACTAGATTATTAACTTTATTGTACTGATTACAATACACAACTTAGATTTATCTTTTATCCAATCAAATTGTTTTGGTTCGGATTCCAAACTAAGTATGAACATCCCGATCACGAGAAAATTTTTATGCGCCCAAAGCGGACAGAGTGAACGATCCTATCATTCTTACAATGCAGTATTGATCAATACAGGGCCCATGGAATGTACACCCTCGCGCCCGTAAGTTATGACGGTTTGCAGATGAAGTTCTGCTAAACCTTAGCGAAAATTGAAAAAAATATTCATTGTCTGTCGACTAATACCTATTTATAGTCAATACGTAGTTTCAAAAATGTGATATAGAGTTGTTATGTTATTATTATCGATTTAGTTTACTTCACAACTATTGAATCGTTATAGAAGTGATGTATAAAGAAAACATTTAATTCTTTCAACTAATTATATTTATTATTGTTATTACTTGTTGGGCACTCAAATGCTCATCCTAGCTTAATTTAAATGTTTTTAGCTAAGTGTGAACAGCTAGAAGGTTCGGCCAAGAACAAGGGAAAAAAAAAGCAAACATAATATGTTTAATGGTATCTTTTGTAATTGTGACGACCCCAAAATAGGTCCATTCCATCCAACTCATTCTGAGTCGCCAAATACATGGTACAAAAATAAATACAACTTCAGTAATACAATTGTCGTGCAAAATACGACAACACATACACTGTGAGTTTAAATACAACTATTGCCTACTAGAGAGTATACAAACTCAAAAGGAGTCCTCATTACAATTATTGATACACTATTTTACAAAAATAGTGAGGACTGCTAAACAACTATCTTGAATCATCACTCCATAACCCGGCTAGTTCCTGCTAAATTCTCTCTTCCTGAGAAAAATAATGGAACAAAAAGGAAAAGGGTGAGCTCAACTAGCCCAATAAAGAATATTATGACTAAGATAATGTACAACAAATTATCATTAGTCTTCAACGGGGAAAATCTAATAAAATATAATAGACAACAAGTTTCAGATCAACAATTGCAGCGGAAACAACAATCCATTAGAAGAGTCAAGTAGAGAAAGAATTCTACTATCTTCTAAGATTTAAAAGTCCATCATCAATATTTTATCCCTGTAACAATAATCAATATACATCTTTAATCAAATATTCATCTTTGCACTACAGACCAAAGATATTCATTTATATCACCAGTTGGTCATGCTCATCTCAACACCTTTTCATATTTGCACTACGGGCCAAAGATATTCATTAGGTAATCATTCATCTTTGCACTACAGGCCAAAGATATTCATCAGTTAATCATTCATCTTTGCACTACAGGCCAAAGATATTCAGTAATATCATCATTTAGGACTGAGGATGATGAAAAATATTTTAAAGGAACGAATCCAGTGAAACAAAATAACAATATTAGAGATTCATATTACAGTTTATCCAAGATCAATAATACTCTATAATAACCAATTTTGAAGAAAAATTCAAAATAAAGATCAAAACATGGATACAATCAAAGATAGTAACCATAATAGACATCTTGTACAAAAAGAAGAAAATTTCATTTTTCGGTGAATAGTATCGTATTCGTGAATAGTGTCGTATACGTGAATAGTGTTATATACGTAAATAGTAACCCCGACACAAAAAGTTCCAAATTAGATAAAAAGTTCAGACTAATATTTCGACATAATGATATTGAAGAAAATATCATTTAAGAAGAAGATAATATCCCTTACCTCAAAAAGACAGTACTTCTGACTGGAATACTGCATATAGTGCTGAAGGAACATGCACCGTATAGCAACACTCAAAGTATCAAAATACTCACAAAATACGCTCGATATTATAGAGAGAGAAAGAGAGAAAACTTATATTTCTGGTGTGATTTTCAATTCTAACTTAGCCCTCTATTTATAGGAAAATGTTAGCACGCCGAGGTAGACTTGACCTGCAACCTGATGGCTTTACCTACTACTATTCCCACTGATGAGTGAGTTTTATACACATGAATTGAATGTGTTTGAACTTATTCTTTTGGATGTTTTGAAGTGTTTTTCTATTCATGCATGTTTTATGTTGTTTTGTAGGAATTGGGATAAAATTTAGTTGGAACAACGTTTGGGGTGGCTAGATGCACGTTTTCGGCTTGCCATTTACACAGCAGTCACTTCAAAGCCAATTTGAGTATTGATCGGGACCTTATTTCGAAAACCTTGAAGAATGAAAGTTGTAGATCTATGTCTCCTCTTTCCGTAACATCTTGAATAATCAAAATCGGAGTTTGGACGAAGACGTTATGGCTATTTTCTCAAATGACGTCAGAGTAGAAGATATCAGAAAAAGTGGTAGCGCCGGGGAGCCCAAACCAAGCATATTCCTAGCACCGGGGTGCAAGGGGGCAGGGTTCCAGCGTCGTGCCCAGCGCTGGGGCACTGGGGAAGTCAGTGGTCAGGCTTGGACGCGTTTTGGGGCGAATCTTTACATCTTTTTGACTCCAAATTGGATTGGGTTTGTTCCTAAGCTAAAAATTGGACTTGTAACATATATTAGATTAGAGATACACTCCATTGGATTAGAACATAACCCTAGTTCTTATTAGTTTTGGAGATTGAAGCAACTTAGAGATCATTGAAGATCAAGAGCGAGAGCAAGAGAGGAGCATCAGATTTACTGACAACAGATTCTATTCTCTTCTCTTATCATACTTTTATCTTTTAATGTCTATTCAGTTGTGGATTCTTGGTTTTAATTCATTAATTATGAACTAACTCTTTTACTAAGATTTCAATTTAACCTTTTATGTCTATAAATTAGTTATTCGATTTATTCCAATTATTTATGTTAAAGTGAATTGTTTATCTTGTCTTGAGCTTATTGATTAATTATCTGATCAGTAATTACCTTGTTACTCTAGAAGGAATTGAAAGATGAATTCTAGGGTTAGAACTAGGCATGATATCATGTGACTTAGTTATTTGCACAGTGAATAATTATGTTTGTGAATTGAATGGAAATATCTGTTCACCGCATGTAACACATAAGGAATTAGGATTGAAAGGAGTTTAATTCAATTATTTTGCATAGGAATATAGCAAGATTAATCTGGATTAAATAGAAGGCAATCGATCACTTGGAAAAGGACTTTTGGTATTTGAGAATTCCTTTTAAAAATGCAGTAGGCATAATAATTGGGATAATTGGATAATTGATTCATAGTTCATAATTGGGGATATTGAATTCTTAATCTTTATTTATTTGAATTTATTTATAAAGCAATTCGGTTTAATTAGTTAATTTAGTTTTCTTAATTAGAAAAATCACACTTTGCAATTGTTTAAATAAATTTGATTTGGTTAAGAGTTAGTACTTGGAAATTTTTATTATATAATTTCTCGTGGGAACGATACTCTACTTTCACTTTATTACTTGTTGACCGTGTATAGTTGCCCGTTTGCTTTGATTGTGAAATCAACCAACACCCGCCCACCACATTTGAATAAAAATTCAGCACATTTTTTTCACCAACCACATGTGGGGTCCACTCAATTCTAGAATTTTCCACCAAAATCATTTATAAACCTAATTTCTGAATCAGTCACCTCTTAAAATTCATAACAAATCATACGCTCATTTTTAACGGTTCAAAATTTGTGGACATATACTCAACTTATATATGTATAACATAGCCAAAAATCACGACGATCCAACGGTAAGATTAAAAATTATAACTCACACAATATATCTCAAAAACACTGGTTTTAATTTTTAATACCTCCATTCTAACAAAAATACTGATAAAACACCTCAACATTAACTCCTTCATTTTTATCCACAATAAATATATTCAACATTTATATCCACATAAAATAAATATTTCCTTATCATATGAATCAATAATTAATTATTCATAAATAATATTACAGAATCACATCTATGACAACCTGGCCGTTCCCAAGAAAGAGGGGGCTTTCCAATAAGGATTTCTCCTTACTGGCGCGCAATTAGGTGACCAAACCTCTCGTTGACAGAACTTTCTAGACATTGCCAATAATGTAATCTAATAATATTATTCAAATAATATGAATTATTGATCTTATAATGGGAAATACTGTGCAGTGACAATTATTGAAACAACAATAATATAAAATATCAACGCAGCAATTATTGAATCAATAAAATAAAATATTAAACATTAACTACTGTAATAATTATTGAGTAGTGCTTTCTTACGTAAGGATCAATAATTCATCAATAATGTGCAATACCGTGTGTTACTGTGCAACCACGCGTATTACTGTATTTTAACCACCAGGTATTCCAATAGTGTTAAAGATAACAATTACGTCGTTATTTGTAAAAACTCAAACTTTGTTGTTTTCTTCATCCGACAGTTATCCATTATAGGACCCACAAATGGCTGCGCCGTCGTACGAATATTCCCCGACAGAAAGAATATTCCACGACCAAACGAATATTCCCCGACACAATGAATATTTTATAACCATTTGCTTATTTTGCAAAATTTGCACATTTCACCCATAACCAAAGTACTATATAAAATTATCACCTTATTATTCACAATAATAAATAGAGAAAATTCAATTTTTATTTATAATAAGTTGGGATTTTACAACCTTCCCTCCTTATGAAATTTCGTCCTCGAAATTGACGCACGTACCCGGTGTTTCGAAAAGGTGAGGGTAACTCGCTTTCATTTCTGATTCCAACTCCCAAGTCATTTCTTCAATAGCATGGTTCCTCCACAAAATTTTAACTTGTGGTATAACCTTTGTTCGTAGGACATGCTCTTTCCTATCCAATATCTTGACAGGTACCTCCTCATACTTTAAATCTTCGGCTATCTCGTCTGGTTCTAACGTAATAATGTGGTTTGGGTCGTCCACATATTTATGTAACATTGATATATGAAAAATATTATGAACATGCGACATACTTAGCGTTAAGGCGAGTCTATAGGCCATAGTTCCTACTCGATCGAGGATTTCAAATAAATCGAAGGCTTGAGCTTTCTACTCTTCATCGACTCTTACTTCTATAATAACGCATTCTTGCACCTTCTTCTTTATATTCATCAGCTCCGGTGTGTAGCTTGAGCAGTTTTAACTTTATCAATTAAAGTCGATTTTACTCGTATATTTGTTATCTTCACGTGGGTCCCTAGAGTCTTTAACTCTATCTTCATCATTTGTAAGTTATACGAAATGAGTTTTTGTGTTAACAACGTCGCACTCGTAAACGTATATGATCTTCTACTCAACGCATCAGCTACCACATTCGCTTTCCCACAATGGTATTGAATGGTACGATCGTAATCTTCAACAGCTCGAGCCAACGTCTTTGGTGCATTATACTTTTGTTTTGGTTGAAGAAATATTTAAAGGTTTTAGAAATGGGTTTTGTACTGGGATCAATACAAAATTCGATTTTACGCTCTAGGGGTAGGCTAATAAGTCCTTCGAGAATAAGTTAGGAGATTTATTAACAATAGAAATATCATTTAAAAAACTGTGACTCTCATCCAAGACTTGGATAGCACATGAAATGAAGGTTTCTACTAACGAAGTTTCAAACGATAAGTCAAAGTCTAATTTCTCTAGAGTCAAGTTTAAACGTTGAGTACAAGAAGGAGAAATAAAAGAGTGGGTGGAACTGGTATCTAATAAGGTATAGACTTCATAAAAAATTATAATTAACTAACCCGTGCTAATTTCGTTCGGGTCATTCGCTTTTTGAGAAGACACGAAAAACTCTTTTCTTGAAACCACCGACTTTATTTTGTCCTTATCCTCCTTTGGTGCCACCGTCCCAACTGGACTTGATTTTGCTACAGGACAAAATTGAGCTATGTGACCGTCTTTTCCACAACTAAAACATTTATTTGAAATCTGTGAACAGTTTGGACTTATATGTCCCTCCTCTCCGCATCTGTAGTATCTAACTGGCGATCATTCTCCTCCCCTAGAATTTGTTGCTGGTGTTGGTGCTATTGCCGACATCTTTCCGTCATCGTTAATCTTCTCTTCTTAAAATTTCCACTTGAATCATTTCTTCTATTATCTTGGACATGATTACCACCGAAGTGGTTACCATTTCTGGCATGATATTTTCCTCCACGATGGTTATCATTGTTCCGATGACCGTTGCCACCGGTACGATTATTATCGTGTTGTTGCTCGTTATCCTTCGGTTGGGCTGGCTCATTATCGCGCTCCAATAACTGAGCCCTATTCACTACATCAGAATATAAACAAAGTTTGTGAGAAATGAGGTATTGACCTATTTCGGGTTTCAAACCTCGCAGAAACATTTGCATCATTCTCTCCTCATTATCAACCAAATGGGATGCAAATCGGGACAACTCAGCAAACTTAGCTTCGTACTGTGATACGTTCATATTGTTTTGCTCCAGCTTGATGAACTCAACCTCCTTCATGTGACGAATACTTTCGGGAAAGTACTTGTCGTTGAACAATTCTTGGAACTTCTCCCAAGACATCTTCAGTGCGGCAGATTGAGTACGCTTTACAGATTCCCACTAGTAATCTGCCTCTCTTCGCAACATGAAGGTGGCAAAGGAAACCTTTTGCTCCTCGAAACATCCCAAGACATCAAATATCTTGGTGATCTGCTTTATCCACATCTCTGTCGTAAGTTGTTCTGGCTTTCCCAAAAACCCTGGTGGTCCCAGCTCTTTGAACTGCTTAGCGGTAACAAGCCACGCGTTGCTATCATTTCCACCCGTATTTTGTACACGAGTCTCCCTCGTCTGATGTTGTATGAATTGCATAAAGCCTTTGAATATCCCATCGCTCATCATTTGATCGGTGTTGTTGTTTACCTGAGGATTATTGTCACCCTGATGAACATTATCCAGGGTATTGATCATTGGTGACTCAACGGTCTCGTATGCTTCATTTCTTATCACAACATTTTTCATATGCCATCCACAAAACAAGGGTTAATTGACATATCACATATTATCCCTATACTCTAACCGACCAATTAAATACCAAATAAAGTCATACTAGCGAAGGAATTCCCCGACTCTCCCCTCCTAGTTCTTGTCTCACATCTCAGCTAGGGATGATATCCCTAAGCTTTGATACCAACTGTGACGACCCCAAAATAGGTCCATTCCATCCAACCCATTCTAAGTCGCCAAATACATGGTACAAAAACAAATACAACTTCAGTAATACAATTATCGTGCAAAATACGACAACACATATACTGTGAGTTTAAATACAACTATTGCCTACTAGAGAGTATACAAACTCAAAAGGAGTCCTCATTACAATTATTGATACACTATTTTACAAAAATAGTGAGGACTGCTAAACAACTATCTTGAATCATCACTCCATACCCCGACTAGTTAGTGCTAAATTCTCTCCTCTTGAGAAGAACAATGGAACAAAAAGGAAAAGGGTGAGCTCAACTAGCCCAATAAAGAATATTATGATTAAGATAATATACAACAAATTATCATTAGTCTTCAACAGGGAAAATCTGATAAAATATAATAGACAACAAGTTTTAGATCAACAACTGCAGCGGAAAAAACAATCCATTAGAAGAGTCAAGTAGAGAAAGAATTCTACTATCTTCTAAGATTTAAAAGTCCATCATCAATATTTTATTCCTGTAACAACAATCAATATACATCTTTAATCAAATATTCATCTTTGCACTACAGACCAAAGATATTCATTTATATCACCAGTTGGTCATGCTCATCTCAACACCTATTCATCTTTGCACTACGGGCCAAAGATATTCATTAGGTAATCATTAATCTTTGCACTACAGGCCAAAGATATTCATCAGTTAATCATTCATCTTTGCACTACAGGCCAAAGATATTCAGTAATATCATCATTTAGGACTGAGGATGATGAAAAATATTTTAAAGGAATGAATCCAGTGAAACAAAATAACAATATTAGAGATTCGTATTACAGTTTATCCAAGATCAATAATACTCCATAATAACCAATTTTGAAGCAAAATTCAAGAATAAAGATCAAAATATGGATACAATCAAAGATAGTAACCATAATATACATCTTGGACAGAAAGAAGAAAATTTCATTTTTCGGTGAATAGTGTCGTATTCGTGAATAGTGCCGTATACGTGAATAGTGTCGTATACGTGAATAGTAACCCTGACACAAAAAGTTCTAAATTTGATAAAAAGTTCAGACCAATATTTCGGCATAATGATATTAAAGAAAATATCATTTAAGAAGAAGATAATATCTGTGACGACCCCAAAATAGGTCCATTCCATCCAACCCATTCTAAGTCGCCAAATACATGGTACAGAAAATAACTATAACTTTATTACAACAATTGTCGTGCAAAATACAACAACACATATGCTGTGAGTTTGGATACAAATATATACCAACTGTAACTATGGACACCAACTTTGGATAGCACGTCACAATGACACCTTACATAAAGGTATAGTCAAAAACTGTTTTAGAAATTAGAATCTTTGGGAAGTGCTCAAGTAAACCTTCGTACATGGTAGGCCATGCTTCTAGGTTATGATAGATATCATATGGCCACAGAATTATCCTTGGTTGACCCAATAGACCCCAAAGAAAAACGAGAAGATTACTATCATATTCTTCCTGATGGTGGATCTTCTCTTGACATATCATTATCTCCACTGTCTCTAATTGGGTATTATACTCCAAACAAACACTAAGATTATATAGGTAGTGCTTGTAAATATACTCAGCAAGTGGATGAGTACAACCCTGTCTTATGATGACACGAGGTTGTATGTCATTAGACATCTTGTATGATTGTGGTAAAACACCCTTCCAAGTTAAGTTCACCTCACCCTCAACATCTATAGACCACCGTTCTATTCCCCTGTTATTCCTCGCTTGTCCCAGCTACACTTTTATTACCTGAAAGGAATTGTGAAGCAAAAGGGTGAGCACAACTAGCTCAGTAAAGAATATCATGACTAAAGATAAATAAATTATCAATAGCCTTCAACAGTAATAAATCAGAGATTTAAAACATATGGTAGATGATAAAACTTTTCAACCATAGTTACAGTGGAACGAGCAATCCATTAGAAGAGTCAAATAGACCATAAAATATATTATCTTCTCCATGTTAAAAGTTCATCATCAATGTTTTATCCCTGTAATATTAATCAATAATTCCTGTCCACAATCACGTGAATAACTCATAATAGTAATTGTAGTTCTAAATTACTTTCCTCATCCAGGACAAAGTTAATTTTCATCACCTGAAACATCAAAAACCATGGTTATACCAAATCACAGTTCCTGTTCATAATCATACTGATAAATTCATCTTTGCACTACGGGCTAAAGATATTCATCAACAGTTCATCTTTGCACTACTGGCAAAGATATTCAACAACATGTCATCTTTGCACTACATGCCAAAGATATTCATCAGTTGGTCATGTTCATCTAAACACATGTTCATCTTCGCACTACTGGCCAAAGATATTCATCAAAAATCATTCATCTTTGCACTACAGGCCAAAGATATTCAGTTATATCATCATTTAAGACTGAGGATGATGAAAAATATTTTAAGAAAACGAATCCAGTGAAACAAAATAATAAATATTAACGATTCGTAATTCAGCTATTCCATGTCCAAAAATACATCATAAATAATCATAGTGGAATAAAATTCAAGAATGATCAAAACATGGATACAATCAAAGCTAGTATCCATAATAGATATTTTGTACGAAAAACAAAAATTTAATTTTTTTGTGAATAGTGCCGTATACGTGAATAGTAACTCCGACACCAAAAGATAGTAATTTCACAAAAAACATCATCATGTTGCGTGAATAGTACTCGTGAATAGTAACTCGTAAATAGTAAATTGTAAATAGTAACTCATGAATAGTAACTCGTAAATAGCAACTCATGAATAGTAACCCCGACATGAAAAAGTTCTAAATTTGATAAAAATTTCAAACCAATATTTCAACATAATGATATTGAAGAAATAATATCACTTACGAAGAAAATAACATCCCTTTCAATCTCTTAAAATCCCTTACTATCTCTTACCTCAGAAAGAATAGTACTTCTGACTGAAATACTGGATATAGTGCTAAAAGAACTTGTACCGTATAGTAATACTCGAAGTACTAAAAATACTCACAAAATACGCTCGATATTATAGAGAGAGAAAGAGAGAGAAATCTGTAGTTTCTGGTGTGATTTTCAATTCTAACCTAAGCACCTTATTTATAGAAAATTGCTTAGAACACCAAAGCAGAAAATTTAATATAATAATAATATATTATATATAAATTCCTACGCACACATTCAAGGATCGGAATTTAGCCATGCTTAACAAGTGGGTCCCACCAACCACAAAAAACATGTTTTAAATAATTTTTGTAACAAAATAAATTCAGACCCAATATTCTGGAACTTCAATAATTCATAATAAATAGTCCTTTTATTAGAAAATTCGAATCTCGTGAGTTTTTATAGGAAATTCAATTCTTTACAACTTTGCAGAAGAAAGTTTTTCCAAATTCTAAACAGAAATTGACTGAAATCCACATATGGACGATTTTAAAGGCTATAATCAAATTTCAGTCAAGAAATGGGTCCACCAACATGTTTAACATGTTTTAAACAACTTTTGCAACAAAAATACTCTTCCTCCTCATATACTCATATATCCCACATTCATTGTAAAAATATCACCATTATTATATTATAATATAATAATAAAATATTATTTTATCAGAAAAGATAAAATATCGATTTTCAAAAATTGTCACTTTAAAAATTTTCTCCATCTATATCCACAAAAAATGAATATTTTCCTCATCATATAAATCAATAATTAATTATTCACAAATAATATTAAAGAATCACAATAATGACAACCAGACAGTTCCCAGGAAAGAGGGGGCTTTCCAATAGGGATTTCTCCTTACTGGCGCGCAATTAGGTGACCAAACCTCTCCTTAGACAGAACTTTCTAGATATTGCCAATAATGTTATCTAATAATATTATTCAGATAATATGAATTATTGCTTCGATAATGGAAAATAATATGTAGTGACAATGATTAAAACAACAATAATATAAACTATCAATAACTGTGCTTCGCGTAATTACTGTAACAATTATTGAGTAGTGTCTTCTTACGTAAGAATCAACGTGTAAAATCGTGTGCTACTGTGCAACAACGCGTATTACTTTACTTTACCCACCGGGTATTCCAACAGTGTTAACGATAACGATTACGTCGTTATTTATAAAAACTAAAATTTGTCATTTTTTTCATTCGACAGTTATCCGTTACGGGGCCCACAAATGGTTGCGCCGTCGTACGAATATTCCCTAACAGAAAGAATATTCCACGACTAAACGAACATTCCCCGACAGAAAGAATATTTTATAACAACTTGCATATTTTGAAAAAAAATTCATATATCACCCTTAACTTTAACTTTTATCAATTTAACCATTTACTGAATTGTAATTATAAGAAAAATTGAATACTTTTATTTCATAAAATTCGGGGTCTTACAATATCCCTTACCTCAAAAAGACAATACTTCAAACTGGAATACTGGATATAGTGCTGAAGGAACTTGCACCGTATAGCAACACTCAAAGTATCAAAATACTCACAAAATACACTCGATATTATAGAGAGAGAAAGAGAGAAAACTTATGTTTCTAGTGTGATTTTCAATTCTAACTTAGCCCTCTATTTATAGGAAAATGTTAGCACACAGAAGCAGACTTGACCTGCAACCTGATAGCTTTACCTGCTACTATTCCCACCCACCACATTTGAATAAAAATTCAGCACATTTTTTCACCAACCACAAGTGGGGTCCACTCAATTCTAGAAATTTCCACCAAAATTATTTATAAACCTAATTTCTGAATCAGTCACCTCTTAAAATTCATAATAAATTATACGCTCATTTTTAACGGTTCAAAATTTGTGGACATATACTCAACTTATATATGTATAACATATCCCAAAATCACGACGATCCAACGGTCAGATTAAAAACTATAACTCACGCAATATATCTCAAAAACACTGGTTTAATTTTTAATACCTCCATTCCGACAAAAATACTGATAAAACACCTCAACATTAACTCCTTCATTTTTAACCACAATAAATATATCCAACATTTGTATCCACATAAAATAAATATTTCCTTATCATTAGAATCAATAATTAATTATTCACAAATAATATTACAGAATCACAATAATGACAACATGGCAGTTCCCAGGAAAGAGGGGGCTTTCCAATAAGGATTTCTCCTAACTGGCGCGCAATTAGGTGACCAAACCTCTCCTTGACAGAACTTTCTAGACATTGACAATAATGTTATCTAATAATATTATTCAAATAATATGAATTATTGATCTGATAATGGAAAATACTGTGCAGTGACAATTATTGAAACAAGAATAATATAAAATATCAACGCAGCAATTATTGAATCAATAAAATAAAATATTGAACAGTAACTACTGTAACAATTATTGAGTAGTGCCTTCTTATGTAAGGATCAATAATTCATCAATACTGTGCAATACCGTGTGCTACTGTACAACCACGTGTATTACTGTATTTTAACCACCAGGTATTCCAACAATATTAACGGTAACAATTACACCATTATCTGTAACAACTCAAACTTTGTCATTTTCTTCATCCGATAGTTATCCGTTATGGGGCCCACAAATGGATGCGCCGTCGTACGAATATTCCCCGACAGAAAGAATATTCCACGACCAAACGAATATTCCCCGACACAATGAATATTTTATAACCACTTGCTTATTTTGCAAAATATGCACATTTCACCCATAACCAAAGTATTATATCAAATTATCACCTTATTATTCACAATAATAAATAGAGGAAATTCGAATTTTATTTATAATAAGTTGGGGTCTTACAGTAATAGTTAAACTGTATTAAGACAATGATATGTATTATCTATCATGTAAGGAATTATAGTAAAGGTTGCGTACTTGGGATTAGACTCTGATAAATATAAATGAAGTTTGATTTTTATATTATTGTTATTATTATTACTATTATTCCGCTTATAAAAATGGTATCGTTAGGCATTAAGTTCGGGTTTCAAGTACCTGAATTTTGGGGTGTCACAACATGGTATCAGAGCTTTAGGGTTAGAAATCTTAGGTGGATTAAACCTTAGGCTATAACCTTGGAACAGAGGGAAACATTTGGTATATTAAGTGTTATGAGTATGAATCTAAATTGGATTAATAAAATAAGTTGGTATAAAGATAGTAGATATTTATCTGAATACTGGTTAATACGGTAAAACAAAGTTTTCAAAGTCTAATATTTTGAGTAGATGACTATTTGGATAGAAACACTACTACAAAACACTAAATAGACAACGCAGAAAAAACGTTGTGGTTTCAGTCAGAAAAACGTCGTGGTTAAGGGTGTTGTCTATTTGACACCCTTACACAACGTTTTTAAAACGTTGTAGTTAAGCACAATACACAACGTTTTTTAAGAAAAAAACATTGTAGATTTGTTTTTTAAAAATTAACAGATGCTTAAAAACGTTGTAGAAGGTATGATTCCACAACGTTTTTAGATAAAAACGTTGTTGTTTAGTATATCAGACAACGTTTAGACACATTTACACAATATTTTAAAAATGTTGTAGATTAAAAAAAAGAAAAAAAATTGTGGATCACCTACATTACCAATGCATCTGCAATATGCTAATGCCTGAAAGATTAGCATATTGTAGCCTGAAAGATTAAAAGAGTTGTAACTTCAATCATTTATCAAAGATTCCAAGTAATCCAACCACACATAATTCTTGTAAAATATTAAGTGATGATAAAATATCAAATAACATATATGGCGTCTTAAACAAACAAAAATCAGATCTTAGTCCTTACAAAATCACACTGCCAAATTCAACTAACATCTGTAAATATAAAACCTAATAGAGAACCTTGTGAGAAAGGCCAACATAACTAATCCAAACCCCACTAGTAGTTCCTGCACCTAAACAATATCATTAGCAGCATTTGCAATCCTTGGCCACAGATCAACACTCTTTTCTTATTGGGCCAGTAATGGCAAATCCTACACACAATAAACTCGACATTAAAAGCCAATAATAGTTGTTTTGGCAAGCTACAGAGAAGAAAAACCAATAGGTACATTATGAACTTACAATGCCAGTAAGGCCAACAAAATCATAAAACATTAACAAGAATTGTCATATGCTGGAAAAGATTGTACTTGACACAATAAACGCAGAAAATTGCATTGGTTGAAAAGGGTAGATGTAGCACCAAAAAAACAAAAATTATTAAATTACTGCAGTTCTTCTTACCTTATTGATACATGAATAGAACTGAAGGAATACTGACATGCTCTTGGAGTACCTAAGACACTTATCAGACAAACGAAAGTAACGTGGCCATCTCCGTCAGTTTAAGCATCTGTTCTTATTCGAATGTGGAAACATACTAAACTGGCCTTGAGAGCCTTGTTCTCCCTCTTAAACTGTGAAATAAGTACGCTTAATAGCTCATTAACTTTCATTCCATTCCACAATGTATGAATCTCCTTCTTTATTAGTCCCATATGAGAACAGCCTATGAGTAGCTCAGTACATTATGAAACAGATATTTCAGCTAGTTATCATAAATTAAGTGTTAATTTCTAACCCCTAACAAAAAGGGTAATCTAAATAGTGAAAAATATAATTTCTAAACCTTGTTCCATCAGCACTGTATGCCATAGTGGTGGACGAATGACCTGGTTCATCATAGTCAACTCTTGAACCCATGTTGTCATACAACCATGCCTTAATTTTCCAATCAGTTGTCGTAGAGAATATAAACTGTACAAGAAGAAAATGGAAGAAAATAAATCAAGTAAACTCATAAAAAGTCGCAATGTCTCACATCAGCCAGACAGAATACAACAGCAAACGAGGCGCTGCAGCTGTATAGAAGCCAATCACCCTAAAAGAGAAGAGAGAAAGACTGAACATGTCATTAGGCTAGGGAGCTGGGATGTTGTTTAAGAAGTAACCATATTAAACACGAAAATTAATGCCTTGCTTAAATAGTTTGGCACACATTTTGATAAAGCTTTATCAGACAAATCTAAAGAGACGCGAATCATAGTGTTTCTATCAATTTGGCTAGACGAGGTTTACCTTAGCATTATTAGATAACCAAGACATAGCTTTTGGTCAATCACCACATCTGGTTCTTTCTGCAAAATTGAAACATCCCAGGCCATCACTGGTGGTTCATATCTACATCAATTTATATGAATAACAAGCTTAAAATTCACAGTAGAAAAGTCAAGCAGTATAAAAACATTGTTGCTCTTTAACACACTACAAGTGAAACATTGAGAATCACAACCTGTGTAAGAAGTGGCTGCAACCTGCAAGTGAAACATTGAGAACCACAACCTTTTAGCTACTAAAGTAAATAACATAATCCACATACTTAGAAATCAATACACAAGCACACACTAGGAGACGGAAAAAGGAAAATATTACAGTGGAAAGGTAATAACCATACATCTTCCACTGTAATGCAGTGTTGAATTGGTCCCAGGACAATAGTAATATTTGGAGAAAAAATAACAGTGTGCTTGTCACTTCACACAAATACCCATCTGTCAATGCATACATGATGCATTAAATATTGGATTCCTATTCCTTTAATTAACCTTGAAGGATGTCTATCATAAATTTTCCACAAGTTCAGTAACTATGATTCTGTTATGGCAATTAATTCATCATCTGTATGGTCTTACAACTACTCACAATACTACATTAAGAAAGAAAAGAGTGGGAGGGTTCTTGAAAATCAAATAAACACAAATTAAACGTCAGATGTGTTCTGTGTACAGTGTAGATAATCATATAATAACCCAAAATTAAGCAATAGTGATTCCCATATATCAAATTGGTAGAGAAAAATAGCTCAATTAGTAATTTAAAGAACTTGAATGAACTTCCTACAGCAACCTACATAGTAATCACGAGGTCGCCCTTTAAATTCTTCAGCAAAAAGATCAACAATGGTCTTTCCCGCCCACCTATTTTTAGTCTGTTGACGGATTCAGTTAGGGTTTTAAATAAATTTATAAATGGGGAAATTTATGTGGTTACTAAACTAATTATAATTATCGGTATACATACATGAGAAATGAACCCAATTATTAATACCTGGTAGGCATGAACCACCGGTGATGGCCTGGGATTGCTATAATTGACATAACCATAGCCCATAGATCGACCGGTACTCAAATCCCTACAAACCCTAACCGAAGCAACCTGACCCACTTGGTTAAACAGGAGACACGGCAGAGGGTGGAGGAGGACAAAAAACCCCAGATTGAGAATTTTGGTCTGTTTGTTTGTGTTAGGGCTGAGAAATTAGGAGAGGAGAGAAATTTGGTCTCTAGATTCAGACCTTATTGTCTTTTGCTAACAGCGATGGTGGTGCTGAGATGGTTAAGGAGCAGAGCAGTAGGAGAGACTTATGCGGAAGGCCGAGTTTCCTCACCTTCCGGTGAGGCAGCTTGCGAGAAGTGGGTTTTTGACGAAGAAGATCTGAATCTGGTTTAGGGATTTAGAAGAAGAATAGTTGGTAGAGATCTGCTGAAATGGGTTTGATCCGTGTCTTTTTTTTGCTAAGTGTTTCATTTTCGCGTCTTTTTTTTAGCTCCGTGTTTTTATTGATAGACAACATTTTAAAAAAAATGTTATCTAATTAAAACAAAAAATACCCTTTTAAATAGATAACGTTTTTGTATATATATCTACAACATTTTTTTAAAAAATGTTGTTAAAAAGAAAACCACAACGTTTTTTTAAAAAATGTTGTGGTTTAAGTGTTGTCTATTTATAGTTTTGTAGTAGTGAAAATTTCGCATATAAGATAAGGTTTAGAATGTAAGTTAATAAGAATAATTTATGATAATGCCGTCAAAACAAAAATGAAATAACAGACAGAAGAACCTATCAACAAAGCTGGAAGACAACCAGACCCGATACAGAATTTTACGAATATGGACGATCAAGTTATACGGAACGGAATACCAATGGGAAATCAGTCAAATAATCGATCGGCAAACTTCCAAGATTTCAAGGCACTCGTACCGCCAGAATTTAGAAGATTAACTGACCCTGTTGACGTGTTGGTGATAGCTAGGGTAACGAAGGGGCAAAAGACAGCTTTTGCCACCTATACGATGCAAAAGAAGATGAATTTTTGGTGGGAGGTAAATCAAGCTAGAATCAGAGAAGGGAGAATGTTTAAAGGATAAGATTGTGTGTTACAAGTGTGGGAATGAGGGACATGTGTCTCCTAACTGCCCCAATCCAAGAGTGTATAGTGGGTGTTTTATTTTTGAATCAATAGAGCATAAGGTGAAAGACTGTCCAAGAAGGAGAAGGGAGGCAAGGAATGCGAATACGAGGAAAGGCAGCAGGATATTGGCAACAACGAGACCAACATCAACAAACAAACCAACAGAACCAACTGAAGGAGTCTTCAACATGATTGTTCAAGATTCGGTAGCAGCTGGGGATGCAACTCCAAGTATTATTCGAACAAATGTTATTTTCTTATGTAAGATTTTGGTATATATAGTAAATTATTTTATAAAGATAATTTTAAGGAGGAATTTTAGTTCTTTTAGAAATTAAATTTCTGTTTAATCAAATAGACAAGCTTTATGTGAATAGCTAAAAATCAGTTCGATCAAAGTTGATCAAGATCTAATTGAAATGATTGTGTATGCTATGTACCCTGGTATGTATAGGTTTTAAAATGGTGATTCCGAAAACGAAATCTTTATAAGGGAGGGTGAATGTAACAACCCGATATTTTCTATATAATTAAATTAGAAATTTTGCGTATAATTTTTTTCTTTTATTTTAAAGATAAGGATTTGTACAAGATAAGGTGTATATGTATTTATGTGATAAATAAAAATATATTTATTACATGAATATTTACAAATAATTTTATTTTAGAATTATTGATTATTATAAAGTATATTCTTTTAATAATTAATTTTATAGTATAAATGTTTTTATTAATTATTTTCCATGAAAATATAATTTTTTAATATATAAAATGGTTATTAGAATTATTATAATAATTATTTTATTTTATTATATGAATTTAATTTATATTAATTAAGTTAATTATTTTAATTTAATTAATAAAGTTATATATGCCAGATAAATCAGATATGGAATCTAAACCCTAATTTTGGCTTTTTATCAAGGAATGAGAATAATAATATAATATTAATTATATTTTGATTTTTCAGTGATATAAATATGTACTGTTTGTGTAGATTGACAATAATTGGTCAATTATGGTATTTCACGCTAAAATCCTAGAATTACTGATAAACCCTAATTCAAAAGTGTGACACCCCCAAATTCGGGTTACCTGACTCCCGAGTTTGGTGTTCACGATCCACACTATAATTAACATTTAACTACCCATAATATATATAGATAGTAATTTTCATAAGTATTTATCAGAGTTTAATAATAATACATCACCCAGGTTCACTAACCTTAACTTTACAAACATACCCTTTAGATATACAAAAAGGGTTTACAAATACAACATAATAAATATGTTCATCATAATTAATTTATAACTACGCCTTTTCCCTTGTCCTTTACAGCACCTCCTGCAACTTCGTCCCTAGCTGAAAAATTTTATTTAGCAAGGGTGAGCAACTAATTTGCCCCACAAGTTAATACATAAAATAAATGTATAAGGGTTCAAAACAACAGACTATCTATTTTGATAGAATGAAACCAAAGTTCGGGGAACTTTGAAATAGCTGAACAAATCGTTATTCAATAACAAGTTTTCTCGTATTCTATACAACATAATAATTCACTAATGAAAGAGTACAACGTTTTCAAAGTTTCTACGGTATTCTAGTGAATAATCTAGAATCAATTCTACGAATGAAATATTTCTCCAGATTTATACTGAGTGATCACACAAGATCTTGAACTTTATTTTCTCGGGTAGATATCAAAGATTTACTTTGATAAATACTCAGGTGTATCAGATAACCATAAAGATTTAATCATACCCCTCTGCAAGTACTCAGAGTCGGGCAACTCTTTGTACCCTATATTATGCATAATACTCAAAACGCGCGCAAAGGTCGAATTCACGACCAACAAAATGTTCCCTTTATATAAAAGGTTGTTCTTCTCAGTCTTAGAATCAAGATTTTGATTTTACAACGAAATACTATGATTTCAAATTCTATTTGCTCCTCTTCTCAAACCTAACAAGTTTTTTTTTACAAATGTTTGTCTAACCAGAATAAATGGCTAAGACATTTCTCAACATAATTCGACAATAAACAGGAATTATCTGTACTGTCAATTCTAACTTCTACATATATGAATCTCCAACAACAGTAATTCTACGAATATATATTTTCTAATTCGAAAATTTAATTTCAACAATAAATCCCTGGACGTGGCTTAATCAACAATAATTAACCACCAATAATATTTGAATGAAATAACTCAAGGTTGAGTTAGGGAACTTACAGCTACACAATATACTTATCTGATTTCGAAAGACCTATAACCAATAATGTAGGTCTCACAATTAGCACAAATATTTATATCACACAGCACTGTATTCACATTCAAAATTCTCCTAAACACATTACCACATAGTCACATTAGTGTTTATAACCTATATAAACACTTAACAAGTCAAACTAGTTCAGTCTGGTTGGACTTCGGTCCATTCTCGGTGTTCTGGTCACCCTACCCGACAATTAACACATTGATTGTCAATTAAACTTGGTCTCTAAGCTTCAATATTAATTTAGATAAGTCAATTATCATTAATAATATTTTTCAGAAACTTTTACTACTTATCAAGCAATTATTATAATTTATAATAATTTTTCAAACAATTAAATCATTTTTAAATGATTTAATTATCAAATAATCTTATCATTATTAATACTTAATAATAACATACATTCCAAAATATTAAAGTTATCATCAATAACTTAAAATATTTTTAAATCATCAATATTCTACTTAAATGATTTTTAAAGTAATTAAAATCATTTTTATATCATCACCATTAATATATAAATATTAATGAAATTATTATCCAAATATTAAAAGTCATTAATTATAACTTCAAATATTTTTAAACTATTTTTCTCACTTTTAAATGATTTTTAAATCAATAAAATCATTTTTAATTCATTTATTTAATATAATAATTAAATAAATCAAATATCATTAATATTAATTTATTAATCAAAATTCTCCAAAATATTGAAAATTATATTTTATAATTTAAAATATTTTCTAACACTTTATTCTCAATTAAAATGATTTTTTAATCATTAAAATCATTTTTATCTTATTTATTTAATTTAATAATCAATTAAATATAATATCATTAATATTAAATTATTAATGAAAATTCTCCAAAAATATTAAAAGTTATATTTTATAACTCAAAATATTTTTAAATATATTTTTCTTATTTAAAATGATTTTTCATAATATTAAATTATTTTTCTCTAATTTATTTAATACACTAATTAAATAAATTAAATACCTTTAATATTTAAATAATTATAAATATTAAAGAAAAATATTCCAATTGGTCAAAAATTATTTTTCATAATTTAAAATAATTTTTAAAACCATTTTTGGTAATTTTTAGAATTTATTTCTATTTTTTTTAATAATTTCCGGAAATTCTAAAAATTAAATTAATTAAAACCGTCGCTATAGGCCTTTAGTGACACAAAGCGTCGCTGTAGGTGTTCTTGAGCTCAAGAACACTGACAGCCGGCAGCTCAACCTGCCATGTTTGACCGGCCATAATTCTCGGCTCAAATTGTTTCTGGACTTTTTGGATGTGTGATCGTGTAGCCAAACTGTAACACTACAACATGCAACTCACACTTAGATCAAACAACAATAACACGGCAAGATCTAGAGCTTCAAAGAAGCTGTCAGACCCATTCTGGGTTTTTCTGGGCTTAAACAGTACCGAGTGGCTATATTCAACCACAATTTAATCTATGATCTGGTCTCGGTTTAAGTTGTTTTATGGTTCAGAGTTATATTCCATGTATCAGAGAACAACATAAAAGCAACAAATCAAATTATCATCAACAGAATCATCACAATACACACGGTCAAACTCTGTCAGACAACTTGTTCAACCCGTTTTCTGGGTTTTCCAGAAACTATTCCTGTGAACGGATGGTCTAGTTTGACCATCTTTTATGTTCGTTCTGCTTGTTGTTTAAGACATTTAAAAGCATGGATCTATATTAAAACTAATAGGCTTCAACTGGGTTACAAAAACAACATCAACCAACAATCAAATCTGTCAGATCCGGCCTTTAAAACTCATGTCAGACGCTGTTCTTGGCCTTTCTGGGTTACGCAGAATTTTACTCGGTCAAGCCCGGTCAACGGGTTTTGACCGTTAATAACTACTGATCCTGACATCAAATAGCTCTGATTTCTTTTGCAGACTAAATAACACATACCAATCTACAAAATCAAAACTTAAAACAGCAAAATGCTTAAATGAGCAAAGATCTGTGGCGACTGACATTACTTGTCAGACCACAAAAACTGCTCAAGAACAGTTTTCAAAAACTTCAATTTTTATCAACTTTGATGCTATGGATCTATGTTATATCAACATAGATCAACTAAAAACATCTTCTAGCAATATCTTAAACACATAAACACAAAAATTTCTCAAGCAACAAAGATCAAAAAATAAAAATTAGGGTTATACCTTCTAGCTTAAATCTTGATCTTGATCCTCAAATCTGTTATTGGTTGATCTAGGTACTGATATTGTGACTGGTTCACTAATGATTTTCGTGGGTTTAGGATAGAGAGAGAGTTGGTAAGAGCTAAGTGGACAAATGACCAAATTTTATGATTTTCTCTCTCTTGATTCTTTATATAGCATATCTAATTGATAGATCTGATCTTGCTGGCACATGAAGCTGAATTGCTGGGATTTTTATGTCTCTTAAGTCAACATAGTTGGTGAACTACTAAAGTGATAGCCATTTTTGCAAGCAATCTTATAAAAATCCCATAAAGGGTATTTTTGTCATTAGCCATTTAATTTAAATGGTAAACAAGGAATTTGTACAAATCCTTAGGGTTTGGGGCTTGGATTAGGGTTTAAGATTTGATTCTTTAAGGTATCAAAAATTTCTAGTTCCCACAATTGTCCAATTTAGGGTTTAATAAATTTTCTAAAATAAAAATTAGGGTTTCTAAAATAGAAACTTATCTTACAAAAATATAATTAGTGTTTTCTAATCATTTTTAAGTTTAACAAACACTTTAGGCATGCTAATAAAAATTAGGGTTGCCTAATTATGGTTTACAATTCTCGGTTTTTGAAATTAGGGTTTCCCGGCGTACAATTAGGGTTTTAATTGTACAATTTATTTTCTAAATTTGAGATTAGGGTTTCTAATCTCTTATTAGGGTTTAATAATATTAAACCTTATCCGATCAATTATTGATCAACATTTCTAAATTGTACAAACACATAATCAACAATACAATTATTTTAATTGTATTTTCTATCGAATCCCTATCCGAAAATTAGGGTTAGGGTTTTATAAAGTTGTTAAGCACAACTCTGCTCTATTTTCTCAGTCAAAACACATATTGACTGGTTCTCGAGACTTGTCTCACTAATTCTCAGTACAATATTAACAGTCAATGTCAATATTAAATAAAAAAAAATTTATTCGTAAAATTTTAATTATTCGAAATTTCGGGTTATCACAGAAAGTCAATTACGACTTTAAGATTTGGTTAAGTCATTATGTAGTCGTGATGTTGTGATAATGTATCTAATGACATGTGATATAAATTTTTATATTAGTTACAAAAAACCTAATTTTCTAAATTAGGAAACCCTAATTAGCTAGAAACCCTAATTTGCTAAATTGGTAACCCTAAAATTAAATGGTAAACAAGGAATTTGTACAAATTCTTAGGGTTTGGGGCTTGGATTAGGGTTTAAGATTTGATCCTTTAAGGTATCAAAAAATTCTAGTTCCCACAATTGTCCAATTTAGGGTTTAATAAATTTTCTAAAATAAAAATTAGGGTTTCTAAAATAGAAACTTATCTTACAAAAATATAATTAGTGTTTTCTAATCATATTTAAGTTTAACAAACACTTTAGGCATGCTAATAAAAATTAGGGTTGCCTAATTAGGGTTTACAATTCCCGGTTTTTGAAATTAGGGTTTCCCAGCGTACAATTAGGATTTTAATTGTACAACTTATTTTCTAAATTTGAGATTAGGGTTTCTAATCCCTTATTAGGGTTTAATAATGTTAAACCTTATCCGATCAATTATTGATCAATATTTCTAAATCGTACAAACACATAATCAGCAATACAATTATTTTAATTGTATTTTCTATCGAATCCCTATCCGAAAATTAGGGTTAGGGTTTTATAAAGTTGTTAAGCACAACTCTGCTCTATTTTCTCAGTCAAAACACATATTGACTGGTTCTCGAGACTTGTCTCACTAATTCTCAGTACAATATTAACATTCAATGTCAATATTAAATAAATAAAAAAAAATTATTCGTAAAATTTTAATTATTCAAAATTTCGGGTTATCACAGAAAGTCAATTACGACTTTAAGATTTGGTTAAGTCATTATGTAGTCATGATGTTGTGATAATGTGTCTAATGACATGTGTTATATATTTTTATATTAGTTACAAAAAACCTAATTTTCTAAATTAGGAAACCCTAATTAGCTAGAAACCCTAATTTGCTAAATTGGTAACCCTAATTGTTAATTGCAAGCTAAATGCTAATTAGTAGACATTAAAATCCTAATGTTCGTGTATAATGTAATTAGAAAATTAGACCCGATTAAGAAACCCTAATTTGCAAAAATTAGAAACTAATATTATTTTTATTTTTGTGCAAACCCTAATTAGTAATTTTAAAAACCTAATTACTAATTGTAAATCCTAATTAGTAATTTTAAAAACCTAATCACTAATTGTAAACCCTAATTGCTAAATTAGCATGGTTAACTATAATTAGTAAATAAGAACCCTAATGTTCATGTATAATATAATTAGTAAACATAATCTAATTAAAGATTTCTAAATTTTATTTTTAGAAACTAAAATGTTACATTATCAAACTCTAAATTAGACATCCTACAAATTATTTGTGCTAAATCTTAGGGTTAAACCCTAAGGGTCAAAGCCTAAGGGTTTGCCAAAAGACCATAGTGCCATTAAAATCATAAGGCCATTGACCAAAATGCTCCTCTAGGATAATTGAAGCTTTCTTGAAGATCTAGACATATTGGAGTGGTTGGCCAACTTCTACCAACTCCATGTGACTGATTATAACACAACTCAGCCAATCTACCAGCCATATACATTGTATACAAGACATATATAAAGAATTAGAGAGAGAGAAAATCATTTGCAAGCCTCATTTGTACACTTTCTCTCAACCAATCCTCTCTCTCTTCAAACCCACGAAAATTAAAAGTATACCAGTCTCATATTCAACCCCACTATCACCATAACAGATCTAGAAGCCCATAATCATGAATCAAAGAATAAAGGTATAAACCCTAGAATTTAAAATTTTTATGATCTGATGTTATATCTTTCTATTTGTTGTTTAATGTTGTGTCATAAGATGTTATTTAGTGATATGGGTTGTTAGATACCAGATCCATAACATCAAAGTTCTCAAAATTGATGTTTTTTAAAATCTGGAAAAAAATTATTTTATCTCTGACAACGTAATGTCAGTCCTCATAGATCTTTGTATGATATGTGTTTTTGTTGTTTAAGTGTTTGATCTTGTTGTACGCTGGGAGATCTGTGTTCTGGAACTGCAATCAAGTCCAGATCATGCACAGATTGCATGTTATTAGTGGTCAAAGACCGTTGACCGAACACGATTGGCAATTCTGGGTAACCTAGAAACTGCCCAGATCGTGTCTGACAAGATTTGTATGACTCTTAATCTGTTAGATTTGTATTGTGTTGTTCTTGTTGTTGTAATAAGATTGTAGTATGTTACATAAACTTCAAATTCTTGCCTTTATATCACTAAATAATCAAGTGGGTTGATCACAGTGGCCGGTCAAAGTAGATGCAAAAATTATGAGAACCGTTTTCTTCGTAACCCAGAAAACGCTTGTGCAATGTCGCTGACAGGGTTTGACCGTTCTTGATTCGGCGATTGTGTTGTTGTTTTCTTGTTTTTATGTATTGTATCTCAACTCTTACATGTTGTCTACATATTTAAACCTCTAGATCATAAAAACAGTTCATGTGTTGCAAGTTATGAAGATCATAAGTTACCAACTCAGACTGTTCTTCATTTCTGGAAAACCCAAAAATGAAGAACATCTTCTGACAAGGTTTTCTGAAGCCCAGATCTCGTTCGTTTTATGTAGTATGGTCATTATTGTTGATTGTATCATGAAGTGTTATACTAGAACTATAATATTCAACCAATAACTTTCCCAGAAACACATCGAGCAAAGATTTAAGCTTGGTCAAACTCAGTACCTTGATAGCTGTCTATGAATTTCTGGGCAGCTCAAGAACACCTATAACGACAGTTTCGTCGCTATATGGTCCTTTAGCGACCGTTTATTTTTAAAATTCATTATTTTTATTAAATAAATAGAAAAATTAGTTTTTAATTATTAAAAATATAAAATAAATTATTAAAAAATATTTTAAAGTCTAAAAATTAGTTTTTCATTATTTTGAATATATTTCATCAATATTTAATATTTTTGGAATATTAAAGGTATTTAATTTATTTAATTATATTATTAAATAAATTATTTAAAAATGATTTTAATACTTGAAAAATCATTTAAAATTATATTATGATATAAGAAAATATTTTAAGTTATTTTTAATGACTTTTAATATTTTGTGATGAATTTCATTAATTAATTAATATTAATGATAATTAAGTTATTTATTGAATATATTAAATAAATTATGGAAAATAGAATTAATGATTTAAAAATTATAGAAAAATAATTTAAAAATTATAAAAATATTTTAAGTTATAAAATATAACTTTTGATATTTTGTCATGAAAAATATTAATATTTTAATATTAATGATATCAGATTTATTTAATAATTATGTTAAATAAATTAGTTTAAATGATTCTACTGAAGTGATGAATAAAGAAAAAATTTAATTCTTTCAACTAATTATATTTATAATTGTTAATAATTACTTGTTGGGCACTCAAATGCTCATCCTTGCTTAATTTAAATATTTTCAGCTAAGTGTGAACAGCTAGAAGGTTCGGCCAAGAACAAGGGAAATGGAAAGCAAACAGAATATATTTAATGGTATCTTTTCTAATAGTTAAACTGTATTAAGATAATGATATGCATTATCTATCATGTAAGGAATTATAGTAAAGGTTGCGGACTTGGGATTAGACTCTGATAAATACAAATTAAGTTTGATTTTTATATTATTGTTATTATTATTAGTATTATTCCGCTCATAGAAATGATATCGTGAAGCACCGAGTTCGGGTTTCAAGTACCTGAATTTGGGGGCGTCACATTCTTTATAACCAATACATAAGTTCTTTGTCATAATATCAAATACATTACAACATTAAACTTATACTATTACATAGACAGTTCAACGGTCTGCCTTAGCTTTTCCTTATCTTTACCGGATCCTTCGGTTTGTTCGGTCTTAGCTGCATTCATATGGTTTAAGCAAGAGTGAGCATAACTAGCTCAACAAGTATGACAATTCCAATTAAATAACATGCTTGAAACATAGGAATCATATATCTTCAATAATTGAACAATAGTTACGAAGTACTATTGATAATTCAAAATAGCACTTCTTTTCCTTCAAAACGTTTCACAATGAATAATATTCATTAAAACATCAATTCTGGTCCAAGACCAAGAGCATTTCATAATTTCTTTAAAAAGGAGAACCCGACACTAAGTCCGTAAGTCCGACAGATCTTACAAGCACGTCTAGGTGATTAGCCTATAGTAATCTATGTTGATCAACACTACATTCTTTAAATGTATATACGTTTAAGTTGTGGCAACCTCACGTGCCTATCGCTTGACGATAAAACATTTTAGCATAATCAGTCTTCATTTGAAAACCACAACAACATAGTTGGGTAAAACATTGACAGTACTTTGATAGTTTATAAGAAATCCAACATATCGTAAGTTTAGCCGTAAGAATTAGCTTTGACTTCATCATACATCAATTCATGTGTAAGAATACATGAATCACAAAGCTTGTCCAGATTGAACTGAAACAAGGGTTAGAACACTTACCTTCAGCGTCTGCTATGGTATAATTACTTTCCTTTAAGTCTTTAGGTCTCTATAATACAGAACCACATAACATACCATATTAGGTCATAATCATATATGTATAGTATCTAACGTATCTTACCCTTCTTCTCAATCTAATTATGTATTAGATTCGTTATTATTGGTTCCTGTTTATCACATTACATTGTTCTTACATTTAATTAATCTTTCGTCGACCTTCAGTTGTAATATTTAAGGTCTTTAACATCAATTAAGAATGTTACTTCAAGTTCCTTAAGGTTGTAATTCACTACTAACTATCTGTCTTTCTTTTTATCTTTATAATCATTCTTTTCTGTGAAAACCTTAAGGTTGGCATTGCGGTGAAAACTTCCCTTTCTTAATCCGCATTGTGTTGCTAAACTTCAGTGGCTTTCACCCGAACTCGGCGCTGCGACGCGAGTCATAGCGTTACGTGCCGCGCTGCGGCGCGAAACTCCAGTAGGTCATGGTTTTTTCGGCGCTATGATGCCACCTATTTGTCCTTGGGCTGGCGCCACGGTGCCAGCTCTGTGCACCAGAAAAGGTTTACATAATTTTAATTTTGTGAATTTCCCAGACTCCAAATTTGATCATTTTAAGTCCGAATTGGCTCCTTCAATAGCCATTAGCTCACAAATCACAAACTCTACGTTTTCATGCAAGAATTTTACATTTTTGACTTCGTTAACTCAGAATTCACCTATGAGTTCATTTTTAACGAAAACGATAAGCGTTCGTGAACGTTCAACGCTCGATTCTTTGTTCTAAGTCAAAATTCGGTCATTTTCGAGTCCTCAACTCTATAATTCCAAATAAGACTTGTTCCCATCGAAAACCAATGCTTTCAAGCTTAATATTAAAATTTGACTTCTATTCCAAGAATTTTACGAATTCGGCGATTATCATCTAATCGTGTGAATTCCGACATAACTTTGTTACTTATGATTTGTTCATTATTTCAAATGGATTCTATCCATCATACTGACATCTTAACCTATTCATTTCATTAACTTATTTTCATGGTAAGTTATTACTTGTTCTTCATGAGCTTATAACCTATCAAAGTATAAACTACATATAATTTCATTTCTCACGACTTATGATAGCTTATATCTTCTAACCATCATTTTATCATACTAACTTCATTCATGTAAACATGTTACAAGTCTTACAAGTTCTTTCTTAGTTCATAGCTTATCTATTAACAAAGTGCTTATTCATGACTTATTAAGACTTAAGTCCTTGGATTAACCATTTTCTTTACTTTTTAACATACATGTACCATCATTCATCACTTCTTTATCAAGCTACTATGGAAGAGTTGGAAGATTATTGGAAAAGAGTCTTACCCTTGATGATCAAGCTTGTTCTTCTTCTTTTCTAATAATGGAAGTGTAGCTTATTTTTGTTTATTCTCTCTAACAAATAAGTTGAAATTGTTGGATGAAAGTTAACAACCAACAAATGAAAACCAAACTCTCTTATTTATAGGAAAACCAAGGTTAGGGTAGTTTAGTCATTTAGGCCATCCCACCTCCTTAATCAAACCTCCTTACTATTCATTACTTACTAAGTTATTTTTCTCATTACACTAATTACTTGGCCATCACATAAAGTTCTTGGTCACCAAGAATAAACATATTATCATGGGTTGCCCCATGGGTCACCCTAATCCATTGGATCTTAATTTGGGCTTAATTCAATTTTTTTAACTTATGCTTTTGGGCTTACATTAATTTACTTTGGGCTTTACATTAACCAACACATTGACTTTAACTATAGTTTACATTGGGCTTAACACAATCACAATTAAACTATACACTTCCTACTTAATCATACTAGTTCATTTCATTTGGCTAAAAGCCTTATAACTTATTGTTTACGTAATATTCTCGTATTCTAACTCATATACTAATTCATAATATATGATATACCATCATTCATGCATACTCGTATAATACATTGTATCATACTCGTATTCATTACCTCGTACAATACATAAGTATCATACGATCATCACATTAGCTGCTAACGCTTTATTTTCCCTAACGTTCTCACATTAAGTCAGCATACGAAAAATTACGTTTTCCATACTTGAATTATTATTACATAATCCATCTCACCTCGATATTCTATAGTTACGTATTTCTCGGATGTTAAAAAATTATTCCCGAGCAGAAATCGATGAATAGTATTTTTCAGAAAATTTCTCGAAAAGCTTTTGTTTTCGTCTTGGAAATTCAAATACTTTAAGTCCTTCACGTAGTTAAAATACTACGACTTTCCGACGTTTCTAGGTTATAGAATGACATTCATCTTACTAACACATAATAATAACAAATAATATAATTTTATTCATTATTTAATTAAATAAAATTATTTTATAATGGATCCGAATTTCTCGGTCGTTACATGTGGGATGATTAAGTTCTCCATTTTTAGCTTGAGATTTCGCATGCCAAGTTATATGTTCAGCTGTCCTTAAAGACATGTACAATCTTTTTAGCTGATGTGTAGTTGGAAAATGTGACACCCCCAAATTTGGGTACTTCAATCCCACAGATCTGGTGCTCTTTGTCCATCACAATCACATCTAACTACCCATAATAAAGGAAAATAAACTTCATAAACAATAATTCCATTAAAAGGTTACATAATTAATACGAAATCCCATGTTATCTAACCTTAATCATTACATCATAACATCAGAATAAATAAAACATAATAAGTATATTACATAAACTTCATGAATTAAAGTTAAGCTAAACATCATTATCTACTTATGTATCTTTCCCTTTCCTTTGCTTGTAGACGACTCCTAGGGCTTTTCAAATTTAGCTAAAATATTTTATGCAAGAGTGAACAAAACAACTTGCTCACAAGTTAATAACAATATATGAATGAACAATAAATCAACTTTAGTTAAATAAGGTATTTTACTTGAAACAAATAACTGTAAGTCAAGAACCGAATTCAATAGAATAATAAACTTTCAATGAATTTAGATATCAAGACAAAAGGTATATTGAGGGTCACCATACCATGAACTATGTCCCAGGTTATCAAGTATCTCTACTTAAATCATTAACAGTCAAAAGACTATATGGACCTAAAAGTAGTATGCACACAAGCCTATCATGTTTGATGATAAAGCATATACTTTGTAACAATCTTATTCATTTATTAATAAAAAGTATTAATTTATTAAAGTCTTTTAATAATCTACATGATGTTGCTTTAGAATATGTGATAAACTCATAGTTTTAAGTAATGCTTTTAGAATAATGATGATGATCATTCTAATGAGATCTAAATTCATAGAAAGCTTAAAAGTAAAATAGTTCCCAATTGTTGGATTACTAAATTAGGGATTAGTGAATCTGGATAGATTTGTACATACGTTGCTTGCTCAATTGATGAGGATGATTGATCTCATGATCATTTGTGTGGAGACACTAAAGCAAGTATGTAGGTGCTTATTGGAGAATAAGTACACTGAATGTGGCTCGTTAAGGAATACCTAATGGAGTTTTACTTGTCTGTCAATAGGAATTCCTGTAGTGATAATAGTACAAGTGATTCTTAGGGTTTGTGAGAGATTTGTACAACAATAAGTTTTGGGGAGTTCGAATACAGAGCACGCATTTTCCTCAGTCAAACTCTTCTCTTCCATTGAGGGTTCTTCTTCATCAAGTATAATGGGGCCAAAATGAGCACATTCTCGCACTCCAGAATCCTCGTCTTCTAGCAGCCAGAGTGAGGACAATGTTGATTTCTCCAAGTTCGTTAGCCTAGAAGCGCAGACAAAGTACTATAGAATATTTATGAAAACATTTTTGAGAGAATGTGGTTTCAAGCCTGAGGCACAAGATGTGTAACTTAAAGATATGATCAGAGAAAGATGTTGGCATGGAGTCTGTTCTACACCCATACCTGCACCCATGGCCATTATAAGGGAATTTCATGCAAATGCATAGGAGACCGTGAATGGATTTTCATATGTCAGAGGTGTTCAAGTAGATTATCACCCACAGGTGATTCGTGGTGTGTTGAATTTACCCGATCCTCCTATTGGACGTATAAATTAGGTCGAGGTTGTAAGGTTTGAGACTGACCTCGATAGGGTTCTCACTAACTTATACATACCGGGTACACAATGGAGTTACAAGCCTGGCACGAATCAGCTTAGGACTTTTCAGGCTTCAACTCTCAACCGTTTTGCCAAGGCTTGGAATCTATTTGTCTATGCAAAACTCATGCCATCATCCCATCAGCATGAGATTACGACTGAGAGGGTTATTATTCTATGGGGTATAATTACAGGAAAATATATTGATGTTGGTCATCTCATTAATCAGAACATGTTACGATCCATGCGGGCGAGCACTACAGGGAGTATCGACATGCATCAGTTGTTACTCATTTATATGCTCGAGCAGGAGTCACGTGGGCTGATGAACTGTTGCAATACCCAAGTCAGGATATCACTCACGCTATAATAGCTAAGTTCAAGGATTGGGCAAGAGGTACCCCGTACCCAGGGGGTAAGGGTTTCATACTTCAACCCACATCATCTATGCCATCACCACAGCCATTGCGAACAACAAAAGCAGGCACTTCCACTCAAGCTACTGTTGCAAATGATGATTGTCATCTCTGAAGTTTGGAGCGAAAGGTTGACCCAATGTATGATAAGTTTTCACTATTTGCCAATGGATTGACGAGGTCCCTAGCCGAGGTTTTCCCGTAGTAGGGAACCATGCTCGAGTGGCCACAATTTCGGACAACAGTGTCATTTCCATCGCCAGACTCACCACCCGAAGAGGGTGGTACAACTGATAATTAGAGGAGTTCCTTTAAACCCTTTACCTTCATTCATTGGGACAATGAGTATTTTAAGTTTGGGGGTATTGGGTATTTAGTAGAGTAGTGTAGTTGCATGTTGTTAATTTGCATCATTTATGCATGATTAGTTTAATTTGTGCTTATTTATGTGTTCAGTTAATAATTGCATAAATGTTTTGCATTTTTAGTGATTATTATGTGTTTTAGTTTTGTGTTTAGTTGTATATCCCAAGTATCTAGCTTTATAGAATTTTAATTTAGCGAATGATGAATATGAATTTGAAGGATTTTTGAATTTAGTGGATAACATGAGCCTAGCTATAATGTTTTAAATGATGTAATTCATACTTGTTGTTTAGATGCTTTCGGTTAGCACGTAGATGTTCATATATGCTTGTGGGTATAAGAATAATGTGTTTTTACGGCTGAGTAGAAAATGTTGTTTTTAAAAATGGAATTGTGTAGAAAAGTGGACATAGACTATGAAAACATTGATAATCAAACTTTGGGAACATATGGGTATGCTTACTATAAAAAAAAATCCATCTTGGAACCTTCTTGAGTTAAATTATTGAATCTTGTGGTGGCGCGAGATGGAGCGTAAAATGCACTCGCTATATAAAAAATATATATAAAGCAATAAACACTGCGGGAAAGTGCAAAAATTGCCCTCGTGAGTAAAAATACAGCAGATTAAACCCATTGTTGAACCTTAGTTTGTATTGATGTGTTGGAGTAGTTTTTGTTGCATTAGTATACATGTTTCTTGATTTAGACTTCAATTTTCTGTCTTTAGCAGTAAAACATGTGTATTCTTTGCCTTGGTCAAGTTTATTTATGAACACAACACACATACAACATCTTGGTAGTGAGTATGGATTATTTGATTGTATAATGTTATGTTTATAGCTTAGTTTAAAACTTTATTCTTGAATCTGGATATCTAACTCACTAGAATTATACTCAACTTAAGTAGTTTATTATGTTTTATTTGCATTTTATGTTTGTTTTGCAGTGTATGTAGTTGGAACCCCTTTTAGCAACCTAAGGCATAAAATGGCAAGAAATGGCATGGAATGGAATTAACATGGCATGGTGTCAATGAACTAGCAAGAACATGTCAAGCTGAACTGGAGCAGCGGAGGAATGGAGTGCAGAAGAGAAGGAATGAAGAGCAATCAAGCAACAGAAAAGTAGCAAGCTAACAACAGACAAGAAGCAGCAGCAGCGCGGCCGCGCTGCCACATGACCTTATCATGGCACGCCGGCGCCATTCACTCGGCAGATAAATCCATAGCGCGTCCGCGCTCGTATTTCACTATAATCTCGCGCGGTCGCGCGAGTTTTCTTCAGTTAATTTTTACTCACTTTTTGTAATTTTAAATTGAGCGTGTTTTGCTCAACTGAGACGATATGGTTGGCACCAGATGTGGTTTTTCAGAGTTATCATCAGTTTTATTATTCTTAGGTTTTAGACTATTTTAGAGAGGGTTTGGAGCATTTGATTACTACATTTTGCTCTTCTCTTATTCTAGATATTTAAATAAAATCTATTTTTCATTTCTGGAGATTGTTGGTGTATTGGACAAGCCTGGAAACTGAACTTGCAGCATGAATTTGCAGATTTGATTCTCTCATCTATTTATAACTTTTGTTTGCATTTCTATTTTAATGGTTTTCTACAATCCCATAATGGCTTTTGGTTCAGAAATGAACTAAACTCCATTATGGGATTCTAATGGATTTTGATGCGTAGTTTAAATATGTAAACCTGAATGTCTTGTTAAATATTTATCGTTGGATTGCCCATTATGATTATGCAAAATGCTTGAATGCTTGATCACCATTCATACTAATTTCTTGTATGGATTTGGAAAATGAAATATAAGTATAGATTATATCATAATGTCATATGTTCATGAGGCTGATTTGTTTGAGTTTTGTGATTCGTGAACCGGATAGACATATATCGATCCACCGTGTGTAGTCATGAAAAGGGCATGCACTTTAATTCATTATTGTTGTGATTTCACATAAGCATATAGTGATTTTGGTAATAGTGATGCTTACATGAATTCTATCGATTGTGGATTTTGTGTAAATTAGACATAGTTCATTAAAATATGGTTATGCTCTACTTTTGTGCTCTTGACCAGCTTTCCATGATAATTAATCAAACATGACATGAGGATTGCAATTTAGATGAAATATTAAATGAAATTAGAATCTCATTCTTGTCCGATTTGATTACATCACTTTAGTAATTATAATTTTTGTTTCGTTAATTAATTTAGAATTCAATTTAATTATGAGTTGATCGTTTAAGCATATAGAAAAAGTGATTAAGTTGTTGCATGATAAATTAGAGTTAACACCTTTCTCTGTGGATCGATACTTTTCTTACTCTGTACTACTTGTTGACCCATGTATACTTGCATGAGTTAGAGTCCTTTTTGTTAGACTAAAAAGGAGGAAAAAATTGTGCAGAACCAGAGGGAGGAGATCAGTAATCTCCATGAGGCTAAGGAATCTACAGAAGCATATTTCGAGATTGATCATGATGAGAAGGTGCTTATGAATGATAAGGCCACGGAGTATAAGAATGAGGTCGTAGAGCTTCGTAGAGAACTTGAGAAGAGAGACCAGAAGATAGCACGGATGTCTTACATCAACGAGAGTGCTCATGAGGATTTCAAGCTAAAAATTTCTTGTTATTCCATTAAGTTGGGACAAACTAGACATACTATAAGTTAAAATATTGTGTCGATTCTGGAGAACGAGATACACGAGAATGCTGTTATGCAGTATTAGGAGTCTAGAATGGTAAATACTTTTGTGTAGTGACGTAAAACCCTCTTTTGTATAATTAAAGGGTAGTCTTTTTTTTAATCCCAAATTTTGTGAAGTTCAATTGTGGGATATGAATGTAATAGCTTTTGGCTATGAAAGCAAATTATAAATAGTTTCAAACTATGATAAGGCATATGAATATAATGAAGTTTTTATTGAATGTGCTTTGTTGTGTATGAGTTATTGTTTGGCGAATAATAACTAAGAAAGCAAATAAGTAATAATGAAACTTTATTTATTTAATAAAAAAATGCCGCCAAGAAGGAGACAACGTAATCAGGAGGCTGAGTTCCATAACGATAATCAGGGGATCAAAACAACCCTATGTAGGAGTTCATTAATTTATTAATGGCCACATTTAACCAAACCGGGGGTAGAGCACCCGTAGTACATAGGGTAGCCAGAACGACTACCTTTATAGAATTTAAAAGTGTAGGTCCGCCTGAGTTCAAGGGAACCACAGACCTAATAGAGGCCTAAACATGGGTAAAGGAAATAGAGAAGGCGTTTGTTATCAGAAACGTGGGTGAGGAGCAAAAGACTTCTTTTATGACTTATATGATGAAAGGGGAAGCCAACTTTTGGTGGGAGGCTCACCAGGGTGGGGCTAGAACTGATGTTGTAACGTGGGAACAGTTAAAGAAGGTTTTCTTTGAGAACTACTTTCCTACTAGTATGCAGGGAAGGATGGAGATTAAGTTCTTAGAACTTAAACAAGGGGGCATGACGGTTCCCCAGTATGCAGCCTAATTCAATGAATTGGAAAGGTTTACTCCACACCAAGTGGACACTGAGGTGAAGAAGGCTCATAGGTTTGAGCAGGGATTGAAATTCTATCTCTATAGTAGGATTTATGTGTTCTAGAGTGCTTCCTACGGGAGCATTCTGGAGAAAGCAATTATTGCTGAAGGTAGTAGTGAGGCTTTGAGCCAATACCACAAAGAGCAGAAGAATAAGAGTAAAGGAGAAGGAGGAACTAATGCGAAGGGAGCCAGTGGTAGTGGTAGTGGCGGTATGCCTAAGAGAAAGAGTTTTAAATCTGGGAATATTGGAGTTAAACAAGGGGATCCTAAGAGTAGGATCGAGGCATGTAAGACATGCGAAAAGACTCATCTAGGAGTCTGTCTGAAAGGGAAGTCATTTTGTTATAATTGTGGGCAGGAGGGGCATATATCACCCAATTATCCGAATCATAAGAAGAACCAGGGCTATTTTGTTTTCGGGTCGATGGACCACATGGCAAGAAATTGTCCAAATAAAGGAAAGGATGGTAATAAGGGTGATAGTAGTGGTAAGTTAGCCATTACTGGACTAACACCATCGGGTAGACCTACTGCTCGTACTTTTAATATGACTATCCTAGATGCGGTTGCATCAGCAGATGTAGTAGAAGGTATCATTCTAGTCAACAAAATAAATGATTATATGCTGTTTGATTCAGGTGCTACTTGTTCTTTTATAGCATGTGTATTTGATAAGCGATTAGGTTTATTCCCAGAAAGATTAGAAATACCTTTAGACGTTAAGGCAGGGAACGAAGACATAATTCTCATTGAACACATTCATAGGAATTATTTCGTAGATATTAGAGGTAACAGATTATCGGTAGATCTTTTACCAATAAGATTAAGAGAATTTGATGTAATTCTCGGTATGGATTGGTTAATTAACCATAGAGCAATAATAGATTATCATAGAAAGAGTGTGAACCTTCGGCTGTCTAAGAAACCCAAAGTAGTGTTTTACGGTAATAAATCACCAGGACGTTCTTGTTGTCTAACTATGACACAAGCTAGGAAAATGTTGAGGAAGGGGTGTATAGGATACATGTGCCATGTTGTTGATACCCAGAGAGTGGGAGCGTCATTGGAACAAATACCTATAGTACAAGAGTTCGCGGATGTCTTTCCGGAGGAGTTACCAGGTTTTTCGTCGGATAGGGAAGTCGAATTTGTGATTGACTTATTACCGGGTACGGTACCAGTTTCTAAGGCACCTTATAGAATGGCGCCGGTAGAGATGAAGGAGTTAATGGGTAAGTTACAAGAACTATTAGATAGGAAGTATATTCAACGAAGTGTGTATCCGTGGGGAGCACCGGTGTTGTTTGTAAAGAAGAAGGATGGGTCGTTACGACTTTGTATCGACTATCGAGAGTTGAACAAGTTAACGATTAAGAATAAATACTCATTGCCCAGGATCGATGATCTATTTGATCAGTTGAAAGGGGCAATGTATTTTTTTAAAATAGATTTGCGTACGGGGTACCATCAGTTGAAAGTAAGGAAGGAGGATGTACTTAAGATGGCGTTTAGAACTTGTTATGGTCATTACGAGTTTTTGGTTATGTCGTTTAGGTTGACTAATGCGCCAGCCACATTCATAGATATGATGAACAAAGTGTTCAAACAGTATTTGGACAAGTTCATCGTAGTGTTCATTGATGATATTCTAGTCTATTCTGAAACGCCAGAAGATCATGCTGAACATTTAAGGATAGTGTTGGAGACACTATGGAATGAGAAGTTGTATGTGAAATTCACTAAGTGTGATTTTTGGCTTGAGAGAGTGAAGTTTCTAGGACATGTTAATTATAAAGATGGAATTTATGTGGATCCAATGAAGGTGGAAGCAGTTAATAATTGGGAACAATCGAAAATGCCAACCGAGGTTCAGATTTTTCTAAGGTTAGCGGGATACTATAGAAGGTTCATTAAGGACTTTTCTAAAATAGCTATTTCGTTGACAAATTTTATCTAGGAAGTCAGTAAAGTATGTATGGACTGAAAAATGTGAGAATAGTTTTCAGGAACTAAAAAGAAGGTTAAGTGAGACACCTGTCTTATCTTTACCAGATAATACTAGGAATTTTGTAGTTTATACCGATGCTTCGCATAGAGGACTGGGTTGCGTGCTCATGCAGCATGGCAAAGTCATTATGTACGCGTCATGCCAGTTAAAGGATTATGAGAAGGTCTATCCTACTCATGACCTAGAATTGGCAGCGGTAGTGTTTACATTAAAAATATGGAGACATTATTTATACGGGGAGAAGTGTGAGATATACACGGACCATAAAAGTCTGTAATATATGTTTACACAGAAGGAGTTGAATATAAAACAGAGAAGGTGATTAGAATTGATAAAAGATTATGACTGTGATATCTTATATCATCCTGGGAAGACAAACGTAGTAGCCAACGCATTAAGTCAGAAATGTAGGGAAAAGCTATCAATGTTAACGACTCAGAATGAGTTAATAACGGAGATGGAATGAATGGAGCTAGAAGTTAAATTACCGAGTGAAGCGGTGGAGATGTTATTAGCAATGGAGACTCGACCAACGATTGCGGAACGGGCTAAGGAAGTACAACTAGGTAATGAGGAGTGTGAGTGAATGAAAAAGATAATGAAGGATGAAGTGAAGACTAAGTATAACCTTAATAAAGAAGGATTACTTCATTTTGAAGGAAGAATTTGGGTTCCAAATAATTTCGAGTTAAAATAAGAGATTATGAATGAGGCCCATAGTTCGAGGTACTCGATACATCTCGGTAGTACTAAGATGTATCAAGACCTTCGTTAGAACTTTTGGTGGCCAAACATGAAGAGGGAAATAGCAGAATATGTTAGTAAGTGCTTAACTTATCAAAAAGTAAGCTGAACACCAACGACCAAGTTGCAATCACTAGAAATTCTAGAGTTGAAGTGGGAACATATCACTATGGACTTTTTGGTGGGACTTCCAACGACGAGGAAGGGCTACGATGCAATTTAGGTAATAGTAGATCAGTTGATGAAATTGGCTCACTTTTTACCAATAGGAGTTAGGTATAACGTAGAATAATTGGCTAAACATTATGTTAAGGAAATTATTTCCAGACATGGAGTACCAATTTTGATTGTACTCAGATCGTGATCCACGATTTACATCGAACTTTTGGAGGAGTTTACAAGAGAAACTAGGAATGCAATTGAGGTTGAGTACGGCGTATCATCCTCAGATAGGTGGATAAAGTGAATGGACAATTCAAACGCTACAAGATATGTTAAGATCTTGCGTTATGGATTTCAAGGGGAGTTGGGACGAACATTTGCCTTTGGTGGAATTCACTTACAAAAATAGTTTTCACACTACTATAGGCATACCGCCTTACGAAGTGTTGTATGGGAGGAAGTGCAGAACTCCACTGTGCTGGGATGAAGTAGGTGAACATCAAATGTTGGGACCTGAGATGGTATAACAAACGGCAGACATGGTTAAGATAATACAAACTCGATTAGTAGCGGCTCAAGATAGACAAAAGAAGTATGCAGATCCTCATTGTGAGAAAAGGGAGTTTGAAGTAGGTTTGTATGTCTTTCTGAAAGTATTACCTTGGAAAAGGAAGATACGTTTTGTAAAGAAAGGGAAGTTAAGTTCAAGGTTTGTAGGACCTTTTGAAATTTTAAAGAGAGTGGGAGAGGTAGCTTATAAAGTAGCCTTACCTCCAGAGATGGAAATAATACACAATGTGTTTCACGTGTCAGTGTTGCGTCCTTATAAATCGGACTACACACACGTAATAGAGTATGAATCTATTCAAGTAGAAAAAAACTTAACGTAAAAGAACTTCCAATTCAGATTGCTGATAGGAAGGAACAAGTCTTGAGAAATAAGACAATACCTTTGGTGAAGGTTGTGACGCCACCAAAAAAGGTATACATCACCAATTCTGAGTCGCCAAATACATGGTACAGAAATAAATACAACTTCATTAATAAAATTATCATGCAAAATATGACGACACATATACTGTGAGTTTAAATACAAATATTATCTAATAGATAGTATTCAAACTCAAAAGGAGTCCTCATTACAATTATTGATACACTATTTTACAAAAATAGTGAGGACTGCTAAATCAACTTTCTAGAATCATCACTCCATACCCCGACTATTTCCTGCTAAATTCTCACCTCCTGAGCAGAAAAATAGAACAAAAAGGAAAAGGGTGAGCTCAACTAGCCCAATAAAGAATATTATGACTAAGATAATATACAAAAAATTATCATTAGTCTTCAACAGGGAAAAATCTGATAGAATATAATAGACAACAAGTTTTAGATCAACAACTGCAGCGGAAACAACAATCCATTAGAAGAGACAAGTAGAGAATGAATTCTACTATCTTCTAAGATTTAAAAGTCTATCATCAATATTTTATGTGACGCCCCCAAAATTACCCAATTTTGAGTCGCCAGAAAATACACTATCAATACAAATAAAAACGTAATTATACAGCTGTCGTGTAAAATATGACACAACATACGTTGTAAGTTTAAATATGTATATTGTCATCTAGACAGTATACAAACTCAAAGGAGTCCCGTTACATTTATTGTCACACTATTTACTTAGAATAGTGAGGACTACTAATGATATCATCTGGACCGTCGCTCCTTTCCCCGATTATCCCCGCTTGACCCAACTATATTCTCATTTCCTGAAGAGAACAGTGAAAGAAAGGGTGAGCACGACTAGCCCAGTAAAGAATATCATGACTAAAGATAATTACATTATCGATAGTTTTCGTCAATAATAAATCAGAGATTTATAACATATGGTACATAATAAAACTTTTCAACCATAGTTGCAGCGGAATCAACAATCCATTAGAAGAATCACGTAGAACATAATGTCCACTGTCTCCTCTAGATTAAAAGTCTGTTGTTGATATTTTATTCCTGTAATACTCATCAATATTTCATGGTTATACTCAAGACCAATAGAACTTTCATCATTTGTTTCCACCTGAACCACCAAAGATGTTAGTTAAATTCACAATTCATATTTATATTAATATGAATTAACAATTCCTTCTTGCCACGAGGCTCAATAGAACGTTTACTTAATATCCTTACCCCAAGGGCTGAAGATATTCAAATGTAATAACAATGATCATACCAATCAGTTGTTTACCTTTGCACTACGTGCCAAAGATATTCAACTATAAACCAATAGCTGAGACTCAGCTAAATAAATCATCCCCGCACTACGGCCAAGGATATTCATTAGTATCACCAGTGGTCATGATCATGTCATACACCTGTCCATCTTCGCACTACGGGTCAAGGCTATCAATTAACAATTCATCTTTGCACGTAAACCAAAGATATTCAACAACATATCATCTTTGCACTATAGGCCAAAGATATACAACTGTAAAACCAATAACCAACAGTATAATAAAGAATATATGAAACTACAAATGGATTTTCACCGCCATGCGGTAATCCACTTAGAGAATATTTCCACAATTTAATAAGGAATGAATATAAAGGATCATTCACCATGCATGTGGTACTCCACATAGACAGGTTATTCCAACAGAATAATAACGAATGGAATAACAGAAGAACATCACCAAGTATTGGGTAAACCACATATACAGGTCATTCCACCAAGTATAGGGTAAACCACGCATACAGGTTATTCTCAAAAGAATAATAAATACAGAATAATAAAGACGGGATATTAAAATGGAACCAGGTCCGGCATATAGCACAGACAGGACATTCCGACAGAAATATAAAGACGGAATAGTAAAATGGAACCAGGTCAGGTGAAAATTCACACCGACAGGATATTCCGACAGAGTCGTAAAGAATTAAATAATAAAAGAATTTCACCATGTCTGCGTTACTTCGCATAAACAGGTTATTCTTTATACCATCAATAAAATGATATCCTCTTACCACCACAGTAACTTCCCTTACCTGAGCACATGACTTGATTCTGTTTTCTGTAAAATTGATCAATTTAAATAATTGATCAATTTCAGTATCCAAAATTCCATAGATTCTGAAACGTCTTCCATGTATATACAAACCACGCTTGACCACACGTTCCTCGTGTAGGAAAATGTAATTATCGAATGCGAATAATCATTTCCTTTCCCCGACCATTCTCTCGATTGGTTAAGATGAGTTACGAGAGGTGTTTGATGCGCGTGTGGATGATTAGTGATAAACTCACTAATTTCTCAAGAATTATGATCGGTCTGACTAATGAGTCTCAAAATTGGCCACCAAATATATATATATATATATCATCATCAGAACAAAACTGAGCTGTTTTGGAATAACCCAGGATATTTGCATGTATATCCCCAGCATATCCACCTGTACTGCTCCGTATGCTTGTCCATGGTTTGAGCCTTCACCGGTGACGAACTATCGTCGTAGCATTTTCCGTTCCTTGACGTTACCATCTTCTTTGATAGCAGCGATGAGTTTGTCCTGATCCGCCAACTGCGCGTGACCAACGGTTGAAATCACCACATCCACCTGCTTTATCGCCTTCACCAAACTCTCGTGATCGTACAAATCTCCATGAAGAAAAGTAACGCCGGAGCTCGAACATGAAGGTGGTGGTGGTTGCCGTTGCAGGTGGTTTTGGGTTTTGGTAAAGAGAAAAGCCTTCGAGCTTCGGACTCCACCTTGTCGGTGATCAGGTAGTTGGAGACTCAACGGACGACATCAGTTATAAGCTTCAGCTCATCGACGGCGGTGGAAATGATAAGGTCTGACTCGTCGTGGCCGTCGATAGCCCGCGCAGTGGCCGTGTCGTTCGTCATATCTGAATTGAAGCTCACCGGTTGAGTTGAGTGTGTAATGTGGCAGCAGAGAAGACAACGAGGTTAGTTGTTCAGAGCTGGCCTGCAAGGTTCGGTGATCGGTCATCAACATCTTCTGGACTGGTTTCTGTCCTTACTGTAAGCGTCGGCGATCGCGTTGAGCACGCTCAGTCCACCGACGGTGAAGATGACGACGCAACGCCGACTTCACAAGAGCGAGCGTAGCCATCGGCAGCGTACCTGGCATTGAGCTCGTTGCAGCAGCCTATAAGATTGAGCCAACAATCATTGTGTTGTGATCGGAGACCCGAGCCAAAGAATAGAGCTTGCCGAATTTTGGGATGATGAAGAATTTGGCCGAAATCCCCATGTATGTGGAGAAACCGGTCTGCTATGTTAATGTTGTCTTCTCTGTAGTTGGATGCTCCACTTATCACTCATAACCAAGTAAGATGTAAACACTTAGTTGGTCTCGCCGGAAACATTTTGTATGTGTGTATATAGAGACTGGAGAGAGATATTAGAAAAAAATCTTGTCATCTTAAAAGAGAAAAAAAAATATGAATGAATCCTTTCCCCCGGACTCTCCTTTATAAATAATAATGCTACTGGTAATTACTAATTACTCTAAACAAATAAGACGGTCCCGATTGATTTATTCTAAATCGGACGGTCCATAATTAAAGCAAACTCTTTTAAATAAAATATAATATATTATAATTATTATCAAATAAAACGAATAACTTTATAAAAGTATTCTGTTTTATATAAAAAGATGTTTCTGTTTTATTACGTTAATAATACGAATAAAACAAAACTTCATTATCACTTACTTTGACAAATTTTTAAATGTCACCCTTAACTTTAAACTTTAATCAATTTAATTATTCACAAAAATAGAAAATTGAATAATTTTTATTTCATAAAAATTCGGGGTCTCACAATCTCCCCTCCTTATGAAATTTCGCCCTCGAAATTTATGTACGTACATGATATTCGAAGAGATGAAAATACCTTTTCAGATTATACCTTCCCGGTAATTTCCTCTGGATTGTAATTTTTCTCATTCCTCATCTCCTGTATTTAATATACCATTCTAAAATATACCTTCAAAACAAAGGTTAATTAACATATCACATAATATCCTGATATTATAACTGACCAACAATTAAGCTTAGGTAGAACACACTAGCGAAGGATTTACTCATCTCTCCCTCCTAGTTCTATTCCCCGATCTCCGCCAGAGACCATATCCCTAAGCTCTGATACCAAATGTGACGCCCCCAAAATTATCCAATTTTGAGTCGCCAGAAAATACACTATCAATACAAATAAAAACGTAATTATACAGCTGTCGTGTAAAATACGACACAACATACGTTGTGAGTTTAAATACGTATATTGTCATCTAGACAGTATACAAACTCAAAGGAGTCCTCGTTACATTTATTGTCACACTATTTACTTAGAATAGTGAGGACTACTAATGATATCATCTGGACCGTCGCTCCTTTCCCCGATTATCCCCGCTCGACCCAACTATATTCTCATTTCCTGAAGAGAACAGTGAAAGAAAGGGTGAGCACGACTAGCCCAGTAAAGAATATCATGACTAAAGATAATTACATTATCGATAGTTTTCGTCAATAATAAATCAGAGATTTATAACATATGGTACATAATAAAACTTTTCAACCATAGTTGCAGCGGAATCAACAATCCATTAGAAGAATCACGTAGAACATAATGTCCACTGTCTCCTCTAGATTAAAAGTCTGTTGTTGATATTTTATTCCTGTAATACTCATCAATATTTCATGGTTATACTCAAGACCAATAGAACTTTCATCATTTGTTTCCACCTGAACCACCAAAGATGTTAGTTAAATTCACAATTCATATTTATATTAATATGAATTAACAATTCCTTCTTGCCACAAGGCTCAATAGAACGTTTACTTAATATCCTTACCCCAAGGGCTGAAGATATTCAAATGTAATAACAATGATCATACCAATCAGTTGTTTACCTTTGCACTACGTGCCAAAGATATTTAACTATAAACCAATAGCTGAGACTCAGCTAAATAAATCATCCCCGCACTACGGCCAAGGATATTCATTAGTATCACCAGTGGTCATGATCATGTCATACACCTGTCCATCTTCGCACTACGGGTCAAGGCTATCAATTAACAATTCATCTTTGCACGTAAACCAAAGATATTCAACAACATATCATCTTTGCACTATAGGCCAAAGATATACAACTGTAAAACCAATAACCAACAGTATAATAAAGAATATATGAAACTACAAATGGATTTTCACCGCCATGCGGTAATCCACTTAGAGAATATTTCCACAATTTAATAAGGAATGAATATAAAGGATCATTCACCATGCATGTGGTACTCCACATAGACAGGTTATTCCAACAGAATAATAACGAATGGAATAACAGAAGAACATCACCAAGTATTGGGTAAACCACATATACAGGTCATTCCACCAAGTATAGGGTAAACCACGCATACAGGTTATTCTCAAAAGAATAATAAATACAGAATAATAAAGACGGGATATTAAAATGGAACCAGGTCCGGCATATAGCACAGACAGGACATTCCGACAGAAATATAAAGACGGAATAGTAAAATGGAACCAGGTCAGGTGAAAATTCACACCGACAGGATATTCCGACAGAGTCGTAAAGAATTAAATAATAAAAGAATTTCACCATGTCTGCGTTACTTCGCATAAACAGGTTATTCTTTATACCATCAATAAAATGATATCCTCTTACCACCACAGTAACTTCCCTTACCTGAGCACATGACTTGATTCTGTTTTCTGTAAAATTGATCAATTTAAATAATTGATCAATTTCAGTATCCAAAATTCCATAGATTCTGAAACGTCTTCCATGTATATACAAACCACGCTTGACCACACGTTCCTCGTGTAGGAAAATGTAATTATCGAATGCGAATAATCATTTCCTTTCCCCGACCATACTCTCGGTTGGTTAAGATGAGTTACGAGAGGTGTTTGATGCGCGTGTGGATGATTAGTGATAAACTCACTAATTTCTCAAGAATTATGATCGGTCTGACTAATGAGTCTCAAAATTGGCCACCAAATATGTATATATATATCATCATCAGAACAAAACTGAGCTGTTTTGGAATAACCCAGGATATTTGCATGTATATCCCCAGCATATCCACCTGTACTGCTCCGTATGCTTGTCCATGGTTTGAGCCTTCACCGGTGACGAACTATCGTCGTAGCATTTTCCGTTCCTTGACGTTACCATCTTCTTTGATAGCAGCGATGAGTTTGTCCTGATCCGCCAACTGCGTGTGACCAACGGTTGAAATCACCACATCCACCTGCTTTATCGCCTTCACCAAACTCTCGTGATCGTACAAATCTCCATGAAGAAAAGTAACGCCGGAGCTCGAACATGAAGGTGGTGGTGGTTGCCGTTGCAGGTGGTTTTGGGTTTTGGTAAAGAGAAAAGCCTTCGAGCTCGGACTCCACCTTGTCAGTGATCAGCTAGTTGGAGACTCAACGGACGGCATCAGTTATAAGCTTCAGCTCATCGACGGCGGTGGAAAGGATAAGGTCTGACTCGTCGTGGCCGTCGATAGCCCGCGCAGTGGCCGTGTCGTTCGTCATATCTGAATTGAAGCTCACCGGTTGAGTTGAGTGTGTAATGTGGCAGCGGAGAAGACAACGAGGTTAGTTGTTCAGAGCTGGCCTGCAAGGTTCGGTGATCGGTCATCAACATCTTCTGGACTGGTTTATGTCCTTACTGTAAGCGTCGGCGATCGCGTTGAGCACGCTCAGTCCACCGACGGTGAAGATGACGACGCAACGCCGACTTCACAAGAGCGAGCGTAGCCATCGGCAGCGTACCCGGCATTGAGCTCGTTGCAGCAGCCTATAAGATTGAGCCAACAATCATTGTGTTGTGATCGGAGACCCGAGCCAAAGAATAGAGCTTGCCGAATTTTGGGATGATGAAGAATTTGGCCGAAATCCCCATGTATGTGGAGAAACCGGTCTGCTATGTTAATGTTGTATTCTCTGTAGTTGGATGCTCCACTTATCACTCATAACCAAGTAAGATGTAAACACTTAGTTGGTCTCGCCAGAAACATTTTGTATGTGTGTATATAGAGACTGGAGAGAGATATTAGAAAAAAATCTTGTCATCTTAAAAGAGAAAAAAAAATATGAATGAATCCTTTCCCCCGAACTCTCCTTTATAAATAATAATGCTACTGGTAATTACTAATTACTCTAAACAAATAAGACGGTCCCGATTGATTTATTCTAAATCGGACGGTCCATAATTAAAGCAAACTCTTTTAAATAAAATATAATATATTATAATTATTATCAAATAAAACGAATAACTTTATAAAAGTATTCTGTTTTATATAAAAAGATGTTTCTGTTTTATTACGTTAATAATACGAATAAAACAAAACTTCATTATCACTTACTTTGACAAATTTTTAAATGTCACCCTTAACTTTAAACTTTAATCAATTTAATTATTCACAAAAATAGAAAATTGAATAATTTTTATTTCATAAAAATTTGGGGTCTCACATTTTATCCCTGTAACATCAATCAATATACATCTTGAATCAAATATTCATCTTTGCACTACAGGCCAAAGATATTCATTTGTATCACCAGTTCGTCATGTTCATCTCAACACATGTTAATCTTTGTACTACGGGCCAAAGATATTCATCCGTTAATCATTCATCTTTGCACTACAGGCCAAATATATTCAGTAATATCATCATTTAGGACTCAGGATGATGAAAAATATCTTTAAAAAAATGAATCCAGTGAGATAAAAGATCAAAGATTAAGGATTCGTACATTAGTTTATCCAAGTTCAAAAATACCTTATAATAATCAAGTGTGGAGAAAAAACCAAGAATAAAGATCAAAATATGGATACAATCAAAGATAGTAATCACAATAGACAACTTGAACAAAGAAAGAAAAAATTTATTTTTCTGTGAATAGTGTCGTATTCGTGAATAGTGCCGTATACGTGAACAGTATCGTATACGTGAATAGTAACCCTGACATAAAAAAGGTAGAAATTCTACAATAAAATCCATACCAATATTTTGGTATAATGATATTGAAATAATAACATCATTATAAAGAAAATAACATCCTTTACCTCAAAATAACAGTACTTCTGACCGGAATATCAGATGTAATGCCGAAGGAAACTTGCACTGAATAGCAACTCTCAAAGTATCTAAATACTCACAAAAATACACTCGATAATATATAGAGAGAAAACTTATGTTTCTGGTGTGATTTTTTATTCTAACCTAAGCACCTATTTATAGAAAAATGTCAAGATGCCAAAGTAGACTAAATTAATAAAATAATATTTTTTCTTCTTCTACGAACCCTCCTTTGTTGAACAAGCTAACAAGCCATCTTTGAAAAAAATCTTAGCACATGTTTTCACAAAAAAACAAAAGTAGGTCTCACTCATAATTTTAATAAAAATATTTATTTCCGTAACTTCAATAATTCATAATAAATAGCTCTTTTATCAGAAAAATACGAATTTTATGTCCATTTCATAGGAAATTATATTCTCTACAACTTTATAGATTAAAGTTTTTCTAAATTCCAAACGAAAAATGACCGAAATCCACATACGAATGATTTTTAATACATCCATTCTGACAAAATACTGATAAAATACCTCAGGATTAATTCTTTCATTTATATCCATACAAAATAAATATTTCCTTATCCATCATTTATATCTACATAAAATAAATATTTTCTTATCATATAAATTAATAATTAATTATTCACAAATAATATTACAGAATCACAATTATGACAACCAGGTCGATCGTTCCCAGGAAAGATGAGGCTTTTCGATAAGGATTTCTCCTTATTGGCGCACAATTAGGTGACCAAACCCCTTTCCTAGACAGAACTTCCTTAGACATTGCCAATAATGTTATCTAATAATATTATTCAAATAATATGAATTATTGATCTGGTAATGGGAAATATAATGCAGTGACAATTATTGAAACAATAATAATATAAAATATCAACGTAGCAATTATTGAATCAATAAAATAAAATATTGAACAGTAATTACTGTAACAATTATTGAGTAGTGCCTTCTTACGTACAACCACGCGTATTACTGTATTTTAACCACTGGGTATTCCAACAGTGTTAACGGTAACAACTACGCCGTTATTTATAAAAACTCAAACTTGTCGTTTTCTTCATCCGACCGTTTTCCGTTATAGGGCCCACAAATGGATGCGCCATCGTACGAATATTCTCCGACAACAAGAATATTCCACGACCAAACGAATATTCTCTGACAAGAATGAATATTTTATAACCACTTGCTTATTTTGCAAAATTTTCACATTTTACCCATAACCAAAGTATTATATCCAATTATCACCTTATTATTTCAAGATAATGAATAGAGAAAATTCAATTTTATTTATTAAAAAGTTGGGGTCTTACAAAGGTAATTTGTGTTAGGTTTGTAATATTCATGAACGCAATCAAATTGCAAAAATTAGCGGAAACGTGTAAAATCAGAGTTTTAAAATTTTACAAACCATAAACCCGGATCACCCTTTATGCACAATTATTAATTAGACGAAAAAGAAAGAACAAGAACCATACCCTTGAAGATCCGAGCTTCCTCAGGTACAAGTTCACCTCCAATCCTTTTCGCGTTCAACTTGAATCCACCGGGTTTGGTTCCTTCCTTTGATCAACGTTAGCCACCCAAATGTTTGGCATCTAGAGGTGATCCACCAAGAAAGAATAAAGATTCAATAAGAAGGGTGGTTGGCTAAACCCTAGTTTTTCTATCTCTATAGAAAAGGCGTACTCTCCCAACTATTGGAATTACGTATTCTAATAATACGTCAACCTCTCCCTCACCCATAATAAGACTCCTCTTATTTATAGATGTGGGCAACCCATCCTTAACAATTAAGGAATTGGGTTTTATTTTAATTAATTAAACTCTTTTAATTAATTAGGCTCCTAATCTTATTAGGAATAATTAATTAACCTTTTAATTAATTAAGCTCCCTAATCTTATTAGAGATAATTAATTAAACTCTTTTAATTAATTTGCCTCCTAATCCTATTAGGATATTTGAGAGTACTTTTATTAATTAATTCTCAAACTCCTTTAGGAATTAAATAATAATAATAGTAATAATAATAATAAGACTCCTCTTATTAATTTATATTTAATATTTCCAAAATATTAAATAATAAATATTAAGCTATTTAATTTATTCTATCACCATAGATTAAATTAAATATACTTAACTTATTATTACGATTATGCCATTAACTTCTTAAATAATTATTCTTCCTTTTATGGTGTGACCCTTTAGGTTCTCCATATTAAACCGGTTGTGAATAAATCAATTAGAACAATTCTAATCTTATTTAAATAAATAAATTAAACTAATAATTTATTTAAATAAATAATATTTATTCTACAATAGGGATAAGCCTCCCTAGCGATCAAAGACTTTCCAGATAATATAGATTTCAACATTAATCATAAAAGAACCTTTGAGTAAATAGTTACCGTACAATTCAATCCTTCCACCATACAATGTCCCAATTAAATATAAGACATGGAATTTCTGTCAAGTCTTATTTTATTTAATTATATGTATTTCGACTCTAAATGCACAACTCCAAATAATGCAAATTAGAAACTCCTTTCTAATTTCATTCTGCCTTGGCCAAGGACTACTGGGTTGTCATTTATCAAATCACATAGGACATTTCTCTTCTTTTACTAGAAGTGGTAGATTCTTTATTGATCATACATTATCTCCATGTACAATTTATTATACCCGAGCATACCCTTTGATATACCCTAAGGGTCTTAAGGAATAAGTCAAAGTATAACTCCTCATACACAAGACACTATGATGATCTCAAGTCCAATGATCACTTGTACTACTATCACTACAGGAATTCCTATTGACAGACAAGTAAAACTCCATTAGGTATTCCTTAGCGAGTCACGTTCAGTGAACTTATTCTCTAATAAGCACCTACATACTTGCTTTAGTGTCTCCACACAAATGATCATGAGATCAATCATCCTCATCCAATGAGCAAGCAACGTATGTACCAATCTATCCGGATTCACTAATCCCCAATTTAGTAATCCAACGATTGGGAACTATTTTAGTTTTAAGCTTTCTAAGAATTTAGATCTCATTAGAATGATCATCATCATTATTCTAAAAGCATTGCTTAAAACTATGGGTTTATCACATATTATAAAACAGCATCATGTAGATAATTTAAAAGCCTTTAATAAATTAATACTTTTTATTAATAAATGAATAAGATTGTTACAAAGTATATGCTTTATCATCAAACATGATTGGCTTGTGTGCATATTACTTTCAATTTGGAGGAACCACGATGCCGAAGAAGCAACATGGGAACTCGAGAGTAAAATGAAGAAAAAAATTTCTAAATTGTTTATGTAATTGTAGCGAGATTCTGGGGACATAATCCTTATAGGGGGAGAATGTAACGCCTGAGAAAATTAGATCTTTATGTGAATTAAATTTTATTTGATTATTTGAATTAAATGAATTTAATTGATTATTTATGTGAGTACTATGTTTGAAGGTCGTTCTATGACCTAGAATGTTCTGATGTGGTTAGTATTCTGGCTATGTGCTAGAATTAATTTTTTGAATTTCCAAGACGCAAATAAAGGTTTTCCGAGAAATTTCTGTAAAATCATTATTCATTTGTTTCTGCTCAGAGATTAAGTTTGAATTTCTGAGAAACACGTAAAGATTGAATTATAAGACGTGATGAAATATTCAATAATATTTTAGTTATGGCAAACGAAGTTTTCGCCTGCAGACTTAAAACCTAAGGGTTAGGAAAAGTAAGTTCCAAAAATTTAATAACTAACGTATAATGCTTAGGGTTATTTTATGTGAGGAATACGAGTATGATACTAGTTATTATACGAGTATAGTACGAAGATTATTATGATGTATAATACAAATATCGTATGAACTATATACAATGAGAATACGAGAATTGAACGCGTAGAATACGAGTAAGCTTAATGGACTTTGAGTTATAGACTTTGCATAATCCAATTGGACTTGGAGTATGTCAAGCCCAATGAGTATGAAAATTAAGCCCAAGTTAGGCCCAATATAAATTAATGTTAAGGCCCAAACCAAGAAAATAAACCACGGATCGAACCGATGGGTCACCAGATGGGTAAAACCCATGGGGCAACCCAAGGGGGGACCCACAAGGCCATGTGGGCCGGCCATTTGTTCACCAAGTAAAGTGCATTTACTTGGTGGCCACACAAATGAATAGTAAGGAGGTGGGGCACAAAAACCATTTTACCCTCCATTTGGTTTTTCTATATAAGAAAGGCTAAATTGGTTTATTAGTTGTTTTACAAACATTGACCAATATATATTGAGAGAGAGAAAAGTGTGATAACAAGTAATCAAGTGAGTTCAAAGTAAAACATCAAGCTTTATCAAGAACGTGAAGAACTTTAAGGTAACTTCTCGTAAACGTTAGTCTTCAATCTTTTTTAATTTCTTTTTTGTAGAAAAGTATGAATTGGTGGAGCATGTCTCTTCCGGAGTAATAAGGATGGCTAATAGTGGATTAAGTCTTTATAAGTCATGTATGATTAGAAATCGTAAGCATTTAAGTAAGTTTTAAATCAAAGAAAATAGTTAAGCGTTTATGTGGTTGTTGATGGACAAATTAAAAACCATCATAGGGTATGTACATCTTATTTGGTTAGGATGTAGATAATGATTAAATGGAGTTGTTCCATTTGATTTGGCATAGAAAACTTGAGTAACAAAGTTATGGCGAAATTTATGAAATTAGTCGTTTAACATTGAAAACGTAGAAATCTCAGATTAGTAGTCGAAAGTTGTCGTACAATGTGAAAACCTTGGTTTTCAATGGCATAACGTAAGATAAGGTATTCAAGAGTCATGGACTCAAGAATCATTGAATTCCGACTTAGAACAAAGAAATGATCTATAAACGCTCACGAACGTTAAACGAACGCTCAATAATGAGCTAATCGGTGAATTCTATGTTAAAAGATTCGAAAATAAAATATTTTTGAATGAAATCATATTTCTTGTGATTTGTGAACTAATAGCTTTTGAACGAGCTAATTAAGACTTAAAATGAATAAGTTATGAGCCTTGGAAATTCACACAATAAAAAAACTGTCAAAATTATCTGAGGTTCAGGGTCGACGCCGCAGCGCCACCCCAAGCTTTAATACTCGCACCACAACGCTCAGTAAAGAGGGTAGACACTAAAGAGTCGCGCCACAGCGCCACTCGTAAGCAGAAGTCTCGCACCGCAGCGCCGAGACCGAGAATTAGCTACTGTTAGTTGGCGCCGCAACGCCAATGGTAGGAATAAGGACGGCGCTGCAGCGCTGAGCCAAGGGAAAAGTTAGACTTAGTTATTTTTAAACCCAAATGTTGCAAGACCATTATGGGGGCAAGTGTATTTACTTAATGTACATGTTAAGACAATTCCAATGACACATCTATGGTGATGACCTTAAGAAATGAGCATAAGTTATTAGTAATGAAACGATGAATGTTAATAAGCCGTAATGGCAGATAAATACTTGAACGAGTTTTATTAATTAAATAAATTCGGTTAAGTTATAGAAGAGAAAGAAGTTGGTAAAAATAATGTGATTAGATTGTTTGGTAGCTAATTACAGTGTGCTATGTGAATATATCATGTAGATACTGTAAAGACTGAGAACTGTTGAGTATTTATTTCAAGACGCTTGAAGGTAAGTTTTCTTAATGCTTGTCTAACCTTCGTGTTAGCCAAGTTCTCTATGATTCATGATATGAGATGCATGAATTGTTTTACGAAAGGGTCGATGCTAGTTTAACCTCGGCTAGACTAATCTTGAAGAGTTGATTGATTTATTTATAAGTCTTTCAATATAGAATTGATAACGCTATCCTACGCCAATTGTTTAGTACGGATTCAAGGTAAGCCTAAGTATGAATAAACAAATGTATTTTACATCAATTTTTTGATGGGCATGCGAGGTTGCCAAAACTTAAATGTAAATACGTTTAACGGATAAGTGTTGATCAACATAGAGTACTATAGGCTGATCACCTAGATGTGCTCGTAAGATATATCGGATTTACGGACTAAGTGTCGGGTTGTCCTTTTTCATGAATGAAAACTAAAGAGAATGTTCATGGTCTTTTGTCCTACTTAGAATTCCTAAGTTACTGTATGTACTTCGGAATTGTTTTATGAGAATGAAAAGTGATATCCAATGTTTCATAGTACTTCATAGCTATTTATTCAGTTATTGAAGAATAATCATATGATTCTCGACGTAGTATTTATATTATATGTTGCTAGACTTGCTGAGCTAGTTATGCTCACTTCTTGCTTGAATTATATGATTGCAGCTAAGGTCGAACGAACCGAGGGTTCTAAGAAAGATAAAGGCAAGGCTAAGATGGATAATTAGTGTATCATGTAATAGACTAGTATTATGTATGTAATATACTATGACGGACGAAGAATGGATACGGTTATAGAACCAGGGATAGGATTTATTATTATTGTAATAAGAATGTAGTAAATACACTCATTTTTATGTGTTTCAATGGAATGAATGTATAGTTATAAGTACCGTGTAGCACCATATCTGTGGGTGGAAAGTACCTGGATTTGGGGGCGTCATAAAATGCCTATCAGAATGTCTCCGTATAGGCTTATTTATGGTAAAGTGTGCCATCTCCCCATTGAGTTGGAGCACAGTGCGTATTGGGCGATTCAAAAGCTCAACTTTGATTTAGAGGCAGCAAGTGATAAAAAACTGTTACAACTTAATGAATCAGACGAGTTTCGGCTCCAAACATATGAAAACACAAAGTTGTATAAGGAGAAAACGAAACGGTGGCATGATAAAAAGATAGTTGAAAGAGAGTTTGAACCAGGGCAGAAAGTGCTTCTCTTCAACTCCCGATTGAAATTTTTTCCCAAGAAATTAAAGTCCCGATAGTCGGGGCCTTTCAAAATAGTGAAGGTACTTCCACATGGTGCGATTGAGGATGAAGACCTAATATTTAATAGAACTTTCAAAGTGAATGGTCAACGTGGTAAGCACTACTAGGGCGGCGACGTCGACCGTCAAATGACTTCCATTACACTTGGTGACCCGGTATGAGCCAGGGGAATAGTCAAGCCGACGACTTTAAAACAAGCGCTCGGTGGGGAGGCAACCCCATCTCAGTATCATTTTTCTACCTTTTTCATTTTCTGTCTATTGTTAATAGTATATTTTTCCTCTGAATGATCGTTTAGTGGCGTTAGTATCTTTTGTTGGTTTTGTAGACATTTTTGACATTAACTTGTGTTTTACTGCTTATATAGTTCATTTTGTGTATAATGACCAAAGTGCAACTTTGATATAGTTATAAATTTGAAATTGTGGTATTGCTTTTGTTCTAATGCTTAGGCTCAAGGAGAATTTCAGTTTGGCATGCTAGTTGTTCTATGTGATTTCTAAGTGCCTAGTGCAAGAGTGTTTGGTTTAGGGTTCATAGTGTCTAGTTAGTTTCATTGAGTTTAGTATAGGTATGTTTTTGGTTTTAGCCATGTTAGTTAGCTTTATTAAGTTTTTGTATAAATATTTATATCCTTTGGTAAAAAAAATTGTGGTCTAAGTTCTGCCCTGCAGTTAACCTCAAAATTTTTTCCAAGGTACAGGGCAGGCGTCACGGCACTAGTACTTTACACTGCAAATCGCGTCCTAGCTCCTCACTCAAAGCTCAGATTTAAGGTCTCGCGTTGCAGAGCCTCAAAAGGCCTATCACCAGGCGTCGTAGCGCCTAACTTTCCACAACCTATTGCTAACTTAAGCCGCGACGCACCAATTTTTTTCTTGGTCTCACGCCGCGGTGCCTCAGCACACTCTAGTATTAAGATACTACACCATAACGCCTCACAAAGAAGAAAACTCAGCGCCACAGTGCTGGTAGCGAATTTTGTTTTTAAAAACACTCAAAACTCAGCAGCCAAGGCCATATCAGCCCTTTCTCTCGATAGCTCTCAGCGCCCAGCCGGCCCTTTATTTCCCCAAGCCCTAACTTTCGACCTAAGAACACATCTTCAATCAAATTGAACCGCATTCGATTGCTCACATCACAAATTGATCACACAATAGTTGCTATCAAGCTAGGGTTCTTCATGTGAAGGTATTTAGGATATCTATTCTTCTCCACGAAAACTCTAGTTTAACTTGAACTTTGAGTTTTAATTCATATTGGATTTGAGGATTGTTTTTCCAACTGTTTATCTGTGTGATTGATTTACACTAAGGGAAATTGGGTTAGAGGGCATTCAAGCAAGCTTTGTCAAAGTGAAGTTAGGAAGCAGCACACTAGGTGTTCGACAAATTGACTAAATGAACTTTTGAGTTGTTTTGGGAAGATTTTATTGGGATTTTGTTGGAATTGTTGTTAGGATTTCTTTTCCACTCAGAGGTTTGCATATTAGCTTGGGAGTTTGGGTTCATTTTGACAGTTCGACGAAGCTAAGTTAAGGAGGATTTTGTTAGTCACACTTGGGCAGTCTCCTTGACATTATTTTGGGTTTGCATTCAACATCCATATTAATTTGAGTTTGGCATTATTAGATTGCAATAAGCAACAACTCTGCTATAACATCAAAATGACATCGAATCGAGGATAGTTCATCCTCATTGGCACAAAAATGGGACAAGGCCAAATTTGTTACCGTAGAGGCTTGGAACAAATACAAATCAATCATCCTTGGCAAGAGCATGCTGCCAGAGAGAGGTCTTCGGCCGGACCCAAGGAAAGACGTCGAAATATGGCCAATGATAGTTGACAAGAAATGGGTCCATTTCACATTACCGCCAGAGAACGTCGTTGTGACACCCCCAAATCCAGGTACTTTATTCCCACAGGATTCGGTGTTCACTTGATCAAACATTCATTTCTAACTACCCAATTATAATACAATTTATTGATAAAAACCTGCCCATACAAGATTAAACTTAAATAAAAATCTCCCAGGTTATCTAACTTTTAATTACAAACATTCAAATGCAGAAAATTAAATAAACTTCATTACAATATTTAAATCAAAGTCTATTAATAAAACTATCAAATCTATTACAAGTCTTCATCACTTGTACATTTTCCCCTTCCCTTTGCTAGTAGTAGGTTCATTGACCTTCTCAACCTTAGCTGCAATAACTATTTAATATGCAAGAGTGAGCAAAACAATTGCTCACTGGATATAATATGGAATCAACAGAAGTATAACAATAATAACCGTCGAAATAGGCTCATCAAAAGTGAATATTACTCTATTAATAAAAACAGAAACTGAAATCCCAAAATATGGAAAATATACATCACTGAGGGTCGTAAGACCATGAACTACATCCACAGTTGCAAGTAATCTTTCAACTCTAACTTTAACAGTCATAAGACTATAAGGACCTCGTACTTAGGGGGATCAGCCCTTTCGTACAATGTATTGTGCACAAACATTTTAACGCTATGCGTAAGTTAACCCCTAATCATAACAATAGGGTTATTCATCTCAGTATTTAGAGTACAAGTCCGCACCAAAGGAAGTTTGATTTGGATAAGCTTTCAAGGTAATTTGGAATTCAACGAACATTAACTAAGGAGTAGTTGAATAAAATCAATAACACTATACTATAGAATAATCGTGATTGAATAAATCATAGTAAACTAAAGTCATGCTTTGGGAATAATCTAATATCATACAATTTGAATAACTATAGCATACCTTGCTTGAACAATACTAAGCCAAGGTTAATTAGAATTGAATACTAAGCATGCATAGCAATTTGAACACTAGACATGTTCGACATTAGTATATATAGTTGTGCATGCTAAACTACAAGTTAAATACAAGAATAACTTGCTCCAGAATAACTTACATCATTGTATTGTAATCGAATTGAAAATAGTAATTGAATTAACAAGATAATAGATTAGAAAATGTGCCTTGTTTGTAGATTAAACTGAACAATTCGACTCACAATATCCTATATACATATGTCATCATGACTTAGTTAGTCACTACCACTTTACAAACTTAACTAACTACATTCATCATGTATGTTTGATTGTTTAATCACATAATCAAGTTATAACACAAGTTAATCTTTAATAACATAATTATTCATAGTATAAAAATAATAAAATCAATATTTTAGTGTCCTACTATCATCACATAATGTTTCTTAAAATTTTGTTTACAAAAAATACACTGTCAGAACATTCTGCTAACTCGCGCCGCGGCGCCACAGTTTACATTGTGGGTCACACTGCGGCGTGGGGATCGCGCTGTGGCGCAGTAAATAAACTATGAAGCCGCGTTGCGATGTGGCGATGGCGCTGCAACGAAACAAACGTATTGATGGGCCACGCCGCGGCGCGAAACTGTAGTTTTGACTGATAGCTTCAGCAACTGTACAAGAAAAAATAAATTTTGGCTTACAAGCTCGTTTCTAACAGACTAATTCACATGCAATTCATACAAAAACTTCATGTAAACATAATTCAAGAACTCTTAACATGTTTCTACTCATACAACAACATAAACAACAAATTTAAAACATCCAATTTCACCGTTTTTGATAAAAACTCACTTTTTGATATTTCAATGAAAATCAACACTGTAAATTTTGTTTTTCTACCAAAACAATTAATTCAAAGTATCTTTATCAATAATTATACATACTCTATCAAATTAGATGGTCAATTTATCAACTAAACAACTAATTAACTCTCAATTTCTACTTTAAGCTACACAATATATATTCACAAAAACTCTCTGTAAAAATAATTTTTCTTCACAACCATATACATAATATAAATTCATGGACTATTATCAATTATAGCTTAAGAAAATATTTTAACAACACTAGATTATCATATAAAACCACATACATAACAAAATTCCACTTCTACAAAGCTTTCATGGAGAAAATTGGGAGAGAGAGAATACAACTATAACTTTGAAAAGAACAATAATAATAGAGTTTAGATGGTACCTTATTTGAAGAAGATAATGACCAACCCTTTTTGATTCTCAAGCTTCTTCTTCTCTCCAATTCTCTCTCACTTTTCTTCTTCTCTTCTTCTTCTTCTCTGAGTTTTTGTTTTTCTCCCTAACTCTAACTACGTACTAGAAATCTAACGTATATAAGATATAATATATATTAATTATATAACATAAATATAAAACATATAACTGATATCAGTTATAATTTTTTTGAAATCAAAAGTCATAAGGCTTGTTTGGTTAACTAACTAAAAATAACCCATTAATCCTTATGTCTTATTTGGTAAAACACAATTAGATAAAAGACTTAATAGGCATTAGGCCTTGTTTGGCAAAACTGAATTAAACTCTCTTAATTTATTTTAGTAACTCCTTTATAGTAAGGTTATTTGTCACACTTTAATTTAATTAAATTAATTCTAAAAATAATTTGTTAATCACTTTAACACATAAATCAATACCACAAAATTATAATTTCTTTATAATTATAATTTTATTTAATCCAACTAACACCTTATTTTAATCACAAATTCCAATTAAAATACTATAGTTCATTTAATCATTATTAGCTCTCTAACTTAATTATTAAATTAAATTAGTATATAATCTCATAGCAATTAATTTTCTTATCCCCTTAATTATTTATTCAACAAATAATTAACTAAACCACATCAACTCAAATTGTCATTAAATACTTATATAATTCAATAAATATTTAATATTATAAATAAATATTTAATTATTTATTCAATAAATAATTAACTAAACCACATCAACTCAAATTGAACAATTATTTATTCAACAATAAATATATCCATTAAATACTTATATAAATCAATAAATATTTAATATTACACTTTAAAATTCTGGAATGTTACATCATTCCCTCCTTACAAGGATTCTGTCCTCAGAATCACAACTCATCAAACAAATCATTTGTTACATTCTTCTCTACTTACAAAGATTCTGTCCTCAGAATCGAAGACACAGATTAAAAAAATAACTCAGGGTACTCTTTCAACATTTTTTCTTCGAGTTCTCAAGTAGCTTCTTCAGCATTGTGGTTCCTCTATATCACCTTCACAGAAGGTATCACTTTATTCCTGAGCACTTGTTCTTTCCTGCCGACTATCTGGATAGGAACCTCTTCATAAGTTAAATCTTTCTCAAACTGCAACGGTTCGTACTCGATCACATGTTTGTAGTCGGGTTTATATGGTTGTAACACCGAAATGTGAAAAACATTATGAATTATTTCCAATTCTGGAGGTAGAGCTACTTCGTAAGTCACTTCACCCACTCTTCGTAGCACTTCAGAGGGTCCAATAAATCTCGAGCTTAGCTTTCCCTTTTTACCAAAATGAATTTCTCCCTTCCAAGGAGAAAATTTTAGGAATACATAACTTCCTACATCAAATGCACGATCTTGCCTGTGTTGATCAACATACTTCTTCTATCGGTCTTGAGCTGCTACCAATCTTGTCCTGATGAGTTTGACAATGTCAGCAGTTTATTGCACTAGTCTGGTCCTAGCAGTTGACGTTCACTGACTTCATCCCAGCACAGTGGAGTTCGGCACTTTCTATCATATAACGCTTCGTAAGGCGGCATGCCGATGCTTCCGTGGTAACTATTGTTGTAAGCAAATTCCACCAACGCTAAATGTTCTTCCCAGCTTCCTTTAAAGTCTATGACCCATGCTCTCAGCAAATCTTCCAATGTCTGAATTGTTCGTTCGCTTTGGCTATTTGTTTGTGGATGATAAGCCATACTCATTCGCAACTGTGTCCCCATGAATTCTTGTGGTCTCTTCCAGAAATTTGATGTGAATCGCGGATCTCTATCGGACACAATTGATAGTGGCACGCCATGCCTCGAAACGATCTCTTTAATGTTTGTGTGCTGATTTCATCAGTCTGTCCACTATCACCCAAATCGCATCGCATCCTCTCTGAGTAGTTGGGAGACCCACCACAAAATCTATTGTGATGTGTTCCCATTTCCATTCTGGTATTTTCAATGGTTAAAGTAATCCGCTGGGTCTTTGATGTTCGGCTTTTACTATTTGACATGTCAAGTATTTCGCTACGCATTCTGCAACGTCCCTTTTCATATTCGACCACCAAAAATGTCGGCGCAAATCTTGATACATTTTCGTGCTTCCTGGATGAATTGAATATTTTGTGGTGTGTGCTTCGGTCAGGATTTCGTCCTTAAGTTCTAGCACTGTTGGAACCCAAATTCTTTCCTCGAACCGTAGTAGTCCTTCAGTATCGATCTTGTATTTTACATCACTATCCTCGATCAGATTCTCTTTGATTTTTCCAGAATCTTAATCTTGTAGTTGAGCCCCCTTCACTTTGTCCACTAAAGTTGGACCAGCTTCTATCTGGAAAAGTTTTTTGTCAAATTCTTTTAGAAATTTGATTTCCAACTCCAGTTTTGTCATTGCTGAAATGAGCTCTTCCTGAGTTGTTATCAGCATCAACTTTTCTCAACCTTTCCTGCTTAAAGCATCTGCAACCACATTCAGTTTGCCTGGATGATAAAAGATTTCACAATCGTAATCCTTTATCAATTCCATCCACCTTCTTTGACACATGTTCAAATCCTTCTGAGGGAAAATATACTTCAGACTTTTGTGGTCTGTGTAGATCTCACTTTTCTCTCCATAAAGATAGTGCCTCCATATCTTTAGAGCAAATACAACTGCAACGAATTCCAAATCATGAGTCGAATACCGTTTCTCATAATCATTCAGTTGTCTTGATGCATACGCAATAACTTTACCGTTCTGCATAAGAACACAACCCAACCCTTTGTGTGAGGCATCACTATACACCACAAAATTTCCTGTATTATCTGGTAATGTCAACACAGGTGCCACACTTAGCTTCTTCTTCAAATCTTGGAAACTCTCTTCACACTTCTCCGTCCAAATGAATTTTACAGCTTTCCTTGTCAAATTTGTTAGCACAATGGCTATCTTAGAAAATTCTTGAATAAATCTTCTATAATAACCGGCCAGTCCCAAGAAACTCCTCACTTCTGACGGTGTTCTTGGTTGTTCCCAATTGATTACAACATCCACTTTTGATGGATCCACTGAAATCCCATCCTTGTCAATAACATGACCCAAAAATTATACACGGTCGAGCCAAAATTCTCACTTAGAGAATTTCGCGTACAAATTTTCCTTCCTTAGTGTTTCCAATGTCAAACGTAAATGTTCCACGTGTTCTTCTTGAGTTTTGGAATACACCAGAATGTCATCAATAAATACCACTACAAACTTGTCTAAGAATGGTTTAAACACCCTGTTCATCAAATCCATGAACGCAGCAGGGGCATTTGTTAAACCAAAAGACATCACCAGAAACTCGTAATGTCCGTACCGAGTTCTGAATGTCGTTCTAGGTATATCCTCCTTTCTTACCTTCAATTGGTGATACCCACTTTTCAGATCTATTTTCGAAAAGTATTTAGCACCCTTCAACTAGTCAAACAAGTCATCTATTCTTGGCAATGGGTATTTGTTTTTAATAGTGACTTTATTTAATTCCCTGTAATCAATGCAAAGACGCATTGATCCGTCCTTCTTCTTCACGAATAAAACTGGCGCTCTCCACGGCGATACGCTTGGTTGAATATATTTCTTGTCCAGCAGCTCTTGCAACTGCACCATCAGTTCCTTCATTTCTACCGATGCCATTCTGTATGGGGCCTTCGATATTGGTGTTGTTCCCGGCGCTAAGTCGATCACGAACTCAATTTCTCTGTCAGGCGGAAGTCCTGGCAAATCCTCTGGAAATATGTCTTCGAATTCCCTCACTACTGGTATTTCTTCTAGTTTCACACCCTTCTTCTAAGTATCAACTATGTAAGCTAAATAGCCCACACAACCTTGACTCAACAATTTCTTGGCCTGCATAGTCGTCAGACATTTCATTTGTATAGGCGACTTGCTACCATGAAATACTACCTTTGACGGAGTCATAAGGTTTACACACTTCTTTTGGCAGTCAATTACCGCTTCATATTTGAACAGCCAATCTATTCCCAAAATTACATCAAATTCCCCGAGTCTAATCGGAATCAAATCTACCAACAAGATATTCTCCTTAATGTTCACCCTACAATTCTTGTATACGAATCTAACAGGGATTACTTCCTTATTCGCAATTTCTATGTCAAAAAGAAATTCAGTTCTTCTCTAGGCAATTCTAACCTCTTAGCAAATTCATTAGATATAAACGAGCAAGTAGCACCCGAATCAAATAATATGTGACATCCCAGATTTTTAGAATTTATAAATGAGAATTTTATAAATAAAAGTATTATTTATGAGATATGTTGGGTGTGAGTATGTGTATGTCATATATTGTAGAATATGTGAATTGATGTGAAGAGAATGTTATATATTAATTTTAATATATATAAATATTTAATTGAATTATTTATTGAGTTAAATAAATAAATTTTGTTTTGATTATAGAGTAATGTAATTAAGTGTAGTAGATTAATTAAATGAATATTTAGTATTTAATTTAATTATTATAATAATTTTATGTTATAGTTCTAATTTAATTGAGATAATTAAATTAGATGAGTTATGTGATGATTGTTACACGAAATTATAATTAACAAGTAAATATAATTATGTGACAATTTGATGAGATTGATTGATGTTAAACCATTGATTAATTAAAATAATGAGTATTTGCCAAACATGGTCTTAGGCTTTTCAAGTTCAAGTTGGTGTAACCTATGTATTAACTAGTAATTAATATATATAATAATTACTAGGAGTTAAATATATTATATATTATTAGTATTGTATATTATATGTATATACTACAAGTTAGTACGTTAGTTTTAGAAAACAATCCAAAGAAAGAAGAAGAGAGTTAGAGAGAGTTGTAGGAGAAGAAGAATAGGAAGAAAAAGAAGAATAAGAGAAAGATTTGAGAAGACAAAATAAGCCCCCATCATCATCATCATCTTCATCTCTCTCTTAAATTCATACTAATAAGGTTATAATCTAAATTCCTTGTTTTAATTATATTTTTATATTCTTCATAATCTAGTTCTCTGATAATTGTTATATAGAAGTTGTATTGAAAAATTGAGAGAGATAGAGAGAAATAGAGGAATTGAGATGAGCAAGAAGAAGAAGAAGAAGAAAAAGCTAGAAGAAGGTAACTTCTAAACTCTTATTTAATCTTTGATTTTTTTGGGTAGATTTATGTTCTAGGATAGTAGATCATGCTTAATCTTGTTTGTATAGGTGTAATCTTGGATTATAAAGAATCAAACAAGAGGATTCAAGAAAGAAAATGAAATGGAAAGAAAATTTGAAGAACAAAATTCGTAGGTTTTGAGTAATTGTGGACAAATATTATGAAATTCATACCTCTTTGGGTATGATGAGTTAGAAAGTGAGCCTTATATCAAATCGAAGATATGGAAGTAAGCTATATTTAGAAAGTTGAATCAAATGAAAACTCTTTGTAGATTTCTTGCAATGTCTGTTTTAGTAAGGTTGGTCCGAAGGGAAAATAATTTGCCCAGAAAATCAAAACTGTTACGGTTTCTGACTTTGAACAATTCATATAAATTTGTGTGTTTTGAATTTGAAGAAACTTTAAACTGAAAAGTTGTAGATATGGAAGTTTTTAGCCAGACTCACGAGATTGAGCCATTTTATGGAACGGATCATGTCCGAAATAAATTGTTTAGTAAGGATGTCCAGAAAATGAAATTTTCTAGACTAGTTGATGAATTACAGAATCTGGTTTAGATGAATAAGGGTCTGAATTTAAGGCCTAGATGAGGTTGTAGTACACTGAGTAAGGGTTAATTCTATATAAGAAGGAACAAAAACGGACATGTAATGAAGGAGTTATGTTAAAAATAAAAACAACGTTTTGTTAAAGAAATTGTGAAGATGAGTTTTATAATTCTGTTTGAATTAAGATTTTAGGTGATGGTATATTTTGATGATTAAAAATATGTTTTGACATATGTAATGAGTATAGATATGTGTTATCATATTATATGCATAATTAACCATTTAAGATCAAGAGTTTAGATAAGTTAATGTGTGCACATAACGTGCTCGATAAAATGCCTAAGAGTAATAGTGTTTCTAAACTTTGGTATACAAAGTGTCTATCTAATGACTAATATTGGATTTTATGTGCATCTGAGTATGAAAAGACGATAATACAAGAATAATAATGGAAAGAAATTGAAAAGGGCGATTTTTGATTTTTGAAGGAAAATTAAACTTGTAAACAATGTGTTGAATATGCATTTTTGAAACCAAAGTTGTATAATAAAATGGTGTGATATATGCACATTAAACTACAAGTGGGATAGTCTAGCATGTGTGGTGATGAAAATGAAAATAAAACCTAGTTACATATCAAATAGTTAGATGTCTATAAAGACATTATAAAGGATAATAAGATAAAGTAAGGTCTTAGAATAAATTTGACCATGAGATTGAGTATTGATTTTATTTATTATCAATCTCACATACAGTGTAGGTTGTGCAAGGACGCGAAGTATTAGCGTGTTGGTAAAACGCCGGTAAAGGCAAGTCTTTCAGTTCCTTTTTGCTATGTGAACTTGATGATGATCTGCTTTAAAATTTTAGTGTATGATGTATTATATATGTCAAAAGTATGAAATGCGAAAGTCAATCTATGACTATGATGATTGAACTATGAATGTTGATTGAGTAAGGAACTCAATCTTTATAGTTGGTATGTGAACTACAACATGTATGCTATGTTTGTTTATGATTATTCTTGTATGTTGAACATGTTAGTATATGCTACGGGATGCATGAAAACTGTTAAATTTGCTGGGCTGTCGAGCTCAACCTTGAAAATAACCACTTTTGCAGGTTCAAGATTCAAGGTAAAGTTATGTGTTACTTGAAAGACATGAATCGTATGTGATACTTGAAGATTTATATACTTTGGTTGTGTTATTATTATTTGAACCATGTTTAAGGTTTCGAATAATGTATTATGTTGAATTGTAATATTATTTTGCGAATATAAACTATTATAGTATTAAAATGATTATGAGATATTTAGATTTAAAGGTTGAAGGTTTTGGGAACGAGGATAGTTTGTAATAGAAAATTTTAATTATTCCGCAAATTTCAATGGTTGTATTATCGTTAAATGATGTAAAATTAGAGGTTGAATGTATTATTGTTGGGTAAAATCTATATACGCACAACACGCAAGTATACGTGGTCAACAAGTAATAAAGTGATAAGTTGAGTATCGTTCCCACTAGGAAATAGACTAATATTTATCAATTACTAATTCTAATGCAATTCATCCTACTTTAAACTAAGAAAATTTTGTTTGTGATTGAAATTTAAACTTAACAAACTAATAATTAAAATAAGAATTTCACAAGAATAATTGCAGATTTAACAGGTTAAGATTACAACTTCCCTTGGTATTTCATTCAAACTAACTTACTTCCCATTTAAAATAAATCAATTAATATGAATTGTTATCCAAGAATGCTCTATAAATATTCATGCTCTTCTTCCAAAGACACATGAACAAATCCTCCTAAATCCAATCTTTAAGATGCAGAATTACAAGGAACACCCCAATTAATCAACTCACTATATTCCTATGTGAATCAAATTAATTAGGGTTTATGCACAAATTCTTTCAATGGATACAAAAGACACATAGGTATATTCCTATCCTACATGCTAATCATATTAACCCTATTCAGATTATATGAACAGATGTTATCATATCCAGATCTCAATCTATACTCCATCTTCCAATTTCATATAGATTATCACAGTAATTGTTGATCAGGCAATTAATCAATAAGCATAAGATATAATAAACAATTCAATAAAAACTAACTTTCATTCAATGGGAAGCTTGCAATTTAAACTACATACCAAGTTCCGTTGCAATCTTAATTAAAATTTAGTTCATGATAATATTAAAGAAAAACATCATCCAGATAAATAATCCAAACATCCCAGATAGTTACAAAAGATAAAACTAGAGAAGAGAAGAAGAAACTCTGAATTTGCTCTTAAAACTCTCTCTTAGATCTTCAGCCTTTGCAATTCTCCTTCGTATTTTTTTTCCTTGTTCTCTCTGCAAATCTCTTGAAAACTTGATTAATTCCTTGTCAAATTCGTCCCCTTTTCCTTTTCTAGAGTCCTCTCCTATTTGTATTGGTCTCAGCCCTCATTCAGACTCCTATTTGGCTTCAAAAACCCACTTGACAGCTGAAAACGCAACTTTCTACGCACTAGAGCGCCTAGGCGCTTGAATTTGCACTGTCTGGAGCGCCTAGGCGCTTGGGCTGAATGATGTTACTGACTTTGAGCGCCTAGGCGCTTGAATTAGGCATGTATGGAGCGCCTAGGCGCTTGGCCCTTTTTCTAACATTTTCTGCTCCGACGTCCTTTGGGAAAATGGCCATAACTTCTTCGTCCGAACTCCGATTTAGATGATTCAAGATGTTCTGGAAAGAGGAAAAGTAGATCTACAACTTTCATTCTTGAAGTTTCGTGAAATAATATCCGGAGCTATAGTCAAATTGGCTCTGAAGTGACTGCTGTGTAAATAGCAAGCCGAAAACGCGAATCTAGCCACCCCAAACATCGATCCAAGTAACTTTTGTCCCAATTCCTACAAAACAATATAAAACATGCATGAATAGACACAAAAACATAAAAACAACCTAAAAGACTTGAAAACAACAATAAATTAAGCTCGAATGTATCCAATTCATGTGTATAAAACTCACTCATCAAATACCCCCAAACTTAAACCTTTGCTTGTCCTCAAGCAAAAACACAAAAATGTTATGCAATGCAATGTAATAGAACTAATCTATATGCCTACGAATCCAACAGTAATGACAGAAATAAGTCTATTTAACCGGCCTTAGAGAAATCAAGTAAACATGATAATACATCATATTTAAACAAATCAGTAATTTCCCAATCAATCATCAAATCTTAGACTGTTATCACTGATATAGTGCGTGTGTGGTCCACAACAATGTTAACTGATATAAAGTCAAATTTAAGACATAATAGATATCTTCGAAGGCATCATACAGTGCAAATTCACAAAATTCACGAACAAGCTAGATCTAACTAAAGTCAAACATCCACCAAGTTCAAGAGTCCAATCCAGGATACTTATGCTTTACTTTTCATCACGGGGGCTTTTTCCTCTTTTCCCGTTTTATTATATTTCTTTTTTTAATTTTTTTTTCCTTTTTTTTAACCATGACTGTGCAATGTCTCATTCCATTAGGCTAAAAATGTCACCCCTTAGCGAGCTTTCGACCAACGACTCCCAGACCATATAAGACCTTAGGGCGCTAGGTTTTAAGATACCCCTTCGGGCGTACTTGCTCAAGTAACAAAGGCCCCGAAACAAACTAGCCATGGAAATTTTTATTTTATTTTTTCCTTTCTTTTTCTTTTTTTTTAACGAAGCTTATATATCCCAAATTTTCCCCCCAAACTTAAGTTTTTATCAAAATTTAGCCATCTCCGCCTATTCATGTCTTTCATTCCTTCACATTAGTATTATCTTTAAGAAATTCATTATGTATCAATTTAAACTTAATCAGTCAACATATCTGTTATTAACGTGCTAACCTTAATTATACCAGTTTCAAACAGGAAAAGATTCAATTCATAACAAGAAATCACATCAAAGTCTTAACAGACAATACTATACTTGTCTACTCAATTCCAATCTCATCACTGGCCAAAACAGACTTAAACTATCTAACGGCTGGAAACATACAAAGACTACAAATTTTTTTTTTTTTATGAATGCAAACTACATGAAAAACTATTAACTAAATACTATATGAATGCACTAGATGAATACTACATGCATGAACTGGAGCTGGACAATTACACCCCCAAACTTAACCAATGCAATGTCCTCATTGTAAGAATATAACGATAAATAGAAGAGAACTTCCCTATAATCAGCTAAGCGTGAGTTGATGGTGGCGATGGCGACGACGATCATTTTGCTATCCATTGGACCTCCAATACCTTCAAAGAAGAGAGACAACATGGATTAGATTATAAGAGAACTTAATAAGCAACTTAATTCCTATCTACTAAATAAACTAGTAAAGCATATAAATATAAAAAATTCCTGGGTTGCCTCCCAGTCAGCGCTTGATTTATAGTCTTTCAGCCTGACTTTGTCTGGTCAATGCTATCCAATTCCTCTTCGAAAGTTGAGGAACCTTCCATCCATCGGAAATAATATAGCTTTTGGTAGGTTCCCATTTGAGATAGCCATCAAGTTAAAGTCACCTAGCATGCTTTGTTTATATAAGATTAGATTGAAGAACGTCCAACATCTAGGCGTTTTCTCCATTGTGTCTGCGAATAAATTCTGGCATTGAGGCGTGTCAGACACAACAATCTCTTCTTCTATCTTCTCCAGCTCATCACACCATGGCTTCAAAGTTGTACTCGCTTTTACGTCACATGGAGTATTGCCAATGACATGACTACCAATTGGACAAATGATTGCAAATCTAACCAGATTCTTGAACTGTGGAGGAGAAGTCACTTGAGGCATAAATAACATCGGCTCATTATCGTTGGTTCTCACAATTAGTTCTTCACCGACCTTGTTGTCATTATCCCTACTTGTCTCCTCTTTTTCAACATCTCGAGGCTCATCTAGTTGTAGATTTGGTTCAGGTTCTTCATCACTTTCGTCATCCATGTCATAAAACCAAGTGTTTGGAGGAAGGTTGCTTACGGCTTTGGTCATTTGCTCTATCTGATCCGCAAGATTTTGAATTGACCTCGCATGATTACTCATTCTCTCCTCATTTGATTCTATGAACTTGGACACCAATTCCTCCAACCTTGAACTTTCTGTTTCATTCTCGGAAGCCATGTATTGAGGACCATTGGTTGAGGTAGTGAGGAGTTGTTCCATTCGATTATTAAAAATTTGGGTTGATAACTCCTGACTCATTATCATCTCTTCTTGTTCTGCTATAATCCTTAACATGAATTCCTTGAAATCTGAATTGTCTTCTTGTTGCATTGGAGGTGGATTTGAGAAATTTGATGGATATGTTGGATTTGGAGCAGAGTATTGGTCCTGATAGTTGTAGCTCCATGAAGAATCCGGGTGATACCCCCAAACTTGATGGTAATTATCATATGCATACTGGTTGAGGTATACACCACCTTGTTTTCGCCGCCCAAAACTAACGGTGCATTGATGACTCGGATGGTTGCCAGCACAATAGTCACACATGATTGCCATCCTTTGACTCTGTTGGGCTGCGATAACGACCAACTCCCTCGAAAGTTCTTTAATTTGTGCTAACATTGTGGAAAGTGTCGCGAGTCTGTCAATCTCCTTTTCTTTTGGTTGAGTCATGTTCGTGTATGGCCATTGATACGCAAAGTCATCCATGGTACCTGAAAAGAGAGAAATATAGGAAGAGAATTAAAAATAAAAATAAAAATGTTTAAATTAAGACTAATTTGATTGAAATTAATATTGGTAAAAAATATTAAACTAATTCCCCGGCAACGGCGCCAAAAACTTGTTGGGTAAAATCTATATACGCACAACACGCAAGTATACGTGGTCAACAAGTAATAAAGTGATAAGTTGAGTATCGTTCCCACTAGGAAATAGACTAATATTTATCAATTACTAATTCTAATGCAATTCATCCTACTTTAAACTAAGAAAATTTTGTTTGTGATTGAAATTTAAACTTAACAAACTAATAATTAAAATAAGAATTTCACAAGAATAATTGCAGATTTAACAGGTTAAGATTACAACTTCCCTTGGTATTTCATTCAAACTAACTTACTTCCCATTTAAAATAAATCAATTAATATGAATTGTTATCCAAGAATGCTCTATAAATATTCATGCTCTTCTTCCAAAGACACATGAACAAATCCTCCTAAATCCAATCTTTAAGATGCAGAATTACAAGGAACACCCCAATTAATCAACTCACTATATTCCTATGTGAATCAAATTAATTAGGGTTTATGCACAAATTCTTTCAATGGATACAAAAGACACATAGGTATATTCCTATCCTACATGCTAATCATATTAACCCTATTCAGATTATATGAACAGATGTTATCATATCCAGATCTCAATCTATACTCCATCTTCCAATTTCATATAGATTATCACAGTAATTGTTGATCAGGCAATTAATCAATAAGCATAAGATATAATAAACAATTCAATAAAAACTAACTTTCATTCAATGGGAAGCTTGCAATTTAAACTACATACCAAGTTCCGTTGCAATCTTAATTAAAATTTAGTTCATGATAATATTAAAGAAAAACATCATCCAGATAAATAATCCAAACATCCCAGATAGTTACAAAAGATAAAACTAGAGAAGAGAAGAAGAAACTCTGAATTTGCTCTTAAAACTCTCTCTTAGATCTTCAGCCTTTGCAATTCTCCTTCGTATTTTTTTTCCTTGTTCTCTCTGCAAATCTCTTGAAAACTTGATTAATTCCTTGTCAAATTCGTCCCCTTTTCCTTTTCTAGAGTCCTCTCCTATTTGTATTGGTCTCAGCCCTCATTCAGACTCCTATTTGGCTTCAAAAACCCACTTGACAGCTGAAAACGCAACTTTCTACGCACTAGAGCGCCTAGGCGCTTGAATTTGCACTGTCTGGAGCGCCTAGGCGCTTGGGCTGAATGATGTTACTGACTTTGAGCGCCTAGGCGCTTGAATTAGGCATGTATGGAGCGCCTAGGCGCTTGGCCCTTTTTCTAACATTTTCTGCTCCGACGTCCTTTGGGAAAATGGCCATAACTTCTTCGTCCGAACTCCGATTTAGATGATTCAAGATGTTCTGGAAAGAGGAAAAGTAGATCTACAACTTTCATTCTTGAAGTTTCGTGAAATAATATCCGGAGCTATAGTCAAATTGGCTCTGAAGTGACTGCTGTGTAAATAGCAAGCCGAAAACGCGAATCTAGCCACCCCAAACATCGATCCAAGTAACTTTTGTCCCAATTCCTACAAAACAATATAAAACATGCATGAATAGACACAAAAACATAAAAACAACCTAAAAGACTTGAAAACAACAATAAATTAAGCTCGAATGTATCCAATTCATGTGTATAAAACTCACTCATCAATTATTAACGACCGAAGTCGAGAATTAAATTGTATGAATTTTGGGGTCATTACAGTTGGTATCAAAGTCGTAGGTTATAAACCTTTGGTAGGAGTACCGTAGGCTGTAACCTTAGAGAAGGAAGGTGAAGATAATGAAAGAGTAAGCTCAAGTAGAGTTTGAATAATAAGAAGTAATTTAAGAAATTTATAAAGAAGGGATTAAAACATGCGTGAGAGGATTCAAAGAAGAATGTCGCAAAGTTATAAGGAATATGAATATGGGGTTACCCAACTCCAATAATAAGGATATAAAGTTAAGAAGAAAAGGTTATATTTAAGTATGGTACAATCGTACTATTTAATAGTTGATGTATGGTATCTGGGCTAAACGATTCCTTCATAGACTGGAGGTATATACGAACTAGTAACTCGGAACCTAATTTGTTGGTTGTTTGTGGGAAATCACCCAGCGTACCATATGGAAACTGTTAGAGACCCGATGTGTACCAAGTATAGAAAATGGATACATATGATGAAAATGTGGAACTCGATTAGAATTTTGAGCAATGTAAATGAAATTAGAAATTCTTAAAACAGAAATTGTTATATAAACAAGAAGATTCAAAGAAGAATCTTGAAGAGATGTGTAGATAAGGAATGGGAGTTACCTAACTCCAATAACAAAGATAACGAATAATGTCGTAAATAAAAGGAAAGAAAGAGAATCATAAAATAAAACGATCACGAGTTAAGAATTTTTTTTTAAGGAAGATGATAATAGAATAAGATCACGACGTGATCTGTTTATGTTATAGAAGAAAGATGGTCTGTAATGTTTGAATAATTATAGCTTGATGCTATGAAGGTAATGTACTATGAAATAGTACAAGATAAACTCATAAGGAGTTATAGATAATGTGATACGAGGAATTCGTATCAAGCAAAGAACAAGTTAAGAGTAAGATAGAGTTAGGTGGGATTTCAATTGATGACTCATGTGACGGCTGAGTTGTACAAATCTTTGTATGGGAAAGGGTTTTGTGCGTGCACTCAGTTTATCATATTGATAATCATTGGAATGTTGGTGTCGCGCTATCAATGTATATGTGACGAAAATGTGATTCTTTTCTCATGTGTATGTTTAATAGTTAGAAACTATTAAGATTAGATAGATATTATTAGGATTAGGCGCGGTTCTTAAAACTAATGCATATGGTAAGTTCGTGACTCATAATAATATGGTATGTTTTGAACCCCTCAGTGAATGGACGCCTATGGTCTGACTAGGTTAAGTTCTTAAACTCATATTATTGTGGCAAGTCCTGAACTTCCAATGTGCGGTAAGTTTGATGAACTGGGTTATAATTAAGTTGTAAATGGAGTATTGAGGATGATAGGAATAGATAGACCTATTAAGCAATGGATCATTATAGAAAGTGGAGTTGATGGTGGAAGCATAGGTATTCTAAATCTACTAGCTATGCTAGACTTTTGAAATTTATTGACTTCCTGCTGATGTTTACACTTTTATTTTCTTGAAAAACATTAGATCAAATGATGGAATCAATGAGTTTTAATTACAATATTGTTATTCGTATGTATATGCTAATTGCTTCGGCTAGACAAAAATGATTTCCAATATATCAAAATGTATTTTATATCATTAATGCATCATGTAACATGGTGTAAAGATGATAAAAACGATGGAGTTATCAATGCAGTATTACCTAGTGTTGGATGTGATCTAAGGATCGTCAGCCCACTATGGTATGATGTAGTATGATAAAATCACCAAATAACAAAATCCTCAACGGACTATAAATACAGTGCGGTATCATAACGTCATAAAAAGATTTTTGAAATTTCTTTAAGATATGAGAATATATATATATATATATATATATACGTGTATATGTATATTTCTATTGATGTCTGAATTGTTATAGAAGTCTATGCTATTTGATTCAGCTAGATGAATATTGAAAGGGGTTCATGAAATTCAAGCGTTTCTTAAGAAGTTATGCCAAACAAAATTGTTTTGGTGCGGATTCAGATGTTGAAAAGTTGAGGTGAACAACCTTATAAAAGGGGACATGTTATCAGAGACAATGGTTCCGAAAGTAACGCATATAGTCGTTACGAAGTTAAGATGTAATACGTTGTGCACGACGTAGGGGTACGATAGGTTGATCACTTAGAGTACTTGCAGAGAGTGTTTTCAGTCTGTGTGATTGCTAAATATTTTGTTAAAGATGGTTTACAGTGGTGATGCACTATTAAACCTAGAGAAGAGTTCAAGGTCTTATGACCCCTCAGCATGATTTGGAATCTTTTGAATTCCTGTTATTCATACCGCTTCCTAATTATTGAGCAATTGTGGAAGATTCTTATAATTCTGAAAGGTGAAAGTGGAAAGGATGAGAAAAATTAAGCAAAACATAATAATTTTAAGAAAGAAATGAAATTCCAGAAAGAAGATAAATGTGAAACTCTTAGAAGAGGATAAGGTGAGGAATATGATGGTCTTAGAAAGATCTTTAGAGAAAGAATTGGGTTGCAGAACCTAATGAATAAATAGATAGTAACATAAAAACCTATTTTTGATAAAGGGAATGAATGAAAATTAGTAAGTCAAAACTTTTGAGGATGAAATTCTTAGAAGAATGGGTGAATGTAATGTCCAGAGAGTTTGATCATATAGTATATGATAATGATCCTTAGAGAAAGATAATGAACGGGTCAAAGAATATGTAATACTCAAATATAATTGAGTCTAAGTAAATGTTATGAAATAAAGCTTATAAGAATTTATTATCAAGAATGGTGAGAGTAGAAAAATATAAAACATATATTAAGGTAATGTGTTGAAGTTATTGAATGAATAGATTTGAGGAAAACCTGAGTAAGGTAGGGTTTCGGTGATTTCGAGGACGGAATCCTTATAAGGAGGGAATGATGTGACATCCCAGATATTTAGAATTTATATATTAAAATTTTATAAATAAAAGTATTATTTATGAGATATATTGGGTGTGAGTATGTGTATGTCATATATTGTAGAATATGTGAATTGATGTGAAGAAAATGTTATATATTAATTTTAATATATATAAATATTTAATATATAATAATTACTAGGAGTTACATATATTATATATTACTAGTATTGTATATTATATGTATATACTACAAGTTAGTACGTTAGTTTTAGAAAACAAACCAAAGAAAGAAGAAGAGAGTTAGAGAGAGTTGTAGGAGAAGAAGAAGAGGAAGAAAAAGAAGAATAGGAGAAAGCTTTGAGAAGACAAAATAAGCCCCCATCATCATCATCATCTCCATCTCTCTCTTAAATTCATACTAATAAGGTTATAATCTAAATTCCTTGTTTTAATTATATTTTTATGTTCTTCATAATATAGTTCTCTGATAATTGTTATATAGAAGTTGTATTGAAAAATTGAGAGAGGTAGAGAGAAATAGAGGAATTGAGATGAGCTAGAAGAAGATAAAGCTAGAAGAAGGTAACTTCTAAACTCTTATTTAATCTTTGATTTTTTGGGTAGATTTATGTTCTAGGATAGTAAATCATGCTTAATCTTGTTTGTATAGGTGTAATCTTGGATTATCAAGAATCAAACAAGAGGATTCAAGAAAGAAAATGAAATGGAAAGAAAATTTGAAGAACACAATTCTTAGGTTTTGAGTAATTGTGGACAAATATTGTGAAATTCATACCTCTTTGGGTATGATGAGTTAGAAAGTGAGCCTTATATCAAATCAAAGATATGGAAGTAAGCTATATTCTGAAAGTTGAATCACATAAAAACTCTTTGTAGATTTCTTGCAATGTCTGTTTTAGTAAGGCTGGTCCGAAGGGAAAATAATTTGCCCATAAAATCAAAATTGTTACGGTTTCTGACTTTGAACAATTCATATAAATTCGTGTGTTTTAAATTTGAAGAAACTTTAAACTGCAAAGTTGTAGATATGGAAGTTTCTAGCCAAACACACAAGATTGAGCCATTTTATGGACCGGATCATGTCCGAAATAAATTTTTTAGTAAGGATGTCCAAAAAATGAAATTTTCTAGACTAGTTGATGAATTACAGAATCTGGTTTAGATGGATAAGGGTCTGACTTTAAGGCCTAGATGAGGTTGTAGTACACTGAGTAAAGGTTAATTCTATATAAGAAGGAACAAAAACGGACATGTAACGAAGGAGTTATGTCAAAAATAAAAACAACGTTTTGTTAAAGAAATTGTGAAGATGAGTTTTATAATTCTGTTTGAATTAAGATTTTGGGTGACGGTATATTTTGATGATTAAAAATATGTTTTTACATATGTAATGAGTATAGATATGTGTTATCATATTATATGCATAATTAACCATTTAAGATCAAGAGTTGAGATAAGTTAATGTGTGCACATAACGTGCTCGATAAAATGCCTAAGAGTAATATTGTTTCTAAACTTTGGAATACAAAGTGTCTATATAATGACTAATATTGAATGTTATGTGCATCTGAGTATGAAAAGACGATATTACAAGAATAATAATGGAAAGAAATTGAAAAGGGCAATTTTTGATTTTTGAAGGAAAATTAAACTTGTAAACAATGTGTTGAATGTGCATTTTTGAAACCAAAGTTGTATAATAAAATGGTGTGATATATGCACATTAAACTACAAGTGGGATAGTCTAGCATGTGTGGTGATGAAAATGAAAATAAAACCTAGTTACATATCAAATAGTTAGATGTCTATAAAGACATTATAAAGGATAATAAGATAAAGTAAGGTCTTAGAATAAATTTGACCATGAGATTGAGTATTGATTTTATTTATTATCAATCTCACATACAGTGTAGGTTGTGCAAGGACGCGAAGTATTAGCGTGTTGGTAAAACGCCGGTAAAGGCAAGTCTTTCAGTTCCTTTTTGCTATGTGAACTTGATGATGATCTGCTTTAAAATTTTAGTGTATGATGTATTATATATGTCAAAAGTATGAAATGTGAAAGTCAATCTATGACTATGATGATTGAACTATGAATGTTGATTGAGTAAGGAACTCAATCTTTATAGTTGTTATGTGAACTACAACATGTATGCTATATTTGTTTATGATTATTCTTGTATGTTGAGCATGTTATTATGTGCTACGTGATGCATGAAAACTGTTAAATTTGATGGGTTGTAGAGCTTAACCTTGCAAATAACCACTTTTGCAGGTTCAAGATTCAAGGTAAAGTTATGTGTTATTTGAAAGACATGAATCGGATGTGATACTTGAAGATTTATATACTTTTGTTGTGTTATTATTATTTGAACCATGTTTAAGGTTTTGAATAATGTATAAATGTTGAATTGTAATATTGTTTTGCGAATATAAACTATTTTAGTATTAAAATGATTCTGAGATATTTAGATTTAAAGGTTGAAGGTTTTGGGAACGAGGATAGTTTGTAATAGAAAATTTTAATTATTCTGCAAATTTCAATGGGTGTATTATCGTTTAATGATGTAAAATTAGAGGTTGAATGTATTATTAACGACCGAAGTCGAGAATTAAATTGTATAAATTTTGGTGTCGTTACATAATACATATGCATTAATATCATTGATTGGGATAATACCTGACACCACATCTTTTAATTGCATAGCATCTTACACAGTCATGTTGAAGGTTCTGGCTGTGGGTTTATTTGATGCTGCAGGTCCTGCAATGGCCCATGTACCTCAATTGTTACCTCCATTGCCTATGGTTGTCACTCCGTCCTTCTTCTTAGGGCATTCACGAGCAAAGTGATCCTTGGATCCGCACGTGAAGCACACATTCTTCTTAGGTTGAGTGTAATTTGGGGCGATGTGACCCTCCTAGCCACAATTGAAGTAAACTTGTTTCCCCATCAAGCACGCACCCTTGTGAAATTTCCCGCATGTCGCACATGCTTCAAACTTTTTGTTTTGCTGGTTACCCTGCTGGTTTCCAGCACCCATGTTCCCATTCCACTTCCTCTTCAAGCTGTTGTTGTTTCTGTTGTTGTTTCCACCGCTACCACCTCCATTCCTAATCTCATTCTCATTCTTCTTCTTCTTTTGTTCTTGATTGAACTTTGTCACTGCCTCGCCTCCACCTTCAGCGAGTACTGCCTTCTTCATCACTGTTGTAAACGTCTTTAACTGGATCAGGGAAACCCTACTGTACAGCCAGGGCTTCAGTCCCTGTTCAAATCTCTTCGCCTTACGCTCGTCTGTGCTTACTTGATATGGCGCAAACCTCGCCAATTCATTGAATTTCGCAGCATACTCAGATACCGTCATCGTTCCCTGCTTTAATTCCAGAAACTGCACTTCTAACTGACTCTTCGAACACTCCAGGAAATAGGTCTCGAAAAACAACTCCTTGAACCTATCCCAGGTCATCACTCCTGGCCCTTCACGAGTTTTATTGGCCTGCCACCAATAACTAGCTTCTGCTTTCAACATGAATGTTGTGAAAGCAGTCTTCTGGTCATCCCCTACCCTAGCGACATCGAACACCTTTTCTATCTCCATAATCCAGGTTTGTGCTTCGACTGGATTCATGGACCCACGGAATTCAGGTGGTCCAACCGCCTTGAAATCCTTAAATGTTGCACCGTGGTTTTGTGGTTGATTCTGCAACGCTCCTGTCAGTAGTGTCACTAGTTGTTGAATGGGGTTACCGTCAACATTGTCGTTATTGGTTCCTTCAGTGATTCACTGTCGTGGTGGTTGACATGTGGGACGCATTTTCTATTAAAAGTACATTCATTAGATTATTATTCAATTCTTTTAAGTAATTTCTACTAAACTTGTCTCCAAAAAGAATTAACCACATAACACATAACACTTTGAATAAAGTAACAACTTTTATTTATTCATAACCTTTTTGAAAACATAAAACAATAGCATCTTTGTTATCTACATTACTTTCCTGAACTACAAAAGTTTCAGGACAACATCATAGTCATATCCCATAGGTTACATAACACTTGGGATTTACAATTTATTTAACCTTTCACTCATCGTACAATAGCTACGATGTTCTATTAAGATACTTCTTAGCCCTATCACGTTCTTCCTCCATGACTCGAAACATTGTTCTACGATCTAACACGAATGATGGCAGCGGCTCAAACTGAATCGGATATCCCATGACCTGATCTTGAGCTCAATTAATTGCGGTGTTAAATACTTTATCCATCTCTTCCATCTTCATCATCTTTGCTTGCGTGTCTTTTGTTGCTAATCTGGTTCGTTGAAAAGCTTCCTCATAAGCATTTTCAACTCTTGCTCTCTTAGCAGCTTCTTCTCTCATCTTGTTCTTCAGTTCAGCGACCACTTCGATCAGTTGTTCTTTCTCTCCTTCAATTTGTACTAGTTTCTCCTCAACATTTGTCAGTTGTTTTTCACGATCCTAGATCTCGTCGTCTTTTTATGTCATTGCAGTCTGTTGTTCAGCTACTATCTCCTGCAACTCCTCAACTGTATCCTGAAGTTCCACGTTACGGTCATGCACCTCTTCGTATATACGGCCAGCTATCGAGTTAAGTGGAATCCTTTCCTCCTCGTCCTCTTCATCCATCTGTATGCTTCACGGGATCTTCCTCATCTGTTTCCACGTCATCATCTTCATCTTCAACTACTGTGACCAACGAGGCTAACTCCCGTGGCAGTAGTTGTTCCCAAACTACCTGAATGTCGCGAGGCTCCTCCTCTATAGGCATTTGAGGTCCCTCCTCCCTAGCCTGACTGGATTCTCCAACAGTAGTCATCCTGAAAACAAAGTTTTAAAGTTTTAATTATTAATCGACACTCACGAGTACATAAATTAAAATCACATAAGCACATAAGTGTTTTATTACTTCTTTCTTAAAACTCGATAAGAGTTATCTCCACTATCTTTTCAAAGGTTACTTCCTAAGACTTTTCCCCCCACCTAAGGTTCATAACCTAAAGCTTTGATACCAACCTGTGATACCCCCAAATCCAGGTACTTTATTCCCATAGGATTCGGTGTTCACTTGATCAAACATTCATTTCTAACTACCCAATTATAATTAAATTGAATGATAAAAACATGCCCATACAGGATTAAACTTAAATAAAAATCTCCCAGGTTATCTAACCTTTAATTACAAACATTCAAATGCGGAAAATTAAATAAACTTCATTACAATATTTAAATCAAAGTCTATTAATAAAACTATCAAATCTATTACAAGTCTTCATCACCTGTACATTTTCCCTTTCCCTTTGCTAGTAGTAGGTTCATTGACCTTCTCAACCTTAGCTGCAATAAGTATTTAATATGCAAGAGTGAGCAAAAAAATTGCTCACTAGATATAATATGGAATCAACAGAAGTATAACAATAACAACTGTCGAAATAGGCTCATCAAAAGTGAATAGTACTCTATCTATAATAATCAGAAACTGAAATACCAAAATATGGAAAATATACATCACTGAGGGTCGTGAGACCATGAACTACGTCCACAGTTGCAAGTAATCTTTTAACTCCAACTTTAACAGTCATAAGACTATAAGGACCTCGTACTTAGGGGGGATCAGCCCTTCGTACAATGTATTGTGCACAGACATTTTAACGCTATACGTAAGTTAACCCCTAAGCATAACAATAGAGTTGTTCAACTCAGTATTTAGAGTACAATTCCGCACCAAAGGAAGTTTGGTTTAGATAAGCTTTCAAGGTAATTTGGAATTCAACGAACATCAAATAAGGAGTAGTTGAATAAAACCAATAACACTATACTATAGAATAATCGTGATTGAATCAATCATAGTAAACTAAAGTCATGCTTTAGGAATAATCTAATAGCATACAATTTGAATAACTATAGCATGCCTTGCTTGAACAATACTAAGCCAAAGTTAATTAGAATTGAATACTAAGCATGCATAGCAATTTGAATGATAGAAATGTTCGACATTAGTATATATAGTTGTGCATGCTAAACTACAAGTTAAATACAAGAATAACTTGCTCCAGAATAACTTACATCATTATATTGTAATGGAATTGAAAACAGTAATTGAATTAACAAGATAATATATTAGAAAACTTGCCTTGTTCGTAGATTAAACCGAACAATTTGAATCACAATATCCTATATACATATGTCATCATGACATAGTTAGTCACTACCAGTTTACAAACTTAACTAATTACATTCATCATGTATGTTTGATTGTTTAATCACATAATCAAGTTATAACACAAGTTAATCTTTAATAACATAATTATTTATAGTATAGAAATACTAAAATCAATATTTTACAGTCCTACTATCATCACATAATGTTTCTTAAAATTTCGTGTGCAAAAAGTACACTGTCAGACCATTCTACTAACTTGCACCGCGGCGCCACAGTTTACACCGTGGGTCGCGCTGCGGCGTGGGGATGGCGCTGCGGTGCGGTAAATAAACTACGAAGCCGCGATGTGGCATGGCGATGGCACTACAGCGTCACTAATGTATTGTTGGGCCACGCCGCGGCGCGAAACTGCAGTTTCGACTGACAGCTTCGACAACAGTACAAGAAAAAACCAATTTTGGCCTACAAGCTCGTTTCTAACAGAGTAATTCACATGCAATTCATACAAAAACTTCATGTAAACATAATTCAAGAACTCCTAACATGTTTCTACCCATACAACAACATAAACAACAAATTTAAAACATTCAATTTCACTATTTTTGATAAAAACTCACTTTTTAATATTTCAATGAAAATCAACACTGTAAATTTTGTTTTTCAACCAAAACAATTAATTCATAGCATCTTTATCAATAATTATACATACTCTATCAAATTAGATGGTCAATTTATCAACTAAACAACTAATTAACTCTCAAATTCTACTTTAAGCTACACAATATATATTCACAAAAACTCTCTGTAAAAATAGTTTTTCTTCACAACCATATACATAATATAAATTCATTGACTATTCTCAATTATAGCTTAAGAAAATAGTTTAACAACACTAGATTATCATATAAAACTACATACATAACAAAATTCCACTTCTTACAAAGCTTTCATGGAGAAAGTTGGGAAAGAAAGAATACAACTATAACTTTGAAAAGAACAATAATAATAGAGTTTAGATGGTACCTTGTGTGAAGAAGATGATGGCCAACTCTTTTTGATTCTCAAGCTTCTTATTCTCTCCAATTCTCTCTCACTTTTCTTCTTCTCTTCTTCTCTTCTTCTTCTTCTCTAAGTTTTTGTTTTTCTCCTTAACTCTAACTATGTACTAGATATCTAACGTATATAAGATATAATATATATTAATTATATAACATAAATATAAAATTTATAACTTATATCAGTTAAAAAATTTTTGAAATCAAAGGCAATAAGGCTTGTTTGGTTAACTAACTAAAACTAACTCATTAATCTTTATGCATTGTTTGGTAAAACACAATTAGATAAAAAACTTAATAGGCATTAGGCCTTGTTTGGCAAAGCTGAATTAATCTCCCTTAATTTATTTTAGTAACTCCTTTATAGTAAGGTTATTTGTCACACTTTAATTTAATTAAATTAATTCTAAAAACAATTTGTTAATCACTTTAACACATAAATTAATACCACAAAATTATAATTTCTTTATAATTATAACTTTATTTAATCCAACTAACACCTTATTTTAATCACAAATTCCAATTAAAATACTATAATTCATTTAATCATTATTAGCTCTCTAACTTAATTGTTAAATTAAATTAGTATATAATCTCATAGCAATTAATTTTCTTAGCTCCTTAATTATTTATTCAACAAATAATTAACTAATCCACATTAACTCAAATTACCATAAAATACTTATATAATTCAATAAATATTTAATATTATAAATAAATATTTAATTATTTATTCAACAAATAATTAACTAAACCACATCAATTCAAATTGAATAATTATTTATTCAACAATAAACATATCCATTAAATACTTATATAAATCAATAAATATTTAATATTACACTTTAAAATTATGGAATGTTACAGTCGTCATAGCATTGGTCCGTAAATTCTACACCAATGCTAGCGTTGAGGGACCCATTCGAGGATAGAAAGTGGCCTATGATCTGGCAGCGATCAATGCCTATTTCCAATTACTGGCCCACGACAAGGACTACCTCGATAATGGAATTTCTCACTACAACTTGGACGACATCATCAGCCGCCTGTGCAAGCCTGGGAAAGGCTAGAAAACAAACTAATACACGGGGGAGAGGAAAAGTTTCCCTCAGGTGGTGCTCAGCAAGTATGGAAAACCTTGGTACAGCTACATTTGTGCCAACATCATGCCCACCCGCCACCTTAACGATGTCACCAAGGAACGGACCATACTTCTCTTTACTATCGTCACATGGTTGAAAGTGGATATTGGTGTCGCCATCCAAGACTCTATTCTAAAGGCCATGAAAGGTAGTTTGTCAAGAGGGCTCCCACAACCTTCCCAGCTGTGTAAAAGGGCACGGGTTCAATGGTGTGTAGAGGAGATGGTAAACTTTCCCATGACGACCATAGATCACGCCCTCATCCAACGCTATGGATTTTGGGATGGAGCTGATTCTCACCCCCACGGTGAAGGGTACTTACCTGTTGCTCAGTTGCTACCTTCTGAGGCTGGTCCCTTGGCTCAGACTCTAGAGCTTGGTGCTTCATCTTCTGGTTCACTAGCAGAAATCTTGTCATCTCTGAACCTTCTGCACAACGCGACTAAGAGGATCACTGGGAGGATCGACATAGTTTCCCAGAGGCAGGATATCTTCACACAGTATCATGCTGAGTTTGCCACCACCGTGGCAAACATCTACTCATAATTCAGCGGACATGATCCTGAGTCAGTGTCATTCCATTTCCCCTAGATGCCTTTGTTCCCTCCATATCCACCACCATCTCCTGAGGTAGATGGTGATGGCGACGGCGAAGACCAAGGCAATGACGAAGGCCACGGAGGTGACGACGAGTGATTGGATCCCCAATGGCAAGCCCTCGCACACTTATTCCTGCATTATTGGCGAATGAGGGCATTACCCATTTCAAGTTTGGGGGAGATTTCATTTCTTTTATATATATATATATATATATATATGAGGTATTATATATGAACAGCAGTTTGACATCTTTTGGGCTTTTGTAGCATCAGACTTATTGTATTTTGGTTTTATTATGTATTGATGCATGGACTGCTTTTTAATATTATATGGCTTTATTTAGTTATGTATGGATTCATGAATAGCTTTTATTATTAGCATATTTTGTTTATATCTGTGACAACCCGAGAATTTAGACAATTTATTAAAATCTTAAATGATTGATTTAAGGTCAAATACTAGACCTAGACAGAAAATAAGTATATGCGTTTAATGTTATTGGGATTGAATTTTGAGGATTTCAAAATTCGGTGAAGGATATAGGTGAATTATTCAGGATTAAGGATTTATGTGAATATGTTTTGTGTTTATGGTTAATGATGTGTTCAGAATATGGTTAAGGGTCATGGGTTGATCAGATAAATTACATCTGTGATAAACTCTAAGTATATATTAAGAACGACAGCGTTCGAATAGAAAACTCTAACGTCTAATAAAAAATCCTAAAAATCGGTTCTGGAAACCCTAGTTTCAGTTCCGGAAGTCCGAAACCCTAATTCGGATATTGAAAACCCTAGATTGGGAATGCAATGATATGTTTAAGGTTAAACGTCATTAATATTAAAATTAATTAGGAAAAACCCTAATGAATTATTGGAAATTCTAATTGATTATTAGAAAACCCTAATACCAGATCTGAAAACCCTAATTTCAGATTCTGATAAAATGAAACCCTAATATGGGAATATAACGGAGAATAAAAATGCTTATGTGGTATTAATTAAGTATTAATTAGGGTAAAAGGTTAATTAATTAACAAATCCTAATTTTCAATTTTTGGAACTCTAATTGTTCTGTCAGAAACACTAAATGCTCAGTTGTGGATTTAATTGCTATATTAGCAATGTTAATTAGGAAACCCTAATCCTAATTATTTCAATTTATGAGTAATTAGAAACTCTAATCTAATTACGAATATTTAATTTCTAAAATTAGAAAATTTATTTTTCTATTAGAAACCCTAATTATTGGGTTATAAACCCTAATCCGTGATATTGACCCTAATTGCTTAATTAGCGATTTTAATTAGGAAATACTAATCCTAATTAGTAAGATTTAAAGTATGATTAAGGAATTTTAATATAATTAGTAAATCCTAATTATAAGTTAAAAATGTTAATTTTCTATTTTAAAAATCGAAATTCGGAAATGTAGAAATTAAATTACAAAGTTAAGGGTTAAAACCTAAACCCTAATTGCTCCAAACCCTAAACCCTAAGGGTTGGCCAATTACAAGAATGTCATTTAAACTAAATGCAAAAAGACTAGAATGGCCCTTTTATTTATTTTAATGAGTTGGTGTTATAGGTTTTGACTTTTAGGGGAGTTGTTCACCAAAAGCATAGCCTAGCATGTACAAAATCTCAGCAACAATCTGATTTTGGTGACACCTAGCATCAATTGTGGCCATGGATTAAAAAGTTAGATAATAAAAGTAAGAAAAAGCTTAGTTTACTTTTTCATTTCTCTAAGTTCCTTATCTCTCTTCATTTTCGAAATCCTAGAGTGAGAGAGAGTGAAATAGTAAGTTATGATCAGATCAGATCACCCAAGAACAGAAATCAAAGATCAGAAATCAGAAATTCAAGCATAAAAGGTATAAAACCTTCAAAATTCGAAATCCTATGATCTTATGTTGTTTAATGTTAGTTGTTGTTTAAAGTTGTGTAATAAGGTGTCAATTAGAGATCTGGGTTGTTGGATCATGGATCCATAACACCTAGATGCTCGAATCTAGCAATTTAGAAAATCTAGAAAAGTTGGAAAATGTTAACTGACAAGCCAATGTCAGGGCTTTTAGATTCTTCTGTGTTAATGATATGTGGTATTTAAAGTTATATATCTGTAGTATGCCATGTAGGCTTCAATCTGGAACTGGAATCATGATCATACCATGTCTAGATCTCCAGATACAAGCGGTCAAAGGTCGTTGACCATTCACGTTTTCTAAAATTCTGGGCAAAACCCAGAAACTCAGATCGTCTGACAAGCTTTTCTGTGCTTCAGATCTTGCTGTGTGTTAGTAGTTAGGCCATGTTGTTGGTAGATCTTAGTAGCCTGACATATGGACTACATATATATGCTCTTGTATTACCCAGATCCTTAGTATATTGAAGATTAATCGTGGTCAAAACCACATTGACCAACTGGCTGGATGAAGATTCTGGAAAACCCAGAATCTTCAAGAACAGTTCGTGACACTTAGTTTGACCAGTCCAGATCTTGCGTTTTTGATGTTTTTAAGTTGATTGTATATGATATAATTGTAGCCTGACATCCGTACTACAATTTAACACCTCTAGATCACATAAACCGAACATGAAATGAACGTTATAAGGATCGAAAGCTAGTACCCTCGACTGTTCTTCATTTTCTGGAGGCCCAGATCTTCCAAGTGTGATGTTGTATGACGTAGTTGATAACTGATTCGTGTAGTATTACACAAACACTACACGATCAATATTTAACATGGCTCAGAATCATGACAGATAAAGATCTTCAGCCGGTCAAACCTAATCACCCGAGCACTGTCATGAAGGCACCAAGAACACCAAGAACACCTATAGTGACAGGTCTGTCGCTATAGGGCCCTTTAGCGACGCTTATTTTCAGAAAATGCAGAAAATAATTAATAAATAGAAAAAAATGGTTTTTAATTATTAAAAATACATAATAAATTTTGAAAAATTATTTTAAAGTCTGAAAAATAGTTTTTAACTATTTTATGTATATTTCAAAAATATTTATTATTTTTGGAATATAAATGGTATTTATTTATTTAATGATAATATGAAATAAATTATTTAAAAATGATTTTAATTCATGAAAAATTATTTTATGGTATAAGAAAATATTTTAAGTTATTTTTGATGACTTTTAATATTTTGGAATGAATTTCATTAATTAATCAATATTAATGATAATTAGTTTATTTAATAAATATATTAAATAAATTAAGGAAAAATGGAATTAATGCTTTATAAATTATATAAAAATGATTTAAGTGTTATAAAAATATTTTAAGTTATAAAATATAACTTTTGATATTTAGTCATGAAAATATTAATATTTTAATATTAATAGCAATTATCGGATAATGGATTAAAGTGTTGGAAAATCATATAATTATGATTTTAAAGTATTAAAAATACTTCGATATATTATAATTATATTATAATATTATGTAATGATTTTCATTAATATTTTTAATAAATAAATATTAATGATTAAGGTATTATGTGGTATTTAATTTATTTAAATACGGTTTTAAGGATTGAAAAATGTTGATAAATAGTAATAATTATCCAAAAATTATTACGAGCCTAGAAAAAATGTTTTATCTGATAAGAAAGTTATCTGTGATATTGTTAAGCGTTTAAGCAGAGTTTAATTGAATTTAAACTCGAGTATTGTCCGACTAGACCGTCGGGATGATAGAATTGTGTCGGTTTCAAGTCAGACTGAAATAGTTTGACTTGATGCTATGTCTTATGTGTATTATGGACTGATAGGCTTATGTGCTATGTGTTTAGGTTATTCTGCGTGAATATATATAACAGTATTATACTGTGATGATATTATTCTAATATTGGAGATCTATATTATTAATATTAGGTCTTCGGGTAAAGCATTATAAATTGCGTTGCGGTAATCAACGGTTCAGGCAAGTTTTCTTATACTTAACTCTAATAAGAGTGTTTTATTGAAGCTGATGGTTAATCGTTGTTGATTGCCATGAAAATTGTACTCTGTACATGTTGCATGTATAAGTCAGGTATGAAAGGCTGATCACCTTCATTACCAGTTGGTTCAAAAATGTTTGTTCATGTTTAAAACTTGTTCAGTCAAAAGTTTGTTCGTGCTAGTTCTCAATCATATTGATGAATTATAGCCAGTTTATTATTCATACTCTTCAATCATGATATATTGTTAAATTGTTGTATTTAAACTTGCTGGGCAACTTTCATGTTCACCCTTGCTATATCATGATAAAACATTGCAGATAAGGCGAATGCGTTCGGATACAGGAAAAGGTTAAAGTCAAGTTCTACTTGGGTTAGAACGTGCGACTATTTTGTAATAGTTTATTTTGATAAATTTTGTTGTGTAATAGATATTTTATGAATGGTGTTTAAGTTAAGGTTACTCGACCTTGGGGGATAAATGTGTAATGTAATGTATAAACAATATATGTTTATATCTTCCGCAAATAGTTATAGAATTAGTGTACCGGATCCGCGGGGATTCGGGGCCCGGATTTGGGGATGCTACAGTTGGTATCAGAGTTGTTGGTTATGAAGCTTAGGTAGGAATACCTGAGACCAATAACCGCGGTGATTAGGATAAGTGCTAACTCAAATAGAGTTAGTTGGTCGGTAAGATTCAAAGACGAATCTCGGTAAGTTGTTAAGATACAGAGTTCCCTAACTGTGATAATAAAGTTGAACAGTAATGATGAATAGATCGAGTCTAAAGGACTGAAAGTGCAGGGATAGAAGATCGTAAAACAAAACGATCATAAGCATAGAAATAAATCGTAATATATACGATAAGATCACCCCGTGATCTGATAAAGGTTATGATATGGAAAATGAATCAATCTTATGATTGAAAAGTTTACAGCAAGATGCTGTGTGTAAGTTGTACTATGAAATGGTACTATGAAAACTCATAAAAGAGTTATGGATTATGAATACGAATTGAATTCGTATTGAAAAAGGGGGTTAAGATTAGGTGGGGATTTCAATGAGGACTCGTGTTAGCAACTGAGTTGTATGATTCCTTATATGGGCGGGGAATTGTACTTGGTGTAAAAACTACTTAGTTGGTGGCATTGGTAATAGTTGAAATGTTGTGTCACGCTAGTTATTATATATAGATAAATAGGTTATAGGTAGAGAATATAGGATTAAGTACGAGTTCTTAGAACTCATACATATGTGACATTCTTGACGCATAGTTATATGAAATGTTTATGAGCCCCTCAGCGAACGGACGCCAAAGGTCAGACTAGGGTAAGTTCGTAAACTCATATAATTATGGCCAGATTATGAACTCATAAGTGTGGTTTTATGAATTGGATATAGTTGTGTGTGAATGGAGTGTTAAGGATTATAGGAACAGGTAGATTGTTAAGCAAATGATCGTTAGTGGAGACTTAGGTTTTCCTAAACTCCTAGCTATGCTAAACTTCAAAATTTTGACATCAAGCTAAATACGCACTATGTGCCTTTTAAAAAAAATGTAGACTCGTAACCATTTTTGAAACGGTTTAAAGTACAGTCTATGCTACTTATTTCGGCTAGACGCAAATGTTTTGAAATATCAAAAATTGTTTTTATTTATCACTTATGTACCATGTAACCTGGTGCAGAGATGATAAAAATGATGGAGTCATCAATGCATTATTACTTAGTGTGAATTTGACCTGAAGTCACTATTCTACTATGGTATGATGTAGTATGATAAAATCACCAATGACGAAATCCTCAACGGACTGTAAATACAGTGCGGCATCATGACGTCATTCTCGAAAATGTTTTCAAAAATTTTAATTTGCCAACGGGGTTTGGCTACACCTTAATAATTCGATTGAATTGAATTATTGATATGGGTCTATGCTATTTGATTCAGCTAGACTAATGTTATAAAAACTCCAAGTGTTTATTGAAAGAAATTTCCCGAACCAAATTGTTTTGGTGCGGAATCCAATGATAAGACTGAGGTGAACGATAATGTTTGGATAAATAATCCAATCTAATAGCGTAAATATTCGCTAAAAATGACTAATACGTTATGCATGACGTAACTGTATGATAGGATGATCACCTAAAGTACTAATAATGGTAGTTTACCTTCTTTGTGATTGTAAACAGACCAAGTAATGTATTGTTTTGCGGTATGATCACTACCGTTAAAACTAAATGTGTTCATGGTCTATATGACCCCTCAGCACAATTTCAAAACTTTTACTCTGGTGAGAGGTGTATTGGGTAGCATGTAATAATGTGTGTGAATGGTATATGTGTGAATGGTGTAAGGTGCACGGTGTAAGGTGTAAGGTTCATGTGTGAATGGTGTAAGGTGCACGGTATAAGGTGTAAGGTGAATTTCGGGGACAAAATTCTTATAAGGAGAGGTGAATGTGACAACCCGAGAATTTAGACAATTTATTAAAATCTTAAATGATTGATTTAAGGTCAAATACTAGACCTAAACAGAAAATAAGTGTATGCGTTTAATGTTATTGGGATTGAATTTTGAGGATTTCAAAATTCGGTGAAGGATATAGGTGAATTATTCAGGATTAAGGATTTATGTGAATATGTTTTGTGTTTATGGTTAATGATGTGTTCAGAATGTGGTTAAGGGTCATGGGTTGATCAGATAAATTACATCTGTGATAAACCCTAAGTATATATTAAGAACGACAACATTCGAATAGAAAACTCTAACGTCTAATAAGAAACCCTAGAAATCGGTTCTGAAAACCCTAATTTCAGTTCTGGAAGTCCGAAACCCTAATTCGGATATTGAAAACCCTAGATTGGGAATGCAATGATATGTTTAAGGTTAAACGTCATTAATATTAAAATTAATTAGGAAAAACCCTAATGAATTATTGGAAATTCTAATTGATTATTAGAAAACCCTAATACCAGATCTGAAAACCATAATTTCAGATTCTGATAAAATAAAACCCTAATCTGGGAATATAACGGAGAATAATAATGCTTATGTGGTATTAATTAAGTATTAATTAGGGTAAAAGGTTAATTAATTAACAAACCCTAATTTTCAATTTTTGGAACTCTAATTGTTCTGTCAGAAACTCTAAATGCTCAGTTGTGGATTTAATTGCAATATTAGCAATGTTAATTAGGAAACCCTAATCCTAATTATTTCAATTTATGAGTAATTAGAAACTCTAATCTAATTACGAATATTTAATTTCTAAAATTAGAAAATTTATTTTTCTATTAGAAACCCTAATTATTGGGTTATAAATCCTAATCCGTGATATTGACCCTAATTGCTTAATTAGAGATTTTAATTAGGAAATACTAATCCTAATTAGTAAGATTTAAAGTATGATTAAGGAATTTTAATATAATTAGTAAATCCTAATTATAAGTTAAAAATGTTAATTTTCTATTTTAAAAATCGAAATTCGGAAATGTAGAAATTAAATTACAAAGTTAAGGGTTAAAACCTAAACCCTAATTGCTCCAAACCCTAAACCCTAAGGGTTGGCCAATTACAAGAATGTCATTTAAACTAAATGCAAAAAGACTAGAATGGCCCTTTTATTTATTTTAATGAGTTGGTGTTATAGGTTTTGACTTTTAGGGGAGTTGTTCACCAAAAGCATAGCCTAGCATGTGCAAAATCTCAGCAACAATCTGATTTTGGTGACACCTAGCATCAATTGTGGCCATGGATTAAAAAGTTAGATAATAAAAGTAAGAAAAAGCTTAGTTTACTTTTTCATTTCTCTAAGTTCCTTATCTCTCTTCATTTTCGAAATCCTAGAGTGAGAGAGAGTGAAATAGTAAGTTATGATCAGATCAGATCACCCAAGAACAGAAATCAAAGATCAGAAATCAGAAATTCAAGCATAAAAGGTATAAAACCTTCAAAATTCGAAATCCTATGATCTTATGTTGTTTAATGTTAGTTGTTGTTTAAAGTTGTGTAATAAGGTGTCAATTAGAGATCTGGGTTGTTGGATCATGGATCCATAACACCTAGATGCTCGAATCTAGCAATTTAGAAAATCTAGAAAAGTTGGAAAATGTTGACTGACAAGCCAATGTCAGGGCTTTTAGATTCTTCTGTGTTAATGATATGTGGTATTTAAAGTTATATATCTGTAGTATGCCATGTAGGCTTCAATCTGGAACTGGAATCATGATCATACCATGTCTAGATCTCCAGATACAAGCGGTCAAAGGTCGTTGACCATTCACGTTTTCTAAAATTCTGGGCAAAACCCAGAAACTCAGATCGTCTGACAAGCTTTTCTGTGCTTCAGATCTTGCTGTGTGTTAGTAGTTAGGCCATGTTGTTGGTAGATCTTAGTAGCCTGACATATGGACTACATATATATGCTCTTGTATTACCCAGATCCTTAGTATATTGAAAATTAATCGTGGTCAAAACCACATTGACCAACTGGCTGGATGAAGATTCTGGAAAACCCAGAATCTTCAAGAACAGTTCGTGACACTTAGTTTGACCAGTCCAGATCTTGCGTTTTTGATGTTTTTAAGTTGATTGTATATGATATAATTGTAGCCTGACATCCGTACTACAATTTAACACCTCTAGATCACATAAACCGAACATGAAATGAACGTTATAAGGATCGAAAGCTAGTACCCTCGACTGTTCTTCATTTTCTGGAAAACCAAGAAAATGAAGAACAGTGTTGTGAGATACTCTGGAGGCCCAGATCTTCCAAGTGTGATGTTGTATGACGTAGTTGATAACTGATTCGTGTAGTATTACACAAAAACTACACGATCAATATTTAACATGGCTCAGAATCATGACAGATAAAGATCTTCAGCCGGTCAAACCTAATCACCCGAGCACTGTCATGAAGGCACCAAGAACATCAAGAACACCTATAGTGACAGGTCTGTCGCTATAGGGCCCTTTAGCGACGCTTATTTTCAGAAAATGCAGAAAATAATTAATAAATAGAAAAAAAATGGTTTTTAATTATTAAAAATACATAATAAATTCCGAAAAATTATTTTAAAGTCTGAAAAATAGTTTTTAACTATTTTATGTATATTTCAAAAATATTTATTATTTTTGGAATATAAATGGTATTTATTTATTTAATTATAATATTAAATAAATTATTTAAAATGATTTTAATTCATGAAAAATCATGAAAAATTATTTTATGGTATAAGAAAATATTTTAAGTTATTTTTGATGACTTTTAATATTTTGGAATGAATTTCATTAATTAATCAATATTAATGATAATTAGTTTATTTAATAACTATATTAAATAAATTAAGGAAAAATGGAATTAATGCTTTATAAATTATATAAAAATGATTTAAGTGTTATAAAAATATTTTAAGTTATAAAATATAACTTTTGATATTTAGTCATGAAAATATTAATATTTTAATATTAATAGCAATTATCGGATAATGGATTAAAGTGTTGGAAAATCATATAATTATGATTTTAAAGTATTAAAAATACTTCGATATATTATAATTATATTATAATATTATGTAATGATTTTCATTAATATTTTTAATAAATAAATATTAATGATTAAGGTTTTATGTGGTATTTAATTTATTTAAATACGGTTTTAAGGATTGAAAAATGTTGATAAATAGTAATAATTATCCAAAAATTATTACGAGCCTAGGAAAAATGTTTTGTCTGATAAGAAAGTTATTTGTGATATTGTTAAGCATTTAAGCAGAGTTTAATTGAACTTAAACTCGAGTATTGTCCGACTAGACCGTCGGGATGATAGAATTGTGTCGGTTTCAAGTGAAACTGAAATAGTTTGACTTGATGTTATGTCTTATGTGTGTTATGGATTGATAGGCTTATGTGCTATGTGTTTAGGTTATTCTGCGTGAATATATATAACAGTATTATACTGTGATGATATATAATTCTAATATTAGAGATCTATATTATTAATATTAGGTCTTCGGGTAAAGCGTTATAAATTGTGTTGCGGTAATCAACGGTTCAGGCAAGTTTTCTTATACTTAACTCTAATAAGAGTGTTTTATTCAAGCTGATGGTTAATCGTTGTTGATTGCCATGAAAATTGTATTCTGTACATGTTGCATGTATAAGTCAGGTATGAAAGGTTGATCACCTTCATTACCAGTTGGTTCAGAAATGTTTGTTCATGTTTAAAACTTGTTCAGTCAAAAGTTTGTTCGTGCTAGTTCTCAATCATATTGATGAATTATAGTCAGTTTATTATTCATACTCTTCAATCATGATATATTGTTAAATTGTTGTATTTAAACTTGCTGGGCAACTTTCATGCTCACCCTTGCTATATCATGATAAAACATTGCAGATAAGGCGAATGCGTTCGGATACAGGAAAAGGTTAAAGTCAAGTTCTACTTGGGTTAAAACGTGCGACTATTTTGTAATAGTTTATTTTGATAAATGTTGTTGTGTAATAGATATTTTATGAATGGTGTTTAAGTTAAGGTTACTCGACCTTGGGGGATAAATGTGTAATGTAATGTATAAACAATATATGTTTATATCTTCCGCAAATAGTTATAGAATTAGTGTATCGGATCCGTGGGGATTCGGGGCCCGGATTCGGGGATGCTATAATATCCATCTTTTGGGACTTACAAAGATTGGTATACTTGATGCCATGTTATGGCTTTAGTACCCTATTTTGAGCTGATATTAGTGCAAGGGTATACATTATCTTTTATCTTGCCATGCTATGGTTTTTGATTAACCCTATCTTGAACTGTTTATATTTTTAAAATGGGTTATATAGATTATTAATTTTTGATCGTGGTTAATGATAAGCCTGTTGGTCTATAGCTATTTCAAAGAGATATGTGTTAAGCATGTGTGGCTGAGGGTTTAGTTTAGTTGAGTCTGTTATTGATCTATTCTTCTTAGTGAGCACCGACCAACTATTCAAGCTAGTTATCTTTCAGCTAGAGTTTACGTGGTTATTATTTTGAAATTGTGTTGCCTCTGTTTAACTTAAGTAATTTCAAGGTAATAAAATACTTAGGCACTTTTGCAAGTTTGAATCTTTTTGCTTTTAGCATGTTTTTGTGTTATAAAAAAAACCTTAGTTGACTAAGCCTGATTACGTGTCCTTTATTGCTTGAGTTATTAGATCCATAGGGGTTTTCTACACCTAGTGCCCTAAAGCCATCTGGCTTGGGAGTCATTGATCAAAAGCTCGTTAACGGGTAACTCTGAATAGCCTAATGTAATTAAGAATTGCACGGTCATCCTTAAGGTTTTGATTGTTAAAATGTATAGAATAAAAGTTTAATTTAGCTTAAGTTTGATTATGTGGCCTTTGTTACTCGAGTTATTAGGTCCATAAGGGTTTTCTACACCTAGTGCCCTAAAGCCATCTGGCTTGGGAGTCATTGATCAAAAGCTCATTCATGGGTAACTCTGAATAGCCTAAAGTAATTAAGCATTGCACAAGTCAGATTTAGATGTCTTCATGTTGATGCCTTTTGATCCTTTCTTACATCTGTATCTTATTCTTAATGCTTGATGTTATTCGATTTTGCAGAGTTAACATTTTTTTATTGCGATTGATTGTGTGAGCTTATTTTGAGCTATGATTAGTTAGGGTAGGTTGTATTCATACACACACATAGAATGGATCGAATACAGTCTTAATCTTGAGATTAATTGAACCCTTACTCATAACGGTGTTTTTCTTATTCTCTAAGAGTAGTTTTTTTGAGCTTAGAAGCCTCATTGCGGGTATATAGTAGTTCAGCGCATAATGCGCAGTTATATTGGTTTTTTTTGTTATCTTTGATCAGATATTTTTGCGTAAGGACAAGCAAAATTAAGCTTAAGTTTGGGGGTATTTGATGAGTGAGATTTATACCCGAGAATCGAGCACTCTAAACCTTAAAAAGTTGCATGTTTATCATATTTTGTACTGCTTTATTATATGTATTGCTATTTTTGGCTTAAAAGTGCTATTCAGAGATTATTAGGTCATTTCCAACTATTTTAGGACAAAATTGTCATTTTCATGCAACCGGCACAATAGTGCCTAGTTTCCTTTGTAAAGCGGCGCCGCAGCGCCACATGCCTGCAACATCATCTCCCTTCTGGCTCCCCAGTACGGCTGTTCTGTGCAAAGAGGGCGTTGTAGCACGACTTATTGACCACGCAACCTTGACTTGCACTGCAGCGCCTGTCCAAGGCATATAAGGCGGCGCCGCAGTGCCACCTCCGTTCTCCAGGCAGAAAGCAGTGTTTAATGACCGAAGGGGATTATCACATTATGCATTATTCATCGGCAGCCTCCTAAGGAAGATTAGAGATAATAGAGAGAAGATAGTTAGCTAGTTTTAGGAAGAGAGAAAGTTTGATCTTCAAGTATTCCAAGTTCATTGCTTCCTTCATTGGTCGGATTCTACGCAGAGGAGAGAAGAGTTGGAGCCAGAAAACTTCAGAAGAGGAATTTTCTTTATCCAAATCTTTCATTCATTTGTGTATTTTGAGTATGTTGAATACTTTGATAAAGTTTATTAGTTCTATAGTTATAAACTAATTACATTTCTAGGATTAAAATGTAACCTAATGATTAACTTAATTGAATTTTTCTCCTATTTATTATAGTTAATCATGTTTGAATGGGTTGTTGTATTTCATGCTTATTTATTGATTGCTTGGCTAAGGAATTGATATAGGTATTAATTAATATTGGAAAATGGATGTTAATGCCTAACTCCAAAATACAATAACACTTGTTATGACCATGCCTATGGGAATGATAACATATATTGCATAATAGAATAGGAATATATCTATTTACCTTGTGTAACCATTGATATTAAGCTTAATGACCCTTAGTCAAGTTATTTTCACTATAGGAATATTGTGATTTATCTAGCTAAAGGATTTGCATTTGACCTTCGAAAGAGGCTTATGTGTACTTAATATTCTCGATTGGCCATTCTTGTGATTTTTTAATTAAATGGAGAGTTGGGAGATTAGATGAAGCATTAGGGGAGTTTTAATCCTAGCTTGCCATAGTTGATACAACTCGATCACATATTATACTGTTTTACTCATATAGTTTTAAACACACCATCTTTATTTAATTGTTTAAGTAAGATCGGATTGATATAATTTTAGTATTTGAATAGCGTTAGTACTTTGTCCTCGTCGGTTCGACACTCATTTTATCACTGTATTACTTGTTAGACCGCATATACTTGCACATGGTTAGTAATCGGTAATCCGACCAACAATAATATGGTCCCATTTCCTTTCTGGTATTTCCAATTGTTGCAACAAACCACTTGGTGTTTGATGTTATGCTTTGACTCTTTGACACGTTAAGCACTTTGCAACACACTCAACGACCTCTCTCTTCATATTCGGCCACCAAAAGTGTTATCGAAGGTCATGATACATTTTTATACTCCTAGGGTGGATTGAATATCTCGAACTATGAGCCTCACTCAAAATTTAATCTCTAACTTCTGGTACTGACGGACTCAGATTCTTCCATTGAATCTCAACAACCCTTCGGTATCAATCTTGAATTTAACATCTTCTCCTTCAAACACCCTTTTCCTTATTTTTCTCGCTCCTCATCTTGGAGTTGTGCTTCCTTCACTTTGTCCAATAAAGTTTAACGAATTACCTTCTGAAATAACTTTTTGTCTGACTCTTTTGGATATTTTACCTACAACTCCAAATTTACCATTTCTGCTATAAGCTCATTTTGAGCAGTTAACAAAGATAACTTCTCTCAACCCTTCCTGCTTAAGGTGTCGGCAACCACATTCGCTTTCCTTGGATGGTATAAGATTTAATAGTCATTGATCAACTCCAACCATCGCCTTTGGCGCATATTCAAATCTTTCTGTGTGAAGATATACTTAAGACTTTTATGGTCTGTATATATCTCACATTTTTCCCTATAGAGATAATGTCTCCAAATCTTTAAGGAAAATACTACCGCAGCTAACTCCAAATCATGAGTCGGATACCCTTTCTCGTAATCTTTCAATTGTCACGATGCATACGTAATGACCTTGTCATTTTTCATAAGCACACAGCCTAGTCCCTTGTGTGATGCATTGCTATACACCATAAAATTCCTTGTGTCATCTGGAAGAGAAAACACAAGTGCCATACTTAACCTCCTATTCAATTCTTGGAAACTTTCTTCGTATTTTCTGTCTAGATAAACTTTACTGGTTTCCTCGTCATTTTAGTCAACGGAGTGGCTATCTTGGAGAAATCTTGAATAAACCGTCTATAATAACCTGCCAACCCTGAGAAACTCCTCACTTCCGACAGTGTCTTTGGCTGATCCCAACTCATTACAACTTCTACTTTTGATGGATCTACCGAAATTCCTTTATCAATTATGTGCCCAAGAAATTGCACACGCTTCAACTAGCATTTCAAAAATTTCCCGTACAACTTCTCTTTCCTTAATGTCTCTAACGTCACTTTCAAGTGTTCTGTATGCTCTTCTTGAGTACAACACATTCACATCTAACTACCCATAACATAGGATAATAAACTTCATAATAATAATCCCTTTAAATGGTTACATATCCAAATGGAATCTCAGGTCATCTAACCTTCAACTGATGATACCCACTTCTCAAATCTATTTTTGAGAAATATTTAGCTCCTTTCAATTAATCGAATAAATCATTAATCCTTGGTAAGGAATATCTATTTTATTAGTGACTTTGTTCAACTCCCTATAATCAATGCAGTCACATGGATCTATCCTTTTTTTGACAAATAACACCGGTGCTCCCCACGGAGATACGCTTGGTTGGATATACTTCTTATCCAATAATTCTTACAACTGACTCATCAACTCCTTCATATCCACTGGAGCCATTCTATATGGGGCTTTCGATATAGGGGTAGTCCCTGATGCTAATTCGATAACGAACTCAATATCCCTATCTGGCGGAAGTCCTAGAAAATTGTTAGGAAACACGTCCGCAAAATCTCTAACGACTAGTATTTCCTCCAGATTTGCACTCACCTATCGAGTATCGACTATGTAGGATAAATATCTCACACATCATTGTCTTAAAAACTTCTTAGCATGCATCATTGTCGGACAACTCGATTCTCTAGGCGACCTGCTACCAAAAAATACTACCTTCGACTTCTTCGGAGTCATAAGTTTTACACACTTCCTTTAGTAAATCAATTACCACCCCATGGTTAAACAACCAATCCATTCATAGGATAACATCAAATTCTCCAAGTCTAATTGGAATTAAATCCACTGACATCAAATGACCCTTGATATCTATACGACAATTTATGTGTACAAATTTAACAGGAATCACTTCCCTATTCTCAATTTCTATCTTCAGGGAGTAGTCTTAACTCTTCTTGAAGCAATTCTAACTTCTTAGCAAATTCGTCGGATATAAATTAACAGGTAGCACCCGAATCAAATAATACATAAGCATTTAGATCATTGATCAGAATGATACCTGACACCACATCCTTAGATTGCACTGCATCTTGCACCGTTATATTGAATGTTCGAGTGGTTAGTCGACTTAGCTACACTGGTCATGTGATGGTCAACTTGCCACTGTTGTTGTTATTTCCTCTGCCTCCACTCGCTTCTCCTACCTCTTTCCTCAGGCAATCACGAGCTAAATGATCCTTCGACCCACAGGTGAAACATGCTCCCTTATTTGGTCTAGGACAGTTTGTCATGATATGGCCCTCCAAACCACAATTAAAGCATACCATCTTCCCCCTCAAGCATGAAAGATCCTACATGATTCTTTCCAAAATTGGTACATGCATCAACCTTCTTTCTCTGATTCCCCTACTGAATTCCCGCAGTGATAGTATCATCCACTTTTATTTCTTAGCATTACCACTACGGCTACCTCATGCCTTATTCTCACTTTCACTTTTCTTTTTCTTCTACTCCTAATTATACTTTGTCGATGCATCATTTCCCCCTTCTGCAATAATCGCCTTCTCCAGCACTGCTGTAAATGTATTTAGCTGAAACATCGAGACTCGACTATATAGCTAGGGCTTCAGTCCCCGCTCAAACCTTCTCACCTTCTTCTCGTCAGTATTGACTTGGTATGGTGCAAACCTTTCCAACTAAATAAATTTAGCGGCATATTTGGGCACCGTCATCATTACTTGCTTTAGTTCCAAAAACTGAACCTCCATCTGATTTTGCGAACTAGGTGGAAAATACGTTTCAAAAAACATTTTCTTAAACATTTCCCATGGAATTATTCCTTGACCACCTCTATATTTGTTGGCCTACCACCAATAACTTGCTTCAGCCTTCACCACGAAAGTTACGAAAGCAGTCTTCTGGTCTTCACCAACCCTAGCGACATCGAATATTTTTTCCATCTCCATTATCCAGGTTTGAGCTTCAATCGGATTTATGGACCCTTGAAATTTTGGAGGTCCTACAGCCTTGAAGTCGTTAAAATTCAGAACATTGGCTTGAGGTTGATTTGCAAGTGCTCCCTCTAGAAAATCTACCAACTGCTGCACCGAGTTAGCATCAGCTTAGTTATTGTTTATAGATCCCTCGGGGCTCTATTGACGTTGTTGTCTTCTTCTAGCTGGCATCAAAATGTTTAAAATATGTGTTATTAGATCATTATTCATTCACTTAAACATTTAAGACTTAACTGAAACACTTTTAAATAACACATGTTGTAAAACCCCAACTTTTTGAATAAAGATGAATTTTCTATAAATATTATTTTTGAATATTATGGAGTGAAATTGATATAATGTTATAGTTGTGGGCAATATTTATAAATTTTGTAAAGTACGCAAGTTGTTATATAATATTCAATTGGTCGGGGAATATTTATAAATTATTATGATTGTTATTATATATATATATATATATATATATATATATATATATATATATATATATATATATATATATATATATATATATATATATATATATATATATATATATGTTTCTTGCAGGATGTCATGGGTGTAATGGGGGTGGGAGAATTATTGGGCAGGTAAGGATTTTACTAAGTATAATATATATACATATAGGCATGTGCCGATTTTATATATATATATATTATATAAATCGTTAATTTGTATGAATTTTCGTATATGTCAAGTTGTTAAATATATATATTTATATATATATTATAAGTTTTGTTTTATTAGATTATAAATAGAATATATTTTATTATATTTAAAAGATTTTGCTTTAATTATGGACCGTCAGATTAAAGTAAATCAATCTGGACCGTTCATGGATTAGTTACTATGCATTCCATTTTCCTATAAATAGAAGCTCATTCCTTCATTATTTTCTTACGGATTCACTGAAATCTAGAGAGAGAAACTATAGAGTGAGACTATAGAGAGATAGAAGAAAAGTATTCTGCTACTTAACTACTTTTATATTCAGTTTCTTTTACGGTAAGGGATATTATTCTTTTGTATTTGAGAAGAGAACTTATGTTATTCCATTTCTTTATTATTCTGTTGGAATAACCTGTATACGCGGAATACCCTATACGTGGTGACATTTTTTAATTATTCTGTCTTTATTATTTCGTTGGAACATCCTGTCTGTGCTATACGTCGGACCTTATTCTGTTTCTATTATTCTGTCTTTATTATTCCGTTGGAACATCCTGTCTGTGCTTTACGCCGGACCTGGTTTTGTCTTTATTATTTCATTCTTTATTATACTGTTGGAACATCCTGTCTGTGTGATTTTCACCTGACCTGGTTCCATTATTATTATTCTGTTGGAATAACCTGCCTATGGGAAGTACCGCATGCATGGTGATTTCTGTTGTTATTCCATTCCTTATTATTCTCAGTTGGTTAAAATTTTGACTTCTATACTCCATAAAATTAGTGGAATATCCTTGATATTTGTGCTTCATCCAGTATTTTTCATGGAAATATTCTTCTTAGAAATCTTGAATTTTACTCTACAAAGCAGTATTATGTTGACAATTTGGACGTTATTAGTTCCTGAATAACTTAATTCTTGAACTTGTTTTATTGAATTTTTATATCATTATCATCATCCTCATATTTATATTTTTTGAAAGTCATCTGTGGCCTGTAAAAGCATGGATGGACTTGGTATGATTATGACCAGGGATTATTCGATGTAATCATGACCGTAATATTACAAATGATGTGGTAAAAGTCCTCATTGGCCCGTAGTGCATTGATGGACAGTTGTTGGCATGATAATGACCATTGATGAATACACAAATATCCTTGGCCCGTAGTGCATGCAATTTGTGGTTGTGACCCTAATGAATATCCTTGGCCATAGTGCAGGGATGATATGGATTATTTATTAAGCTGAGTTTCAGCGATAAAAGTGATGAAAAACTTTTTAAAACATAAAAGATAGTAGATTCTATTCTCTACTTGACTCTTTTAATGGATTGCTTGATCCGCTGAAGTTAAACTTGATGTTGTTATATTTTATCAGTTTAACACTGTTGAAGGCTAACGATAATTTATTCTGCATTATCTTAGTCATAATATTTCTTACTGGGCTAGTTGAGCTCACCCTTTCTTTCAATGTTCTCTACAGGAAATGAGAACATAGCAGGGACTAGTCGGGGAACGGAGTGACGGTCCAGAGAATAGCATTAGTAGAACTCACTATTCTATGAAGTAGTGTGTTAATAATTGTAATGAGGACTCCTTTTGAGTTTGTATAATCTCTAGTAGACAATAATTGTATTTAAACTCACAGTTATATTTTGTCGTATTGTACACGACTGTTGTATTAGTAAGTTGTATTTGAATTTTGTATCATGTATCTGAGGACCCAAGATGGGTGATGTATACCTAATTTTGGGGGCGTCACAGTTGGTATCAAAGCTTAGGGATATGATCCCTGGCTAAGATGTGAGACTAGAACTAGGAGGGGAGAGACGAGGAATTCCTTTGCTAGTATGACCTACTTAAATTTATTTTGTATTTAAATTGGTTTGTCAGAGTTTAGAGATATTATGTTACATGTCAATTAACCTTTGTTTTGTGGTAGTATCTGAAAATGACATCCGAAAATGTTGAGAATAGCAATGGAGCACAAGAGACCGTTGAGTCTCCACATATCAATAATTAAGAGAATGTGCATCAGGAAGGCGACAATCCTCATGCAAACAACAACACTGACCAAATGATGAATGATGGATTGTTCAGAGGCTTTATGCAATTCATGCAACAGCAAGCGAGAGCGGCTCCTGTCCAAAATGTTGGTGGAAACACTGGAAACTCTCGGGCGGTCACCGCTAAACAGTTCAAGGAACTGGGACCACCGGAGTTTAAGGGAGAGCCAAAACCACTTATGGCGGAAGCATGGATAAAGCAGATCACCAAAATATTTGATGTCTTCGGATGCTCCGAGGAGCAAAAGGGTTCCTTTGCCGCCTTTATGTTATGCGGAGAGGCAGATTACTGGTGGGAATCGGTAAAACGTACTCAACCTGCCGTACTGAAGATGTCTTGGGAGAAGTGTTAGAGTTTATGCCCTAGAGGCCAATTATTTGATATAATTGCTTAACGTTTTGATATTATATTTGATTGAATAAATATATGATTTTATTATGGTTTTATTTACTGCGTAATATAATTGTTAACATAATAAAATTCTTTAGAATAGTGATACAAATTATATAGTTTCAAGTATGTGACTTGAACATGAGATTATATATTACCATTAGTATCAGTGTTCTTAAATGTCCCTAGTCGAGTATCATTGTTGATGGGACAACAATGATGCATTGAGACTAGTATGCGGATTGACTGATGACCAAATCTCATTGATCATAAATATATGAGATATTAAGTCAATGCATAGGTACATGTTAGAGAACGATGTACTGGACAGACCCACCATGAGAATTCTATATGGAGCATTATGCGAAGTGTCATTAACAATTCTCATAGTGACAATAATGTAATGGTCCTCCGACCTGAAATTGCTATATTACTACACGAGAATTTATGTACTTTGATATCATCAAATGTCATCTTTAATAGGGTGGACTATAAAGGTGATTATTGGGTTCATCATTAATCATGTGAGAAATATGAGTGATCTAGATGGAATTTAACCATCCTATATATTATGGGTGATATCCATAGGCCTCTTGATTGAGTAGGACTATGAAATGCATGGTCATGCTCAAATAGTGATTTGTTTCATATAGTCTACTCATTGATCAAGAAAACTCAGATTAAATTATGAAGAGTATGACACATTCCATGACTCGAGTTTAATCTAGGATATTAAGGTTAAAAGGATTAAATTGCATTGAAACATTGGTTACAAAAGGTTGCATCGAATCATCGATCTTATTATTACTTGGGTAGCAGTGATGCATTACTAGATGCCGCTCACTGTTTATAATTTTATAATATGATTTTAAAATTATTGCCAACGTAATAATAACCTATAGGGTCACACACATAGAACGTTATTTAAAAGGGAATTAATTTAAATTTTAAGGATTTAAATATATTAATATGATTAATAGTATTTAAATCACGAATTTAAATTAAAAGGAGAATTTGTATATATGTATATTAATTAAGTAAGACTTAATTAATATATATATATATATATATATATATATATATATATATATATATAAATTCGGATTTTATAAAATTAGGTTTTGATTTTGATTAATTCATTTTAACTACTATATATATGATATATAGCAGCTACTTAGGGTAAGATATCATAATTGAAAAACCCTAGCCGCTCTTAGAGAGAGACTAGAGAGAAAACAGTTTCAAAATCCATTCCTTTTGGTGGCTAGTACCGTAAGTTCTTCTTATTGCAGAATCGTTCGACGGTTCGTGCGGCGTTCGTGTGGATACCGTAGAGGCGCAATCGGTTTGTATTGCGTTGGAGATTCGAGGCGCAATCGATTTCAGATTCTCATTTTTGTTTATATCTAGTATAATCTCTAAACCTCTGAATTAATTGATTTTCGCATGGATCCTGTTTTAGGGTTTCAGAAATTGCTTTAAAATTTTAATTTCCGCTGTGCGTTTCTATGCTGAAGCCCAATAAGAAGTTCCAAAGCTATTCAACGACAAATACTTTCCCGAAAGTATTCGTCACATAAAGGAGGTGAATTTTATCAAATTGGAGCAAAATAATATGACCGTGTCGCAATACGAGGCAAAATTTACGGAGTTATCCCGATTTGCATCCCACTTGGTGCATAATGAAGAGAGAATGGCGCGAATGTTTTTAAGAGGTTTGAAACCGGAGATACGTCAACATCTTATTTCTCATAAACTGTTTTTGTATTCAGATGTTGTAAATAGGGCTCAGTTGGTGGAGCGCGATAACGAGTCGACGCAACCAAAAGAGAGCAACCGGCAAAATGATAATACCAGTGAGAGCAGTCATCGAAGTGGTGACAACAAGCGTGGAGGGAATCAACAGGCCAGAAATGGTAACCACTTCGGTGGTAATCAGGGCCAAAATAATAAGAATGGACATTTCAAGAAGAGGAGATTCATCAATGATGGAAAGACATCAGCACCAGCACCCGTTGTTAAGGAAGGAAAAACCATCTATTATATGCTTCAAATGCGGGGGGGGGGGGGAGGGACACATCAGTCCAAATTACGCGATGCCATCCAAAGCGTGTTATAATTATGGAAGAGAAGGTCACCTAGCCCGATTTTGTCATTCACCGAAGACAAGTTCAGCTAGGATGGAGGCACCAAAGACCGTCCCAGAAAAGTCAAAGTTGGTGGTGCAAGGGAGAGCATTTATCGTGACCTCCCAGAAAGCAAGGTACCCGAACGAGGTCATCACGGGTAAGCTAATCATAAACTCTAGCGAAGTTTATACTTTATTTGATACCAGTTATACCCACTCTTTCATTTCTCCTACTTGCGCTCAACGTTTAAATTTGACTCCAGAGAGATTGGATTTTGATTTATCTATTGAAACCCCGTTGGGAAAACCTTCATTACATCCACAGTTTATAAGTCTTGTTTGGTTCAAGTTGGTACCCACACATTACATGTCGATCTTATTGCATTAAAAATACTTGCATTTGATGTAATTCTAGGAATTTATTGGTTAACTACTCATCATGCAAAATTGATTATTTTCATAAGGTTGTTAGCTTTCATATTCCTAATCGACCTATTATACGAATTCAAGCAACCAAAGCATTAAAATCAATCACTGTCACCTCAAGCCATAAAGCTATTCATTTATTGAAAAACGGATGTCAAGCTTTCTTAGCTCATGTCACAGATCTAAACAAAAATACGTTAGTTTTGAATAAAATTTATATTGTTAATGAATTTCCTGACGTATTCCCTGAAGAACTTCCTGGCCTACCCCCAGAGCGTGAAATTGAATTTTGTATCGACCTTGAACCTGGTACAAAACCAATTTCTAAAGCCACATATCGAATGGCTCCTATTGAACTTCAGGAGTTAAAGACTCAACTACAGGAATTGTTAGACATTGGCTTTATTCGTCCTAGTAATTCTCCTTGGGGTGCTCCTGTTCGATTCGTGAAGAAGAAAGATAGGAGTATGCGACTTTGTATTGATTATCGGGAGTTGAATCATGTAACCATCAAAAATAGGTACCCATTGCCACGTATTGATGACCTGTTTGACCAGTTGCAAGGAGCCAAATTCTTTTCAAAGATTGATCTTCGTTCCGGATATCACCAATTGAAGATTAGAACCGATGACATTCCAAAGACGGCTTTCAGAACTCGGTACGGGCATTATGAATTCCTAGTCATGTCCTTTGGATTGACTAATGCTCCTGCTGCCTTCATGGATATGATGAACCAAGTATTCAAGGAATATTTGGATTACTTTGTGGTCGTCTTTATTGATGACATCCTTATTTATTCCAAAAGCCGTGAAGATCATGAGGAACACTTGAGGCTGATACTCCAAAAGCTTCGTGAATACAAGCTTTATGCCAAGTTGAAGAAATGCGAGTTCTGGCTTGAGGAAGTAGCATTCCTTGGGCACGTGGTATCAAGTCATGGAATGTCTGTTGACCTAGCAAAGATTGAAGCTATTCAAAGCTGGGAGCAACCTAAATCAGTGACCGAAGTACGTAGCTTTCTCGGCTTAGCTGGTTATTATCGGAGATTCGTAGAAGGGTTTTCTCGAATCGTTACTCCACTAACTCAGCTAATTCGGAAAGATACAAAGTTCGGTTGGAGCGTGGAATGTGGGAAGAATTTTCTAGAACTCAAGAGGAGATTCATTTCAGCACCTGTTCTGACAATACCATCTGGTTCGGAGGGATTTTTCATCTACAGTGATGCTTTGGGCAAAGGGTTAGGATGTGTTCTCATGCAACATGGGAAAGTCATAGCCTATGCCTCACGATAACTCAAAGAATATGAGAGGAATTATCCTACTCATGACCTAGAGTTAGCAGCTGTTGTCTTCGCACTTAAAATTTGGAGGCATTACTTGTATGGGGAGAAAGTGAAGATCTTTACGGATCATAAAAGCCTCAAATATTTCTTCACTCAAAAGGAACTCAACATGCGACAATGACGTTGGCTTGAACTGTTAAAAGATTATGATCAAACCATCCTAGAAAAAGCGAACGTGGTAGCTGACACATTGAGTAGAAGATCATATGCGGGTACAAGTGCAATATTGTCAACGCAAAGGCCCATTTTGTATGACTTGCAAAGGATGGAGATAGAGATAAAGACTCCAGGGACCCACGTAATGATGGCAAATATATGAGTAGAACCGACTTTAATTGATAAAATTAAAGCTGCTCAAGTTACAGATCCGGAGCTGATGCGTATGAGGAAGAAAGTGCAAGAAGGTGCGATGCCGGAACCAAGAATCGATGAAGAAGGAATACTTCGAGTCAACTCCATACTTTGTGTTCCTAACGACCCTAATTTAAAGTATAAAATCATGATGGAGGCGCACAACACACCGTTTGCAATCCATCTTGGGAGTACCAAAATGTATCATGATCTTCGACATACATTTTGGTGGGGCAATATAAAGAGAGAGATAGCGATGTTTATCTCAAGGTGTCTAACGTGTCAATGAGTCAAGGCGGAGCATCAAGTACCAAAAGGTCCATTGCAACCACTTAAAATTCTAGAATGGAAGTGGGAACACATTACCATGGATTTCGTTACCGGTCTTCCTAAAGTTTCTCAAGGTATAGATGTAATTTGGGTCATTGTTGATAGATTGACCAAGTCTGATCATTTCTTACCGATACGAGAAACTTATACACTTGAACGTCTTGCTCATATGTACATAAACGAGATTGTAAGACTGCATGGTATGCCAGTATCCATAGTTTCTGATCGAGACCCAAGATTCACTTCACGATTTTGGGTTAGTTTGCAGAAAGCTATAGGCACAGATTTACGATTTGGCTCAGCATATCATCCTCAGACGGACGGACAGTCGGAGAGGACTATTCAAACTTTTGAAGATCTATTAAGACTCTGTGTCCTTGATTTCAAGGAAAGTTGGGACAAGTTCTTACCATTGGTGGAGTTTTCCTACAACAACAGTTATCAAGCAAGTATTGGCATGGCTCCATTCGAAGCGTTGTATGGAAGAAAGTGTCGTTCTCCAGTATGCTAGGATGAGGTGGGTGAAGCAACGTTGTTGGGACCGGAGTTAGTACGTATGACTACAGAAAAGATTCAAACGATCCGGCAACGTATAAAAACCTCACAAGATCGACAAAAGAGTTATGTTGATCTTCATCGAAAGGATGTGGAATTCGATATAGGAGATCATGTGTTGTTATGTGTTGCTCCATGGAAAGGAGTTATGAGATTTGGAAAGAGAGGAAAGCTCAATCCTCGATTTATCGGGCCATTTTTAATCATCGATCGAGTAGGAACTATGGCCTATAGACTCACTTTACCGCCAAGTATGTCTCGTGTTCATAACGTTTTTCACATATCCATGTTACGTAAATATGTGAAAGACCCGAACCACATTATTGAGTTAGAACAGGGCAAAATAGCGGAAGATTTGACGTATGAAGAGGTTCCTGTTCAAATCTTGGATAAGAAGGAACATATTCTACGCTCCAAGGTTATACCTCAAGTCAAAATTTTGTGGAGAAACCATGATGTTGAGAAAATGACTTGGGAGTTGGAATCTGAAATGAAATCAAGGTATCCTTACATCTTCAATATACCAGGTACGTACTCTAATTTCGAGGGTGAAATTTCATAAGAAGGGGAGATTGTAAAACCCCAACTTTTTGAATAAAGATGAATTTTTTATAAATATTATTTTTGAATATTATGGAGTGAAATTGATATAATGTTATAGTTGTGGGTAATATTTATAAATTCTACAAAGTACGCAAGTTGTTATATAATATTCGATTGGTCGGGGAATATTCGTTTTAACAGGGAATATTCGTACAACAGCACAATCATTGGTGGACCCCACCACGGAATTATTGTCGAATTGAAAAAACGACAAAAATACTTTATAAAAATAATGGCGGAAGTTTTACCGTTAACTGTTGAAACACCCGTAGTTAAAAGTACAGTAATACGCGTGCTTGTATAGTAGCACACGGTATTAATTATTAATGCTTACGTGAGAAGTCGCTCAGTTTTGTTTAATTATTGCCACAGTATTTGTTGTAAATTTTGACGTATTTTATGGACCCTCATTTACTCATTTTTTCAAAATAGCATTATGAGTATAATATATATATATATATATATATATATATATATATATATATATATATATATATATGTTTCTTGCAGGATGTCATGGGTGTAATGGGGGTGGGAGAATTATTGGGCAGGTAAGGATTTTACTAAGTATAATATATATACATATAGGCATGTGCCGATTTTATATATATATTATATAAATCGTTAATTTGTATGAATTTTCATATAAGTAATGTTGTTAAATATATATATTTATATATATATATTATATGTATTGTTTTATTAGATTATAAATAGAATATATTTTATTTTATTTAAAAGATTTTGCTTTAATTATGGACCATCAGATTAAAGTAAATCAATCTGGACCGTTCATGGATTAGTTACTCTGCATTCTATTTTCCTATAAATAGAAGCTCATTCCTTCATTATTTTCTTACGAATTCACTGAAATCTAGAGAGAGAGACTATAGAGAGAGACTATAGAGAGATAGAAGAAAAGTATTATGCTACTTAACTACTTTTATATTCAGTTTCTTTTACGGTAAGGGATATTATTCTTTTGTATTTGAGAAGAGAACTTCTGTTATTCTATTTCTTTATTATTCTGTTGGAATAACCTGTATACGCGGAATACCCTATACGTGGTGACATTCTTCTATTATTCTGTCTTTATTATTCCGTTGGAACATCCTATTTGTGCTATACGCCGGACCTGGTTCTGTTTCTATTATTATGTCTTTATTATTCTGTTGGAACATCCTGTCTGTGCTTTACGCCAGACCTGGTTCCATCTTTATTATTTTATTCTTTATTATTCTGTTGGAACATCATGTCGATGTGATTTTCACCTGACCTGGTTCCATTATTATTATTCTATTGGAATAACCTGCCTATGCGAAGTACCGCATGCATGGTAATTTTTGTTGTTATTCCATTCCTTATAATTCTCAGTTGGTTAAAATTTTGACTTCTATACTCCATGAAATTAGTGGAATATCCTTGATATTTGCGCTTCATCCAGTATTTTTCATGGAAATATTCTTCTGAGAAATCTTGAATTTTACTCTACAAAGCAGTATTATGTTGACAATTTGGACGTTATTAGTTCCTGAATAACTTAATTCTTGAACTTGTTTTACTGAATTTTTATATCATTATCATCATCCTTATGTTTATATTTTTTGAAAGTCATATGTGGCCTGTAAAAGCATGGATGGACTTGATATGATTATGACCAGAGATTATTCGATGTAATCATGACCGTAATGTTACAAATGATGTGGTAAAAGTCCTCATTGACCCGTAGTGCATTGATGGACAGTTGTTGGCATGATCATGACCATTGATGAATACACAAATATCCTTGGCCCGTATTACATGAAATTTGTGGTCGTGACCATAATGAATATCCTTGGCCGTAGTGTAGGGATGATATGGATTATTTATTAAGCTGAGTCTCAGCGATAAAAGTGATGAAAAACTTTTTAAAACATAAAAGATAGTAGATTCTATTCTCTACTTGACTCTTTTAATGGATTGTTTGATCCGCTGCAGTTAAACTTGATGTTGTTATATTTTATCAGTTTAACACTGTCGAAGGCTAACGATAATTTATTTTGCATTATCTTAGTCATAATATTTCTTACTGGGCTAGTTGAGCTCACCCTTTCTTTCACTGTCCTCTTCAGGAAATGAGAACATAGCAGGGACTAGTCGGGGAACGGAGTGACGGTCCAAAGGATAGCATTAGTAGTCCTCACTATTCTGTGAAATAGTGTGTTAATAATTGTAATGAGGACTCCTTTTGAGTTTGTATAATCTCTAGTAGACAATAATTGTATTCAAACTCACAGTTGTGTTTTGTCGTATTGTACACGACAGTTGTATTAGTAAGTTGTATTTGAATTTTGTATCATGTGTCTGACGACCCAAGATGGGTGATGTATACTTAATTTTGGGGGCGTCACACTGTTTTACTTGTATGAGATATCATTTCTTTTGTACTCGTCATGAAATATCATTTTATTTGGTATTTTATTTACGAGTTACTATTCACAGGTTACTATTCACCCATTTAATATTCACTTTAGTATTATTCACTCGGGTATTCAGGACACTTTTCGTGTTAGAGTACTATTCACAGTACAAAGTACCTAATAGACAACACTTAATAGACAATGTTTTTTATAAAAACATTGTGGTATTTTTTTCTACAACGTTTTTAAAAAAACGTTGTAGATATATATGCAAAAACGTTGTCTATTGAAAAGGGCATTTTTTTTGTTTTAATTAGACAACATTTTTTAAAAAAAATGTTGTCTATCATATAAAACACGGAGCTACTAAATACTTAAAATTAAAAGACATTCTTTTTCTCTCAAAGGCTCGTTAGTTTCATTCTTTTATCTCTGTGCTCGTCAGTTTGCAGAGCTTCAGTTTCCTTTTCCAAGTGAGTTTTTTGTTCCTTCTCTTCCTTCGGTTGAATTAGTGGCGGCAGTAAATCTGTAATTCCCTCCGAATCTGTAACACTAGGGTTATTGTACTCGTGTACTTGGACTAGGGTTTATATCTATTTTAATTTTAGCGATGGAGAAGCTGAAGGATTTGTCGCTGCCGATTGATGTACCTTTATTGGATGCCACCGTCGCTGCTTTCTACGGAACCGGATCTAAGGATTGATGTTCTTTTCTACTTGTATAACCCAGTTCTGGTCTGATAGTTGCTCGAGGTAGGTTTGTTGCATTTTATTATACCATAACAGAATATGGTTTATATTTTTAATAGGTTAATACCTTTCATTTAATAGGTGAAGCTGTTTTTATCAAAAGAATCCCCTTCATTGATTGGATTGGGTGCTCAGGATTGGGTGCTCAGGCATCATCTCCAGGATCATCCCCTTTATTAATTGGATTGGTTGCTCCAGAGGTTTTCATATTTCATGAACTGGCTACTGCAACTCACAACTTCTATCTGGAACTACTAGTAGGCGAGGGAGGATTCAGAAGGGTGTACAAAGGACAGATTACGATCATCGGAAGGGCTTTTTAAAAAGGTTAATTAGCAGTAGTTCTTCTTTTTTACTGTTTTCCTTATATTATTGGCACTTGAATTATAAATTTTAGAAGTAAATCATTCCACTAGGTAAGTTAAACTCTGGTTTGGGCTATCATGTAGTAAAATTTATATATCATTCCTTAGTTAAGGTCCTGTTGAATGCTAACTTAGTATACTTACAGTATGGGTACGAATTGGATCATATGTTAGTAATCATAAAGTCAACAATGGCAAGTTAAAACTCAAGAAGCGGCGGCGGCTCCAAGTACAGAAAACACAAATAATTACAGGTATTTTAGTAATTTGTTGAACAAGTGATCGATTACTTCTGTTCAATTTGTTTCTGCTGCATAGATTCAATTGATGGAGATAATCAGTTTATATATTTTGCATGTTACTAAAATTAATTACTATGTTTTGGATTTGGAATTGGATTTGTAATGATTAGGAATTTGATTTGGAAAGATTTGGAATTGGATTTGATTTGGATGTGCACAGTGTTGTTATGATTTGATTTATATTGCTGTGATTTTATTTGGCTGTGTTCGTGAACACTGTGTGTTGTTGTGGCTGTGATTTATGTTGCTTTCACACTATTGTTGTGCCTGAGATTTATGTTGTTGTGATGTTGCAGGAGGTTTGGTTTACAGGCTTTGATATGGAATAGGAGGTTTGGTTTATGTTACTGTGATGTTGCTGTATTGTTGTGATGTTGCAGGAGGTATTCTTTTATTTGTTACAGGTTCACACGTTGACAAACAGGTTGTAAACAGGTGGTTTAATATGTAAGTTGTAAACAGGTGGTTTGGATGTTTAATATGTACATGTGGTTTAATATATAATTTGTGTAGTGCCTACTGTAAATGCGTTCTTAACTTTGCTTTTATGTCCTTCAGATTGTTGTAGTAAAACAACTTGACAGGAATGGAGTACAAGGAAACAGAGAGTTTCTAGCAGAAGTTTTAACATTAAGTCTTGTTAACCACCCAAACCTTGTCAATCTGCTGGGATATTGTGCTGATGACCAACAAAGAATCTTAGTATATGAATATATATCTTACTTTAAACAGGTATTAAAAATCTAGCTGGTATGATATATATTCTTTTTTTATTAATTGTTTCCTTCATTTTGTGTATAGAAATTCTAATATTGCAATAGAGTCGAGAAAAAATATTACATAAACCTGAGTTCTAGTTTTTGAATAAGGGGATTTTTGGTATTCTGGTGGTTTGATTATGGTGTATTCTAAGGCATTATAGTTTTATGATAACTCGGAGGTTTTCCAACTTAGTTAATATATATGCGCGTATGCAGAATTAGATAGTTTCTAGGCACATTGGGTATATTAGTAAGGGACTCCGACCACAATCTGACATATTCTGTTTTGATCTTTAAATTGATGTATTTGACTTGATGCATTTGTAAATCTATTTTTTATCTACCTTTTAATTCGTGCACTTTTTCTTACATTGGGCAGGGAATGAACACATTGACTCTCTCAGCCTCAATTCCTGCTTTTATTCCTACTGAATGTGTTGATGATATATGTCCTACAGCAACTCCTGCTCAGTATGCAGTGTTCTTCTTGGGCTATATTTGATCGCACTAGGAACTGGAGGGATCAAACCATGTGTTTCATCCTTTGGTGCAGATCAGTTTGGTGATACAGATGATAAAGAGCGCATAAAGAAGGGTTCCTTCTTTTAAACTTTTGATGTTATCAGTGTAATTTTCTGGGTCCCAGTCTACGATGCGGTCCTTGTCCCAATTGCAAGGAAATTTACGGGCAATGGAAGGGGCTTCTCAGAGTTGCAAAGGATGGGAATTAGCCTTTTTATTTCAGTCTTGTGCACGTCAGCTGCAGCTTTGGTGGAGATCAAGCGGCTGCAACTTGCAAGAGACCTTAGCTTGGTAGATGAAGCGGTCGCAGTACCACTTAGTATTTTGTGGCAAATACCCCAATATTTTTTGTTAGGGGCTGCAGAGGTATTCACTTTTATTGGACATTGTGAATGCTTTGATTTATATTTATATGCAGACTGACATTGTGATTGGCTTTAGATGTTACACCACTGATACTAATGAGTATTATTATTTACTGGTTTGGTTAGATTAGATGTTCGATTAGTCTTTCGATCAAGTTTAGTTTTTGTTTAGATTGAATTAGATTTGTAAGGGTTTTTGTAAACGAATGGTATTATTGGGATGTATTTTGAATGCTTGATACATTTTGGCTTGAAATTTAAATGAAAATTTAGACTTTTTAGTTATATATCATGGCATTAGCATATTGCAGGTGCATTGGTAATATAGGTGAACCACAATATTTTTTTTCTTTTTTTTACTTTATCTACAACATTTTAAAAATGTTGTATAAATTGGTTAAAAATGTTGTCTTTTATACTAAACAACAACATTTTTAACCAAAAAACGTTGTGAAATCATATCTTCTACAACGTTTTTAAGCATATGCTAATTTTTTGAAAACAAATCTACAACGTTTTTTCCTAAAAAACGTTGTGTATTGTGCTTAACCGCAACGTTTTAAAAACGTTGTGTAAGGGTGTTAAATAGACAACACCCTTAACCACGATATTTTTCTAACTGAAACCACAACGTTTTTTCTGCGTTGTCTATTTACTGTTTTGTAGTAGTGATTCATAGGTTACTATTCACCCAAATTACTATTTACCCGAATATTATTCACTTGGGTATTTGGGGTACTTTTCTTGTCGGGTTACTATTCACGAGGTATTATTCCCGAAGTACTATTCACGGGATACTATTTACCCAAAATATATATTTCTTTTCTGTCCAAATTATTTTTGGTACATGAATATTATTCTTGAATTTTACTCTACAAAGCAGTAGAATGTTGACAATTTGGAAGATGTTGATTTATGGATAAATTAAATTATAAATCTTTAAAATTTATCCTTGAACTTGTTTTATTGAATTATTATGTCATTGTCATCATCATCATGCTTATATTGTGATGAAAGTCATCTTTGGCTTACGTGCAGAGATGGACTTGGTATGATTATGACCAGAGATTATTCGGTATAATCATGACCGTAATGTGACGAATAATGTGGTGAAAGTCCTCATTGGCCTGTAGTTCATTGATGGAAAGTTGTTGGTATGATTATGACCAGGGATTATTCGGTATAATCATGACCATTGATGATTACATGAATATCCTTGGCCGTGATGCAGGGATGATTTGATTTTATTTATTAAGCTGAGTCTAAGCAATAAAGTTGATAAAAAACTTTTTAAATCATAGAAGATAGTAGATTTTGTAAAGTCCCCGAACCCGGATACTTAAAACCCGAACTCAGTACTTCACGATACTATTTCTATGAGCGAAATACTACTACTAATAATAACAATAATATAAAACTTAAACTTAAATTTATAAATACATCAGAGTCTTTCTCCAAAGTACGTAACCTTTAAACATTCATTACACGTCATAACATATATAAATATATATATCATAGTCTTTATAATCTAAAACTATTACAAACAGTAGCATAAAAAGTCATTCAGCAACTTTCCATTTTCCCTTATTCTTGACAGATCCTTCTGGTCCTCCACACTTAGCTGAAAACATTTAAATTAAGCAAGGATGAGCATTTGAGTGCCCAGCAAGTATTATATATATATAGGCTGAAAGAACTTAAATGTTTTCTTTATAATATTCTTCTACAACTAGTCAGTAGTTGTGAAGTAATCTGTACCAATAATAATAACATAACAACCCTCTTTCAAATATTTGAAACTACGTATTGACTATACATGGGGTTTCTGTGACATACTATGAACATTGTTTTCATTTTTGAAAAGGTTTGAACAGAAATTCATCTGTAAACCGTCATGACTTACGGGCACGGAGGGTGATCAGCCCCGTTGTACCCTGTATTGATCAATACTACATGTATAAGAACGATGTTATCGTTCACTCTGTCCGCCTTGGGCGCATAAAAATTTTCCTATTATCGGGATGTTCATACCTGTCGGGTTTTTATAACAAAGATCTTATCTTATTCAACAATTATCTATAGTTCAACATATATGTATATCAAAGGTGTATCAACATGCGATTAAATACAATGATTATCCAAGTGGGGACACTTGTATAATCATTTATAGAAATTAACGAACAGAATATATATAACTGAATTATCATATACTAACATGTTGATAATCAATGGGCGTATATAATATAAGTTTAACAATCTGTACAATAATAACAATAATTCTGAACTTCTCACTTCTGTCCATTGCATAAAGAAAATGCAAAGTTAGGATACTTGCTTGATGCACTGCATACACTTTGCAACTTAGTTTTATCTTTTATGAAATCACCTAACATTAATCAGATTATTTTGCTGATTAGTACAACATAACGTACATACAACACTGCCTATTGCAGTCAGCACATTCCCTATTCACATTATCACACATGTTCAACAATCGTTGACTCATAATCAAACATCAACACCTTCCTAATCACATTGTCATACAACCTTAATAACTATTGAATCGCAATTAAACCGTTAACTAACCAATTTATCTAAGTCCAGATCAATTTCTGATCTATGTCGGTCTACCGACAGCTTTTTCGAGTAAATATCGAGTCTAAGACTCTAAACCGTAGTTCATTATCCATTTGGATAATTTAAACATCAGTCGCACTATTTTCATGACCTTATAATAATTATTAACTAATTATTATCATTTATCATAATTTTTGAAATATCAGAATAATTATTAAATGATTTAAATATCAAACAATTCTATTATCATTAATATTTAATTAATATTAAACTATTAATGAATCCATTGCCAAAATATTAAAGTTATGTATAATAACTCAAAATATTTTTAAAGTATTAATAATACCCTTAAATGATTTTTTAAAACATTTAAAATCATTATTAAATAATTACCATTAATATTAATGAACTATTTATCCAAATATTAAAAGTCATAATTATAACTTAAAATATTTTTAAATCATTAATATCCTTTTTAAATGATTTTTAAATAAATAAAACCATTTTTAAACTATTTATTTAATATAATTATTAAATAAATTTAACATCATTAATATATCATTATATTAAATTATTAATGAAATTATCCTTTAAATATTAAAAGTTATAGTTTATAACTTAAAATATCTTTAAACACTTTATTTTCATTTAAAATAATTTTTAAAAAATTAAAATCATTTTTAAACTAAATTATTTAATATAATTATTAAATAATTTTAATATCATTAATAATCATTAATTAATGAAATTTACCTTTAAATATTAAAAGTTATATTTTATAACTTAAAATATTTTTAAATACCTTATTATTATTTAAAAATGATTTTTAATATAATAAAATCATTTTAATTCATTTATTAATAAATAACTTAATTATCATTAATATTAATTTATTAATGAAAATTATCACATAATATTAAAAGTTATCAAAAATAACTTAAAATATTTTCTTATATCATAATATAATTTTAAATGATTTTTTAAATATTAAAATCATTTTTTAATAATTTATTTAATATTATAATTAAATAAATTAATTACTTTGAATATTCCAAAAATATTAAATATTTATGAAATATATTTAAAATAATTAAAAACTAATTTTTAGAATTTAAAATAATTTTTAATAATTTATTTTGTATTTTTAATAATTAAAAACTATTTTTTTCTATTTTTTTATAATTTTCAGAAAATAATAAGGCTATCTGTCGCTAAAGACCACATATAGCGACAGAACCGTCGCTATAGGTGTTCTTCATGTTCTTCATGAACCCAGATCTGCATACACAGTTGCCGAGTGGTCATGTTTGACCAACAATCTTTCATCACACAGAGTGTTTCTGGACCAACTATGAACTAGATCTTGTAAACAAAGTTCAATACTACATGTTCTAACAAACAACATGATCAAACAACCTAACACGAGTTAGATCTAAGCGTCCCAAGATGCTGTCAGAGCTGTTCTTCATTTTCTGGGTTACCCAGAAATGAAGAACAGTTCGACTTACCACTTTTGATCGACTATAGCGTACAACATATGAACTGTTCGTGTGATTTAAGACTTCTGAGTTCTAGCCCACATGTAACACTACATATCTATCACATAAAATCACAATATCAACCATAAAACAGCCAGATTCGACTCGGTCAAAGGCTGTCAGAACACTCATGTATAAAGTTTCTAGGTTTTCCAGAAACGCTTAATCAGTGACTTGTGGTCTACTTTGACCACTCACTCAACTCGATATATTTATGTTATGAAGGGTATAAAGATATACATCTTGAGTCCATCTAACATACTACAACATGAAGTCAAGAACAAAAACAAAAACACAAAAAACCTGACAGATCTGGAGCCTTAAACATCTTGTCAGATACTGGAAAATGATTTCTGGGTTACCCAGAAATCTTCCGGTCATGCTCGGTCAACCGAGTTTGACCAACAATAACATGCAATCTACACATCTCCTGACCCTGATTCCAGTTTTAGATTAAAGTGATCATAACATACTATGAAGTTAAACATTTAAACAACCAAAAACACAAACAGAATGAGATCTACATGGTCTGACATTCATTGTCAGACCTCAAAATACAAATTTTCCAGATTCGACAAATCTTCAAATCCGAGCCTCTAGATGTTATGGATCTAACATATAGCAACCCAGATCATCTATTTACACTATATCTAACATGTATAACACAAAAAAACTAACATCTAACATCAAATTTTTGGACAGAATTTGAATTAGGGTTTTATACCTTTTATGATCAATTGATGATTCTAGGCTTCTGATTTGTGGTTGGATTTCGTGGGGCTGGTATATGGGACTGATCTAGCTTAATTTTTCGGAGGTGAGAGGCTTGAGAGCATTTGGTTTGAGTATTGATAAAAATATCTAGCAAAAATCACTTTTTTTCTCTCTCAACTTATTTATAAACATGTTGATTCAATGAATTAGCTGAGCTTTGCTTGTTGCTGTCATTTTTTTTGTCAAATGAGTGGTTAAGAGTTGTTAAGAGTTGGCCAACCACTTAACCTAATGTCAAAACCTAAGGTTGTAGCTTCAATAATGCAAGGGGCATAATAGTCATTTGTCTCTCCAATTTAATGGCTAAATTGTCATTCTTGCAAACCCTTAGGGTTTAACCCTAAGGTTTAGCACAAATTGTAGGATTTTTCAACTAGGGTTTGCACAATAAATTAAATTAAATAAAATAAAATAACTAAATTTTAGTTTCTAAAATTTTTAAAATAATAACTTTGTTAATTAAAATAAGTTTGTAATTATCTAACAAATGGACAATAGGGGTTAGATCATATAATTATTGTTGACTTTGCTAATTTAGCAATTAGGGTTTACTCTTTCGGTAATTAGGGTTACCAAATTACAATTAGGGTTTAATAATTTAGGGTTGCTAAAATTAACAATTATAATCGTAATACTTGTGAATTAATCACATTAATACAATAACCAACAATTTCAAACTCTAATTTCAAATTAGGGTTATTAATTATAGCAATTAGGGTTTCCAGAATTTTAATTAGGGTTTACCTAATTAATACATTAATACACGATATAATTAATATTATACACTTATAAAACAATCTCACACTCTAATTTGGATCTCAAATTAGGGTTTAACATGATTACTAGGGTTTGGTCAAAATACACCGTAATTAATCAACCATTATCAATACGGACACACCGTACACATTCATAGCACTGAAAAATCAAAAATATAATTAATATTATATTATTATTCTAATACCTTGACAATAATCCAAAATTAGGATTTGGATTCCATATCTGATTATTCGTTCATCTTTAACATTAATAATTAAGGTAAAATAATTAACTTAATAATCTGTACAAAAATTCATATAATAAAATAATTATTATATTTATTCTAAAAATCACTTCATATATTATTTAAATAATATATGATTATATATTCAGGAAAAATAATTTATAAAAACATTTCTATCTTAAAATTAATTATTATAAAAATATACTTTATAATAATCAATAATTCTAAAATAAATCTACTTGTAAATATTCATGTAATAAATATATTTTTATTTACCACATAAATACATATACACATAATCTTGTACAAATCCTCATCCTTAAATAAAAAAAAATTTATACGCAAAATTTCTTATTTATTTATATAGAAAATATCGGGTTGTCACATTCACCCTCCCTTATAAGGATTCTGTCCCCGGAATCACCACTTAAAAACCTACACATAACTGGGTAAATAGCATACATATTCTTTGCAAGTAGATCTCAATCAACTTTGATCGAACTGATCTTTAACTAATCACATTAAGCTTGTCTTTCTGATTAAACGGAAATTTGATTTCTAAAAGAACTCAAATTCCTCCCTCAAAATTTCTTTATAAAATGATTTACTATAAATAAAAAAAATTCTAATTACGCCAATTAAAGTTATTCGAATATTACCTGGAACTGCATTGCCAGCTGCCACCGTGTCTTGAACCGTCATGTTGAAGACCCTTGATGTTGACTTTGTTGGTTTGTTTGATGATGTCGGTCCCGTGATTGCTAATGTTCCACTACCCTTACCAGTATTCTCCTTTCCTTCCTCTACCCTCCTGCTTGGACAATCTTTCACCCTGTGCTCCATTGATCCACAAATAAAACAACCACTGTTCATTCTAGGATTGGGGCAGTTGGGAGAGATATGGCCCTCCTGCCCGCATTTATAACACACAAATTTTCCTTTTAAACATTCTCCGGAGTGGTTTTTTCCACACGTTTTACACTGAATCCCTTGCTTCTTAATTCCTTCTTGCTTCACCTGCACGTTTCCAAAATAGTTTCCCTTCCTTTTTCCGTCAACACTCATGCTTCCACTATTAGTCCTCACCTTCTCAGCACCCTCGACCTTGCTCTTGTTTTTCCTTTCCTTGTTGTAGAGGCTCATAGCGTCACTTCCCTCCTCCGCAATTATAGCCTTCTCCAAGAGTGCTGCAAATGTTGGAATCTGCAACACTACCACCTTATTATAGAGCCAAGGTTTTAATCCCAGCTCAAATCTCCTCGCCTTCCTAGCCTCCGTATAGACTTGATGCGGAGCAAACCTAGCTAACTCATTGAATTTCGCGGCATATTCTACCACTGACATATCCCCTTGCTTCAACTCCAGAAATTTTACCTCCATTCTAGACTGCATACTGGCTGAAAAATAGTTCTCAAAAAATAAAGTCTTAAATCTATCCCACGCTACCACACCTGCTCCTGCCCTCACCTGATTCGCTTCCCACCAGAAATTTGCCTCACCCTTCATCATGTAGGTGGCAAAAGAGATCTTTTGCCCCTCAACTACCCTAGTTATTATAAATGCCTTCTCAATTTCCTTAACCCATGTTTGGGCTTCTACAGGGTCAGTCGTACCTTTGAATTCTGGCGGTCCTACAGCCTTAAAATCTTTAAAATTCGCCAAGTGATTATCCGGCTGGTTTCCTTGTTGCATAGCCTGGGCTACCATATTCGCAAAATGCTGCATCGGGTCCGCTTGTTGTTGTCCTTCAACGTTGTTGACAGACTCTTCTGCCCTTTGATTCCGAGTTTGAAGTCTTGGCGGCATTAACTGGTTAAGTAAAAACCATAAATTAACTTACATTCTAAACCTTATCATATAAGTTTAAACTTATTAAACTTGTTTCATAACTCAAACTTTGATCCATATTCATTCATTGTTTTCAAAATATTTTACATATCATAGCACATAGTGCTTTAAACATCAGTTTATCCCATTATGACTACAAAAGTCGGGATTTACATCACCACTTATACAAAAGTTTTATAATAATGCATTACACAGACATACTAAGCACACATATAATATTAAACACACTTACACAACATAACCTATACTACCTATTTACTAAGTCTTCTTTCTTGGACAGCTTCTCGCCTGATGATCTTCTATTCCATAATTAAACAGACACATTGAGTTGGATTGGGACAATGAGGAGAGAAATGTCCCTTCTGTCCGTAATTATAGCAAACATATTCCCCCTTTCTGCATACGCCTTCATGCTTCTTGTCATAATTTGTACACTTTTCTATGTGTTTAAAGTTCCCTTGGTTGTTATCAGGATCACGATCATTCATTTTTCTTTTTCCCTTCTGGTTCGAAGTTGAACTCGACTTGTTACTTTTAGCTCCCATTTAATCAATTTGGATTTGAAGCTTATCCTGCTTTTCCATTATTTCTATTAACGCTTGACGCAATTGACTGTTAAGAAGTTTTTCTGTCTTCCACAACCCTTCTAGAGAAGAAACCTTGTTCCTCAATTCCTGCATCTCCATTGATGCTTCACCAGCTTCAGCTTTAGAGTCTGAATCACTATCTGTCAGATCCACTATTTTCGGATCTGGTACTATGTTTTACACGATAACCACCTCGTCCGAGTTGGTTTCATTGTGAGCTTCTATTTTCGCTATTGGCTTCGATATTAGCTCCTTCTTTACGACCCGTGGGTATCCTAGTTCTTTTTCACCTGACATCTACACACAGTAATTATCCTGATTAGCATATAATATATACACAAAACACATAAAGATTTTATATAAGTTATCTCTTAGTTTGTTTGACGATGAATTTATCCAATCCATCTTTATTTAAAGTCTATATGAGTTATTTATATTTTTAACGTTTCCCTCTGTTCTCAGGTTATAGCCTAAGGTCTAACCCACCTAAGGTTTCTAACCCTATAGCTCTGATACCATTCTGTAAAGTCCCCGAACCCGGATACTTGAAACCCGAACTCGGTACTTCACGATACCATTTCTATGAGCGGAATACTACTAATAATAATAACAATAATATAAAACTTAAACTTAAATTTATAAATACATCAGAGTCTTTCTCCCAAGTACGTAACCTTTAAACATTCATTACACGTCATAACATATATAAATATATATATATATCATAGTCTTTATAATCTAAAACTATTACAAACAGTAGCATAAAAAGTCATTCAGCAACTTTCCCTTTTCCCTTGTTCTTGAAAGATCCTTCTGGTCCTCCACACTTGGCTGAAAACATTTAAATTAAGCAAGGATGAGCATTTGAGTGCCCAGCAAGTATTATATATATATAAGCTGAAAGAACATAAATGTTTTCTTTATAATATTCTTCTACAACTAGTCAGTAGTTGTGAAGTAATCTGTACCAATAATAATAACATAACAACCCTCTTTCAAATATTTGAAACTACGTATTGACTATACATGGGGTTTCTGTGACATACTATGAACATTGTTTTCATTTTCGAAAAGGTTTGAACAGAAATTCATCTGTAAACCGTCATGACTTACGGGCACGGAGGGTGATCAGCCCCGTTGTACCCTGTATTGATCAATACTACATGTATAAGAACGATGTTATCGTTCACTCTGTCCGCCTTGGGCGCATAAAAATTTTTCTATTATCGGGATATTCATACCTGTCGGGTTTTTATAACAAAGATCTTATCTTATTCAATAATTATCTATAGTTCAACATATATGTATATCAAAGGTGTATCAACATGCTGTTGGGTAAAATCTAGTTACGCACAACACGCAAGTATACGTGGTCAACAAGTAATAAAGTGATAAGTTGAGTATCGTTCCCACAGAGAATTATTTAATAAAAATCACCAAGTACTAACCCGTAACCAACTCAATCTTATTTAAACAAATGAATTTAATGTTATAAATTAAAATATTTAACTAAACTAATTCTAATTACCACTAATTAAAAATCAGATTATGGAGAATTAAGATCACAACTTCACTTATTGCTTCATTTAGGTTAACACGCTTCTCATCAATTATTCTCTATCCCGAATTGTTAATCAAGAACACGAAAGAAGTATTAACCACCTCTCGATGCACTAATACCGTATTAACGTCAATCCACAATTAAGATAGAAATCCGTTAAACACCGTAATCAACTAACCCACTATATCTCTATGTGAATTACAATTGAAGAAAGTTTAAGAGCAAGTTCTCTATCCGATTACATGCGATGTCAAGCATATCTCTACCTTAACACACATCAAGTTTAAGCTATTAACAAAATCCTGAACACATGCTATCATGATTAGATCTAAATCTATACTTCATCTCTCGAGTTCATATAGATTATCACGGTAATTGATGGCCAAGCAATTAAACAATTAAGTCCAAATCACAATAGACAATCCTCTAAATAGAACATAATAATTGATAACGAAGCATATTAAAATAAACTACACAATAAGATCCATTGTAATCTCAAACAAAGAATTAGTTCATTATTATTGAATTAAAACTAAGAATCCACAATTGAATACACATTAAAAGATAAAGATAGAATAAGATGAGAAGATATAATCTATTGTCAGTAGATTTGACGCTCCCTTCTTGCTCCTACTTCAAATCTTCAATGGTCTCCAAGTTGCATCAATCTCCAAATCTAATTAGAACTAGTGTTTTTCTCTAATTTACTCTAATCTATTTTAATAGAATGCTCTCTAATCTACTAATAATCTCTTCTTCATCTGATTAATCTATGTTATTTCCCTCCTTTTATAAGCCTTTGTACATGTCTTTAAGTCCTCTTGGAAGTCCTTGAATCAAACAACTCGAAACAATCCTTTTCGAACTCAAATTCGGACAAAATCTCTTCACTTCCGCGTATACCCAGCCCCGGCTGGGTATTTCCTTTGTAACTATCCAGCCCCGGCTGGATAGCAATCTGCTAAAGCTCACAGGTACCCAGCCCCGGCTGGGTACTAAGCACAAAAACGCCCAGCCCCGGCTGGGTACCAATCTGCCAAAACGATTTTCTGCTGGAACCTCCTCTGTTAAAACTGCCATAACTTCTAAACCGAGAGGAGTTACGAGGCCCGCGACATATCAAATCGAAGCTATCGACGAGATCTACAACTTTCATTCTTTGAGCTTTGAGAAATAACGAACGCATGATGGTCTAAATTGGACTAGAAGTGACTGCTGTGAAAATCACCACCCAAAACGGTGAAGTTCAACGTCCGTCGGTAGAAATGTCATAACTCTTTCATCCGAACTCCGATTTGAATGATTCAAGATGTTCCGGAAAGCTAAGAAGATGCTCTACAATATAGTCCAAGCTCCAAGCCAAGAACATGAAATGAACGTAAAATTATAAACGACGTCCGACTTGCTTTTGTTTGCATTTTTCGTGCTTTTCCTTCCCAATACTCGCTCACATCGCTTCCAAACGTATAACCTACAAAACGAACACAAAATGCATGAAAAGTAACTAAGACACATGAATAAAAGCAACTAATTCAAGTAAAAGATACCGAATAAGTAGGTATAAAACCTACTTATCAAATACCCCCAAACTTAAACCGTTGCTTGTCCTCAAGCAACACAACATAATGCAATGCAATGCAATGGAATGCAACTAATCTATATGCCTACGAATCCAGCAGTATTGATAAACACAAATCTATTCACTCGGCCTTAGAGCAATCAAGTAAACATGATAATACTTCATATCAAAACCAATCAACAATTTCCTAGTTAATCATCAAGTCTTAAACTGTTATCACTGATATAGTGCGTGTGTGCTCAACAAACATGCTAATTGATATGAAATTAAATTTAACACATAATAGGTCTCTTTAAAGGCATCAAACAGTGAAAACTCACAAAATTCACGAACAAGCTAGATCCAACTAAAGTCAAACATCCACCAAGTTCAAGAGTCCAATCCGGGATACTTATGCTTTACTTTTCATTACGGGGGCTTTTTGCTCTTTTCCCGTTTTATTATTTTTTTTCTTTTTTTTTTACTTTTTAACCATGACTGTGCAATGTCTCATTCCATTAGGCTAACAATGCTACCCCTTAGCGAGCTTTCGACCAACGACTCCCAGACCATATAAGACCTTAGGGCGCTAGGTTTTAAGATACCCCTTCGGGCGTACTTACTCAAGTAACAAAGGCCCCGAAACAAAACTAGCCACGGTATTTTTTATTTTTTTATTTTTTTTATTTTTTTTTAAGCTTATATATCCCAATTTTTTTTCTCAAACTTAAGTTTTTGTCTAAATTCAGTCATCTCCGCCTATTCGTGTCTTTCATTCATCCAAACTAGTATTATCCTTAAGAAGTCCATTATGTATCAATTTAAACTTAATCAGTCAACAAATTGTTTTTAACGTGCTATCCTTATTATACCAGTTTCAAACAGAAAAAGATTCAATTCCTAACAAGAAATCACATCAAAGCTCTAATAGTCAGTACGCTACTTGTCTACTCGATCTCAATCTCATCATTGGCCAAAACAAACTGTAAATATCAAACAGCTGGACTCATGCAAGATAAACATAGTAACTAACTATTATTTTTTGAATTTTTGAATTTTTGAATTTTGATTTTTTTTTTTTTAATAATGAACCTAAACTAAATTAACAACGTATGCAAAATAACATAACATACACATGAAACTAAACATGCAATAATGAACTAAACTAAACTCCCCCAAACTTAGCAATTACAATGTCCTCATTGTAAGAATATAACGATAAATAGAAGAGAACTTCCCTGTAATCAGCTAAGCGTGAGTTGATGGTAGCGATGGCGGCGACGATCTTTTTCTTATCCATTGAACTTCCAATACCTGCAATGAAGAGAGACAACATGGATTAGATTATAAGAGAACTTAATAAGCAACTTAATTCCTATCTACTAAATAAACTAGTAAAGCATATAAATAGAAAAATTCCTGGGTTGCCTCCCAGTCAGCGCTTGATTTATAGTCTTTCAGCCTGACTTTGTCTGATCAATGCTATCCAATTCCTCTTCGAAAGTTGAGAAACCCTCCATCCATCGGAAATAATATAGCTTTTGGTAGGTTCCCATTTACGATGGCCAATGCATCAAAGTCACCTAGCATGCTCTGATTTGGTAAGATCTCAATCAAGAACGTCCCACAGCTAGGTGTTTTCTTCATTGTGTATGTGATCACTTTGGGGCATGGAAACTTGTCACACACAATGTGCTCTTTGTCTATCTTCTCTTTCTCTTCCCACCATGGATTAAAAATTGTACTCACTCTTATGTCAACAAAAGTTTCGCCGACGACATGACTACCAAGCGGGCACGGTTTAGCAAATCTACCTGGACCCTTGATCTTTGGCGGAGAAGGAACTTGGGGCACTAATAACATCGGCTCATCCTCGTTGGTACTCATAGTTAGTTCTTCACCGACCTTATTTTCATTATCCCCATTTGTCTCCTCTTTTTCAACATCTCGTGTCTCATCCAGTTGTAGACTTAGCTCGGGCACTTCATCAATCTCGGAATGCTCATCATAACACCGATTGTTTTGAGGACAGTTGTTCAAGGCTTTGAGTATTTGATCCACATGGTTCTGTAGATTTTGCATTGATATCTCTTGATCAATCCTCCTCTCCTCATTTGATGCTATGAACTTGGACAACAATTCCTCCAACTTTGACTTTTCTTCTTTTAATGGAGGTTGATATGAGAATTCCGGTGTGTATGTTGGATTTGGAGTAGAGTATTGGTCTTGATAGTTGTAGCTCCATGAAGAATCCGGGTGATACCCCCAAACTTGATCATAATTATCATATGAATACTGATTGAGGTCGTTACCACCATACTGTACCGGCCCAAGATTGATGGTGCATTGATTACTCGGATGATTGCCAGCACAATAGCCACAGGTAACTGCCATCCTTCGACTCTGTTGGGCTGCGATAACGTTCAACTCCCTCGAAAGTTCTTCAATTTGTGCTGACATTGCGGAGAGTGTCGCGAGTATGTCAATCTCAGCTTCCTTTGGTTGAGTCATGTTCGTGTATGTCCATTGATACGCAAAGTCATCCATGGTACCTGAAAAGAGAGAAATATAGGAAGAGAATTAAAAATAAAAATAAAAATATTTAAATTAAGACTAATTTGATTGAAATTAATATTGGTAAAAAATATTAAACTAATTCCCCGGCAACGGCGCCAAAAACTTGTTGGGTAAAATCTAGTTACGCACAACACGCAAGTATACGTGGTCAACAAGTAATAAAGTGATAAGTTGAGTATCGTTCCCACAGAGAATTATTTAATAAAAATCACCAAGTACTAACCCGTAACCAACTCAATCTTATTTAAACAAATGAATTTAATGTTATAAATTAAAATATTTAACTAAACTAATTCTAATTACCACTAATTAAAAATCAGATTATGGAGAATTAAGATCACAACTTCACTTATTGCTTCATTTAGGTTAACACGCTTCTCATCAATTATTCTCTATCCCGAATTGTTAATCAAGAACACGAAAGAAGTATTAACCACCTCTCGATGCACTAATACCGTATTAACGTCAATCCACAATTAAGATAGAAATCCGTTAAACACCGTAATCAACTAACCCACTATATCTCTATGTGAATTACAATTGAAGAAAGTTTAAGAGCAAGTTCTCTATCCGATTACATGCGATGTCAAGCATATCTCTACCTTAACACACATCAAGTTTAAGCTATTAACAAAATCCTGAACACATGCTATCATGATTAGATCTAAATCTATACTTCATCTCTCGAGTTCATATAGATTATCACGGTAATTGATGGCCAAGCAATTAAACAATTAAGTCCAAATCACAATAGACAATCCTCTAAATAGAACATAATAATTGATAACGAAGCATATTAAAATAAACTACACAATAAGATCCATTGTAATCTCAAACAAAGAATTAGTTCATTATTATTGAATTAAAACTAAGAATCCACAATTGAATACACATTAAAAGATAAAGATAGAATAAGATGAGAAGATATAATCTATTGTCAGTAGATTTGACGCTCCCTTCTTGCTCCTACTTCAAATCTTCAATGGTCTCCAAGTTGCATCAATCTCCAAATCTAATTAGAACTAGTGTTTTTCTCTAATTTACTCTAATCTATTTTAATAGAATGCTCTCTAATCTACTAATATTCTCCTAATAATCTCTTCTTCATCTGATTAATCTATGTTATTTCCCTCCTTTTATAAGCCTTTGTACATGTCTTTAAGTCCTCTTGGAAGTCCTTGAATCAAACAACTCGAAACAATCCTTTTCGAACTCAAATTCGGACAAAATCTCTTCACTTCCGCGTATACCCAGCCCCGGCTGGGTATTTCCTTTGTAACTATCCAGCCCCGGCTGGATAGCAATCTGCTAAAGCTCACAGGTACCCAGCCCCGGCTGGGTACTAAGCACAAAAACGCCCAGCCCCGGCTGGGTACCAATCTGCCAAAACGATTTTCTGCTGGAACCTCCTCTGTTAAAACTGCCATAACTTCTAAACCGAGAGGAGTTACGAGGCCCGCGACATATCAAATCGAAGCTATCGACGAGATCTACAACTTTCATTCTTTGAGCTTTGAGAAATAACGAACGCATGATGGTCTAAATTGGACTAGAAGTGACTGCTGTGAAAATCACCACCCAAAACGGTGAAGTTCAACGTCCGTCGGTAGAAATGTCATAACTCTTTCATCCGAACTCCGATTTGAATGATTCAAGATGTTCCGGAAAGCTAAGAAGATGCTCTACAATATAGTCCAAGCTCCAAGCCAAGAACATGAAATGAACGTAAAATTATAAACGACGTCCGACTTGCTTTTGTTTGCATTTTTCGTGCTTTTCCTTCCCAATACTCGCTCACATCGCTTCCAAACGTATAACCTACAAAACGAACACAAAATGCATGAAAAGTAACTAAGACACATGAATAAAAGCAACTAATTCAAGTAAAAGATACCGAATAAGTAGGTATAAAACCTACTTATCACATGCGATTAAATACAAAGATTATCCAAGTGGGGACACTTGTATATCGGGTTTTTACAATGATTATCCAAGTGGTTGATTTGCTGTCATTTTCGTGCATGTGGAGTTGTTGGGAGTTGTTGGTTTGGTAAACCACTCTCACACTTGTCAAAAATCCAAAGTTTGCTTCAATAATGCTCAAAAGGGTATTTTGGTCTTTTAATAAATCAATTAAATGGCATTCTTGTAATCTTGTCAAACCCTTAGGGTTTGACCCTTAATATTTAACCCTTAGGTTTAGCACAAATTAAATGTAGGATTTAGAAATTAGGGTTTGCACAAAAATAAAATAAAATAAATTTAGTTTCTTAAATTTTGAAATTATGGTTTCCTTAATTATGATTAATTTTCTAATTACTTTATACATGAGCATTAGGGTTTAATATCTCTAATTATAATTAACTTTGCTAATAAAACAATTAGGGTTTATAATACCAAAAATTAGGGTTCTAGAAATACAATTAGGGTTTCTAGAAATTAAATTAGGGTTCTAGGTTTTAGGGTTTTAATTTACTAACTAGGTTTACCTTGATTAGTAATTAAAGTCTATCACACGTGTTATTAATCATAGTAACACAATTCTTGACAGATCAAACCTCCGGTTTAGGTTTCCGGATTAGGGTTTTCATTCATAGTTAGGGTTTTCTAATATCTAGAAAATATAAATATAAACTAGGGTTTTAATATTTATAATTAGGGTTTCATAATTAGCATATCATGAAGTAGCACATAACATATATCACAAAACACAGTTATATAATAGCCTTAAACTCACAAATGAGTTTCAAAATTAGGGTTTTCCCACAGTAAAACTAGGGTTTTCAAATACTGCACCACAATTACTCAATCATTACTAGTTCACATACATACAATACATATCTTTAGCACTGAAAATTCAAAATATAAATAATATTATATTTTTATCACCATTCCTTATTTCAGAACCAGAAATAGGGTTTCTAGATTATTATTATGGTTTGATCGTAATATAATAAAACTATTTCACACATTAACATTGCACACCTAACCATACATATCTATACAACTGACAAATAATAATATTATATTATTATTCTCATTCCTTGATCAAAACCCAGAATTAGGGTTTGGATTCCATATCTGATTTTATCTGCCATAATTAACCTTATAATTAAGTAAAAATAATTTACTTAATATCTTGAACCAAATTCATATAATAAAATAATTATTATAAAAATTCTATATTCATATCATATATTATTCAAATAATATAAGATTATATTTTCATGGAAAATAATCATTAAAAATATTTTTACTATAATATTATTTATTATTAGAATATATTTTATAATGAACAATAATTCTAAAATAAAATTATTCATAACCATTCATGTAATAAATATATTTTATATTTACCACATAAATACATATACACAGTATCTTGTACAAATCCTCATCCTTAATATAAAAAAAATTTATATACAAAATTTCTTATTTATTATATAGAAAATATCGGGTTGTCACATTCACCCTCCCTTATAAGGATTCCGTCCCCGGAATCACCGCTTTAAAACCTATACCTACCAGGGTACATAACATTCACAATCATTGCAGATAGATCTTGATCACCCTTGATCAGACTGATATTTAACTATTTACTTAAAGCTTGTCTTTCTGATTAAACGGAAATTTGATTTCTAAAAGAACTCAAATTCCTCCTTCAAAATAATTTATAAAAATAACTTACTATATATAAGAAATCAATATATAAGAAAATAAAAATTAGTTTGAGTAATACCTGGAGTTGCATCCCCGGCTACCACGATATCCTGAACGGTCATGTTGAAGACGCTTGCAGTTGGATTTGTTGGTTCGTTCGTTGATGTCGGTCCCGTTGTCGCCAATGTCCTGCTGCCTTTTCCCCGTATTCGCATTCCTTACCTCCATTCTCCTTCTTGAACAGTCTCCCACCTTATTTTCCATTGATCCACACTTGAAACACCTACTATACATTCTTGGATTGAGACAATCGGGAGAGATATGTCCCTTCTGCCCGTACTTACAGCATACAAACTTTTCTTGCAAACATTTCCCCGAGTAGTTCTTTCCACAAGTCATTACACCTCCTGCTTTTTCTTTTTCACACATTCTTGCTTCACCTGCACACTTCCAAAGCTGTTCACCTTCCTCTTTTCATTCCTATTCCCTTACTTCAACTATTAATTCCTACCTTCCCAGCTCCCTCAACCTTACCCTTGTTCCTTCTTACCTTATTGTAGAGGCTCATGGCCTCACTCCCCTACTCAGCAATAATCGCTTTCTCCATGAGTGCTGCAAATGTAGGAATCTGCAACACTTCCACCTTGTTGTTGAGCCAGGGTTTTAATCCCAGCTCAAACCTTCGTGCTTTTCTAGCCTCCTTATCAACTTGATGCGGAGTAAACCTAGCCAATTCATTGAATTTTGCGGCATATTCTGCAACTGACATATCCCCTTGCTTCAATTCCAGAACTTTTACCTCCATTCAAGCCTACATACTAGCTGAAAAATAATTCTCAAAAAAATAAAGTCTTAAACCTATCCCATGTTACCACACCTGCTTCTGCCCTCACCTAATTCACTTCCCACCAGAAATTTGCCTCACCCTTCATCATGTAGGTGGCAAAAGTGGTCTTTTGCCCCTCAGCTACATTAGCTATCACGAACACCTATTCAATTTCCCTAACCCAAATCTAGGCTTTTATACGGTCAGTTGTACCTTTGAATTCCGGCGATAGGACCGCCTTGAAGTCTTTAACGTTCGACGTTCGATTATCTGGTTGATCTTCTAACTTTGTTGACAGATTCTTCTGCCCTTTGGTTTCATTTTCGTCTTTTGACGGCATTACCGTAAATTATTCCTTACATTCTAGGCCTTATCGTAAACGCTTATCATATAACACAAAATTTTCTACTCACATAACATGTACTCAAAATATTAGATTTTGAAAACTCGGTCGACTGTAATAACCAGTGACTAGATAAATATTTACTATCTTTGTACCAACTTATCCCATTAATCCAACATAGATCCATATTTATAACACTTGACATGCCTTAGCACATTGTGCTCTAAACATTCGCTATCCCTTTGTGACTTGAAAGTCGGGAATCGCTGTCATAACTTATACAAAATATTACATTACACCAACATACCTATCATATATACCACCTAAAATCATACATGTCCAACTAATACTAATACTACCTATTCCTTACACATTCACTAACGATCAATTGCTTAGTAACCTATCTATTTCCATTATCCTCCATATCCATTTACACATAACTATATCCGATTTGTCACAACTTATAACACATTATGAGTTTAAGAACTCATCACAAACATACGAGTTTAAGAACTCACCACAAACATTGATCACATATCCTTTAACTATACTTTACCTATCAGTTATACTTAGCGTTTCTTGATCCAGTACTATACTTTCCAAAATAACCACTTCTTTGAGGTAGCTTTCAATGTGAGCCTCTATTGCAGCTATTAGCTTTGATATTGGCTCAGTCATGGATGTTGACTTATTCTTTACGACTTAAGGGTATCCTAATTTTATTCCTTTCTAACACCTACACACAAAATTATCTTGACTAGCAAATAATAAATACTCACAACACATAAAGGTTTTATATAAGTTATCTTTTACTTTGTTTCACGATGAATTTATTTAATTCATCCCTTTATAAACTCTATATGCGTTATTTATATTTTCAACGTTTCCCTCTGTTCTAAGGTTATAGCCTAAGGTCTAACCCACCTAAGGTTTCTAACCCTATAGCTCTGATACCAAGTTGTAAAGTCCCCGAACCCGGATACTTGAAACCCGAACTCGGTACTTCACGATACCATTTCTATGAGCGAAATAATTACTAATAATAATAACCATAATATAAAACTTAAACTTAACTTACATTTATCATAGTCTAATCCCAAGTACGCAACCTTTACTACATTCTTTACATGATATATAATACATATCATTAACTTAATACAGCCTATCTATTACAAATGATACCAATAACATGTTCTGTTTGCTTTCCTTTTTACTTGATCCTGGCCGAACTTTCCAGTTCTTCACACTTAGCTGAAAATATTTAAATTAAGCAAGGATGAGCATTTGAGTGCCCAACAAGTATTTATATATATATAAGTTGAAAGAATTTAAATGTTTTCTTTATAATACTCTTATACAACCGGTCAATAGTCGTGAAGTAATCTGTACGAATAACAATAACATAACAACCCTCTTTCAAATTTTTGAAACTGTATATTGTTTATACATGGGTTTCTGTGACACATTATGAACATTGTTTTCATTTTTGAAAGGGTTTAAACAGAAATTCATCTGTAAACCGGCCATTGTAACGCCCCCCCCCCCCCGAATCCGGGTCCCAAATCGCCGCGGATCTGGTTCGCTATCTCTACAACTGTTTGCGGAAGATATAAACATAAATTGTTTATACATTAAACTTTACACACATTTCCCCAGTATCGAATAACCTTCACTTATACACAATCATGAACTATCTAGCACATGACAATACTATTCTTCGACATACTTTACAACTTAACTTCACATTCTGTACCAAGCTGAACTTGGCATTATCCTTTTTCTGTATCTGGCCGTATTCGCCTTATCTGCAATGTTTTATCATGATATAGCAAGGGTGAGCATGAAAGTTGCCCAGCAAGTTTAAAAACAATGTAAAGATATATCATGATGGAAAGAGTTTGAATAATAAGCTGGCTATCCTTCACAATGTATTTGTGAATTAGCATGAACAAATCTTTGACTGAACAAGTATTTGAACATGAACAATAATATATCTGGACCAACTGGTAATGAAGGTGATCAGCCTTTCATACCTGACTTATACATGCAAGATGTACAGAGTACAAATCATAAGCATATCTGTCTGAAACCACTCTTAAAAGAGTTTAAGTAAAAAGAAACTAGCAAAATAATTAGAAGTTCAAGGTTAGGAACTTGCCTGATTCGTTGACTACTGCTACGCAATTTAAGTTAACTTCTTTTGTAAGACCTATCAATTATAAGATTGATCTTTCAATTAGCATATCATACTTTGTATCATAATACAATTACTTAAGCCTTAAATTATCTAACACTTAATCAAATATTAGATAACATCTTAACCCATTAGTATTATTATCATTTTATAGTATTTAGATCCTTTACTAATATTATTAATCATTTAATAATATTTTAATCACCTTCTAATATTATTAATCATGTAATAATATTTTACTTATTTCATAAATAATAAAGGTCTCACACACATTTTAAGATGCAAATATTTTACATCTTGAAACTTAAACCATTTAAATTCATTTCAGAAATATCTTTTATCTCTACTCGCAAATATGGAGTTTAAACAGCTAATGCATAGCTTTTATAGTAAAACTCAATTTACTATATTATTTTTCTATCATTTGTTCAAACACATAATATACTTCATTGAATATCAATTTCAACAATTACATAGAAAAATAACATAAATCTCTCATTTTAATCTCCCGTCGAATTATTAATATATAATAATATTTTACACTAAGGTTATCAACCTTTTAATAACATTCTAGTCCAATACTACTAATAATATCTCAATACAATATTATTAGTCACATAAAAATAATTTATGACATTAATCACATAAATAAACAATTTATTTCAATTGTTTTTCCTTTCCGAAATCAATAAACTCGTTTAAACATTCTAAAATGTCATAAACATCATAACACTATAAACCCGACCCAAAACTTCATCAAAATCTGCATAAAACATGCTCAAGGGTCTCACGTCGGAAAAATTTATTTTTCCATATTTCTAAATTTTACCCAGCTTCATTCAAACAGTCATAACTCTCTCGTTTTAAAACATTTTTGAGCGATTCTTGAGCCCACGCGAAGATAACTTTCAGGGCTATAACTTTTGTCTCACGACATTTTTCCAAAATCAGAACACAACAGTTCAAAAAAATTAGACAAAGGAGGCTGTTTGGAATCTTGGACAGTTTTACATACTCTCCTTCCGAATGCCATAACTACCTCATCCGGAGTCGGAATTAGTCCGTTCCGGAGTCTATGGAAAGCTAAAACAGAGTACTACAACATATCAAAAGCCCAGAATTTTTAAAGCACAAAAAACGACCGAATTACCCTCGTCTTTGACTGTCCCGAGTCTGCCCTTTTTTTTTTTATAAAAACTGGACTGTTTTCACCAAATCAGCTATTACACCATGAAAACTCAATATTTTTGAGTCCTACCACTTGGGTTTACTACTACACACATATATTTAACACCCCTCTTTGATTGATCACAAAAAGAAGTTATAGATTTAAAACGGTGAAATTTCAAAGTATAAAGAAATTTCGGTTCCCAAAACTAGAAAATAAATTTTCTTTATTCTTTTGATTCACCCAAATCAACATCAAAATGAGTAAATCCATACATGAATCCATATATATCACATAGATCTTAGGGTTTTAAACCTCCAAATCAAAAACCCTCATCATCAATAAGCAGTAGCATGGCATCATAGCATCAACACAAAGTAGTTCCAATGGCCACTCAAGCATTTTCTTACTAGTTTCTAAAAACATATACATGGGTCATGGCTTACCTCTTGCTGCAAATTTCTTCTTATAGATGGAGATAGCTACTGATCTCTCCCTTCTTGCTTGCTTGATTATGCTCCTCAAATTCGTAGACAACCTTGACCCACTCTCAAACTCTAATCCTTTCTTCTCTATTTTTACTCTCTTAGTTGTAATGTTGCAAAGTGAATGAATGCTTGAGTTGGGTGTATATATATATATATATTATTTAGACTGATATGCTCAGCCCCTTCACCTCTCCAACCATCAGTTATATATTCATGGATCATTATACACTAGTTAATGGTTATAAGGGAGGGAGTTAAGAACATGGAAAGTCTTTGCCAAATAATTATAACGTCCTCTTTCCTCACACTCTATATTATACGTATATACACTCCCTCCTTGTCCCAATATACTTGTCACGTGTGACCCACCAGCTGTTGTCTTGTATAAAATTAAAATAATAATCATTTAATCAATTAACAAGTCATTTTGACCATTTTGCCCCTTGTAGTCAAATGTGTCGATACTTATATCGATTCCTACTAAAGTCGACGTCCCGGACGTCATGGAACTCCCCGTTTCGTCAAAATCAACTTCAAAATTCGTAGTTGACTTTTCTCCCAAAAAAGTCAACCCGTTGACTTTGACCAAAAAGTCAACCATGGCGCATTTTCGTGGTTACAGTCTATCCTGACTAATTTCGACGTTCCAGACTCAAATACGCTGTATGCGTCTCTAAATTCCGCTCCGAACTCAAAATCATGTTTTAAATGTTGGCTTTTCCTCCTTTGTGGGAACTATATATTTCTTAATTACAGTATTTAGCATGCACCTTGGTAATATGTATGGTTTTATTTTTGGGTGATTTTCCCATGCATGACTCTTGGTATTAACAAGGCTTGGCTTGGAGTCTTCAAGAAGATACAAATCCTTATAAATCTGAGACATGTCCCATTTCTAATAGAGGTAGAACATTCATTTTTGATACATTCTCCTATTTTGATAAATTTGTTCTTGGAGATTTGTTTTCTCATTAGTGAGGTATTTTCCTCTTGTGATTTACACCTGTGGGAAAGTCATATTTTTTTCCAACATTAAAGTCATCCCACGAAATTAATTAAAATTAATTCCATACTTAGCCAAATTGAATAGCTGACTCAACTGAAACAACCATTCCAAAACATATTATCACATAACATATAATAAAAATAAATAATTCATCTAACAATAATTGTCATCTAAAAATAATTGTCACATACAAACGTAACTAAATTATTATACCACAATTTCATAAATTATTCATTTTTCTCAATAAATAAATTATTTAAAATATTTATTTAATTTAATAAATATTTAAAATTAATTACCAAATTTATTTATTTTCTTCAATATTTAACTTAACTATTGAACATCACTTTCCCAATATATGAATATATATTTCTTTTCACACCAGATCACATATTTAAAAATATATAGCATGTATATATAAATACTCAAACTCAAATTATCTCATAATAAGAATTTTAATTATTAAATTCTTATTTTAATAACTTATAAAAATTCGGGTTGTCACATCCTTCCCCCCTTATAAGGATTACGTCCTCGGAATCACCGAAACCCTACTTTACTCAAGTTTTCATCAAATCTCTTCGTTGAATAACTTCAACATATTACCTTAATATAGATTTTATATTTCTACTCCCACCATTCTTGATAATAAATTATTGTAAGTTTTATTTCATAACTTTCACTTGAACTCAATTATATTTTGAGTATTATATATATTCCTTAACCCATTCATTTTCCTTTTCTAAGGATCGTTATCATAAACACTCGGGATATTACATTCACCCATTCTTCTAAGAATTTCGTCCTCGAAATTTTATTTATTCATTCGATCTAACAAAATAGATTTTACATTAATACTTCATTCATTCATTGGGTTCTATAACCACTTCTTTTCACAAAGATCTTTTTACAATTATTAAACTTTTCTATTAAGAGATTTACATTATTCTTTGATAACTCATCTCCTTCTCATTTCAAAATTTCTTTTCTCACCTATTCAATATATTTATCATTCAGTGACGCATTCTACGACTCACTTCTTTTTAAGGAATAACATCCTTACCACATTCGCCTTTTAGAATAGCAGGAATCTTCCATAATTGCTCAATAATTCGGGAGCAATATGAATAACTCGGGAATTTAAAAGATTCCAAATAATGCTGAGGGGTCATAAGACCATGAACTCATCTCTAGGTTTTATAGTGCTTCACCCCTGGTTCTTCACACTTTAAACCCTTTTAACAGAATGTTTATCAATCACAAAGACTGAAAACATTCTCTGCAAGTACTCCAGGTGATCAGCCTATCGTACCCCTACGTCGTGCACAACGTATTACATCTCAACATCGTAACGACTATATACGTTACTTTCAGAACCATTGTCTTCGATAACATGTCCCCTTTTATAGGGTTGTTCACCTTAGCTTTTCAACATCTGAATCCGCACCAAAACAATTTGGTTTGGCATAACTTTTCAATAAACGCTTGAATTTCATGAACATCTTTCAATATTCGTCTAGCTGAATCAATTAGCATAGACTTTTACAACAATTCGGATATCAATTGAAATATACATACATATATATATATATATATATATATATATATATATATATATATATATATATATATATATTCTCATATCTTAAAGAAATCTCAAATTTTTTTTTTTGACGTCATGATACCGCACTGTATATACAGTCCGTTTGAGGATTCCACCATTTTATGACTTTGTCATACTACATCATACTATAGTGGGCTGACGATCCTTAGATCACATCCAACACTAAGTAATTTTGCATTGATAACTCCATCATTTTTATCATCTTTGCATCAGGTTGCATGATGCTTTAACGATATAAAAATACATTTTGACATCTCAAATTATTTTTTGTCTAGCCGAATCAATTAGCATAGACTATTCTTTAAATCGTTCAAAAATCTTTACAAATTAGTTTTATCATCTCAACAGGTAACGAGGTGTCGGTGGCCCGAAGTCCACGCATACACAATAGTCACCAGGAGTTGAGAATAAAGATTCATTTTTCAAAAGCACATAGTGCGTATTTAGCTTGATGTCAAAAACTTCGAAGTCTAGCATAGCTAGAAGATTTGGAATACCTATGCTTCCATCATTAACTTCACTTTCTCTATTGATCAATTTCTTAATAGATCTATCTATTCATATAATGCTCAATGCTCCATTCACATTTAGCTATACCCCAGTTCATCAAACTTACCACACATTATGAGTTCAGGAACTTGCCACAATCATATGGGTTTAAGAACTTATCCTAGTCAGACCATAGGCGTCCATTCGCTGAGGGGTTCAAAACATACCATATGATTATGAGTCATGAACTTACCATAAGTATGAGTTTTAAGAACTCGCAAATTAACCTTATATCCTCTACCTATTCGTTATATACATGAGAAAAGAATCACCTTCTCAACATGCATATAGCAAATAGCACGACATTAGGTTCCAATAATTATCAATGTTAGAAACTAAGTGGTTGTCAAACCAAACTCAGCCACTAATCAATATAGGAAGCTAAGCGGACAATTCCCCGCCCATACAAAGAATTAGTCAACCTAACCACTATATCGACCAGGAAGCTAAGTGATTCTAAAACCAAGTACAAATTCCCCGCCCATACAAGGAATCATACAACTCAGCTACTGACATGAGTCCTCAATTAAAAACCCACATAATCCTAACTTTTTCTTTTCTAAATATGAATTTTCTTTAATCCGTATCTTAACATTTACCACTCTTTTCTGAGTTTACACATTACTATTTCATAGTACCTTCTCTTTATAGCATCAAGCTATAACATTCCAATTACTTAACATATCATACGTTATTCAATGATTTAATCTGATCACGTCGTGATCTTATTTTGAAATCATTTCTCCTTATACTTACGACCGTTTTATTTTACGATCTTCTTATTCTTCTCCTTAATCATATTATATTATGATTTTATTTGCACTTTTCATCTTATAGACATAGTCTATTTATTTTCACTTTTCATCTCTATTACTGGAGTCAGGTAACTCCGGATTCTTATCCTTATAATTCTTTAAGATTCTTCTTTGAATCTTCTTTATCTTCTTCTTTACTTAATGATGAATTTCCATAAATTCATCTCTTATCACTTAAACTCTATTCGAGTTTATTACTTATCATCTTTGTGGTTATAGCCTAAGGTACACCTACCTAAGGTTTATAACCTATGGCTCTGATACCAACTGTAACGCCCCCCCCCCCGAATCCGGGTCCCAAATCACCGCGGATCTGGTTCGCTATCTCTACAACTGTTTGCGGAAGATATAAACATAAATTGTTTATACATTAAACTTTACACACATTTCCCCAGTATCGAATAACCTTCACTTATACACAATCATGAACTATCTAGCACATGACAATACTATTCTTCGACATACTTTACAACTTAACTTCACATTCTGTACCAAGCTGAACTTGGCATTATCCTTTTTCTGTATCTGGCCGTATTCGCCTTATCTGCAATGTTTTATCATGATATAGCAAGGGTGAACATGAAAGTTGCCCAGCAAGTTTAAAAACAATGTAAAGATATATCATGATGGAAAGAGTTTGAATAATAAGCTGGCTATCCTTCACAATGTATTTGTGAATTAGCATGAACAAATCTTTGACTGAACAAGTATTTGAACATGAACAATAATATATCTGGACCAACTGGTAATGAAGGTGATCAGCCTTTCATACCTGACTTATACATGCAAGATGTACAGAGTACAAATCATAAGCATATCTGTCTGAAACCACTCTTAAAAGAGTTTAAGTAAAAAGAAACTTGCAAAATAATTAGAATTTCAAGGTTAGGAACTTGCCTGATTCGTTGACTACTGCTACGCAATTTAAGTTAACTTCTTTTGTAAGACCTATCAATTATAAGATTGATCTTTCAATTAGCATATCATACTTTGTATCATAATACAATTACTTAAGCCTTAAATTATCTAACACTTAATCAAATATTAGATAACATCTTAACCCATTAGTATTATTATCATTTTATAGTATTTAGATCCTTTACTAATATTATTAATCATTTAATAATATTTTAATCACCTTCTAATATTATTAATCATGTAATAATATTTTACTTATTTCATAAATAATAAAGGTCTCACACACATTTTAAGATGCAAATATTTTACATCTTGAAACTTAAACCATTTAAATTCATTTCAGAAATATCTTTTATCTCTACTCGCAAATATGGAGTTTAAACAGCTAATGCATAGCTTTTATAGTAAAACTCAATTTACTATATTATTTTTCTATCATTTGTCCAAACACATAATATACTTCATTGAATATCAATTTCAACAATTACATAGAAAAATAACATAAATCTCTCATTTTAATCTCCTGTCGAATATTATTAATATATAATAATATTTTACACTAAGGTTATCAACCTTTTAATAACATTCTAGTCCAATACTACTAATAATATCTCAATACAATATTATTAGTCACATAAAAATAATTTATGACATTAATCACATAAATAAACAATTTATTTCAATTGTTTTTCCTTTCCGAAATCAATAAACTCGTTTAAACATTCTAAAATGTCATAAACATCATAACACTATAAACCCGACCCAAAACTTCATCAAAATCTGCATAAAACATGCTCAAGGGTCTCACGTCGGAAAAATTTATTTTTCCATATTTCTAAATTTTACCCAGCTTCGTTCAAACAGTCATAACTCTCTCGTTTTAAAAAATTTTTGAGCGTTTCTTGAGCCCACGCGAAGATAACTTTCAGGGCTATAACTTTTGTCTCACGACATTTTTCCAAAATCAGAACACAACAGTTCAAAAAAATTAGACAAAGGAGGCTGTTCGGAATCTTGGACAGTTTTACATACTCTCCTTCCGAATGCCATAACTACCTCATCCGGAGTCGGAATTAGTCCGTTCCGGAGTCTATGGAAAGCTAAAACAGAGTACTACAACATATCAAAAGCCCAGAATTTTTAAAGCACAAAACTGGACCGAATTACCCTCGTCTTTGACTGTCCCGAGTCTGCCTTTTTTTTTTATAAAAACTGGACTGTTTTCACCAAATCAGCTACTACACCATGAAAACTCAATATTTTTGAGTCCTACCACTTGGGTTTACTACTACACACATATATTTAACACCCCTCTTTGATTGATCACAAAAAGAAGTTATAGATTTAAAACGGTGAAATTTCAAAGTATAAAGAAATTTCGGTTCCCAAAACTAGAAAATAAATTTTCTTTATTCTTTTGATTCACCCAAATCAACATCAAAATGAGTAAATCCATACATGAATCCATATATATCACATAGATCTTAGGGTTTTAAACCTCCAAATCAAAAACCCTCATCATCAATAAGCAGTAGCATGACATCATAGCATCAACACAAAGTAGTTCCAATGGCCACTCAAGCATTTTCTTACTAGTTTCTAAAAACATATACATGGGTCATGGCTTACCTCTTGCTGCAAATTTCTTCTTATAGATGGAGATAGCTATTGATCTCTCCCTTCTTGCTTGCTTGATTATGCTCTTCAAATTCGTAGACAACCTTGACCCACTCTCAAACTCTAATCCTTTCTTCTCTATTTTTACTCTCTTAGTTGTAATGTTGCAAAGTGAATGAATGCTTGAGTTGGGTGTATATATATATATATATATATATATATATATATATATATATATATATATATATATATATATATATTATTTAGACTGATATGCTCAGCCCCTTCACCTCTCCAACCATCAGTTATATATTTATGGATCATTATACACTAGTTAATGGTTATAAGGGAGGGAGTTAAGAACATGGAAAGCCTTTGCCAAATAATTATAACCTTCTCTTTCCTCACACTCTATATTATACGTATATACACTCCCTCCTTGTCCCAATATACTTGTCACGTGTGACCCACCAGTTGTTGTCTTGTATAAAATTAAAATAATAATCATTTAATCAATTAACAAGTCATTTTGACCATTTTGCCCCTTGTAGTCAAATGTGTCGATACTTATATCGATTCCTACTAAAGTCGACGTCCCGGACGTCATGGAACTCCCCGTTTCGTCAAAATCAACTTCAAAATTCGTAGTTGACTTTTCTCCCAAAAAAGTCAACCCGTTGACTTTGACCAAAAAGTCAACCATGGCGCATTTTCGTGGTTACAGTCTATCCTGACTAATTTCGACGTTCCAGACTCAAATACGCTGTATGCGTCTCTAAATTCCGCTCCGAACTCAAAATCATGTTTTAAATGTTGGCTTTCCCTCCTTTGTGGGAACTATATATTTCTTAATTACAGTATTTAGCATGCACCTTGGTAATATGTATGGTTTTATTTTTGGGTGATTTTCCCATGCATGACTCTTTGTATTAACAAGGCTTGGCTTGGAGTCTTCAAGAAGATACAAATCCTTATAAATCTGAGACATGTCCCATTTCTAATAGAGGTAGAACATTCATTTTTGATACATTCTCCTAGTTTGATAAATTTGTTCTTGGAGATTTGTTTTCTCATTGGTGAGGTATTTTCCTCTTGTGATTTACACCTGTGGGAAAGTCATATTTTTTTCCAACATTAAAGTCATCTCACGAAATTAATTAAAATTAATTCCATACTTAGCCAAATTGAATAGCTGACTCAACTGAAACAACCATTCCAAAACATCTTATCACATAACATATAATAAAAATAAATAATTCATCTAACAATAATTGTCATCTAAAAATAATTGTCACATACAAACGTAACTAAATTATTATACCACAATTTTATAAATTATTCATTTTTCTCAATAAATAAATTATTTAAAATATTTATTTAATTTAATAAATATTTAAAATTAATTACCAAATTTATTTATTTTCTTCAATATTTAACTTAACTATTGAACATCACTTTCCCAATATATGAATATATATTTCTTTTCACACCAGATCACATATTTAAAAATATATAGCATGTATATATAAATACTCAAACTCAAAATATCTCATAATAAGAATTTTAATTATTAAATTCTTATTTTAATAACTTATAAAAATTCGGGTTGTCACATCCTTCCCCCTTATAAGGATTCCGTCCTCGGAATCACCGAAACCCTACTTTACTCAAGTTTTCATCAAATCTCTTCGTTGAATAACTTCAACATATTACCTTAATATAGATTTTATATTTCTACTCCCACCATTCTTGATAATAAATTATTGTAAGTTTTATTTCATAACTTTCACTTGAACTCAATTATATTTTGAGTATTATATATATTCCTTAACCCATTCATTTTCCTTTTCTAAGGATTGTTATCATAAACACTCGGGATATTACATTCACCCATTCTTCTAAGAATTTCGTCCTCGAAATTTTATTTATTCATTCGATTTAACAAAATAGATTTTACATTAATATTTCATTCATTCATTGGGTTCTATAACCACTTCTTTTCACAAAGATCTTTTTACAATTATTAAACTTTTCTATTAAGAGATTTACATTATTCTTTGATAACTCATCTCCTTTTCATTTCAAAATTTCTTTTCTCACCTATTCAATATATTTATCATTCAGTGACGCATTCTACGACTCACTTCTTTTTGAGGAATAACATCCTTACCACATTCGCCTTTTAGAATAGCAAGAATCTTCCATAATTGCTCAATAATTCGGGAGCAATATGAATAACTCGGGAATTTAAAAGATTCCAAATAATGCTGAGGGGTCATAAGACCATGAACTCATCTCTAGGTTTTATAGTGCTTCACCCCTGGTTCTTCACACTTTATACCCTTTTAACAGAATGTTTATCAATCACAAAGACTGAAAACATTCTCTGCAAGTACTCCAGGTGATCAGCCTATCGTACCCCTATGTCGTGCACAACGTATTACATCTCAACATCGTAACGATTATATACGTTACTTTCGGAACCATTGTCTTTGATAACATGTCCCCTTTTATAGGGTTGTTCACCTCAGCTTTTCAACATCTGAATCCGCACCAAAACAATTTGGTTTGGCATAACTTTTCAATAAACGCTTGAATTTCATGAACATCTTTCAATATTCGTCTAGCTGAATCAATTAGTATAGACTTTTACAACAATTCGGATATCAATTGAAATATACATATATATATATATATATATTCTCATATCTTAAAGAAATCTCAATTTTTTTTTTGACGGCATGATACCGCACTGTATATACAGTCCGTTTGAGGATTCCACCATTTTATGACTTTGTCATACTACATCATACTATAGTGGGCTGACGATCCTTAGATCACATCCAACACTAAGTAATTCTGCATTGATAACTCCATCATTTTTATCATCTTTGCACCAGGTTGCATGATGCTTTAACGATATAAAAATACATTTTGACATCTCAAATCATTTTTTGTCTAGCCGAATCAATTAGCATAGACTATTCTTTAAATCGTTCAAAAATCTTTACAAATTAGTTTTATCATCTCAACAGGTAACGAGGTGTCGGTGGCCCGAAGTCCACGCATACACAATAGTCACCAGGAGTTGAGAATAAAAATTCATTTTTCAAAAGCACATAGTGCGTATTTAGCTTGATGTCAAAAACTTCGAAGTCTAGCATAGCTAGAAGATTTGGAATACCTATGCTTCCATCATTAACTTCACTTTCTCTATTGATCAATTTCTTAATAGATCTATCTATTCATATAATCCTCAATGCTCCATTCACATTTAGCTATACCCCAGTTTATCAAACTTACCACACATTATGAGTTCAGGAACTTGCCACAATCATATGGGTTTAAGAACTTATCCTAGTCAAACCATAGGCGTCCATTCGCTGAGGGGTTCAAACATACCATATGATTATGAGTCATGAACTTACCATAAGTATGAGTTTTAAGAACTCGCAAATTAACCTTATATCCTCTACCTATTCGTTATATACATGAGAAAAGAATCACCTTCTCAACATGCATATAGCAAATAGCGCGACATTAGGTTCCAATGATTATCAATGTTAGAAACTAAGTGGTTGTCAAACCAAACTCAGCCACTAATCAATATAGGAAGCTAAGCGGACAATTCCCCGCCCATACAAATAATTAGTCAACCTAACCACTATATCGACCAGGAAGCTAAGTGAATCTAAAACCAAGTACAAATTCCCCGCCCATACAAGAAATCATATAACTTGATGATCGTGTAATTTTTATGTTATCTATCAACTCCAGTGTATAGAAAACATGTAGTACTATAACTATAAAGCATCATAACACATTAAAATTAAATAATGAGCAAGATCTGGTCGGTCAAACTTAAACACGGAATTTGTGCTTCAATTTTCTGGGTTCGGTATTTGGCAGTTTTCGGTCAACGGATTTTGACCAAGAATAACTCCCGATCTATAACAGATATAAACTTGATTCTTTTTTTATATTAAAGACCACATATCAGACTACACATAAAAACTTTTAAACAACAAAAATCATGATCGAGCAAAGATCTATGGCTACTGACATTTGACTGTCAGACCACAGTTTCGGTTTTTCCAACTTGCTCAGATCTTCAAATTCTTGCACTTTGATGTTATGGGTATTTGATTTATCAACTTAGAACATTAATAGACTCCCTATTACACAAATTTAATCAATCGATTGTATCAATTAACATAGAATCGAAGGATTTCTAATTTTTGGGATTTTATACCTTTTCAAGCTTTGATTTCTTGATTTCTGACTTTAATGCTTCTGATTTGTTGTTTGTGATGGCTGGGCTTTGATTATGAGGTTATGGGCAAGACAAAATCGTAGGTTTGAGCTTGAGAGAGTCAAGGATAGGTTTTGTGCAAAAAATTTGGTGAACAAAATGATTTTCTCTCTCCTATACTCCATTTATAGGCAACTTAATGCATGAATGGTAGGTATAATGGTTGATTTGCTGTCATTTTCGTGCATGTGGAGTTGTTGGTTTGGTAAACCACTCTCACACTTGTCAAAAATCCAAAGTTTGCTTCAATAATGCTCAAAAGGGTATTTTGGTCTTTTAATAAATCAATTAAATGGCATTCTTATAATCTTGTCAAACCCTTAGGGTTTGACCCTTAATATTTAACCCTTAGGTTTAGCACAAATTAAATGTAGGATTTAGAAATTAGGGTTTGCACAAAAATAAAATAAAATAAATTTAGTTTCTTAAATTTTGAAATTACGGTTTCCTTAATTATGATTAATTTTCTAATTACTTTATACATGAACATTAGGGTTTAATATCTCTAATTATAATTAACTTTGCAAATAAAACAATTAGGGTTTATAATACCAAAAATTAGGGTTCTAGAAATATAATTAGGGTTTCTAGAAACTAAATTAGGGTTCTAGGTTTTAGGGTTTTAATTTACTAACTAGGTTTACCTTGATTAGTAATTAAAGTCTATCACATGTGTTATTAATCATAGTAAAACAATTCTTGACAGATCAAACCTCCGGTTTAGGTTTCCGGATTAGGGTTTTCATTCATAGTTAGGGTTTTCTAATATCTAGAAAATATAAATATAAACTAGGGTTTTAATATTTATAATTAGGGTTTCCTAATTATCATATCATGAAGTAGCACATAACATATATCACATAACACAGTTATATAATAGCCTTAAACTCACAATTGAGTTTCAAAATTAGGGTTTTCCCACAGTAAAACTAGGGTTTTCAAATACTGCACCACAATTACTCAATCATTACTAGTTCACATACATACAGTACATATCTTTAGTACTGAAAAATCAAAATATAAATAATATTATATTTTTATCACCATTCCTTATTTCAGAACCAGAAATAGGGTTTGTAAATTATTATTATGGTTTGATCGTAATATAATAAAACTGTTTCACACATTAACATTGCACACCTAACCATACATATCTATACCACTGACAAATAATAATATTATATTATTATTCTCATTCCTTGATCAAAACCCAGAATTAGGGTTTGGATTCCATATCTGATTTTATCTGCCATAATTAACCTTATAATTAAGTAAAAATAATTTACTTAATATCTTGAACCAAATTCATATAATAAAATAAGTATTATAAAAATTCTATAATCATATCATATATTATTCAAATAATATAAGATTATATTTTCATGGAAAATAATCATTAAAAACATTTTTACTATAAAATTATTTATTATTAGAATATATTTTATAATGAACAATAATTCTAAAATAAAATTATTCATAACCATTCATATAATAAATATATTTTATATTTACCACATAAATACATATACACAGTATCTTGTACAAATCCTCATCCTTAATATAAAAAAAATTTATATACAAAATTTCTTATTTATTATATAGAAAATATCGGGTTGTCACAATATGAACTCGAGAGATGAAGTATTAATTTAGATCTTATCATGATAGCATGTGTCATGAATTTTGTCAATAGCAGATTTTTGATTATTGTTAAGGTAGAGATATGCTTAACATCACATGTAATCAGATAGAAAACTTATTCTTCAACCTTCTTCAATTGTAATTCACATAGAGATATAGTGGGTTAGTTGATTAAGGTGTTTAACGGATTTCTATCTTAATTGTGGATTGACATTAATATGGGTATTATGCATCGAGAGGTGGTTTTATCTGCTTTAGTGTTCTTGATTAACAATTCAGCATAGAGAATAATTGATGAGAAGTGTGTTAACTTAAATGAAGCAATAACTGAAGTTGTGATCTTAAATCTCCATTATCTTAATTTAACTAGTGGTAATTAGAATTTGTTTACTTATAAATTGAAATTCCTTCATTTAAATAAGATTGAGTTGGTTACGGGTTAGTACTTAGTGATTTTTATTAAACAATTCCTCGTGGGAACGATACTCTACTTTCACTTTATTACTTGTTGACCACGTATACTTGCGTGTTGTGTGTAATTAAATTTTACCCAACAAGTTTTTGGCGCCGTTGCCGGGGAATTAGTTTAATATATTTTTGCCAATATTAGCTTCAATCAAATTAGTTTTAATTTAAACATTTTTTTTATTTAATTCTCTTCCTATTTTTCTTTCTTTTCATGTACCATGGATGACTTTTCGTATCAATGGCCATACACGAACATGACTCAACCAAGGGAAACAGGGATTGTTGGACTTAATACATCTTCTATAAAGCCAATACAAATTGAGGCAACTTCGAAGACGTTGGAGGTTATCGCAGCCCAACGGAGGCGAAGGATGGCAGTTATGTGTGACTATTATGCTGGCAACCATCAAAGTCATCAATGCGCCGTCAGTTTTGAACCGGTACAGTATAGTGTTGACTACTTCAATAACTATGTTGATCCTAACTATCACCAAGATTGGGGGTATCACCCGAATTTTTCATGGAGCTATAATTTTGATGACCAACATTACGCTCTAAATCCATCATACACACCGAAATTTTTATGTCCACCTCCAGTGTCACAAGAGACAGATAATTCAAGGTTGGAGGAATTGTTTTCCAAGTTCATAGCTGCAAATGAGGAGAAGATGAGTAATCAAGAGAGGTCAATTCAAAATCTTCAAAATAAGATAGATCAATTGACCAAAGCCGTAAGCAACCTTCCTCGAAACAATTGGTGTTATGATGAGAATTCCAAGATTGATGAAGTGTCCGAGCCAAATCTAAACCTGGATGAGCCACAAGATATCGAAAGTGTGGAGACAATTGGGGATAATGAAATAGAGGTCGACGAAGATCTAAATGGGTCTCCACCAACGATCAAAGAGGCAGTCAGATTTGCAAAATCATGCCCACTTGGTAGTCATGTCGTCGGCGAAGCTCTTGATGATGACATAAGAGCGAGTACAATTTTGAATCCATGGTGGGACGAGAAAGAGAAGATAGACGAAGAGCCCATTGTGTGTGATAAGCTTTCATGCCCCAAAGTGATCATATACACAATGGAGAAAACACCTAGCTGTGGGACGTTCTTGATTGAGATCATACCAAATTAGAGCATGCTAGGTGACTTGGAAGCGATGGCTATCACAAATGGGAACCTACCAAAAGCTTTATTATTTTTGATGGATGGAGGGTTCCTCAATTATCGAAGAGGAATTTGATAACGTTGACCAGACAAAGTCAAGCTGAAAGACTATAATTCAAGCGTTAACTAGGAGGCAACCCAGGAATTTTTTTATTTATTTATATGCTTTCCTAGTTTATTTAGTAGATAGGAATCCAAGTGTTATTCTAATCCATGTTGTCTCTCTTCATTGCAGGTATTGGAGGTTCAATGGATAGGAAAATGATTTTCGCCGCTAATGCCACCATCACCACAAGCTTAAATGATTACAGGGAAGTCCTCGTCCACTTTATGCTTTATTTTACAATGAGGATATTGTAATTGTTAAGTTTGGGGGAGTTAAATAATTTAGGTTTATTTATGTTTGCATTCATGTAGTGTAATTGCATAATAGTTTGCATAGTAGAGTAGTTGCATAATAGTTTGTATTTATAACTATAAAAAAAATTAAAAAAATTATTAGTTAGTTACTATGTTCATTTGCATGAATCCAGTTGTTAGATAGTTACAGTTTATTTTGGCCAATGATGAGATTGGAATTGGGTAGACAAGTATAGTACTGACCATTAGAGCTTTGATGTGATTTCTTGTTATGAATTGAGTCTTTTTCTATTTGAAACTGGTATAATAAGGATAGCACAGTAAAAACAACTTGTTGATTGATTGAGTTTAAATTGATACATAATGGGATTCTAAAGGATAATGCTAGTTTGAATGAAAGAATGACAAGAACAAGTAGTGATGGCTAAAGTTACACAAGAACCTAAGTTTGGGGGAATATTTGGGGTATATAAGTTGGAAAAAAAGAAAAAAAGAAAAAAAAAAGATATTGAGTTGAATAAATTGAGTCCTGTGGTGGGTTGAGAAGAAGCGTGAAATGCACTCTGCATAAACACAGGCGTGAGATGGAGCGTAAAACGCACTCACTATCCATCATTCGAAAGAAAAAAATGAATAAAATGGGAAATAAGAGCAAAAAGCCACCGTAGATGAAAAATGAAGCATAAGTATCCCATGTTGACCCTCGATATTGGTAATTGTTTGATTTTAGTTGGATCTAGCTTGTTTTTGAATTTCATGAGTTTACACTGTATGATGCCTTCGAAGAGACTTATTATGTGTTAAATTTGATTTTATATCAGTTAACATTTTTGTGGAGCACACACGCACTATATTAGTGATAACAGTCTAAGATTTGATGATTGATTGAGAAATTACTGATGAGTTATGATATGATGTATTATCGTGTTTACTTGATTTTTCTAAGGCCGATTGAATAGACTTGTTTCTGTCATTACTACTGGATTCGTAGGCATTTAGATTAGTTGCATTGCATTGCATTATTGTTTTGTGTTTTTGCTTGATGACAAGCAAATGTTTAAGTTTGGGGGTATTTGATAAGTGGGTTTTATACCTACTTATCCGGTATCTATTACTTGAATTATTTGCTTAATCTCATGTTTCTTAGTTACTTTTCATGCATTTTGTGTTCGTTTTGTAGATTATATGCTTGGGAGTTGAAATCGCAAAGAATTGGTATGAAAACGCAAAGAAAAGTAATCCGGACATCGTTTGGGCTTTTATGCTTATTTCATGTTCTTGGTTTGGAACTTGAATTACATTGTAGAGCTTCTTCTTAGCTTTTCGGAACATCTTGAATCATTCCAATCGGAGTTCGGATGTAAGAGTTATGACATGTGTACCAACGGATGTCGAACGTCACTATTTTGGATGGCCATTTGCACAACAGTCACTTCAGCCCAATTTTGACCTTCACCTGTTAGTTATTTCTAAACTCTCAAAGAATGAAAGTTGTATATCTCGTCGATATCTTTGATTTGATAGATGGCAGGCCTCGTAACTCTTCCTGGATCAAATGTTATGGCCGTTTTCCCAAGGGACGTCAGAGTAGAAAATTTTCTGTCACAAAACCGCCGTCGGGGTGGGCGTACCAGCCACAAACCTAGCCCATCAGGGCGGGCCCTTTTCAAGCCTAAACCTCCGCCAGGGCGGGGGTAGTCCAGAAAATGCGCGAAAATGCGAATTTTGGTCCAATTTGAGTCCGGAAAGGATTGTTTCGATTCGATTGACACAAGAACTTCCAAGAGAACTTCAAAGAGGACTTAAAGACATATGAAGAGACTTATAAAGGAGGAGAATCACAAGGATTAGAGAGATTAGAGACTAGATAGAGGATTCAATTAAATTAGATTAGAGTAAATTAAATCAAAAACACTAGTTCTTATTAGATTTGGATAATGAAGCAACTTGGAGACAATTGAAGATTCAAAGTAGGAGCAAGGAGGGACCATCAAATCTACAGACAATAGATTCTATCTTCTCATCTTCTTCTATCTTTGTCTTTTATTGTTTATTCAAGTGTGGATTCTTAGTTTTAATTCAATGAACTAATTCTTTGTTTGAGATTACAATGGATCTTATTGTGTAGTTTATTTTAATATGCTTCGTTATCAATTATTATGTTCTATTGTGAGGATTGTCTATTGTGATTTAGACTTAATTGTTTAATTGATTGGCCATCAATTACCGTGATAATCTATATGAACTCAAGAGATGAAGTATTGATTTAGATCTTATCATGATAGCATGTGTCATTAATTTTGTCAATAGCAGATTTTTAATTATTGTTAAGGTAGAGATATGCTTAACATCACATGTAATCGGATAGAGAACTTATTCTTTAACCTTATTCAATTGTAATTTACATAGAGATATAGTGGGTTAGTTGATTAAGGTGTTTAACGGATTTCTATCTTAATTGTGGATTGACGTTAATATGGGTATTATGCATCGAAAGGTGGTTTTATCTGCTTTAGTGTTCTTGATTAACAATTCAGGATAGAGAATAATTGATAAGAATTGTGTTAACTTAAATGAAGCAATAAGTGAAGTTATGATCTTAAATCTCTGTTATCTTAATTTAACTAGTGGTAATTAGAATTCATTTACTTATAAATTGAAATTCCTTCGTTTAAATAAGATTGAGTTGGTTACGGATTAGTACTTGGTGATTTTTATTAAACAATTCCTCGTGGGAACGATACTCTACTTTTACTTTATTACTTGTTGACCACGTATACTTGCGTGTTGTGCGTAATTAGATTTTACCCAACAACGCCCCCAAAATAGGTATACAACACTCATTCTGAGTCGCCAAATACATGGTACAGAAAGCAAACTACAACTTCAATAATACAATTGTCGTGCAAAATACGACAACACATACTGTGAGTTTAAATACAAATATTGTCTTCTAGACAATATCCACACTCAAATAAGTCCTCATTGCAATTATTCAAACACTATTTTACAGATATAGTGAGGACTGCTAAAATATCTTTCTAGAACCACCACTCCGTATCCCGACTAGTTCCTGCTATGTTCTCACCACCTGAGAAAAATGGAACAAAAAGGAAAAGGGTGAGCTCAACTAGACCAGTAGAGAATATTATGACTAAGATAATATATAACAAATTATCGTTAGTCTTCAACAGGGAAAAATCTAATAAATTATAATAGACAACAAGTTTTAGATCAACAACTGCAGCGGAAACAGCAATCCATTAGAAGAGTCAAGTAGAGAATGAGTTCTACTATCTTCTAAGATTTAAAAGTCCATCATCAATTTTATCCCTGTAACAACAATCAATATACATCTTTAATCAATATTCATCTTTGCACTATAGTTCAAAGATATTCATTTGTATCACCAGTTGGTCATGTTCATCTCAACACCTGTTCATCTTTGCACTACGGGCCAAAGATATTCATCAGTTAATCATTTAGCTTTCCACTACAGGCCAAAGATATTTAGTAATATCATCATTTAGGACTGAGGATGATGAAAAATATTTTTTAAAAAAATGAATCCAGTGAGATAGAAGGACAAATAGTAGGGATTCGTATAACAGTTTATCCAAGATCAGTAATACTCCATAATAACCAATTTTGAAGCAAAATTCAAGAATAAAGATCAAAACATGGATACAATCAAAGATAGTAACCATAATAGACATCTTGGACAAAAAGAAAAAAATTTCATTTTTTGGTGAATAGTGTCGTATTCGTGAATAGTGCCGTATTCGTGAATAGTGTCGTATACGTGAATAGTAACCCCGACACAAAAAGTTCCAAATTTGATAAAAATTTAGATCAATACTTCGGAATAATGATATTGAAGAAATAATATCATATATGAAGAAAATAACATCCCTTACCTCAAAATATCAGTACTTCTGATCGGAATATCGGTATAAGGTTGAAGGAAACTTCCACTGATGAATAGAAACTCACAAAGTATCTAAATACTCAAAAAATACACTCAATAATCTAGATAGAGAAAGAGAGAAAGCTTATGTTTCTGATATTATTTTCAATTCTAACTTAGCCCTCTATTTATAGGAAAATGTTAGCAGACTGGACCTGCAACCTGATGGCTTTACCTGCTATTATTACCACCAACCACATTTGAAATAAAATGCAGCACATTTCTTCACCAACCACAAGTGGGGCCCACTCAATTTTAGAATTTTCTACCAAAATGCTAAATTCGGATACTTCAACAATTCCTAAACCAGTCGCCTCTTAAAATTCATAACAAATCATACGTTTATTTTTAACGATTCAAAATTTGTCGACATATACTCAACTTATATATGTATAACATATCCAATATTTACAACGATCTAACGGTCGGATTAAAAATTATAACTCACGCAATATATCTCAAAAACACTGGTTTAATTTTTTTAATACCTTCATCCCGACAAAAATACTGATAAAACACCTCAACATTAATTCTTTCATTTTTTAACCACAATAAATATATCCAACATTTATAACTACATAAAATAAATATTTCCTTATCATATGAATCAATAATTAATTATTCATATTAAAGAATTACATTTATGACAACCAGACCGTTCCCAGGAAAGAGGGGGCTTTCCAATAAAAATTTCTCCTTACTGGCGCGCAATTAGGTGACCAAATCTCTCCTTGACAGAACTTTCTAGACATTGCCAATAATGTTATCTAATAATAATATTCAAATAATATGAATTATTGATCTGATAATGGGAAATAATGTGCAGTGACAATTATTGAAACAACAATAATATAAAATATCAACGCAACAATTATTGAATCAATAAAATAAAATATTGAACAGTAACTACTGTAACAATTATTGAGTAGTGACTTCTTACGAAAGGAACAATAATTCATCAATAATGTGCATCCACGCGTATTACTGTATTTTAACCATCGGGTATTCCAACAATGTTAACGGTAACAACTACGCCGTTATTTATAAAAATTCAAACTTGTCGTTTTCTTCATCCGATAATTATTCTGTTATGGGGCCCACAAATGACTGCGCCGTCGTACGAATATTCCCCGACAACAAGAATATTCCACGACCAAATGAATATTCCCCTACAATAATGGTTATTTTATAACCAATTGCATATTTTGCAAAATTTGCACATTTCACCCATAATCAGAGAATTATATAAAATTAATACCTTATTATCCACAATAATAATTAGAGGAAATTCGATTTTATTTATAATAAGTTGGGGTCTTAAAACCTCCCCTCCTTATGAAATTTCGTCCTCGAAATTGACATACGTACCTGGTGTTTCGAAAAGGTGAGGATACCTCGCTTTCATTTCTGATTCCAACTCCCATGTCATTTCTTCAATAGCATGGTTTCTCCACAAAACCTTAACTTGTGGTATAACCTTGTTGCGTAGGACATGCTCTTTCCTATCCAAGATCTTAACAGGTACTTCTTCGTACGTTAAATCTTCGGTTATCTCGTTTAGTTCTAACGCAATAATATGGTTCGGGTCTTTCACATATTTACGAAGCATGGATATGTGAAAAATATTATTAACACGAGACATACTTGGAGGTAATGCAAGTCTATAGGTCACATTTCCTATTCGGTCAGGAATCTCAAATGGACCAACAAATCGTAGATTGAGCTTTCCCCTCTTTCCAAATCTTGTAACTCCCTTCCATGGAGCAACACGTAACAATACATGATCTCCAATATTAAACTCCACGTCCTTTCTATGAAGATCAGCATAACTCTTTTGTCGATCTTGTGAGGTTTAAATACATTATCAAATTATTTGGATCTTTTATGTAGTCATGCGTATTAATTCTGGTCCCAACAACGTTGCTTCTCCCACCTCATCCCAGCATACTAGAGAATGAAACTTTTGTCCATACAACGCCTCAAATGGAGCCATGCCTATACTTGCTTGATAACTGTTGTTGTATGAGAATTCCACCAGTGGCAAGTACTTATCCCAACTTCCTTTAAAATCTAGGACACAAAGTCTTAATAGATCTTCAAGGGTTTGAATAGTCCTCTCTGATTGTCCGTCCATTTGAGGATGGTATGCCAAACTGAATCGTAAATCCGTGCCCATAGCTTTCTGTAAGCTAACCCAAAATCGTGAAGTGAATCTTGGGTCACGATCTGAAACTATGGATACTGGCATGCCATGCAATCTCACAATCTCATTCACGTACATACTAGCAAGACGTTCAAGGGAATAAATCTCACGTATCGGCAAGAAATGGGCAGACTTGGTTAATCTATCAACAATAACCCAAATAGCATATATGCCATGAGAAACTTTGGAAAGACCTGTAATGAAATCCATAGTAATGTGTTCCCACTCCTATTTCAGAATCTCAAGTGGTTGTAATGGACCCTTTGGCACTTGATGCTCCGCCTTTACACGTTGACAAGTTAAACACTTCGAGATAAACTCCGCGATCTCTCTCTTCATATTTTTCCACCAAAATGTATGTCGAATATCATGATACATTTTGGTACTCCAGGGATGGATTGCAAATGGTGTGTTGTGTGCCTCCATCATGATTCTATGCTTCAAGTCAGAATCGTTTGGAACATAAAGTCTGGAGTTGAATCTAAGTATTCCTTCTTCATCGATTCTTACTTCTGGAATAGCACCTTCTTGCACTTTCTTCTTCATACGCATCAGCTCCATGTACGTAGCTTGAGCAGCTTTAACTTTATCGATTAAAGTCGGTTCTACTCGTATATTTGCCATCATCATGTGGGTCCCTGGAGTCTTTAATTCTACCTTCATCATTTGTAAGTCATACATAATAGGCCTTTTTATTGACAATATCGCACTCGTACTCGCATATGATCTTCTACTCAATGCGTCAGCTACTACGTTTGCTTTTCCAGGATGATATTGAATAGTGTGATCGTAATCTTTCAATAGTTCAAGTCAACATTGTTGCCGCATGTTGAGTTCTTTTTTGTTAAAGAAATATTTGAGGCTTTTATGGTCCGTATAAATCTCCACTTTCTCCCCATACAAGTAGTGTCTCCAAATTTTCAACGCGAATATGACTGCTGTCAACTCTAGATCATGAGTAGGATAATTCCTCTCATATTCTTTGAGTTATCGTGAGGCATAGGCTATGACTTTCCCATGTTGTATGAGAACGTATCATAACCCTTTGCCTGAAGCATCGCTGTATATAACAAATCCATCTGTACCAGATGGTATTTCCAGAACAGGTGCCGAAATGAGTCTCCTCTTGAGCTCTTGGAAACTCTTCTCGCATTCCTCGCTCCATACGAATTATGTATCTTTCCGAGTCAGCTGAGTTAACGGAGTAGCGATTCAAGAAAATCCTTCCACAAATCTCCGATAATAACCAGCTAAGCCCAGAAAGCTACGCACTTCGATCACCGACTTTGGTTGCTCCCAACTTTGTACTACTTCAATCTTTACCGGGTCAACAGATACTCCATGTTTTGACACCACGTGCCCAAGGAATGCTACTTCCTCAAGCCAGAACTCACATTTCTTCAGCTTGGCATAAAGCTTATTTTCACGAAGCCTTTCAATTATCAGCTTCAAATGGTGCTCATGATCTTCACGACTTTTGGAATAGACGAGGATGTCATCAATAAAGATAACAACAAACTAATCCAAATATTCCTTGAATACACGGTTCATCATATCCATGAAAGCAGCAGGAGCATTAGTCAATCCAAAAGACATGACTAAGAATTCATAATGCCCGTACCGAGTTCTGAAGGCAGTCTTTGCAATATCCTCAGTTTTAATCTTCAGCTGATGATATCCAGAATGAAGATCGATCTTTAAAAAGAATAATGCTCCTTACAACTGGTCGAACAGGTCATCAATGCGAGGTAGTGGATACCTATTATTGATGGTGACATGGTTTAATTTTCGGTAGTCAATACAAAGTCGCATACTCCCGTCTTTTTTCTTTACGAATAAAACAGGAGCACCCCAAGGAGATGTACTAGGATGAATGTACCCTATGTCTAACAATTCCTGTAGTTGGACTTTTAACTCCTGAAGTTCAATAGGAGCCATTCGATATGGAGTTTAAGAAATGGGTTTTGTACCCGGCTCAAGGTTAATAAAAAATTCAACATCACGTTCTGGGGGTAGACCGGGAAGTTCTTCAGGAAATACATTAGGAAATTCTCTAACAACAGAAATATTATTCAAATCTGAGTTGTCTTTGTTCAAATCCATAACATGGGCTAAGAAAGCTTGACATTCATTTTCAATAAACGAATAGCTTTATGGCTTGATATGATAGTGACTGATTTTAGTGGTTTAGTTGTTTGAATTTGTATGACAGGATGGTTAGGAATATGAAAACTAATAACCTTACGAAAATAATCAATTTTGGCATGATGAGTGGTTAACCAATCAATTCCTAAAATCACATCAAAAGAAAGTATCTTTAAAGAGATAAGATCAATAGGTAATGTGATAGTGCCAACTTGGATTAAGCAAGATTTATAAACTGTGGATGTAACGAAAGTTTCACCCAACGGAGTCTCCACTGATAAATCAAAGTCTAATTTCTCCGGAGTCAAGTTTAAACGTTGAGCACAAGCAGGAGAGATAAAATAATGGGTAGAACCTGTATCTAGTAAGGTATAAACTTCTCAAGAGTTCAAGATTAGCTTACCCATAATCACTTCGTTCGGGTTCCTCGCGTTTTGGCCAGTCACGACAAACGCTCTTCTAGGAACTGCTGATTTCGACTTATCCAGGACAGCCCTTGGAGTCACCATCCCCGTTGAACTTGGTTTTGCTACAGAACAATCCCGAGCTATGTGTCCTTCCTTTCCACAGTTGTAACATACCTTAGATTGTTGTGGACAGTTTGGGCTGATATGTCCCTCTTTCCCGCATTTGTAACATCTAACTGGCGGTCGTTCTCCTCCCCTAGAATTTGTTGTTGGTGCTGGTGCTGCTACTGATGTCTTCCTGTCATTGTTAAATCTCCTCTTTCTGAAATTTCCACTTGACTCACCTCTCCTATTATCATGGCCACGATGACCACCCGAGTGGTTACCGCCTTTGTTCGTATTTTTCCCTCCTCATTGGTTATCATCGCTTTGATGACTGCTTTCACCGTTATGAACCTGGTTGTGGTCCCTCGGTTGCACATACTCTTTATCTCGCTCTAATAATTGAGCCATGTTTACAACATCTGAATATAAAGAAAATTTATGAGATAAAAGATATTTCCGAATCTCGGGCTTTAGGCCTCTCAGAAACATCCGTGTCATTCGTTCTTCATTTTCAACCAAATGAGGTGCAAACCTGTCAGTTGGTTTATGGGTTTACCCAGAAACCCAGCAGTTCATCAAGGCATATACAAGGCCATTTTAATCTATGATCTTCTCATGGTTTAGGTGATATCAAGGCTCAAACTTATACTACAGATACCATAGAACAACTACAAAGTAACATTTCAGTTTAAAAACAACTCCATCAACAGGATCGGTATGGTCAAAGTAGGTCAGAAATTCCGTTGCCTAGATTTCTGGGTTTTTTCCCAGAATTTCCAAATCCGAGCGCGAAGCCTGCTTTGACCACTTGTTCTGAACAATCAACTTATGATTATAATGTTTTACAAGAATGTATCTATAGTCCATCTTACAGGCTACAAGATGAATATTATAACATCAACAAATCACAATTATACTGACATATCTGCTCACTACAAAACGTTGTCAGACGTTGATCAAGGCTTTCTGGGTTACCAGATTTGGCCCGATCAACGTCGGTCAACGGGTTTTGACAGAAAATAACACACGGTCTAGACATCATTTAGCTGTACTACCACTTGCAGATTAAAGCCAACATGACAAGCTATACATACCAACTTTAAAACACTAAAAACCATAACCGAACAAGAATCTGTTGCTCCTGACATTAGCTTGTCAGACCACATATCTTGTTCTTGACAGTTTGGAAAATAATCACTTTTAAAGCCATTCGATGCTATGGATCTATGTTATATCAACATAGATCATCATAAAACATCATCTAGCAAAGATCTAAACACTTTAACAAAAAAAAAATTCAAGCATACAAGATCAAAAATTAAAATTTTGGTTATACCTTCTAGCTTTGATTCTTGATCTTAACCTTCCAATTTGTTTATGGTTGATCTAGGGAAGTTATTTGGGACTGAAATACTTGCAATTTTCGGAGGTTGAGAGAGAATGAGAGTTGATGAGAGCTTGTGTACAAAATGGTTAACTTTTATGAACTTTCTCTATCTAAATCTTATATATATTGCTTAGATGCATGAACTTGCTTGTTGTGCTGTCAATTGGAGGCTGATATGCTGAGCTTTTAATGTCACAAAGTCCAAATGGTTGGTAACCTACTAAAGTTATGGCCAAAATTGCAAGTTAGCTTACTAAAATAATAAAAAGGGCATTAAGGTCTTTTCCATTTATTTCTAGATTTCTCATTTGTTGCAAACCCTTAGGGTTTAGGGTTTGAGCAATCTAGGGTTTAACCCTAAAATCCTAACCCTTAGGTTTTAAAAATCTAACTTCTAGGATTTTCAAAATTAGGGTTTAATTAGAAAAATAAAATTTCTAAATTACAATTAGGGTTTGTAAAATAGAAATTAAAATAACTAAAATATAATTAGGGTTTTCTAATCAAATTAAAGTTTAATACACACATTAGGCTTGTAAATTAGGATTTTGGTTTCCTAATTTAGGGTTTAGGATTCCCGAATTCAAAATTAGGGTTCCTTAACGTACAATTAGGATTTTTAACTGTACAATTTATTTTCTAAATTTAAGATTAAGGTTTTAAATCCCTGGTTAAGGTTTATTAATTACAAACCTTATCCGAACAATTATTGATCAACATAATCAACATACAGTACAAACACATTCTTAGCAATATAATTATTTTAATAATATTTTCTACCGAATCCCTATCCGAAAATTAGGGTTAGGGTTTTCTAAAGTTGTTAAACACAATTCTACTCTATTTTCTTAGACAAATCACATATTAACTAATTCTCGAGACTTGTCTCACAAATTCTCAGTATAATATTAACAGTCAATGTCAATATTAAATAAAAAAAAATTATTTGTAAAATTTGGATTATTCGAAATCCCGAGTTATCATAGTTGAATTGATTAATGTGGTTAGTTATGGGTAAAATGCGCAAATATTTTAAATAAACAGGTGGTTATAAAATATTCATTGTTGTCGGGGAATATTCGTTTGGTCGTGGAATATTCTTGCTGTCGGGGAATATTCGTACGATGGCGCATTCTTTTGTGGGCCCCATAATGAAAAACGATTGGATGAAGAAAACGACAAGTATAAGTTGTTTATAAAAAACGGCGTAGTTTTTACCGTTAATACTGTTGGAATACCCGGTGGTTAAAACACAATAATACGCGTTGTTGCACAGTAACACACGGTATTGTACCAATTATTGATTCTTACGTAAGAAGGCACTACTCAATAATTGTTAGAATAATTACTGTTCAGTATTTTATTGATTCAATAATTGTTGCGTTGATATTTTATATTACTGTTGTTTTAATAATTGTCACTACACAGTATTTTCCATTATCGAAGCAATAATCCATATTATCTAAATAATATTATTAGATAACATTATTGGCAATGTCTAGAAAGTTCTGTCTAAGGAGAGGTTTGGTCACCTAATTGCGCGCTAGTAAGGAGAAATTCTTATTGGAAAACCCCCTCTTTCCTGAGAACTGTCTGGTTTTCATTATTGTGATTTTGAAATATTATTTGTGGATAATTAATTATTAATTTATATGATGAGAAAAATATTCATTTTATGTGGATATAGATGGAGAAAATTTTTAGAGTGACAATTGTTGAAAATCAATATTTTATCTTTTTTGATAAAATAATATTTTATTATATTATTATAATATAATAATGGTGATATTTTTACAATGAATGTGGGATATATGAGTATATGAGGAGGAAGAATATTTTTTGTTGCAAAAATTATTTAAAACATGCTAAACATGATTGGTGGGCCCATTTCTTGACTGGAATTTGATTATAGCCTGTAAAATCGTCCGTATGTGGATTTTGGTCAATTTCTTCTGGAAAGTTGTAGAGAATTGAATTTCCTATAAAAAGTCGCGAGATTCGAATTTTCTGATAAAAGGGCTATTTATTATGAATTATAGAAGTTCTGAAGTTCCGAAATAATTGATTTTTAAAGTTTTAATTATTTTTAATAACAAAAATGTTTTTTTTTGTTTTTGTTATTATTTGTTGGCTGAATTCAGATATGAGAAAGTGGGCGTAAGAATTTTTGATATATATATTAATATTATATTAAATTTTCTGCTTTGGTGTTCTAAGCATTTTCCTATAAATAGGGTGCTTAGGTTAGAATTGAAAATCACACTAGAAACTAAAGATTTCTCTCTCTTTCTCACTCTATAATATCGAGCGTATTTTGTGAGTATTTTAGTACTTTGAGTATTGCTATACAGTGCAAGTTCTTTCAGCACTATATCCTGTATTCCAGTCAGAAGTACTATTCTTTCTGAGGTAAGGGAGATTATTTTCTTCATAAATGATATTATTTCTTCGATATCATTATGCCAAAATATTGGTTTGAACTTTTTATCAAATTTGGAACTTTTTCATGTCGAGATTACTATTCATGAGTTATTATTCACGAGTTACTATTCATGAGTTACTATTCACGAGTTACTATTCATGAGTACTATTCATGAAGCATGATGATATTTTTTGTGAAATTTCTATCTTTTGGTGTCGGAGTTACTATTCACGTATACAGCACTATTCATATATACAACATTATTCACAGAAAAAATTAAATTTTCTCTTCTGTGTCCAAGATTGTCTGTTATAATTCCTATCTTTGATTGGATCTATATTTTGGTCTTCATTCTTGAATTTTACTCCACTCTGGTTATTTATAAAGTATTTTTGAACTTGGATTGTTTAAAGTACGAATCCTTAAAAATTGTTCTTTTGTTTCACTGGATTCGTTTTCTTTAAAATATTTTTCATCTACCTCAGTCCTAAATGATGATATAATTGAATATCTTTGGCCTGTAGTGCAAAGATGAATGATTTCTGATGAATATCTTTGGCCCGTAGTGCAAAGATGAACATGTGTTTAGATGAACATAACTAACTGATGAATATCTTTGGCCTGTAGTGCAAAGATGAATATTTGATTCCAGATATATATTGATTGATGTTACAGGGATAAAATGTTGACGATGGACTTTTAAATTCATATATAGAAGATAGTAGATTTTATTCTCTACTTAACTCCTCTAATGAATTATTATTTCCGCTGCGAATATTGATTTAAAACTTGTTGTCTATTGAATTCTATTAGATTTTTTCCCTGTTGAGGACTAACGATAATTTGTTTTATATTATCTTAGTCATAATATTCTGTATTGGGCTAGTTGAGCTTACCCTTTTCCTTGTTGTTCCATTTTTCTTCTCAGGAGGCGAAAATGTAGGGAGTACTAGTCGGGGTGTGGAATGAAGGTTTTAGAAAGTCGTTTTAGTAGTCCTCACCATTTTTGTAAAATAATGTATCAATAATTGTGCTGAGGACTTATTTGAGTGTGGATATTGTCTAGATGATAATATTTGTATTTAAACTCATAGTTTTTATGTTGTATTAATAAAGTTGTAGTTGTTTCTGTACCATGTATTTTGACAACTCAGAATGGGTGATGTATACCTATTTTGGGGGCGTCACAGTTGGTATCAGAGCTTAGGGATATGGTCTCTGGCGGAGATCGGGGAATAGTACTAGGAGGGGAGAGACGAGTAATCCTTCGCTAGTGTGTCATACCTAAGCTTATTTGTTAGTCGGTCATAATATAGGGGTATTATGTGATTTATTAAATTGTTAATTAACCCTTGTTTTATGGCAGTATTAAAGAATGGCAGCTGAGAATATTAACGGTGGAGTTAATGAGACCGTGGAAACACCTTTAATCACCACCCAGGGGAACGTGCAACAAGAAGGTAATATTCCTCCTATAAACAACATCACTGAGCAGACGATGAACGACGGGATGTTTAGGAGCTTTTTGCAATTCATACAAAACCATACGAGGGAGACACGTGCACAAAATAAGGGTGGAAATGCTAGCAAAGCGCGGCTTGTCACAGCCAAGCAGTTCAAAGAGTTGGGACCACCAGAATTTAAGGGAAAGCCAGATCTAATCATGGCGAAAACGTGGATCAAGCAAATTACCAAGATATTCGATGTCTTGGGATGCATAGAGGAACAGAAGGTTCCATTCGCCATCTTTATGTTCCGTGGCGAGGCAGACTACTGGTGGGAGTCTGTGAAACGGACCCAGCCTGCCGCACTCAGCATGTCTTGCGAAACGTTTCAGAAACTTTTCAACGAAAAATACTTTCCTGAAAGTATTCGTCATATGAAGGAAGTAGAATTTATTAGACTAAAACAAAACAACATGATAGTGTCCCAATACGAGGCGAAGTTCGCAGAGTTATCCAAGTTTGCACCTCATTTGGTAGAGAATGAGGAACGACTGATGAAGATGTTTCTGAGAGGTTTAAAACCCGAGATTCGGCAATATCTTATCTCTCATAAATTTTCTTTATATTCAGATGTTGTCAACAGGGCTCAATTATTAGAGCAAGATAGCGAGTACGTTCAACCAAGGGACCGCAACTAGGGTCATACCTGTGGCAGCAGTCATCGGAGCAATGAAAACCAGCGGGAGGAAAACATTCTGACAAAAGCGGTAACCACTCTGGTGGTAATCGTGGCCATGAAAATAGAAGAAGCGAGTCGGTGGGAGATTTTAAAAAGAGGAGATTCAACAATGACAATACGAAGACGTCAACACCAGCAGCAACTGGTTTTAAGGGAGGAGAACGACCACCGGTCGTATGCTATAAATGTGGAAAAGAGGGACATATCAGCCCAAACTATCGACAACAGTTCAAGGTATGCTCTAATTGTGGAAAAGAAGGACATATCGCTCGAGATTTTATGGTAGAGAAACCAAGTCCAGCGGGGATGGTGACTCAAAAGGCTGTCCCAAAAAAGTCAAAGTCAACGGTTCCTGGAAGAGCGTTTGTCGTGACTGGTCAACATGCTAGGAACCCGAACAAGGTGATCACGGGTAAGCTAATCATAAATTCATGTGAAGTTTATACATTGCTAGATACCAATGTTACTCATTCATTTATTTCTCCTGCTTGTTCTCAACGTTTAAACTTGACTCCGGAGAAATTAGACTTTGACCTATCTGTGGAAACTCCGTTAGGAGAAACATTCATCACATCCACTATTTATAAATCTTGTTTGATCCAAGTTGGCACCATCACATTACCTGTTGACCTTATCTCTTTAAAGATACTTGCTTTTTATGTGATTTTAGGGATTGATTGGTTAACTACTCATCATGCCAAAATTTATTATTTTCGTAAAGTGGTTAGTTTTCATATTCCTAATCAACCTGTTGTTCGAATTCAAGCAACTAAACCATTAAAGTCAATCACTGTCATATCAAGCCATAAAGCCCATGTCACAGACTTGAACAAAAACACGTCAGATTTGAATAATATTTCTGTTGTTAGAGAATTTCCTGACGTATTTACTGAAGAACTTCCCGGTCTACCCCCAGAACGAGAAGTTGAATTATTTATTGACCTTGAACCTGGTACAAAGCCCATTTCTAAAACCCTATATCGAATGGCTCCTATTGAACTTCAGAATTTAAAGGTCCAACTACAAGAGTTGTTGGACATCGGTTTCATTCGTCCTAGTACATATCCTTGGGGTGTACATGTTTTAGTTGTAAAGAAGAAAGACGGGAGTATGCGACTTTGTATTGACTATCGGGAATTGAACCATGTCACTATCAAGAATAGGTATCCGCTATCTCGTATTGATGACCTGTTTGACCAGTTGCAAGGAGCACAATTCTTTTCAAAAATTGATCTTCGTTCTGGATATCATCAGCTGAAGGTTAAAACTGAGGATATTCCGAAGACTGCCTTCAGAACTCGGTACGGGCATTATGAATTCCTAGTCATGTCCTTTGGATTGACTAATGCTCCTACGGCTTTCATGGATATGATGAACCGAGTATTCAAGGATTATTTGGATCAGTTCGTTGTTGTCTTTATTGATGACATCCTCATATATTCCAAAAGCCGTGAAGATCATGAGCACCATTTGAAGCTGGTACTGCAAAGGCTTCGTGATAACAAGCTATATACCAAGCTGAAAAAATGCGAGTTATGGCTTGAGGAAGTAGCATTCCTTGGGCACGTGCTATCAAAACATGGAGTATCTGTTGACCCGACGAAGATTGAAGCATTACAAAGTTGGGAGCAACCAAAATCGGTGACCAAAGTACGTAGCTTTTTGGGCATAGCTTGTTATTATCGGAGATTTATGGAAGGATTTTCTAGAATCGCTACTCCGTTAACTCAGCTGACTCATAAAGATACAAAATTCGTATAGAGCAAGGAATTCGAGAAGAGTTTCCAAGATCTCAAGAGGAGACTCATTTCAGCACCTGTACTGCCAATACCATCTGGTACGGATGGATTTGTTATCTACAGCGATGCTTCAGGCAAAGGGTTAGGATGTGTTCTCATGCAATGTGGGAAAGTCATAACCTATGCCTCGCGACAACTTAAAGAATATGAGAGGAATTATCCTACTCATGATCTAGAGTTGGCAGCAGTCATTTTCGAGCTAAAGATCTGGAGGCATTATCTATATGGGGAAAAGGTGGAGATATATTCAGACCATAAAAACCTCAAATATGTCTTCACTCAAAAAGAACTCAACATGCGGCAACGACGTTGGCTCGAGCTATTGAAAGACTACGACCACACTATTCAATACCATCCTGGAAAAGCGAACGTGGTAGCTGACGCATTGAGTAGAAGATCATACGCGGGAACAAATGCGATGTTGTTACAACAAAGGTCCATTTTATGTTATTTATAAAAGATGAAGATAGAATTCAAGACTCCGGGGTCCCATACAATGATGTCAAGTATACGTATTGAACCAAATTTAATCAAGAAAGTTAAAGTTGCTCAAGCCGCAGACCCGGAGCTGACGATTATGAAGAAGAAAGTACAAGAAGGTGTTATTCCAGAAGCAAGAATCGATGAAGAAGGAATACTTTGAGTCCACTCCAGACTTTGTGTTCCTAACGATTCTGATTTGAAGTACAAGATCATGATGGAGGCACACAATACACCATTTGTAATCCATCCTGGGAGTACCAAAATGTATCATGATCTTTGACATACATTTTGGTGGAACAATATGAAGAGAGAGATTGCAAAGTTTATCTCGATGTGTTTAATTTGTCAATGTGTAAAGGCGGAGCATCAAGTGCCAAAGGGTCTATTGCAACCTCTTAAGATTCCAAAATTGAAGTGGGAACACATTACCACGGATTTCGTTACGGGTCTTCCCACGGTTTCTCAAGGCATAAATGCTATTTGGGTTATTGTTGATAGATTAACCAAGTCTGCTCATTTCTTGCCTATACGGGAGACTTATTCCCTTGAACGTCTTGCTAGTATGTACGTGAATGAGATTGTAAGGTTGCATAGCATGCCAGTATCCATAGTTTCAGATCGTGACCCAAGATTCACTTCAAGATTTTGGGTTAGCTTGCAAAAAGCTATGGGCATGGATTTACGGTTCAGTTCGGCATACCATCCTCAAACGGGCGGGCAATCAGAGAGGACTATTCAAACTCTTGAAGATCTATTAAGACTTTGTGTCCTAGATTTCAAAGGAAGTTGGGATAAGTACCTACCATTGGTGGAATTCTCCTACAACAAAGGTTATTAGGCAAGTATAGGTGTGGCTCCATTTGAAGCATTGTATGGACGAAGGTGTCGCTCTCCAATATGCTGGGATGAGGTGGGAGAAGCAACGTTGTCGGGACCAGAGTTGGTACATATGACTACGAAAAAAATCCAAATGATTCGACAACGTATACAAACGGCACAGGATCGACAAAAGAGTTATGCGGATCTTCATTGAAAGGACGTGGAATTTAGTATTGGGGATCATGTATTATTGCGTGTAGCTCCATGGAAGGGAGTTACAAGATTCGGAAAGAGAGGAAAGCTCAATCCACGATTTATTGGTCCATTTCAAATTCTTGAACGAGTAGGAGATATGGCCTATAGACTCGCGTTACCTCCAAGTATGTCTCGTGTTCATAATTTTTTTCACGTATCCGTGCTTCGTAAATGTGTGAAGGACCCGAACCCCATTATTGAGTTAGAACTAGACGAGATAGCCGAAGATTTAACATACGAGGAGGTACCTGTCAAGATCTTGGATAGGAAAGAGCATGTCCTACGCACAAAGGTTATATCACAAGTTAAGGTTTTGTGGAGGAACCATGATATTGAAGAAATTACCTGGGAGTTGGAAACGGTAATGAAAGCGAGGTATCCTCATCTTTTTCAAACACCAGGTACGTACGTCAATTTCGAGGATGGAATTTCATAAGGAGGGGAGGTTGTAAGACCCCAACTTATTATAAATAAAATTGAATTTTCTTTATTTATTATTTTGAAATAGTAAGGGTTGAATTGATTAATGTGGTTAGTTATGGGTAAAATGCACAAATATTTTAAATAAACAGGTCGTTATAAAATATTCATTGTTGTCGGGGAATATTCGTTTGGTCGTGGAATATTCTTGCTGTCGGGGAATATTCGTACGACGACGCAGTCTTTTGTGGGCCCCATAATGGAAAGCGATTGGATGAAGAAAACGACAAGTATAAGTTGTTTATAAATAACGGCGTAGTTGTCACCATTAATGTAAGACCCCAACTTATTATAAATAAAATCGAATTTCCTCTAATTATTATTGTGGATAATAAGGTATTAATTTGATATAATTCTCTAGTTATGGGCGAAATGTGCAAATTTTGCAAAATATACAAGTGGTTATAAAATAATCATTGTTGTATGGGAATATTCATTTGGTTGTGGAATATTCTTGTTGTCGGGGAATATTTATACGACGGCGCAGTCGTTTGTGGGCCCCATAACAGAATAATTGTCGGATGAAGAAAACAACAAGTTCGGGTTTTTATAAATAACGGCGTAGTTGTTACCGTTAACACTGTTGGAATATCCGGTGGTTAAAATACAGTAATACGCGTGGATGCACAGTATTGATGAATTATTGATCCTTACATAAGAAGGCACTACTCAATAATTGTTACAGTAATTATTGTTCAATATTTTATTTTATTGATTGAATAATTACTGCGTTGATATTTTATATTATTGTTGTTTCAATAATTGTCACTGCACAGTATTTCCCATTATCATATCAATAATTCATATTATTTGAATAATATCATTAGATAGCATTATTGGCAATGTCTAGAAAGTTCTGTCAAGGGGAGGTTCGGTCACCTAATTGCGCGCCAGTAAGGAGAAATTCTTATTGGAAAGCCCCCTCTTTCCTGGGAACAGCCTGGTTGTCATAAATGTGATTCTGTAATATTATTTATGAATAATTAATTATTGATTCATATGATAAGAAAATATTTATTTTATGTCGTTATAAATGTTGGATATATTTATTGTGGTTAAAAAATGAAAGAGTTAATGTTGAGGTGTTTTATCAGTATTTTTGTCAGAATGAAAGTATTAAAAAAATTAAACCAGTGTTTTTGAGAAATATTGCGTGAGTTATAATTTTTAATCCGACCATTGGATCGTTGTAATTTTTGGATATGTTATACATATATAAGTTGAGTATATGTCCACAAATTTTGAACCGTTAAAAATGAACGTATGATTTGTTATGAATTTTAAGAAGTGACTGATTTAGAAATTATTGAAGTATCCGAATTTAGCATTTTGGTGGAAAATTCAAGAATTGAGTGGGCCCCACTTGTGGTTGGTAAAGAAATGTGCTGAATTTTATTTCAAATGTGGTGGGTGGGAATAATAGCAGGTAAAGCCATTAGGTTGCAGGTCAAGTCTGCTAACATTTTCCTATAAATAGAGGGCTAAGTTAGAATTGAAAATCACACCAGAAACATAAGCTTTCTCTCTTTCTCTCACTAGGTTATTGAGTGTATTTTGTGAGTATTTAGATATTTTGTGAGTTTCTTTTCATAAGTGCATGTTTTCTTCAGTCTTATACCGATATTCTGATCAGAAGTACTGATATTTTGACGTAAGGGATGTTATTTTCTTCATATATGATATTATTTCTTCAATATCATTATGCCAAAGTATTGATCTGAATTTTTATCAAATTTGGAACTTTTTATGTCAGGGTTACTATTCACATATACGGCATTATTCACGTATACGGTACTATTCACGAATACGGCACTATTCACCGAAAAATGAAATTTTCTTCTTTTTGTCCAAGATGTTTATTATGGTTACTATCTTTGATTGTATCCATGTTTTGATCTTTATTCTTGAATTTTGCTTCAAAATTGGTTATTATGGAGTATTATTGATCTTGGATAAAATGTTATACAAATCCCTACTATTTGTCCTTCTGTCTCACCGGATTCGTTTTCTTTAAAATATTTTTCATCATCCTCAGTCCTAAATGATGATATTACTAAATATCTTTGGCCTGTAGTGTAAAGATAAATGATTAACTGATGAATATCTTTGGCCCGTAGTGCAAAGATGAACAGGTGTTGAGATGAACATGACCAACTGGTGATACAAATGAATATCTTTGTCATGTGGTGCAAAGATGAATATTGATTAAAGATGTATATTGATTGTTGTTATAGGGATAAAATTGATGATGAACTTTTAAATCTTAGAAGATAGTAGAACTCATTCTCTACTTGACTCTTCTAATGGATTGTTGTTTCCACTGTAGTTGTTGATCTAAAACTTGTTGTCTATTATATTTTATCAGATTTTTCCCTGTTGAATACTAACGATAATTTGTTGTATATTATCTTAGTCATAATATTCTTTACTGGGCTAGTTGAGCTCACCCTTTTCCTTTTTGTTCCATTTTTCTCAGGAGGTGAGAACATAGCAGGAACTAGTCGGGGTACGAAGTGATGGTTCTAGAAAGATGTTTTAGCAGTCCTCACTATTTCTGTAAAATAGTGTTTGAATAATTGTAATGAGGACTTATTTGAGTGTGGATATTGTCTAGAAGACAATATTTGTATTTAAACTCACAGTATGTGTTGTCGTATTTTGCACGACAATTGTATTATTGAAGTTGTAGTTTGCTTTCTGTACCATGTATTTGGCGACTCAGAATGGGTCTTGTATACCTATTTTGGGGGCGTCACAGTTGGTATCAGAGCTTAGGGATATGGTCTCTGGCGGAGATCTGGGAATAAAACTAGGAGGGGAGAGATGAGTAAATCCTTCCCTAGTGTGTTCTATCTAAGCTTAATTGTTGGTCAGTCATAATATAGGGATATTATCTGATATGTTAATTTATTTAATTAACCCTTATTTTATGGCAGTATTTAAGAATGGCTACTGAGAACGTTTATAATGGAGTGTATGAGACTGTGGAACAAACTTTAGTTACAAACCATGAGAACGTGCAATAGGAAGGCAATAATCCTCCTGTAAACAACACTACCGAACATATGATGAATGATGGGATTCTCAGAAGTTTTTTACATTTTATGCAAAACCAGACGAGGGAAACTCGTGCACAAAATACGGGTGGAAATGCTAGCAATGCGCGGCTTGTCACAGCCAAGCAGTTCAAAGTGTTGGGACCACCATAATTTAAGGGAAAGCCAGATCCGATCATGGCGAAAATGTGGGTCAAGCAAATTACCAAGATATTCAATGTTTTGGGATGCACGTAGGAACAGAAGGTTCCATTCGCCACCTTTATGTTCTGCGGTGAGGTAGACTACTGGTGGGAGTCTGTGAAGCGTACCCAGCTAGCCGCACTCAGCATGTTTTGGGAAACATTTCAGAAACTATTCAATGACAAGTACTTTCCTAAAAGTATTCGTCATATGAAGGAGGTGGAGTTTATCAGACTGGAATAAAATAACATGACGGTGTCCCAGTACGAGGCGAAGTTTTGCAGAGTTATCCAGGTTTACACCTCATTTGGTCGAAATTGAGGAACGAATGACTAGGATGTTTTTGAGAGGTCTAAAGCCCGAGATTCGGCAATATTTTATATCTCATAAAAAAATTTTATATTTAGATGTTGTAAATAGGGCTCAATTATTAGAGCGAGATAATAAGTATGTGCAACCAAGGGACCATAACCAGGGTCATACCGGTGACAGCAGTCATCAGAGCGATGATAACCAACGAGGAGGGAAAAATACGAACAAAGGCGGTAACCACTCGGGTGGTCATCGTGGCCATGATAATAGGAGAGGTAAGTCAAGTAGAAATTTCAAAAAGATGAGATTTAACAATGACGGGAAGACATCAGCAGCAGCACCAACAAAAAATTCTAGGGGAGGAGAACGACTGCCAGTTAGATGTTACAAATGCGGGAAAGAGTGACATATCAGCCCAAACTGCCCACAACAATCCAAGGTATGTTACAATTGTGGGAAGGAAGGCCACATAGCTCGGGATTGTTCTGTAGCAAAACCAAGTTCAACGGGGATGGTGACTCCAAGGGCTGTCCCAAATAATTCAAAATCAACGGTTCCTGAAAGAGCGTTTGTCGTGACTGGCCAAAACGCGAGAAACCCGAACGAAGTGATTACGGGTAAGCTAATCTTGAACTCTTGAGAAGTTTATACCTTATTTGATACAGGTTCTACCCATTATTTTATCTCTCCTACTTGTGCTCAACGTTTAAACTTGAGTCCGGAGAAATTAGACTTTGATTTATCAGTGGAGACTCCGTTGGGTGAAACTTTCGTTACATCCAGAGTTTATAAATCTTGCTTAATCCAAGTTGGCACTATCACATTACCTGTTGATCTTATCTCTTTAAAGATACTTGCTTTTGATGTGATTTTAGGAATTGATTGGTTAACCACTCATCATGCCAAAATTGATTATTTTCATAAGGTTATTAGTTTTCATATTCCTAACCAACCAGTCATACAAATTCAAACAACTAAACCACTAAAATCAGTCACTATCATATCAAGCCATAAAGATATTCGTTTATTAAAAATGGATGTCAAGCTTTCTTAGCCCATGTTATGGATTTGAACAAAGACAAGTAAGATTTGAATAATATTTCTGTTGTTAGGGAATTTCCTGATGTATTTCCTGAAGAACTTCCCGGTCTACCCCCAGAACGTGATGTTGAATTCTTTATTAACCTTGAGCCGGGTACAAAACCCATTTCTAAAACCCCATATCGAATGTCTCCTATTGAACTTCAGGAGTTAAAAGTCCAACTACAGGAATTGTTAGACATAGGTTACATTCGTCCTAGTACATCTCCTTGGGGTGCTCCTGTTTTATTCATAAAGAAAAAAGACGGGAGTATGCAACTTTGTATTGACTACCGAGAATTAAACCATGTCACCATCAATAATAGGTATCCGCTACCTCGCATTGATGACCTGTTCGACCAGTTGCAAGGAGCACAATTCTTTTCAAAGATCGATCTTCGTTCTGGATATCATCAGCTGAAGATTAAAACTGAGGATATTCCAAAGACTGCCTTCAGAACTCGGTACGGGCATTATGAATTCTTAGTCATGTCTTTTGGATTGACTAATGCTCCTGCTGCTTTCATGGATATGATGAACCGTGTATTCAAGGAATATTTGGATCAGTTTGTTGTTGTCTTTATTGATGACATCCTCATCTATTCCAAAAGTCGTGAAGATCATGAGCACCATTTGAAGCTGATACTTGAAAGGCTTCATGAAAACAAGCTTTATGTTAAACTAAAGAAATGTGAGTTCTGGCTTGAGGAAGTAGCATTCCTTGGACACGTGGTGTCAAAACATGGAGTATCTATTGACCCAGTAAAGATTGAAGCAGTACAAAGTTGGGAGCAACCAAAGTTGGTGACCGAAGTGCGTAACTTTCTAGGCTTAGCTGGTTATTATCGGAGATTCGTGGAAGGATTTTCTTGAATCGCTACTCCGTTAACTCAACTGACTCAGAAAGATACAAAATTTGTATGGAGCGAGGAGTGCGAGAAGAGTTTCCAAGAGCTCAAGAGGAGACTCATTTTGGCACCTGTTCTGGCAATACCATCTGGTACGAATGGATTTGTTATATATAGTGATGCTTCAGGCAAAGGGTTAGGATGCGTTCTCATACAACATGGGAAAGTCATAGCCTATGCCTCACGATAACTTAAAGAATATGAGAGGAATTATCCTACTCATGATCTAGAGTTGGCAGCAGTCGTATTCGCGATTTGGAGACACTACTTGTATGGGGAGAAAGTGGAGATTTATACGGACCATACAAGCCTCAAATATTTCTTTACCCAAAAAGAACTCAACATGTGGCAATGACGTTGGCTTGAACTATTGAAAGATTATGATCACACTATTCAATATCATCCTAGAAAAGCGAACGTAGTAGCTGACTCATTGAGTATAAGATCATATGCGAGTACGAGTGCGATATTGTTAATGCAAAGGCCTATTCTGTATGACTTGCAAAGGATGGAGGTAGAATTAAAGACTCCAGGGACCCACATGATGATGGAGAATATATGAGTAGAACTGACTTTAATCGATAAAGTTAAAGCTGCTCAAGCTACGGACATGGAGCTGATGCGTATGAAGAAGAAAGTGCAAGAAGGTGTTATTCCAGAAGCAAAAATCGATGAAGAAGGAATACTTAGATTCAACTCCAGACTTTGTGTTCCTAACGATTCTGACTTGAAGCATAGAATCATGATGGAGGCACACAACACACCGTTTGCAATCCATCATGGGAGTACCAAAATGTATCATGATATTCGACATACATTTTGGTGGAACAATATGAAGAGAGAGATCGCGGAGTTTATCTCGAGGTGTTTAACTTGTCAACGTGTAAAGGTGGAGCATCAAGTGACAAAGGGTCCATTACAACCACTTGAGATTCTGAAATAGAAGTGGGAACACATTACTATGGATTTTGTTACAGGTCTTCCCAAAGTTTCTCAAGGCATAGATGCTATTTGGGTTATTGTTGATAGATTAACCAAGTCTGTCCATTTCTTACCGATACGTGAGATTTATTCCCTTGAACGTCTTGATAGTATGTACGTGAATGAGATTGTAAGATTGCATGGCATGTCACTATCCATAGTTTCAGATCGTGACCCAAGATTCACTTCACGATTTTGGGTTAGCTTGTAGAAAGCTATGGGCACGGATTTATGATTCAGTTCGGCATACCATCCTCAAATGGACGGACAATCAGAGAGGATTATTCAAACCCTTGAAGATCTATTAAGACTTTGTGTCCTTGGTTTTAAAGGAAGTTGGGATAAGTACTTGCCACTAGTGAAATTCTCCTACAACAACAGTTATCAAGCAAGTATAGACATGGCTCCATTTGAGGTGTTGTATGGACGAAAGTGTCATTCTACAGTATGCTGGGACGAGGTGGGAGAAGCAACGTTGTTGGGACCAAGATTAGTACGCATAACTACAGAAAAGATCCAAATGATTCGACAACGTATTCATACCTCACAAGATCGACAAAAGAGTTATGCTGATCTTCATAGAAAGGATGTGGAGTTTAATATTGGAGATCATGTATTGTTACGTGTTGCTCCATGGAAGGGAGTTACAAGATTTAGAAAGAGAGGAACGCTCAATCCATGATTTGTTGGTCCATTTGAGATTCTTGACCGAATAGGAAATGTGGCCTATAGACTCGCATTACCTCCAAGTATGTCTCGTGTTCATAATGTTTTCCACATATCCATGCTTCGTAAATATGTGAAAGACCTGAACCATATTATTACGTTAGAACCAGACAAGATAGCCGAAGATTTAATGTACAAAGAACTACCTGTTAAGATCTTGGATAGGAAAGAGCATGTCCTACGCACCAAGGTTATACCACAAGTTAAGGTTTTGTGGAGAAACAATGCAATTGAAGAAATGACCTGGGAGTTGGAATCAGAAATGAAAGCGAGGTATCCTCACCTTTTCGAAAAACCAGGTATGTATGTCAATTTCGATGACGAAATTTCATAAGGAGTGGAGGTTGTAAGACCCCAACTTATTATAAATAAAATCGAATTTTCTCTAATTATTATTATGGATAATAAGGTATTAATTTGATATAATTCTCTGGTTATGGGTGAAATGTGCAAATTTTGCAAAATATGCAAGTGGTTATAAAATAATAATTGTTGAAGGGGAATATTCATTTGGTCGTGGAATATTCTTGTTGTCGAGGAATATTCGTACGACGGCGCAGTCATTTGTAGTCCCCATAACATAATAATTGTCGGATGAAGAAAACGACAAGTTTGAGTTTTTATAAATAACGGCGTAGTTGTTACCGTTAACACTGTTGGAATACCCGGTGGTTAAAATACAGTAATACGTGTGGATGCACAGTATTGATGAATTATTGATCATTACGTAAGAAGACACTACTCAATAATTGTTACAGTAGTTACTGTTTAATATTTTATTTTATTGATTCAATAATTGTTGCGTTGATATTTTATATTATTGTTGTTTCAATAATTGTCACTGCACAGTATTTCCCATTATCAGATCAATAATTCCTATTAATTGAATAATATCATTAGATAGCATTATTGGCAATGTCTAGAAAGTTCTATCAAGGGGAGGTTTGGTCAGCTAATTGCGCGCCAGTAAGGAGAAATTCTTATTGGAAAGCCCCCTCTTTCCTGGGAACATCCTGGTTGTCATAAATGTGATTCTGTAATATTATTTATGAATAATTAATTATTGATTCATATGATAAGGAAATATTTATTTTATTTGGTTATAAATGTTGGATATATTTATTATGGTTAAAAAATGAAAGAGTTAATGTTGAGGTGTTTTATCAGTATTTTTGTCGGAATGAAGGTATTAAAAAAATTAAACCAGTGTTTTTGAGATATATTGCGTGAGTTATAATTTTTAATCCGACCGTTGGATTGTTATAATTTTTGGATATGTTATACATATATAAGTTGAGTATATGTCCACAAATTTTGAACGGTTAAAAATGAACGTATGATTTGTTATGAATTTTAAGAGGTGACTAGTTTAGAAATTGTTGAAGTATCCGAATTTAATATTTTGGTAAAAAATTCTAGAATTAAGTGGGCCCCACTTGTGGTTGGTGAAGAAATGTGCTGTTTTTTTTTCAAATGTGGTGGGTGAGAATAGTAGCAGGTAAAGCCATCAGGTTGCAGGTCAAGTCTGCTAAAATTTTCCTATAAATAGAGGGCTAAGTTAGAATTGAAAATCACACCAGAAATATAAGCTTTCTCTCTTTCTCTCTCTAGATTATTGAGTGTATTTTGTGAGTATTTAGATACTTTGTGAGTTTCTATTCATCAGTGCATGTTTCCTTCAGCCTTATACCGATATTCCGATCAGAAGTACTGATATTTTGAGGTATGGGATGTTATTTTCTTCATATATGATATTATTTTTTTAATATCATTATGCCGAAGTATTGATCTAAATTTTTATCAAATTTGGAACTTTTTGTGTCTGGGTTACTATTCACGTATATGAAACTATTCACGTATACGACACTATTCACGAATACGGCACTATTCACCAAAAAATGAAATTTTCTTCTTTTTGTCCAAGATATCTATTATGGTTACTATCTTTGATTGTATCCATGTTTTGATCTTTATTCTTTAATTTTGCTTCAAAATTGGTTATTATGGAGTATTATTGATCTTGGATAAACTGTTATACGAATCCCTACTTTTTGTCCTTCTGTCTCACTGGATTCATTTTCTTTAAAATATTTTTCATTATCCTCAGTCCTAAATGATGATATTACTAAATATCTTTGGCCTGTAGTGCAAAGATAAATGATTAACTGGTGAATATCTTTGGCCTGTAGTGTAAAGATGAACAGGTGTTGAGATGAACATGACCAACTGTTGATACAAATGAATATGTTTGGCATGTGGTGCAAAGATGGATATTGATTAAAGATGTATATTGATTGTTGTTACACGAATAAAATTGATGATGGACTTTTAAATCTTAGAAGATAATAGAACTCATTCTCTACTTGACTCTTCTAATGGATTGTTGTTTCCACTGCAGTTGTTGATCTAAACTTGTTTTCTATTATATTTTATTAGATTTTTCCCTATTGAAGACTAACGATAATTTGTTATATATTATCTTAGTCATAATATTCTTTACTGGGCTAGTTGAGCTCACCCTTTTCCTTTTTGTTCCATTTTTCTCAGGAGGTGAGAACATAGTAGGAACTAGTCGGGGTACGGAGTGATGGTTCTAGAAAGATGTTTTAGCAGTCCTCACTATTTCTGTAAAATAGTGTTTAAATAATTGTAATGAGGACTTATTTGAGTGTGGATATTGTCTAGAAGACAATATTTGTATTTAAACTCACAGTATGTGTTGTCGTATTTTGCACGACAATTATATTATTGAAGTTGTAGTTTGTTTTCTATTCCATGTATTTGGTGACTCAGAAGGGGTCTTGTATACCTATTTTGGGGGCGTCACAGTTAATACTTTTGGAATATCCGGTGGTTAAAACACAGTAATACGCGTTGTTGCACAGTAACACACGGTATTGCACCAATTATTGATTTTTACGTAAGAAAGCACTACTCAATAATTGTTATAGTAATTACTATTCAGTATTTTATTGATACAATAATTGTTGCATTAATATTTTATATTACTATTGTTTTAATAATTGTCACTACACAGTATTTTCCATTATCGAAGCAATAATTCATATTATCTGAATAATATTATTAGATAACATTATTGGCAATGTCTAGAAAGTTCTGTCTAAAGAGAGGCTTGGTCACCTAATTGCACGCCAGTAAGGAGAAATTCTTATTGGAAAATCCCCTCTTTCCTAGGAACTGTCTAGTTGTCATTATTGTGATTCTGTAATATTATTTTTGAATAATTAATTATTGATTTATATGATGAGAAAAATAATTATTTTATGTGGATATAAATGGAGAAAATTTTTAAAGTGACAATTGTTGAAAATCGATATTTTATCTTTTCTGTTAAAATAATATTTTATTATATTATTATAATATAATTATAGTTATATTTTTATAATGACTGTGGGATATATGAGTATATAAGGAGAAAGAGTATTTTTGTTTGCAAAAGTTGTTTAAAACTTGTTAAACATGATTGGTGGACCCATTTCTTGACTGAAATTTAATTATAGCCTGTAAAATCGTCCGTATGTGGATTTCGGTTAATTTCTGTTTAGAATTTAGAAAAACTTTCTTCTTTGAAGTTGTAGAGAATTGAATTTCCTATAAAAAGTCGCGAGATTCGAATTTTCTGATAAAAGGGCTATTTATTATGAATTATAGAAGTTCTAAAGTTTCGAAATAATTGATTTTTGAAAGTTTTAATTATTTTTAATAACAAAAATGTTTTTTTTTTATTATTATTTGTTGGCTGAATTCAGATCTGAGAAAGTGTGCGTAAGAATTTTTGATATATATATTAATATTATATTAAATTTTCTGCTTTGGTGTTCTAAGCATTTTTCTATAAATAGGGTGCTTAGGTTAGAGTTGAAAATCACACCAGAAACTAAAGATTTCTCTCTCTTTCTCTCTATAATATCAAGCTTATTTTGTGAGTATTTTAGTACTTTGAGTATTGCTATACGGTGCAAGTTCTTCCAGCACTATATCCAGTATTCCAGTCAGAATTACTATTCTTTATGAGGTAAGGGAGATTATTTTCTTCATAAATGATATATTTCTTCAATATCATTATGCCGAAATATTGGTTTGAACTTTTTATCAAATTTAGAACTTTTTCATGTCGGGATTACTATTCATGAGTTATTCATGAGTACTATTCACGAAGCATGATGATGTTTTTTGTGAAATTTCTATCTTTTGGAGTCAGAATTACTATTCACGTATATAGCACTATTCACGTATACGACACTATTCACGAATATGACACTATTCACAGGAAAAATTAAATTTTCTCTTCTGTGTCCAAGATTGTCTGTTATAATTCCTATCTTTGATTGGATCTATGTTTTGGTCTTCATTCTTGAATTTTACTCCACTCTGGTTATTTATGAAGTATTTTTGAACTTGGATTGTTTAAAGTACGAATCCTTAAAAATTGTTCTTTTGTTTCACTGGATTCGTTTTCTTTAAAATATTTTTCATCATCCTCAGTCCTAAATGATGATATAACTAAATATCTTTGGCCTGTAGTGCAAAGATGAATGATTTTTGATGAATATCTTTGGCCCGTAGTGCAAAGATGAACAGGTGTTTAGATGAACATGACCAACTGATGAATATCTTTGGCCTGTAGTGCAAAGATGAATATTTGATTCCAGATATATATTGATTGATGTTACAGGGATAAAATGTTGACGATGGACTTTTAAATTCATATATAGAAGATAGTAGATTTTATTCTCTACTTAACTCCTCTAATGAATTATTATATCTGTTGCGAATATTGATTTAAAACTTGTTGTCTATTGTATTCTATTAGATTTTTTCCCTGTTGAGGACTAAGGATAATTTGTTTTATATTATCTTAGTATTAATGTTTTTATGTTGTATTAATAAAGTTGTAGTTGTTTCTGTACCATGTATTTTGATGACTCGGAATGGGTGTTGTATCCCTATTTTGGGGGCGTCATAATCCTCATGTTTATATTTTGTTGAAAGTCTTCTGTGGCCTATAGTGCATAGATGGACCTGGTATGATTATGGCCAGGGATTATTCGGTGTAATCATGACCGTAATGTTTCAAATGATGTGGTAAAAGTCCTCATTCGCCCGTAGTGAATTGATGAACAGTTGTTGGCATGATCATGACCATTATTGAATACACAAATATTCTTAGCCAGTAGTGCATGGATAATTGTGGTCGTGATACTAAAGAATATCCTTGGCCATAGTGCAGGGGTGATTCGATGATGTGGATTATTTATTAAGCTGAGTTCCAGCGATAAAAGTGATGGAAAACCTTTTAAATTATAAAAAATAGTAGATTTTATTCTCTACTTGACTCTTTTAATGGATTGCTTGTTCCGCTGCAGTTAAACTTGATGGTTGTTATATTGTATCAGTTTAACATTGTTGAAGGCTAACGATAATATATTCTGCATTATCTTAGTCATAATATTTTCAACTGGGCTAGTTGAGAACACCCTTTTACTTTTATTGTTCTCTTCAGGAAATGAGAACGTAGCAGGGACTAGTCGGGGAACGGAGTGACGGACCAGATGATAGCATTAGTAGTCCTCACTATTCAGTGAAATAGTGGAAAATAAATGTAATAATATTGAATTTGAGTTTGAATATTGTCTAGACGACAATATTTGTATTAAAACTCACAGCTTATGTTTTGTCATACTTTACACGACAGTTGTATAATTAAGTTGTATTTGTATTCTGTACCGTGTATTTGATGACTCAGAATAGGTGATGTATATCTATTTTGGGGGCGTCACAGTTGGTATCAAAACTTAGGGATATGATCCCTGGCTAAGATGTGAGACTAGAACTAGGAGGGGAGAGACGGGGAATTCCTTCGCTACTATGACCAACCTATGTTTATTTGGTATTTAATTGGTCAGTCAAAGTGTAGGGATAATATGTTTCATGTCAATTAACCCTTGTTTTGTGGCAGTATTTGAAAATGGCATCTGAGATTGTTGAGAACATCAATGGAGCACAGGAGACCGTTGAGTCTCCACGGATCAATAACCAGGACAATGTGCATCAGAAAGGCGACAATCCTCATGCAAACAACAACACTGACCAAATGATGAACGATGGAATGTTCCGAGGCTTCATGCAATTCATGCAACATCAGGCGAGAGCGGCTCCTGTCCAAAATGCAGGTGGAAACACTGGCAACTCTCGGACGGTCACCGCTAAACAGTTCAAGGAGCTGGGACCACCGAAGTTTATTGGAGAGCCAAAATCACTTAAGGTGGAAGCATGGATAAAACAGATAACTAAGATATTTGATGTCTTGGGATGCTCCGAGGAATAAAAGATTCCCTTCGCCACCTTTATGTTGCATGAAGAAGCAGATTACTGGTGGGAATCTGTAAAACGTACCCATCCTGACGCACTCAAGATGTCTTGGGAGAAGTTCCAAGAGCTGTTCAATGACAAGTACTTTCCCGAAAGTATTCGTCACATGAAGGAGGTGGAGTTTATCAAGTTGGAACAAAATACAAGGCTAAATTTGCGGAGTTATCTCGGTTTGCATCCCATTTGGTTAATAATGAGGAGCGAATGACCCGAATATTTTTAAGAGGTTTGAAACTGAAGATACGGCAATATCTTATTTCTCATAAACTGTGTTTGTATTCAGATGTTGTAAATAGGGCTCAGTTATTGGAGCGCGATAACGAGTCAACGCAACCAAGAGAAAGCAACCGGCAGAATAAAAATACCAGTGGTAACAGTCATCGAAGCAGTGACAACAAACGTGGAGGGAATCAACATGCCAGAAATGGTAACCACTTCGGTGGTAATCATAGCCAAGATAATAAAAATGGACATTTCAAAAAAAGAAGATACAACAATGATGGAAAGACGTCAGCACCAGCACCCGTTGTTAAGGAAGGAGAACGACCACCTATCATATGCTTCAAATGCGGAGGGGAGGGACACATCAGTCCAAATTACGTGATGCCGTCCAAAGCATATTATAATTGTGGAAGAGAAGGTCATTTAGCCCGATTTTGTCATTCACCGAAGATAAATTCAGCTAGGATGAAGGCACCAAAGGCCGTCCCAGAAAAGTCAAAGCCGGTAGTGCAAGGGAGAGCATTTGTTGTGACCTCCCAGAAAGCAAGGAACCCGAACGAGGTTATCACGGGTAAGCTTATCATAAACTCTAGTGAAGTCTATACCTTATTTGATACCGGTTCTACCCACTCTTTTATTTCTCCTACTTGCGCTCAACGTCTAAATTTGACTCCGGAGAAATTAGACTTTGACTTATCTGTTAAAACTCCATTAGGAGAAACCTTCATTACATCTACTGTTTATAAGTCTTGTTTGATTCAAATCGGTAACCGCATATTACCTGTCGATCTTATCTCCTTAAAAATACTTGCATTTGACGTGATTCTATGGATTGATTGGTTAACTACTCATCATGCTAAAATTGATTATTTTCATAAGGTTGTTAGCTTTCATATTCCTAATAAACCTATTATGCGAATTCAAGCGACAAAACCATTAAAATCAATCACGGTCATCTCAAGCTATAAATCTATTCGTTTATTGAAAAACGGATGTCAAGCTTTCTTAGCTCATGCCACGGATTTAAACAAAAATACGTCAGATTTGAAGGATATTTCTATTGTTAATAAATTTCCTGATGTATTCCATGAAGAACTTCCTGACCTACCCCCAGAGCGTGAAGTTGAATTTTGTATCGACCTTGAACCCGGTACAAAACCCATTTTGAAATCCCCATATCGAATGGCTCCTATTGAACTTCAGGAGTTAAAGACCCAATTGCAGGAATTGTTAGACATTAGTTTCATTCGTCCTAGTACGTCTCCTTGGGGTGCTCCAGTTCTATTCGTGAAGAAGAAAGATGGGAGTATGCGACTTTGTATTGATTATCGGGAGTTGAATCATATCACCATCAAAAATAGGTACCCATTGCCACGTATTGATGACCTGTTTGATCAGTTACAAGGAGCATAATTTTTTTCAAAGATCGATCTTCGTTCTGGATATCATCAGCTGAAGGTTAAAACTGAGGATATTCCAAAGACTACCTTCAGAACTCGATACGGGCATTATGAATTCTTAGTCATGTCTTTTGGATTGACTAATGCTCCTGCTGCCTTCATGGATATGATGAACCGAGTATTCAAGGAATATTTGGATCACTTTGTGGTCGTCTTTATTGATGACATCCTTGTTTATTCCAAAAGCCGTGAATATCATGAGCAACACTTGAGGCTGATACTCCAAAAGCTTCGTGAATATAAGCTTTATGCCAAGTTAAAGAAATATGAGTTCTGGCTTGAGGAAGTAGCATTCCTCGGGCATGTAGTATCAAATCATGGAATATCCGTTGACCCGGCAAAGATTGAAGCTATTCAAAGCTGGGAGCAACCCAAATCAGTGACCGAAATACGTAGCTTTCTCGGTTTAGCTGGTTATTATCAGAGATTCGTGGAAGGATTTTCTCGAATCGATACTCCATTAAATCAGCTAGCTCGAAAAGATACAAAGTTCGGTTGGAGCGAGGAATGTGAAAAGAGTTTTCAAGAACTCAAAAGGAAACTCATTTCAGCACCTATTCTGACAATACCATCTGGTTCGGAGGGATTTGTCATCTACCGTGATGCTTCGGGCAAAGGGTTAAGATGTGTTCTCATGCAACATGGGAAAGTCATAGCCTATGCCTCAAGATAACTCAAAGAATATGAGACGAATTATCCTACTCATGATCAAGAGTTGGCAGATGTTGTCTTCGCACTTAAAATTTGGAGTCATTACTTGTATGGAGAGAAAGTGGAGATCTTTACGGATCATAAAAGCCTCAAATATTTCTTCACTCAAAAGGAACTCAACATGCGACAACGACGTTGGCTTAAAATATTGAAAGATTATGATCATACCATCCAATACCATCCTGGAAAAGTGAATATGGTAGCTGACGCATTGAGTAGAAGATCATATGCGGGTACGAGTGCAATATTCACAACACAAAAGCCCATTTTGTGGGACTTGCAAATGATGGAGATAGAGTTAAAGACTCCAGGGACCCATGTGATGATGGTGAATATACGAGTAGAACCGACTTTAATTGATAAAGTTAAAGTTGCTCAAGTTACAGATCCGGAGCTGATGCGTATGAGGAAGAAAGTGCAAGAAGGTGCTATACCGGAAGTAAGAATGGATGAAGAAGGAATACTTCGAGTCAACTCCAGACTTTGTGTTCCTAACGACCCTGATTTAAAGTATAAAATCATGATGGAGGCGCACAACACACCGTTTTCAATCCATCCTAGGAGTACCAAAATGTATCGTGATCTTTGTCATACATTTTGGTGGAGCAATATGAAGAGAGAGATAGCGTTATTTATCTCAAGGTGTCTAATTATTCAATGAGTTAAAGCGGAGCATCAAGTACCAAAAGGTCCATTGCAACCACTTAAAATTCCAAAATGGAAGTGGGAGCACATTACCATGGATTTCGTTACCGGTCTTCCCAAAGTTTCTCAAGGCATAAATGCGATTTGGGTCATTGTTGATAGATTGACCAAGTCTGCTCATTTCTTACCGATACAAGAAACTTATACACTTGAACGTCTTACTCATATGTATATAAAAGAGGTTGTAAGATTTCATGGTATGCCAATATCCATAGTTTCTGATCGAGACCCAAGATTCACTTCAAGATTTTGGGTTAGTTTGCAAAAAGATATGCGCACGAATTTACAATTTAGCTCGGCATATCATCCTCAAACAGACAGGCAGTCGGAGAGGACGATTCAAACTCTTGAAGATCTATTAAGACTCTGTGTCCTTGACTTCAAGGGAAGTTGGGACAAGTTCTTACCATTGGTGGAGTTTTCCTACAACAACAGTTATCAAGTAAGTATTGGCATGGCTCCATTCGAGGCGTTGTATGGAAGAAAGTGTCGTTCTCCAGTATGTTGGGATGACGTGGGTGAAGAAACATTGTTGGGACCAGAGTTGGTACGTATGACTATGGAAAAGATACAAATGATCCGACAACGTATAAAAACCTCACAAGATCGACAAAAGAGTTATGCTGATCTTCATCGAAAGGACGTAGAATTCGATATTGGAGATCATGTGTTGTTACGTGTTGCTCCATGGAAAGGAGTTACAAGATTTGGAAAGAGAGGAAAGCTCAATCCTCGATTCATTGGCTCATTTTTAATCCTCGATCGAGTAGGAACGGTGGCCTATAGACTTGCGTTACCTCCAAGTATGTCTCGTGTTCATAACGTTTTTCACATATCCATGTTACGTAAATATGTGAAAGACCCGAACCACATTATTGAGTTAGAACCGGACGAAATAGAGGAAGATTTAACATATAAAGAGGTTCCTGTTAAAATCTTGGATAAGAAGGAACATATTCTACGCTCCAAGGTTATACCTCAAGTCAAAGTTTTGTGGAGAAACCACGATGTTGAGGAAATGACCTGGGAGTTAGAATCTGAAATGAAATCAAAGTATCCTCACCTCTTCGATATACCAGGTACGCACCCTAATTTTGAGGACGAAATTTCATAAGAAGGGGAGGTTGTAAGACCCCAACTTTTTGAATAAAGATTAAATTTTCTCAAAATTTATTTTTGAATATTATGGTGTGGATTTGATATAATGTTATAGTTGTGGGTAATATTTACAAATTTTGCAAAGTACGCAAGTTGTTATATAATATTCGATTGGTCAGGGAATATTCGTTTTAGCAGGAAATATTCATACAATGGCACAATCATTGATGGACCCCCCACAACGGAATTATTGTCGGATTGAGAAAAACAAAAATACTTTATGAAAATAACAGCGGAAGTTTTACCGTTAACTGTTGAACTATCCGGTAGTAAAAGTACAGTAATACGTGTGGTTGCATAGTAGCACACGGTATTGATTATTGATGCTTACGTGAGAAGTCACTCAATTATACTCAATTATTCCTATAGTAATTGTTGCATCATATCTCTCATATTATTAATTTGATTATTGTCATAGTATCATCTGCATAATATGTTATTTTATTAAATCAATAATTGAGACGACAAAGTTATTCATATTATTAAATTGCAATATTTACAATGTCTAGAACTTCTGTCAATGAGAGGTTTGGTCACCTAATTGCGCCAATAGGGAGAAATCCTTATTGGAAAGACCCCTCTTTCTTGGGAATGACCTGGTTGATAAATATTATGAGTTATAATATTAATGATGAATGTCATTAAAATTGATGTTGTGTTCGGAGTTTAATTTGGAGACGCGGATGTGATATTTGAGGCCGGAACGATGAAATTAGTAAAAATAGTCTTTAAACACAAAATTTTCCGGAATTCACTATTTGGTCAAAAAGTCAATAGTTGACTTTTTCGAGAAAAGTCAAACTTTGAAATTTTAAAATTTATATTTTTGATAAAAATGGTTTCATTGTGTTGGAATTATTTGTGTTAGTGAAAATCGATAATTGTTTCGATAATAATTGATGTCTGGAGGTTATATTGACCAATCGGGTATTTAACCGGATAAATGAGCAATTGATTTCTATTATTTCACATGATTATAACTATTTGTTCACATGTGTATACTATTGTTTCATATTCTTGTTACTATTAGGGGAGTTGGTGCAAGATTGCTAATACTTGCATGACTAAGTTAAAAATGGAGGTATAGATGGAGGTACTATACTGTAATTCGTATTTTCACATGTCTAGAACTATTGATTCACATACTTTACTATTGAATCACATTATTTACTATTAGGGGAGGTGGTCCAAGTTTGATAATACTTCCATGACTAAATTAAAAATAAAAGAAAAGTTGGAGGTATTGTACTAAAATTTTTCGAGCCCCAAAATGTGCAATTATCGAAACTATATATTTCTATAAATAAAAGCTCATTCTTCCTTCATTTCTCACCAATTCACAAAAGCTTTAAAGAGATTATCATAGAGAGAAATTATAGAAAGAAGAAGAGAAGTCTGTTACCTCACTATTCTAGTATCTAGTTTTTCTAAAAGGTAGGGAGTATTGTTTCTTTCTTATCTATGAAGAGAACTTCTGTTATTCCATTCTTTATTATTCTGTTGGAATAACCTGTATACGTGGGCTACCCTATTCTTGGTGAAATTCTTCTGTTGTTCCATTCTTTATCATTATGTTGGAACATCCTGTCTGTGCGTTCTACGCCGGATCTGGTTCTGTTTTATTATTCTGTTGGAATATCCTATCTGTGTATTTTACTCCAGACCTGATTCCGTCTTTATTATTCTGTTGGAATATTTTGTCTATGCGTTCTACGCCGGACCTGATTCCGTCTTTATTATTCTGTTGGAATATCTTGTCTGTGCGTTTTACGCCGGACCTGATTCCTTCTTCATTATTCTGTTGGAATATCCTGTCTATGCGTTTTACGCCGGACCTGATTCCGTTATTTATTATTATGTTGGACTAACTGCATGTGCGGTCTACCACATGTCTGGTGATTTCTTTTGTTATTCCATTCCTTATTATACTCAGTAGGTTAAAGTTTTGACTTATATACTCCATGAAATTAGTGGAATATCATTGATATTTGTGCTTCATCCAGTATCTTTTCATGGAAATATTCTTCTGAGCATTCTTGAATTTTAGTCTACAAAGCAGTATCATGTTGACAATTTGGACGTTATTAGTTCCTGGATAAATTAATTCTTGAACTTGTTTTATTGAATTCTTATATCATTGTCATCGTCATGTTTATAATTTGTTGAAAGTCATCTTTGGCCTATAGTGCATAGATGGACTTGGTATGATTATGACCAGGGATTATTCGGTGTAATCATGACCGTAATGTTATAAATGATGTGGTAAAAGTCCTCATTGGCCCGTAGTGCATTGATGGATATTTGTTGGCATGGTCATGACCATTATTGAATACACAAATATTCTTAGCCCGTAGTGCATGGATAATTGTCGTCGTGATACTTAAGAATACCCTTGGCCGTAGTGCAGGGGTGATTCGATGATGTGGATTATTTATTAAGCTGAGTCCCAGCGATAAAAGTGATGAAAAACCTTTTAAATCATAAAAGATAGTAGATTTTATTCTCTGCTTGACTCTTTTAATGGATTACTTGTTCCGCTGCAGTTAAACTAAATGGTTGTTATATTGTATCAGTTTAACACTATTGAAGGCTAACGATAATATATTCTGCATTATCTTAGACATAATATTTCCTACTGGGCTAGTTGAGCTCACCCTTTTACTTTTATTGTTCTCTTCAGGAAATGAGAACGTAGCAGGGACTAGTCAGAGAACGGAGTGATGGACCTGATGATAGCATTAGTAGTCCTCACTATTCAGTGAAATAGTGGAAAATAAATGTAATAATATTGAATTTGTGTTTGAATATTGTTTAGACGACAATATTTGTATTAAAACTCACAGCTTATGTTTTGTCGTACTTTACACGACAGTTGTATAATTAAGTTGTATTTGTATTCTGTACCATGTATTTGACGACTCAGAATAGGTGATGTATACCTATTTTGGGGGCGTCACAGAATATCTTTGATATTTGCGCTTCATCCAGTTTCTTTTCATGGAAATATCTTTTTTGTTCTCCAGTATGCTGGGATGAGGTGGGTGAAGCAACGTTGTTGGGACCGAAGTTGGTACGTATGACTACAGAAAAGATTCAAATGATCCGACAACGTATAAAAACTTCACAAGATCGACAAAAGAGTTATGCTGATCTTCATCAGAAGGACGTAGAATTCGATATTGGAGATCATGTGTTGTTACGTGTTGCTCCATGGAAAGGAGTTACGAGATTTGGAAAGAGAGGAAAACTCAATCCTCGGTTCATTGGCCCATTTTTAATTCTTGAGCGAGTGGGAACTGTGGCCTATAGACTCGCCTTACCTGTGACGCCCCCAAAATAGTTATACAACACCCATTCTGAGTCGCCAAATACATGGTACATAAAGTAAACTACAACTTCAATAATACAAATGTCGTGTGAAATACGACAATACATACTGTGAGTTTAAATACATATATTGTCTTCTAGACAATATCCACACGCAAATAAGTCCTCATTACAATTATTCAAACACTATTTTACAGAAATAGTGAGTACTGCTAAAACATCTTTCTAGAAACCTCACTCCATACCCCGACTCGATCTTGCTATGTTCTCACCTCCTGAGAAGAAAAATGGAACAAAATAGGAAAAGGGTGAGCTCAACTAGCCCAGTAAAGAATATTATGACTAAGATAAAATACAACAAATTATCGTTAGTCTTCAACAGGGAAAAAAATCTGATAAAATATAATCGACAACAAGTTTTAGATCAACAAATACAGCAGAAACAGCAATCCATTAGAAGAGTCACGTAGAGGATGAATTCTACTATCTTCTAATATTTAAGAGTCCATCATCAATATTTTATCCCTGTAACAACAATCAATATACATCTTTAATCATCTTTGCACTACAGGCCAAAGATATTCATTTATATCACCGGTTGGTCATGTTCATCTCAACACATGTTCATCTTTGCACTACGGGCCAAAGATATTCATCAGTAATCATTTATCTTTGCACTACAGGCCAAAGATATTCAATAGTATCATCATTTAGGATTGAGGATGATGAAAAATATTTTTTAAAGAAACGAATCCAGTGAAACAAAATGACAAGGATTAAGGATTAAGGATTCGTACTTTAGTTTGTCCAAATTCAAAAATACTCCATAATAAACAATTATGAGCCAAACTTCAAGAATGAAGATCAAAACATGGATACAATCAAAGCTAGTAACCATAATAGACATTTTGGACAAAAAGGAGAATTTTCATTTTTCGGTGAATAGTGCCGTATACGTGAATAGTGCCGTATACGCAAATAGTGTCGTATACGTGAATAGTAACCCCGACACAACAAGTTCCAAATTTGATAAAAAGTTGAACCAATATTTTGGCATAATGATATTGAAAAAAATAATACCATTTGCGAAAGAAATAACATCCCTTACCTCAAAATAACCGTACTTCTGACTGAATTTCGGTATAGTGCTGACAGAAACTGGCACCGTATAGCAACACTCAAAGTCTACTCACAAGAATACGCTCGATAATATAGAGAGAGAAAGAGAGAAAACTTGTTTCAGGTGTGATTTTCAATTCTAACTTAGCCCTCTATTTATAGGAAAATACTAGAACGCCAAAGGAGACAAATAATAAAATATTATTATTTTAAATTAAATTTCTACGTATGTGCTAAGTTGCAAATCTAGACCAGCCACTTTTGAAGAAATTTCCAGCAGCCCATGTGTTCAAACAAGAGTGGGTCCCACCTAAAAATTAATAAAAATCATTTTAGTTTCTGAAACTTCAACAATTCATAGAAAATAGCCCGTTTATCAGAAAAATACGAATTTTATGTCCATTCTGACTGAAATTGACTTCTCTACAACTTTGTAGCTTTGATTTTTTCCAAATTCCAAACATAAAATATCTGAAATCCACAAACTGATGATTTTTAATACCTCTACACTGACAAAATACTGATAAAACACCTCAGCATTAATTGCTTCATTTTTATCCACATAAAAATAAATAAATCCATCATTTATATCAAATTAATATTTCATTATCATATAAATCAATAATTAATTATTCACAAATAATATTACAGAATCACATTTATGACAACCAGGATGTTCCCAAGAAAGAGGGGGCTTTCCAATAAGGATTTCTCCTTACTGGCGCGCAATTAGATGACCAAACCTCTCCTTGACAGAACTTTCTAGACATTGTCAATACTGTTATTTAATAATATTATTCAAATAATATGAATTATTGATCTGATAATGGAAAATAATGTGCAGTGACAACTATTGAAACAATAATTGTGACGCCCCCAAAATTAGGTATACATCACCCATCTTGAGTCGTCAGATACATGGTACAGAGTTCAATTACAACTTACTAATCCCACTGTCGTGTATAATACGACAAAATACAACTGTGAGTTTGAATACAATAATTGTCTACTAGAGATCATACAAACTCAAAAGGAGTCCTCATTACAATTATTAATACACTATTTCTCAGAATAGTGAGGACTACTAATGCTATCCTCTGGACCGTCACTCCATTCCCCGACTAGTCCCTGCTATGTTCTCATTTCCTGAAGAGAACAGTGAAAGAAAGGGTGAGCTCAACTAGCCCAGTAAGAAATATTATGACTAAGATAATGCAGAATAAATTATCATTAGTCTCCAACAATGTTAAACTGATAAAATATAATAGACATCAAGTTTAACTGCAGCGGAATAAGCAATCCATTAAAAGAGTCAAGTAGAGAGAATTGAATCTACTATCTTTTATGATTTAAAAAGTTTTTAATCACTTTTATCGCTGAGACTCAGCTCAATAAATAATCCACATCATTAAATCATCCCTGCACTACAGGCCAAGGATATTCTTTAGTATCACGACCACGAATTATCCATGCACTACGGGCCAAAGATAATCGTGTTTTCATCAACGGTCCTGATCATGCCATAAAACAATTATCTTTGCACTACGGCCAAAGAGAATCCATAGTCATAATCATACCAAAAACTGTCCATCAATGCACTACGGGCCAATGAGGACTTTTTCCACATCATTTGTAATATTACGGTCATGATTATACCGAATAATCCCTGGTCATAATCATACCAAGTCCATCTATGCACTACAGGCCACAGATGACTTTCAACATAACATAAACATGAGGATGATGACAATGATATAAGAATTCAATAAAACAAGTTCAAGAATTAATTTATCCAAGAACCAATAACGTCCAAATTGTCAACATGATACTGCTTTGTAGAGCAAAATTGAAGAATGCTCAGAAGAATATTTCCATGAAAAATACTGGATGAAGCACAAATACCAAGAACATTCCACTAATTTCATGGAGTATAGAAGTCAAAATTTTAATCAACTGAGTATAATACCGAATGGAATAACAAAAGATATCACCATGCATGCGATAGAGACCGCGCAGACAGGTTATTCCAACAGAATAATAAATGATGGAACCAGGTCCGGCGTACCGCACAGACAGGTTATTCCGACAGAAATATAAAGACGAAATAGTAAAATGGAACCAGGTCCGGCGTATAGCACAGACAGGATATTCCGACAGCAATATAAAGACAGAATAGTAAAATGGAACCAGGTCCGGCGTATAGCACAGACAGGATATTCCGACAGAAATATAAAGACGGAATAGTAAAAGAATGTCACCAAGTATAGGGTATTCCGCATATACAGGTTATGTATAGGGTATGCCACTTTTACAGGTTATTCCAACAGAATAATAAAGAATGGAATAACATAAGTTCTCTTCAAGAAGAAAGAATAACACCCCTTACCGTAACAGAAATTGGATATAGAAGTAGTGAAGTAGCAGAATACTCTTCTTCTTTCTCTCTATAATTTTCTCTCTATAGCTTCTCTCTATAATTTCTCTCTCTAGAGTTTCAATGAATTCGTAAGAAAATAATGAAGGAATGAGCTTCTATTTATAGGAAAATGGAATGCATAGTAACTAATCCATGAACGGTCCAGATTGATTTACTTTAATCTGACGGTCCATATTTAAAGAAAAATCTTTTAAATAAAATATAATATATTCTATTTATATAAAAAGATTTTTACTATGCAACACTATGCAAAACACTATGCGACACTATGCATAATAAAATATAATATATTCTATTTATAAAATAACTTTAATAAAGTATTTTGTTTTATATAAAAAGATGTTTCTGTTTTATTACGTTAATAATACAAATAAAACAAAACGTCATCATCGCTATAATAATTCATATTATTAATCGACAATAATTGAATCAAACTGAGCGACTTCTCACATAAATATCAATAATCAATACCGTGTGCTACTATGCAACAACGCGTATTACTGTACTTTTACTACCCAGTAGTTCAACAGTATCAACGATAAAACTTCCGCCGTTATTTTCAATAAAATATTTTTGTCGTTTTCTCAATCCGACAATAATTCTGTTGTGGGGTCCACCAATAATTGTACCGTCGTACGAATATTTTTCGATACAAAGAATATTCCCTGACCAATCGAATATAATATAACAACTTGCATACTTTGCAAAATTTATAAATACTACCCACAACTATAATATTATCTCAAATTCACACCATAATATAAAAAAATTATTTCGAGAAAATTAATTCTTTATTCATAAAATCTGGGTTTTTACAATCTCCCCTCCTTATGTAATTTCGCCCTCGAAATTTACGTACGTACCTGGTATACCAAACAGGTGAGGATACCTTGACTTCACTTCAAATTCTAACTCTTGAGATATAACATTTGAGTGTTGAATACGATTCTTCTTATCCAAGATTGTAACACGTATCTCTTCAAACGTTAAATCATCCGCTATCTCATCCGGTTCTAAATTAATAATGTGGTTCGGGTCGTCCACATATTTATGTAACATCGATACAAAAAAAAACGTTATGAACACGCAATATATTTGGCGGTAAAACAAGTCTATAAGTCACAGTTCCTACTCAATCAAGGATTTCAAATGGGCCAATAAAATCAAGCGTTTAGACTTCCTCTATTCGTCAATTCTTGCTTCTAAAATAACGCCCTCTTGAACCTTCTTAATTCTTCACATTCTTCAGCTCCGAGTGTGTAGCTTGAGCGGCTTTAACTTTGTCGATTAAAGTCGATTCTACTTGTATATTCGTTATCTTCACGTGAGTTCGTATATTCGAACTTGTAAACGCATACGATCTTCTACTCACACGTCAGCTACCATGTTCACTTTCCCACGATAATATTGCATGGTACGATCGTAATCTTCAACAGCTCGAGCCAACATCTTTGGCACGTTATACGTTCGTTTTAGGTGAAGAAAATATTTGAGGGTTTAAGAAATGGGTTTTGTACTGGTGTCAATACCAAATTCGATTTCACGCTCTGGGGTAAGCTAAGAAGTCTTCAGGAATACGTCAAGAAATTTATTAATGATAAAAATATCATTCAAAACTGTTACTCCCATTCAAGACTTGGATAGTACGTCACATTGATACCAACTGTGACTTCTATCCCTTAACCTAGATAGCACCTCACAATGATACCTATCAACTTGTTATCGTTATTCACGACGTCGCCTACAGAAAGTCTGGCTTCGGTCCATTCCACACAAGGAAGTCATCAACAAAAGGATCGGGGCTCTTTACTTATGGCTTGATATGACAATGATTGAATTTAGTGGTTTGGTTGCTTAAATTCGCATAATCGGTTGGTTAGGAATATGAAAGCTAACAACCTTACGAAAAACATGATGAGTAGTTAACCAATCGTTTCCTAAAATAGCATCAAAGACAAGTATTTTCAAAGAGACAAGATTAACACGTAACGTGAAAGTGTCGATTTGAATCAAATAAGATTTATAAACAGTGGAGGTAACGAAGGCTCCTACTAACGAAGTTTAAACCAATAAGTCAAAGTCTAACTTCTCCGGAGTCAAATTTAAACGTTGAACGCAAGAAAGAGAGAAAAAATAATGGGTAGAACAGGTATCTTATAAGGTATAGACTTCACAAGAGTTTGAAATTAACTTACACGTAATAAATTCGTTCTGGTTTCGCAACAAATGCTCTTATTTAAACTATCAGATTTGGTTTTGCTATAGAGTACATTCCACCTTTAGTTGCTTCGTCGCATTCCTGATCCATGATTCGAATCATTATTCTCCGATCCATATCAAATTGGGGTTGACCGTTATGCACAGGATAATTCCGAATTCGATGTTGGATTCTCCCAATTGTTGTCCAAAAACCAAAATCCATTTCATCTATTTTGGCTTTATTAGATCGGACGTCTTTTTCTACACTATCAACGCGTCGTGCGGCTGTTACCCACGCATCATCTATTCTTCTTCGTTCAGTTGTTTCTGCTTTCATCAAAACTTTGATCAGCGCGTTCTCAGATTCCAGCTCTAATATCTTATACTCTGCCAAAGAGTGCTTCTGTTCAAGCATCGCACATCGGGTGACACAATTTTGAATTGTTGCATCTCTTTGTTCCACGACCGCCTGCCGTTCTTCAGCCTGCTCTTCTAACTCATGAACACGATTTTGTAATTCTAAGTTTCGATTATAAAATTCGTCTAACCAATTCTCTTCAGGTTCCTCTTCTTCGTCTTCTTCCTCTTCCTCCTCACTCTCAGTTGCTACCTCTGCAACTAGCTCGGATGCAACTATTAGTTCTTCATTCACCACGTAGACATCTCTAATTTGTCCTTCGTCTAACATCACATTATCCTGATTAGTGATTAAAGGTGTCTCGATGGTCTCATTCACTCCATTGTGAACATTTTCAGCTGCCATTTTTAAACACTGCCACAAAACAAAGATTAATTGACATGTAACATAATATCTCTAAACTTTGACCAACTAATTTAAATACAAAATAAATTTAAGTAGGTCATACTAGCGAAGGAATTCCATGTCTCTCCCCTCCTAGTTCTAGTCTCACATCTTAGCCAGGGATCATATCCCTAAGCTCTGATACCAACTGTGACGCCCCCAAAATTAGGTATACATCACCCATCTTGAGTCGTCAGATACATGGTACAGAGTTCAATTACAACTTACTAATTCCACTGTCGTGTATAATACGACAAAATACAACTGTAAGTTTGAATACAATAATTGTCTACTAGAGATCATACAAACTCAAAAGGAGTCCTCATTACAATTATTAATACACTATTTCTCAGAATAGTGAGGACTACTAATGCTATCCTCTGGACCGTCACTCCATTCCCCGACTAGTCCCTGCTATGTTCTCATTTCCTGAAGAGAACAGTGAAAGAAAGGGTGAGCTCAACTAGCCCAGTAAGAAATATTATGACTAAGATAATGCAGAATAAATTATCATTAGTCTCCAACAATGTTAAACTGATAAAATATAATAGACATCAAGTTTAACTGCAGAGGAATAAGCAATCCATTAAAAGAGTCATGTAGAGAGAATTGAATCTACTATCTTTTATGATTTAAAAAGTTTTTAATCACTTTTATCGCTGAGACTCAGCTCAATAAATAATCCACATCACTAAATCATCCCTGTACTACAGGCCAAGGATATTCTTTAGTATCACGACCACGAATTATCCATGCACTACGGGCCAAAGATAATCGTGTTTTCATCAACGGTCCTGATCATGCCATAAAACAATTATCTTTACACTACGGCCGAAGAGAATCCATAGCCATAATCATACCAAAAACTGTCCATCAATGCACTACGGCCCAATGAGGACTTTTTCCACATCATTTGTAATATTACGGTCATGATTATACCGAATAATCACTGGTCATAATCATACCAAGTCCATCTATGCACTACAGGCCACAGATGACTTTCAACATAACATAAACATGAGGATGATGACAATGATATAAGAATTCAATAAAACAAGTTCAAGAATTAATTTATCCAAGAACCAATAACGTCCAAATTGTCAACATGATACTGCTTTGTAGAGTAAAATTGAAGAATGCTCAGAAGAATATTTCCATGAAAAATACTGGATGAAGCACAAATACCAAGAACATTCCACTAATTTCATGGAGTATATAAGTCAAAATTTTAATCAACTGAGTATAATACCGAATGGAATAACAAAAGATATCACCATGCATGCGATAGAGACCGCGCAGACAGGTTATTCCAACAGAATAATAAATGTAGAATAATAAATGATGGAACCAGGTCCGGCGTACCGCACAGACAGGTTATTTCGACAGAAATATAAAGACGAAATAGTAAAATGGAACCAGGTCCGGCGTATAGCACAGACAGGATATTCCGACAGAAATATAAAGACAGAATAGTAAAATGGAACCAGGTCCGGCGTATAGCACAGACAGGATATTCTGACAGAAATATAAAGAAGGAATAGTAAAAGAATGTCACCAAGTATAGGGTATTCCGCATATACAGGTTATGTATAGGGTATGCCACTTTTACAGGTTATTCCAACAGAATAATAAAGAATGGAATAACATAAGTTCTCTTCAAGAAGAAAGAATAACACCCCTTACCGTAACAGAAATTGGATATAGAAGTAGTGAAGTAGCAGAATACTCTTCTTCTTTCTCTCTATAATTTTCTCTCTATAGCTTCTCTCTATAATTTCTCTCTCTAGAGTTTCAATGAATTCGTAAGAAAATAATGAAGGAATGAGCTTCTATTTATAGGAAAATGGAATGCATAGTAACTAATCCATGAACGGTCCAGATTGATTTACTTTAATCTGACGGTCCATATTTAAAGAAAAATCTTTTAAATAAAATATAATATATTCTATTTATATAAAAAGATTTTTACTATGCAACACTATGCAAAACACTATGCGACACTATGCATAATAAAATATAATATATTCTATTTATAAAATAACTTTAATAAAGTATTCTATTTTATATAAAAAGATGTTTCTGTTTTATTACGTTAATAATACGAATAAAACAAAACGTCATCATCGCTATAATAATTCATATTATTAATCGACAATAATTGAATCAAACTGAGCGACTTCTCACATAAATATCAATAATCAATACCGTGTGCTACTATGCAACAACGCGTATTACTGTACTTTTACTACCCAGTAGTTCAACAGTATCAACGGTAAAACTTCCGCCGTTATTTTTAATAAAATATTTTTGTCGTTTTCTCAATCCGACAATAATTCTGTTGTGGGGTCCACCAATAATTGTACCGTCGTACGAATATTTTCCGACACAAAGAATATTCCCTGACCAATCGAATATAATATAACAACTTGCATACTTTGCAAAATTTATAAATACTACCCACAACTATAATATTATCTCAAATTCACACCATAATATAAAAAAATTATTTCGAGAAAATTAATTCTTTTTTCATAAAATCTGGGTTTTTACAATAATAATATAAACTAACAACGCAATAATTATTGAATCAATAAAATATTGAACATTAACTACTGTAATAATTATTGGGTAGTGCCTTCTTACGTACGAATCAATAATTCAACAATGATGTGCAATACCGTATGCTACTGTGCAACCACGCGTATTACTGTATTTTAACCACCAGGTAACCCAACAGTGTTAACGGTAACAATTTACGCCGTTATTTATAAAACTCAATCTTTGTCATTTCCTTTCATCCAACCGTTTTCCCTTATGGGGGCCCACAAATGATTGCGCCGTCATACGAATATTCCCGACAAAAAGAATATTCCACAACCAAACGAATATTCCCCAACAACAATGATTATTTTATAACCACTTGTTTATTTTGTAAAAAAATTCACATTTCACCCATAACCAAAGCATTATATCAAATTAACCCTTATTAATTTAGAATAATGAATAAAGGAAAATTCAATTTTATTTATAATAAGTTGGGGTTTTACATCCTCCCCTCCTTATAAAATTTCATCCTCGAAATTGACGTACGTACCTGGTGTTTCGAACAGGTGAGGGTATCTCGCTTTTATTTCTGATTCCAACTCCCATATCATTTCCTCAATTGCATGGTTTCTCCATAAAACCTTAACTTGTGGTATAACCTTCGTGCGTAAGACATGCTCTTTCTTATCCAAAATCTTAACAGGTACCTCCTCGAGTGTTAAATCATCGGCTATCTCGTCTGGTTCTAACTCAATAATATGGTTCGGGTCTTTCACATATGTACGAAGCATAGATACGTGAAAACATTATGAACACGAGACATACTTGGAGGTAACGCGAGTCTATAGGCTACGTTTCCTATTCGGTCAAGAATCTCAAATGGACCAATAAATCTTGGATTGAGCTTTCCTCTCTTTCCAAATCTTGTAACTCCTTTCCATGGAGCAACACGTAACAATACATGATCTCCAATATTAAACTCCACGTTCTTTCTATGAAGAATAGCATAACTCTTTTGTCGATCTTGTGAAGTTTGAATACGTTGTCGAATCATTTGGATCTTTTCTGTAGTCATGCGTACTAATTCTGGTCCCAACAATGTTGCTTCTCCCACCTCTTCCCAGCATACTGGAGAACGACATTTTCGTCCATACAACGCCTCAAATGGAGCCATGCCTATACTTGTTTGATAACTGTTGTTGTAGGAGAATTCCACCAGTGGCAAGTACTTATCCCAACTTCCTTTAAAATCTAGGACACAAAGTCTTAATAGATCTTCGAGGGTTTGAATATTCCTCTTTGATTGTCTGTCCGTTTGAGGATGGTATGCCGAACTAAATCGTAAATCCGTGCCCATAGCTTTCTGCAAGCTAACCCAAAATTGTGAAGTGAATCTTGGGTCACGATCTGAAACTATGGATACTGGCATGCCATAAAATCTCACAATCTTATTCACGTACATACGAGCAAGACGTTCAAGGGAATAAGTCTCACGTATCGGCAAGAAATGGGCAGATTTGGTTAATCTATCAACAATAACCCAAATAGCATTTATGCCTTGAGAAACCATGGGAAGACCTGTAACGAAATCCATTGTAATGTGTTCCCACTTCCATTCTGGAATCTCAAGTGGTTGCAATGGACCTTTTGGCATTTGATGCTCCGCCTTTACACGTTGACAAGTTAAACACCTCGAGATAAACTCCGCGATCTCTCTCTTCATATTGTTCCACCAAAATGTGTGTCGAATATCATGATACATTTTGGTACTCCCAGGATGGATTGCAAATGGGGTGTTGTGTGCCTCCATCATGATTCTATGCTTCAAGTCAGAATCGTTCAGAACGCAAAGTCGAGAGTTGAATCGAAGTATTCCTTCTTCATTGATTCTTGCTTCTGGAATAGCACCTTCTTGCACTTTCTTCTTCATTTGTATCAGCCCCAGGTCCGTAGCTTGAGCAGCTTTAACTTTATCAATTAAAGTCGGTTCTACTCGTATATTCGCCATCATCATCTGGGTCCTTGGAGTCTTTAATTCTACCTCCATCCTTTGCAAGTCATGCAAAAGGGGCCTTTGCGTTGACAATATTGCACTCATACTCGCATATGATCTTCTACTCAATGCGTCAGCTACTACGTTCGCTTTTCCAGGATGATATTGAATAGTGTGATTGTAATCTTTCAATAGCTCAAGCCAACGTCGTTGCTGATGTTGAGTTCTTTTTGGGTGAAGAAATATTTGAGGCTTTTATGGTCCGTATAAATCTCCACTTTCTCCCCGTACAAGTAGTGTCTCCATATCTTCAACGCGAATACGACAACTGCCAACTCCAGATCATGAGTAGGATAATTCCTCTCATATTCTTTGAGTTGTCGTGAGGCATAGGCTATGACTTTCCCATGTTGCATGAGAACACATCCTAACCCCTTGCCAGAAGCATCGCTGTATATAACAAATCCATCCGAACCAGATGGTATTGTCAGAACAGGTGCCGAAATGAGTCTCCTCTTGAGCTCTTGGAAGCTCTTCTCGTATTCCTCGCTCCATACAAATTTTGCATCCTTCCGAGTCAACTGAGTTAACGGAGTAGCGATTCGAGAAAATCCTTCCATGAATCTCCGATAATAACCAGCTAAGCCCAGAAAGCTACGCACTTCGTTCACCGACTTTGGCTGCTCCCAACTTTGTATTGCTTCAATCTTCGCCGGGTCCACAGATACTCCATGTTTTGACACCACGTTCCCAAGGAATGCTACTTCTTCAAGCCAGAACTCGCATTTCTTCAGCTTGGCATAAAGCTTGTGTTCACGAAGTCTTTGTAGTACTAGCTTCAAATGGTGATCATGATCTTCACGACTTTTGGAATAGATGAGGATGTCATCAATAAAGACAACAACGAATTGATCCAAATATTCCTTGAATACACGGTTCATCATATCCATGAAAGCAGCTGGAGCATTAGTTAATCCAAAAGACATGACTAGGAATTCATAATGCCCGTACCGAGTTCTGAAGGCAGTCTTTGGAATATCCTCAGTTTTAATCTTCAGCTGATGATATCCAGAACGAAGATCGATCTTTGGAAAGAATTGTGCTCCTTGCAACTGGTCAAACAGGTCATCAATGTGAGGTAGTGGATACCTATTCTTGATGGTGACATGGTTTAATTCTCGGTAGTCAATACAAAGTCGCATACTCCCGTCTTTTTTCTTTACGAATAAAACAAGAGCACCCCAAGGAGATGTACTAGGACGAATGAAACCGATGTCTAACAATTCCTGTAGTTGGACTTTCAACTCCTGAAGTTCAATAGGAGCCATTCGATATGGGGTTTCAGAAATGGGTTTTGTACCCGGTTCAAGATCAATAAAGAATTCAACTTCACGTTCTGGGGGTAGACCGGGAAGCTCTTCAACTTGTTTCAGGTGTGATTTTCAATTCTAATTTAGCCCTCTATTTATAGGAAAATGCTAGAACGCCAAAGGAGACAAAAATAATAAAATATTATTATTTTAAATTAAATTTCTACGCATGTGCTAAGTTGCAAATCTAGACCAGCCACTTTTGAAGAAATTTACAGCAGCCCATGTGTTCAAACAAGAGTGGGTCCCACCTAAAAATTAATAAAAATCATTTTATTTTCTAAAAATTCAACAATTCATATAAAATAGCCCGTTTATCAGAAAAATACGAATTTTATGTCCATTCTGCCTGAAATCGAATTCTCTACAACTTTGTAGCTTTGAGTTTTTCCAAATTCCAAACATTAAATATCCGAAATCCACAAATTGATGATTTTTAATACCTCTACACTGACAAAATACTGATAAAACACCTCAGCATTAATTCCTTCATTTTTATCCACATAAAAATAAATAAATCCATCATTTATATCAAATAAATATTTCATTATCATATAAATCAATAATTAATTATTCACAAATAATATTACAGAATCACATTTATGACAACCAGGCCGTTCCCAGGAAAGAGGGGGCTTTCCAATAAGGATTTCTCCTTACTGGCGCGCAATTAGATGACAAAACCTCTCCTTGACAGAACTTTCTAGACATTACCAATAATGTTATCTAATAATATTTTTCAAATAATATGAATTATTGATCTGATAATGGAAAATACTGTGCAGTGACAATTATTGAAACAATAATAATTTAAACTAACAACGCAACAATTATTGAATCAATAAAATATTGAACAGTAACTACTGTAATAATTATTAGGTAGTGCCTTCTTACGTACGAATCAATAATTCAACAATGTTGTGCAATACCGTGTGCTACTGTGCAACCACGCGTATTACTGTATTTTAACCACCAGGTAACCCAACAGTGTTAACGGTAACAATTTACGCCGTTATTTATAAAACTCAATCTTTGTCGTTTTCTTTCATCCAACCGTTTTCCGTTATGGGGCTCACAAATGACTTCGCCGTCGTACGAATATTCCCGACAAAAAGAATATTTCACGACCAAACGAATATTCCCCGACAACAATGATTATTTTATAACCACTTGTTTATTTTGTAAAAAATTTCACATTTCACCCATAACCAAAGCATTATATCAAATTAACCCTTATAAATTTAGAATAATGAATAAAGGAAAATTTAATTTTATTTATAATAAGTTGGGGTCTTACATTACCGCCAAGTATGTCTCGTGTTCATAATATTTTTCACAAATCCATGTTATGTAAATATGTGAAAGACCCAAACCACATTATTGAGTTAGAACCAGACAAGATAGAAGAAGATTTAACGTATGAAGAGTTACCTGTTAAAATCTTGGATAAGAAGGATCATGTTCTACGCTCCAAGGTTATACCTCAAGTCAAAGTTTTATGGAGAAACCACGATGTGGAGGAAATGACTTGGGAGTTAGAATCTGAGATGAAGTCAACGTATCCTAATCTCTTCGACATACCATGTATGTACCCTAATTTCGAGGACAAAATTTCATAAGAAGGGGAGGTTGTAAGACCCCAACTTTTACGAATAAAGAATAATTTCCTCGAATTATATTTTTGAATATTATGGTATTGATTTGATATAATGTTATAGTTGTGGGTAATATTTATAAATTTTGCAAAGTACATAAGTTGTTATATAATATTCGATTGGTCGGGGAATATTCATTTTAACAGGAAATATTCGTACAACGACACAATCATTGGTGGACCCCACAACGAAAGTATTGTTGGATTGAGAAAACGACAAAAATACTTTATGAAAATAACGGCGGAGGTGTTACCATTAAAACTATTGAACTACCCGGTAGTAAAAGTACAGTAATACGCGTAGTTACACAGTAGCACACGGTATTGATTATTGATGCTTACGTGAGAAGTCACTCAGTTATACTCAATTATTGCTACAGTAATTGCTGCATCATATCTCTCATATTATTGATTCAATTATTGTTACAATATCATCTGCATTATATAATATATTATTAAATCAATAATTGAGACGGCAAAGTTATTCATATTATTATTTGCAATATTGACAATGTCTAGAAGTTCTGTCAAAGAGAGGTTTGGTCACCTAATTGCGCGCCAATAAGGAGAAATCCTTATCGAAAAGCACCCTCTTTTCTGGGAACAACCTGGTTGTTAAATATTGTGAATTATAATATTAATGATGAATAAGTTCGTTTTGATTAATGATGAATTTTATAGTTCCATTGTGTTGGACTTATTTGTGTTAGTATAATTGATGTCTGGAGGATATATTATTCAATTGGGTATTCGGGACACTTTTAGTGTCGGAGTACTATTCATGAGTTACTATTCACGAGTTACTATTCATGAGTTACTATTCACGAGTTACTATTCACCCGGTTACTATTCACTCTAGTATTTGTGCATTCGGGTATTTGGGTACAATATTATTCCATGAGGAGATGTGCTAATTTTTCAAACCGTTGGTTGAAGATATAATAGTAAGTCAATATGGACCGCTGGTGGAGTTATAATAGTAAATCAATATGAATCGTTGGTTTAAAGTCTTAATAGTAAATCAGTATAGACCATTATTTTAAGTTTTAATAGTAAACCAATATGGACCGTCCATTTAATAGTAAATCAATCTGGACCGTTCATGAATTAGTTACTATTCATTCCATTTTCCTATAAATAGAAGCTCATTCATTCATTATTTCTTACGAATTCACTGAAACTCTAGAGAGAGAATTACAAGAGAACCTATAGAAAAGTATTCTGCTACTTCCCTACTCTTATATTCAGTTTCTTTTACGGTAAAGGATGTTATTTGTTGTACTCATGAAGAGAACTTTTGTTATTCTATTATTTATTATTCTGTTGGAATAACCTGTATACGCGGACTACCCTATACATGGTGACATTCTTCTAATATTCTGTTCTTTATTATTCTGTCGGAATATCATGTCTGTGCATTTACGCCGAACCTGGTTCCATTATTTAATATTCTGTCAGAATATCATGTCTGTGCGTTTACGCCGGACCTGGTTCCATTATTTATTATTCTGTCGAAATATCTTGTCTGTGCGTTTGCGCCGGACCTGGTTTCATTATTTATTATTCTGTTGGAATATCCTGTCTGTACGTTTACGCTGGACCAAGTTCCATTATTTATTATTCTGTCGGAACATCCTGTCTGTGCGTTTACGCCGGACCTGGTTCCATTATTTATTATTCTGTCGGAATATCCTGTCTGTGCGTTTACGCCGGACCTGGTTCCATCCTTTATTATTCTGTTGGAATAACCTGCATGTGCGGTCTATCGCAGGCATGGTGATTTCTTTTGTTATTCCATTTTTTTTATACTCAGTTGGTTAAAACTTTGACTTCTATACCCATGAAATTAGTGGAATATCTTTGATATTTGTGCTTCATCCAGTTTCTTTTCATTGAAATATTCTTCTGAGCATTCTTGAATTTTACTCTACAAAGCAGTATCATGTTGACAATTTGGACTTTATCAGTTCCTAGATAAATTAATTCTTGAACTTGTTTTATTGAATTCTTATATCATTGTCATCATCCTCATGTTTATATTTTGTTGAAAGTCGTCTGTGGCCTGTAGTGCATAGATGGACTTGGTATGATTATGACCAGGGATTATTCGGTGTAATCATGACCGTAATGTTACAAATGATGTGATAAAAGTCCTCATTGGCCCGTAATGCATTGATGGACAGTTGTTGGCATGATCATGACCATTAATGAATACACAAATATTCTTGGCCCGTAGTGCATGGATAATTGTGGTCGTGATACTAAAGAATATCATTGGCCGTAGTGCAGGGGTGATTCGATGATGTGGATTATTTATTAAGCTGAGTCCCAACGATAAAAGTGATGAAAAACCTTTTAAATCATAAAAGATAGTAGATTTCATTCTCTACTTGACTCTTTTAATGGATTGCTTGTTCCGCTGTAGTTAAACTTGATATTTATTATATTTTATCAGTTTAACATTGTTGAAGCCTAACGATAAATTATTCTGCATTATCTTAGTCATAATATTTCTTACTGGGCTAGTTGAGCTCAGCCTTTATTTCACTGTTCTCTTCAAGAAATGAGAACGTAGCTGGGACTAGTCGGGGAACATAGTGATGGTTCTAGATGGTGCATTAATAGCCCTTACTATTCTGTGAAATAGTATGATAATAATTGTAATGAGGACTCCTTTTGAGTTTGTATAATCTCTAGTAGACAATATTTGTATTCAAACTCACAGTTTATGTTTTTTCGTATTGTACACGACAGTTGTATTATTAAGTTGTATTTGAATTCTGTACCACGTATCTGGCGACTCAAGATGGGTGATGTATACCTAATTTTGGGGGCGTCACAGTTTCGATATGTTTCCCACCCTTTGGCATCTATCACATGTTTTCACAAGGATATTAGTCATGTCCCCATAGACTCCTAAAAGAGAGATCGCATGAGTAACTGTCATTTATGCAATGCAATGTATGAGACCTGATGTTTATTAGTCATATTCTAGAGAAGTTCACTGTGAGACAGTGAAAAACATCTTAAAGTACTTAACCAGCACTAAGGATGTGATCATAATACATGGTGGGTCTGAATTAAAACTAGAGGGCTTAACAGACTCAAGTTTTTCAGACAGACCAAGACGACAGAAAATCCACTTTAAGGTAAAGGGTTACCTTGAATGGTGGTGCAGTGAATTGGAAAGGTTCCAAACAGCAAAGAGTTGTTGGTTTAGTGATAAAGACAAAAGTATATAGCTATAAATGAAGCTACAAGTTGATTGTTTGGATGAAAAGTTCATTACAGAACTAGGAATAGTTCCTAAGTCTCATCTTAGATCTAAACATGTGTTGTGGCACTTTCATTTGATTATAAGAATCATTGAAAGATGGAAAATCACTATAGAGATAGTGAACTCTCAAGAACAATATTACATATCCATTAACTAAAGCTTATCCAACAGCAGGATAATCGTCATTTAGAGAAGAAGGGTATGACATACCATGGCGATTGGCTTTAGTGCAAGTGGGAGATTGAAAGTAGTATGCACACAAGCCAATCATATTTGATGATAAAGCATATACTTTGTAACAATCTTATTCATTTATTAATAAAAAGTATTAATTTATTAAAGGCTTTTAATTATCTACATGTTGCTATTTTATAATATGTGATAAACCCATAGTTTTAAGCAATGCTTTTAGAATAATGATGATGATCATTCTAATGAGATCTAAATTCTTAGAAAGCTTAAAACTAAAATAGTTCCAAATCGTTGGATTATTAAATTGGGGATTAGTGAATCCGGATAGATTGGTACATACGTTGCTTGCTCATTGGATGAGGATGATTGATCTCATGATCATTTGTGTAGAGACACTAAAGCAAGTATGTAGGTGCTTATTAGAGAATAAGTTCACTGAACGTGACTCGCTAAGGAATACCTAATGGAGTTTTACTTGCATGTCAATAGGAATTCCTGTAGTGATAGTAGTACAAGTGATCCTTGGACTTGAGATCATCATAGTATCTTGTGTATGATGAGTTATACTTTGACTTATTCCTTAAGACCCTTAGGGTATATCAAAGGGTATGCTTGGGTATAATAAGTTGTACATGGAGATAATGTATGATCAATAAAGAATCTACCACTTCTAGTAAAAGAAGAGAAATGTCCTATGTGATTCGATAAATGACAACTCAGTAGTCCTTGGCCAAGGCAGAATGAAATTAGAAAGGAGTTTCTAATTTGCATTATTTGGAGTTGTGCATTTAAGAGTCGAAATACATATAATTAAATAAAATAAGACTTGACAGAAATTCCATGTCTTATATTTAATTGGGACATTGTATGGTGGAAGGATTGAATTGTACGGTAACTATTTACTCAAAGGTTCTTTTATGATTAATGTTGAAATCTATATTATCTGGAAAGTCGTTGATCGCTAGGGAGGCTTATCCCTATTGTAGAATAAATATTATTTATTTAAATAAATTATTAGTTTAATTTATTTATTTAAATAAGATTAGAATTGTTCTAATTGATTTATTCACAACCGGTTTAATATGGAGAACCTAAAGGGTCACACCATAAAAGGAAGAATAATTATTTAAGAAGTTAATGGAATAATCGTAATAATAAGTTAAGTATATTTAATTTAATCTATGGTGATAGAATAAATTAAATGGCTTAATATTTATTATTTAATATTTTGGAAATATTAAATATAAATTAATAAGAGGAGTCTTATTATTATTATTACTATTATTATTATTATTATTATTATTATTATTATTTAATTCCTAAAGGAGTTTGGGAATTAATTAATAAAAGTACTCTCAAATATCCTAATAGGATTAGGAGGCAAATTAATTAAAATAGTTTAATTAATTATCCCTAATAAGATTAGGGAGCTTAATTAATTAAAAGGTTAATTAATTATTCCTAATAAGATTAGGAGCCTAATTAATTAAAAGAGTTTAATTAATTAAAATAAAATTCAATTCCTTAATTGTTAAGGATGGGTTGCCCACATCTATAAATAAGAGGAGTCTTATTATGGGTGTGGGAGTGGTTGACGTATTATTAGAATACGTAATTCCAATTGTTGGAGAGTATGCCCTTTTTCTATAGAGATAGAAAACTAGGGTTTGAGCCAAATACTCATCTTCTTGAATTCTTCTTCTTCCTTGGTGAATCACCTCTAGAGGCCAAACACTTGGGTGGCTAACGTTGATCAAAGGAAGGAACCAAACCCGGTGGATTCAAGTTGAACGCGAAAAGGATTGGAGGTGAACTTGTACCTGAGGAAGCTCGGATCTTCAAGGGTATGATTTTATTCTTTATCTTTTCGTTTAATTAATAATTGTGCATAAAGGGTGATCCGGGTTTATGGTTTGTAAAATTTTAAAACTCTGATTTTACACGTTTCCGCTAATTTTTGCAATTAGATTGCGTTCATGAATATTACAAACCTAACAGTGGCATCAGAGCCAAACCTTTATACGAATTATTAATTGTCAGATTTGATATATATATTGATATATGTTTAGAACAATTTAATTGGGCATAATTTATTGTATAAAATTTATTAAAAAAAAACCGAAATCAGTTCTTTACCTGAATACATAACTTCGGTTTTATTATTTATTATAATATATACCAACGTTCTTAATTATATATAGAATAATTATGTATTAATATGTTAAGAAATCTTGCTGCAAGAATTCGCTGATTCACGTGGTTGGTATCCAAGTTTTTTTTTAAAAAAAAAAATTGCAGGTGACTCATTATCATATATATATATATATATATATATATATATATATATTAACGTTAGTAGTTATTATTCAAGGGAAGTTGGAGGAGATTCTCAATATGCATGGAAGTATGAATAATAACATTATTATATATTCTTATTATTTTATAATTAAAATAAAAGTTTATTTTAATTTTAAAATAAAAGGTTTATTTTAATATTAAAATAAAAGAGTTTATTTTAATTTTAAAATTAAAGTTTCATGCTAACTAATTAGAGTTAGAATTGGATTCCATGATAACTAATTGGAGTTGAAATTGGATTCCTAATTTCCTTAAATAAAGGAGTTTATTTAGATATGAAATTAGATTTCATATTATTCAAAATAAAAGAGTTTATTTGTGAATAGGAAATAGAATTCTAATTTTCCTTAAATAAAGGAGTTTATTTAGATATAAAATAAGATTTCATATTATTCAAAATAAAAGAGTTTATTTGTGAATAGGAAAGAGAATCCTAATTTCCTTAAATAAAAGAGTTTATTTAGATATGAAATAAGATTTCATATTATTCAAAATAAAGGAGTTTATTTGTGAATAGGAAAGAGAATCCGTGTTTCCTTTTATAAAGGAGTTTTTTTTTTAATACTTAGAATTGGATTCCATAATTAATTAAAATAAAGGAGTTTATTTTGATTAATGATTTTGATTAAAATAAAATAGTTTATTTTATTTAAAATTGGATAAATTAAAATAAAATAGTTTTATTTTGATTTAAATTTGGATTAAAATAAAGGAGTTTATTTTGATTCAAAAATAGATTTTATACTAACTAAATTTGCCCATTAAATGATATCAATATATATTAAATATTTATTATTCATGAGATGAATGTAATTTATTGATGCATATGGTGATGTGTATGATAATAAATGGGATTGATTATGGACTATTGACCAATGCGATTGGATTTTATTTTAGTTGGATGCATGAATGTATGTGTTTTATTAAATGGGGTTTGCGTACCTCGTCTTCTCTAATTTTTCTTAATGTAAATTCTATCTCTCTCCTATGTACTTCCCCTTGATTGCTGGTCAAGGTTTCTATTTATTTTAAATAGTTTTGTAATAGGAAAAGTTAGAATTATTTTGAAGAATTAGAGATCAAGGAGCAAGGAACGCGTGAAGACCCGTTTGTAATGGAGCCCGTGTTTAAATGTAATAGTTATATTTAAATATTAATTTTTGCACCCCTAGGGTTTGACCTTTTGGTTCACTTGGTGGCTCTAGTGAACCAAACTAGAATAAAAGTCCATAATCAATCCATGTAGAATATAGTATTCTATATGTGCATGCTTATAATATATATTATATATTATGCAAACATGCTTCGCATGTTTATTAATATGACGCGTATTTTATATATATATATGTGCATGCGCGCTAAACAAGATGAGACAAATTAATAACAAACCCCTCAAATATTTTATATTAAGTTGTAACGTTCAAAGATATTTGGAATATCGAACGTCGCCTTCTAGCATGATAGAAACAATAGAGTATTGAATATTTAATATGAGTTTGTTGTGCACACACAAGGCGAGTATTAAATATTTAAGATGTTGTTTTTATTACATATGATGTTTATAAGGAATTGAACATTACTGCTTTGTTGTGCACACACAAGGGCTGTAGTTTTCTCTTCACTTATATGGAAATGCTGGGTCTGACTTAACTTAAATCATTTTAGTTCGGATGTGCACACACTTGACCATTACGATTTAAGAGGCAAAATACAAGGAATTATATAGTTGATGTAATTGACAAGAGTTGTCTACCTATTTATTTATATATAGTTTGTTGTGCACACACAAGGCTATATACATTTGAAATGGGATCCTTATTCTCACTAGCATATCTTTAATTAGATATTGCCGAACTATATATATTGAGGGTAATATAGTTTGAAGAAAATAGTGGGAGATACCAATTTAAAACAAGACCTAATTTATTTTGGTAATTAATAAAAGAATGTATGTTAAAATGTTGTTAAATACAAATTCATTTACAGAATTTTACAATGTCTAAATTACTATCACTGCGAAACATATTAGATGTTATTTAACCAGACCATATTAAATGGATTGGTTAAGGAATTGAGAATAGTTCTCACGGCTAAAAAGCTATCTTATATCCTTAATACGCCTATCCCTGCAAAGGTTGCAGACAATGCCTCTGAGAAAGAGATTGCTACTTTTAGAAAGTGGCAAGATGATGCACAGTTGGCTCAATGCATCATGCTCGCATCCATGAGTAACGAGCTTCAGCGTCAGCATGAAACTATGGATGTTCTCTTACTATATTCCTGCACATCAAGTTGTTGATGGTAAGGAAAGTAGGACTGATAGATATCAGATATCTAAGGAGCTCTTCCGATCTAGAATGGCCAATGGCACTATAGTACAGATAAAAGTCCTTAACATTATCAATTTGATTGATCAATTAGGACAACAGGTTTTGTCATGGATGGAGAGTTGAGCCAAGATTTGATCTTGCACTCACTCCTGGACTTATTTCACAATTGTTGTGAATTTTTCATATGAACAAGCTAGATATCAGCCTCGCTGATTTGCTTAACATGTTGAAAAATATTGAGAGTCACTTTCCAACCAAGAAAGACTATGTCTTACTGGTAGGGGCCATAGGATCTTCTGAAAAGAAGAATGATTCAAAGAAGGTAAATATAAAGGCAAAAACAAAGGATAATAAGAACAAAACTGATACAGATAGCAAAGGTGTTTGCTTCCACTGCAATAAGCCTGGACACTGGAAATAAACTGCAAGAAGCATCTTGCAGAGGCTAATCAAAGAAGCTTAGTGAAGTTTCGGTTACAAATACAATTTTGTTCATGATTTAAATTAATTTTTCCTTTAAGTCAATGTTCTACTTGGGTATTTGATACCGGCTTTGTTTATCATAAATATAGATTTATGAAGGACTAAGCAGAAGTAGAAAGCTAAACAAATGATAAGTAATCCTATGTCTGGTAAATGAAGCAAAGGTTGCTGCATTAGCCATAGGAACTTATAGTTTAGCAAAGTCTACGGGCAAGTCTATTAAGTCAATAAGTTGTTATTGTATTCCAGTTCTCGTTGGAAACATTATTTCTATTTTATTGTTGGACAATGAAATCTTTGGTATTATAATTAAGAACAATTGTTGTTCTATTTATAATAATAATGTTTTGTATAGAACTGGAATATTACTTAATGGATTTTGTATACTTGACTTACGTGAAAAGTATATTTTGCAAATTGAACAAACTAGTATAAGAAAAGGAGATGATCATTCAAAGAGTTGAATGTATGTATTTATTGAAATACAAGTGTGAATTATTTGAAAGGTTCAAAGAATTCAGAAGTGAAATAAATTGACAAAGTATTAAGATTCTTTGATTAGATCAAGGAATAAATACTTGTGAAATAAGTTTCTAGATCATCTTAAATGGTTTTCTCATAATGGACTCCTCCTGATATGCAATAATTGATTGATGTATCTAAAAGGAAAAATCGTACCTTGTTGGACATGGTGCGGTCCATAATGATTTTACCGACATTCCAGTATCCCTCTGGGATCATGTCCTAGAAATGGCTTCATATCTACGGAAAAGGTAACCTCAAAATCCGGCCCCAAGACTCCATAAAAGTTATGGACAGGGAGGATTCCTAATCTTAAGTATATTAAGATAAGGGGTTGTCCAACTTATATGAAAAGGTTTCAAAGGACAAGCTTGGGATAAAATTTGACAAGTATAGATTTGTGGGACATCCTAAAGTAAGTTTAGGTTATATGTTCTATAATCCTACTTAGCAAAAGGTGTTTGTTGTGAAACACGCTACCTTCTAAGATAAAGGTGTTTATCATTGAAGGGCTAGTGAGAGGATAATACATCTTGAAAAGTTCAAGAACCACAAAACACTACAAGTCAAATAAGAGGAACCTATAGATAGACCTATTGTACCACAACCGAATCGTAAATCTGGAATATTACCGAAGATACCTGGGAGGTATGGATTCATCATGGATGATGATGATGAGGTACGTATCATAGAAGATGATGATCCAGTTACATACTGTTGCCTAATTTTTTAATAGCACTTTACCACGCAAGTATACGCGTTCAATTGTAATATTCAGCAAGCAAGGATATCGTTCCCACGAGGAAATAGACTAATATTTATCAATTACTAACTCAAACGCAATTAATCCTATTTTAAACTAAGAAAACTTTGTTTATGATTGAAATTTAAACTTAACAAACTAATAATTAAAATAAGAATTTCACAAGAATAACTGCAGATTTAACAGGTTAAGATTACAACTTCCCTTGGTATTTCATTTAAACTAACTTACTTCCCATTTAAAATAAATCAATTAATATGAATTGTTATCCAAGAATGCTCTATAAATATTCATGCTCTTCTTCCAAAGACACATGAACAAATCCTCCTAAATCCAATCTTTAAGATGTAGAATTATAAGGAACACCCCAATTAATCAACTCACTATATTCCTATGTGAATCAAGTTAATTAGGATTTATGCACAAATTCTTTCAATGGATACAAAAGACACATAGGTATATTCCTATCCTACATGCTAATCATATTAACCCTATTCAGATTATATGAACAGATGTTATCATATCCAGATCTCAATCTATACTCCATCTTCCAATTTTATATAGATTATCACAGTAATTGTTGATCAGGCAATTAATCAATAAGCATAAGATATAATAAACAATTCAATAAAAACTAACTTTCATTCAATGGGAAGCTTGCAATTTAAACTACATACCAAGTTCCGTTGCAATCTTAATTAAAATTTAGTTCATGATAATAATAAAGAAAAACATAATCAAAGTTAATAAACCAAACATCCCAGATAGTTACAAAAGATAAAACTAGAGAAGAGAAGAAGAAACTCTGAATTTGCTCCAATACTCTCTCTTAGATCTTTAGCCCTTGCAATTCTCCTTCGTGCTTTTCTTCCTTGTTCTCTCTGCAAATCTCTTGAAGAATTGATTTATTCTTTGCAAGATTCGTCCCCCTTGCTTTTGTAGAGTCCTCTCCTATTTGTATTGGTCTCAGCCCTCATTCAGACTCCTATTTGGCTTCAAAAACCCACTTGACAGCTGAAAACGCAACTTTCTACGCACTAGAGCGCCTAGGCGCTCATCATAGGGCAATTCCAAGCGCCTAGGCGCTTGGCCAACATTATGTTTCTGACTTGGAGCGCCTAGGCGCTTGAAATAGGCTTGTATGGAGCGCCTAGGCGCTTGCTACTTTTCCAACATTTTCTGCTCTGACGTCCTTTGGGAAAATGGCCATAACTTCTTCGTCCGAACTCCGATTCAGATGATTCAAGATGTTCTGGAAAGAGGAAAAGTAGATCTACAACTTTCATTCTTGAAGTTTTGTGAAATAATATCCGGAACTATAGTCAAATTGGCTCTGAAGTGACTGCTGTGTAAATAGCAAGTCGAAAATGCGAATCTAGCCACCCTAAACGTCGATCCATGTAACTTTTGTCCCAATTCCTACAAAACAATATAAAACATGCATGAATAGACACAAACACATAAAAACAACCTAAAAGACTTGAAAACAACAATAAATTAAGCTCGAATGTATCCAATTCATGTGTATAAAACTCACTCATCAAATACCCCCAAACTTAAACCTTTGCTTGTCCTCAAGCAAAAACACAAAAATGTTATGCAATGCAATGTAATGAAACTAATCTATATGCCTACGAATCCAACAGTAATGACAGAAATAAGTCTATTTAACCGGCCTTAGAGAAATCAAGTAAACATGATAATACATCATATTTAAACAAATCAGTAATTTCTCAATCAATCATCAAATCTTAGACTGTTATCACTGATATAGTGCGTGTGTGCTCCACAACAATGTTAACTGATATAAAGTCAAATTTAAGACATAATAGATATCTTCGAAGGCATCATACAATGCAAATTCACAAAATTCACGAACAAGCTAGATCCAACTAAAGTCAAACATCCACCAAGTTCAAGAGTCCAATCCAGGATACTTATGCTTTACTTTTCATCACGGGGGCTTTTTGCTCTTTTCCCGTTTTATTATTTTTCTTTTTTTTTTTATTTTTTTTTTCCTTTTTTAACCATGACTGTGCAATGTCTCATTCCATTAGGCTAACAGTGTCACCCCTTAGCGAGCTTTCGACCAACGACTCCCAGACCATATAAAACCTTAGGGCGCTAGGTTTTAAGATATCCCTTCGGGCGTACTTGCTCAAGTAACAAAGGCCCCGAAACAAAACTAGCCACGGAAATTTTTATTTTTCTTTTTTTTTCTTTTTTTTTTCAAGCTTATATATCCCAAATTTTTCCCCCAAACTTAAGTTTTTATCTAAATTTAGCCATCTCTGCCTATTCATGTCTTTCATTCCTTCACATTAGTATTATCCTTAAGAAATTCATTATGTATCAATTTAAACTTAATCAGTCAACATATCTGTTATTAACGTGCTAACCTTAATTATACCAGTTTCAAACAGGAAAAGATTCAATTCATAACAAGAAATCACATCAAAGTCTTAACAGACAATACTATACTTGTCTACTCAATTCCAATCTCAACACTGGCCAAAACAGACTTAAACTATCTAACGGCTGGAAACATGCAAAAACTACAAAAAAAAATTTTCTTTTTTTTTTTGAATGCAAACTACATGAAAAACTATTAACTAAATACTATATGAATGCACTAGATGAATACTACATGCATGAACTGGATGAATGCAAACTACATGAAAAACTATTAACTAAATACTATATGAATGCACTAGATGAATACTACATGCATGAACTGGATGAATGCAAACTACATGAAAAACTATTAACTAAATACTATATGAATGCACTAGATGAATACTACATGCATGAACTGGGGCTGGACAATTACACCCCCAAACTTAACCAATGCAATGTCCTCATTGTAAGAATATAACGATAAATAGAAGAGAACTTCCCTGTAATCAGCTAAGCGTGAGTTGATGGTGGCAATGGCGACGACGATCATTTTGCTATCCATTGGACCTCCAATACGTTCAAAGAAGAGAGACAACATGGATTAGATTATAAGAGAACTTAATAAGCAACTTAATTCCTATCTACTAAATAAACTAGTAAAGCATATAAATATAAAAAATTCCTGGGTTGCCTCCCAGTCAGCGCTTGATTTATAGTCTTTCAGCCTGACTTTGTCTGGTCAATGCTATCCAATTCCTCTTCGAAAGTTGAGGAACCCTCCATCCATCGGAAATAATATAGCTTTTGGTAGGTTCCCAATTGTGATAGCCATCAAGTTAAAGTCACCTAGCATGCTTTGTTTATATAAGATTAGATTGAAGAACGTCCAACATCTAGGCGTTTTCTCCATTGTGTCTGCGAATAAATTCTGGCATTGAGGCGTGTCAGACACAACAATCTCTTCTTCTATCTTCTACAACTCATCGCACCATGGCTTCAAAGTTGTACTCGCTTTTACGTCACATGGAGTATTGCCAATGACATGACTACCAATTGGACAAGTGATTGCAAATCTAACCGGATCCTTAAACTTTGGTGGAGAAGATATATGGGGCACTATCAAAATCGGTTCATCTATGTCAGAACTCAAAGCTAGATCTTTGGCGACCTTCTTTTCCTGCTCCCCACTTGTCTCCTCCCTTTCCACATCCTTTTCTTTTGGAACATCCGATTCCAGATTTAGCGTGGGCAATCCATCAGCCTCGGGAACCATGTTGTTTGACACTTCACCTTGAGGGAGGTTGATGATGGCATTAAAAAGTTGTTTCGCCTGGTTCTCAAGATTTCGAATCGACATCTCCTGACTATTCGTCTGCTCCTCTAACAAAACCATTAACTTGGAAATACGTCCTTCCAAGTTTAAAATCCTTTCTTCTTCATGATTAGGGAGTTGAACTTGTAATTCAGGAGTGTATGATTGGCATTGAGCAAAGGGTTGGGCTAGATTGTCATCGCTCCATGAAAGATTTAGTGGATTCCCCCACTCATGATGATAATCACTGGAATAATCATAATTGTTGGGATAATCGCTGAAGTTAGCACTATATTGTAACGACTCGAAACTGATGGTGCATTGATGACTCGGATGGTTTCCACCACAATACTCACATATCACCACTACACTTTGAATACGTTGTGCTGATAAAGTATCAATCTTCCTTGAAAGTGTCTCAAATTGTGCTGACAATTCATCGAGTCCATAATTCTTTGCCTCCCTTGGCCGAGTCATATTCAAATTTAGCCAATGATAGTCATAGTTGTTCATGGTGCCTGAAAAGGAATTAGACTAGAGAAAAAAAAAGTTTAAATTAAGATTAACGCTATAAAAATCAATAATGACAAAATATTAAACTAATTTCCCCGGCAACGGCGCCAAAAACTTGTTGCCTAATTTTTTAATAGCACTTTACCACGCAAGTATACGCGTTCAATTGTAATATTCAGCAAGCAAGGATATCGTTCCCACGAGGAAATAGACTAATATTTATCAATTACTAACTCAAACGCAATTAATCCTATTTTAAACTAAGAAAACTTTGTTTATGATTGAAATTTAAACTTAACAAACTAATAATTAAAATAAGAATTTCACAAGAATAACTGCAGATTTAACAGGTTAAGATTACAACTTCCCTTGGTATTTCATTTAAACTAACTTACTTCCCATTTAAAATAAATCAATTAATATGAATTGTTATCCAAGAATGCTCTATAAATATTCATGCTCTTCTTCCAAAGACACATGAACAAATCCTCCTAAATCCAATCTTTAAGATGTAGAATTATAAGGAACACCCCAATTAATCAACTCACTATATTCCTATGTGAATCAAGTTAATTAGGATTTATGCACAAATTCTTTCAATGGATACAAAAGACACATAGGTATATTCCTATCCTACATGCTAATCATATTAACCCTATTCAGATTATATGAACAGATGTTATCATATCCAGATCTCAATCTATACTCCATCTTCCAATTTTATATAGATTATCACAGTAATTGTTGATCAGGCAATTAATCAATAAGCATAAGATATAATAAACAATTCAATAAAAACTAACTTTCATTCAATGGGAAGCTTGCAATTTAAACTACATACCAAGTTCCGTTGCAATCTTAATTAAAATTTAGTTCATGATAATAATAAAGAAAAACATAATCAAAGTTAATAAACCAAACATCCCAGATAGTTACAAAAGATAAAACTAGAGAAGAGAAGAAGAAACTCTGAATTTGCTCCAATACTCTCTCTTAGATCTTTAGCCCTTGCAATTCTCCTTCGTGCTTTTCTTCCTTGTTCTCTCTGCAAATCTCTTGAAGAATTGATTTATTCTTTGCAAGATTCGTCCCCCTTGCTTTTGTAGAGTCCTCTCCTATTTGTATTGGTCTCAGCCCTCATTCAGACTCCTATTTGGCTTCAAAAACCCACTTGACAGCTGAAAACGCAACTTTCTACGCACTAGAGCGCCTAGGCGCTCATCATAGGGCAATTCCAAGCGCCTAGGCGCTTGGCCAACATTATGTTTCTGACTTGGAGCGCCTAGGCGCTTGAAATAGGCTTGTATGGAGCGCCTAGGCGCTTGCTACTTTTCCAACATTTTCTGCTCTGACGTCCTTTGGGAAAATGGCCATAACTTCTTCGTCCGAACTCCGATTCAGATGATTCAAGATGTTCTGGAAAGAGGAAAAGTAGATCTACAACTTTCATTCTTGAAGTTTTGTGAAATAATATCCGGAACTATAGTCAAATTGGCTCTGAAGTGACTGCTGTGTAAATAGCAAGTCGAAAATGCGAATCTAGCCACCCTAAACGTCGATCCATGTAACTTTTGTCCCAATTCCTACAAAACAATATAAAACATGCATGAATAGACACAAACACATAAAAACAACCTAAAAGACTTGAAAACAACAATAAATTAAGCTCGAATGTATCCAATTCATGTGTATAAAACTCACTCATCACATACGATGAGGTAAGAGTTGAAGACACTCAGAGAAATGGATTGAAGCAATCTTCTCAAATATGGAACATTCGTTTTGATATGATAATCAAAAGAGTTTGATTTTATCAAAAACAAGAATGTACCTAGTGTGTACAAAAGGGTCAGTGGGAGCGTCGTGACATTTCTGGTATTATATGTTGATATAATACGGATAAGGAATGACATGCCAATGCTAAAATCAATAAAGATAAAGTTGTCTAAACATTCCTCCATGAATGATTTGGGAAGAGCTCGACTTAACCCAATGAACGTATATTCATTTGATGTTAAAGTTGTTTAGCATGGCAAACTCCAATAGATGTCTCATGTTGATGAGCCCTGGAGTGTATCTCTCTTAATAGTCCCCATAGACTCCTAAAAGAGAGATCGCATGAGTAACTGTCATGTATGCAATGCAATGTATGAGACCTGATGTTTATTAGTCATATTCTAGAGAAGTTCACTGTGAGACAGTGAAAAACATCTTAAAGTACTTAACCAGCACTAAAGATGTGATCATAATACATGGTGGGTCTGAATTAAAACTAGAGGGCTTAACAGACTCAAGTTTTTCAGACAGACCAAGACGACAGAAAATCCACTTTAAGGTAAAGGGTTACCTTGAATGGTGGTGCAGTGAATTGGAAAGGTTCCAAACAGCAAAGAGTTGTTGGTTTAGTGATAAAGACAAAAGTATATAGCTATAAATGAAGCTACAAGTTGATTGTTTGGATGAAAAGTTCATTACAGAACTAGGAATAGTTCCTAAGTCTCATCTTAGATCTAAACATGTGTTGTGGCACTTTCATTTGATTATAAGAATCATTGAAAGATGGAAAATCACTATAGAGATAGTGAACTCTCAAGAACAATATTACATATCCATTAACTAAAGCTTATCCAACAGCAGGATAATCGTCATTTAGAGAAGAAGGGTATGACATACCATGGCGATTGGCTTTAGTGCAAGTGGGAGATTGAAAGTAGTATGCACACAAGCCAATCATATTTGATGATAAAGCATATACTTTGTAACAATCTTATTCATTTATTAATAAAAAGTATTAATTTATTAAAGGCTTTTAATTATCTACATGTTGCTGTTTTATAATATGTGATAAACCCATAGTTTTAAGCAATGCTTTTAGAATAATGATGATGATCATTCTAATGAGATCTAAATTCTTAGAAAGCTTAAAACTAAAATAGTTCCCAATCGTTGGATTACTAAATTGGGAATTAGTGAATCCAGATAGATTGGTACATACGTTGCTTGCTCATTGGATGAGGATGATTGATCTCATGATCATTTGTGTAGAGACACTAAAGCAAGTATGTAGGTGCTTATTAGAGAATAAGTTCACTGAACATTACTCGCTAAGGAATACCTAATGGAGTTTTACTTGCATGTCAATAGGAATTCCTGTAGTGATAGTAGTACAAGTGATCCTTGGACTTGAGATCATCATAGTATCTTGTGTATGATGAGTTATACTTTGACTTATTCCTTAAGACCCTTAGGGTATATTAAAGGGTATGCTTGGGTATAATAAGTTGTACATGGAGATAATGTATGATCAATAAAGAATCTACCACTTCTAGTAAAAGAAGAGAAATGTCCTATGTGATTCGATAAATGACAACTCAGTAGTCCTTGGCCAAGGCAGAATGAAATTAGAAAGGAGTTTCTAATTTGCATTATTTGGAGTTGTGCATTTAAGAGTCGAAATACATATAATTAAATAAAATAAGACTTGACAGAAATTCCATGTCTTATATTTAATTGGGACATTGTATGGTGGAAGGATTGAATTGTACGGTAACTATTTACTCAAAGGTTCTTTTATGATTAATGTTGAAATCTATATTATCTGGAAAGTCGTTGATCGCTAGGGAGGCTTATCCCTATTGTAGAATAAATATTATTTATTTAAATAAATTATTAGTTTAATTTATTTATTTAAATAAGATTAGAATTGTTCTAATTGATTTATTCACAACCGGTTTAATATGGAGAACCTAAAGGGTCACACCATAAAAGGAAGAATAATTATTTAAGAAGTTAATGGCATAATCGTAATAATAAGTTAAGTATATTTAATTTAATCTATGGTGATAGAATAAATTAAATGGCTTAATATTTATTATTTAATATTTTGGAAATATTAAATATAAATTAATAAGAGGAGTCTTATTATTATTATTACTATTATTATTATTATTATTATTATTTAATTCCTAAAGGAGTTTGGGAATTAATTAATAAAAGTACTCTCAAATATCCTAATAGGATTAGGAGGCAAATTAATTAAAATAGTTTAATTAATTATCCCTAATAAGATTAGGGAGCTTAATTAATTAAAAGGTTAATTAATTATTCCTAATAAGATTAGGAGCCTAATTAATTAAAAGAGTTTAATTAATTAAAATAAAACCCAATTCCTTAATTGTTAAGGATGGGTTGCCCACATCTATAAATAAGAGGAGTCTTATTATGGGTGTGGGAGTGGTTGACGTATTATTAGAATACGTAATTCCAATTGTTGGAGAGTATGCCCCTTTTTCTATAGAGATAGAAAACTAGGGTTTGAGCCAAATACCCATCTTCTTGAATTCTTCTTCTTCCTTGGTGGATCACCTCTAGAGGCCAAACACTTGGGTGGCTAACGTTGATCAAAGGAAGGAACCAAACCCGGTGGATTCAAGTTGAACGCGAAAAGGATTGGAGGTGAACTTGTACCTGAGGAAGCTCGGATCTTCAAGGGTATGATTTTATTCTTTATCTTTTCGTTTAATTAATAATTGTGCATAAAGGGTGATCCGGGTTTATGGTTTGTAAAATTTTAAAACTCTGATTTTATACGTTTCCGCTAATTTTTGCAATTAGATTGCGTTCATGAATATTACAAACCTAACATAAGACATGGCTTAGCATCTTTTTCGCTATTAAGTATTGAATCGCCGAATGGTCCGTGTAGACTATTACCTTAGTCCCGATCAAGTATGCCCAGAATTTGTCGAATGCGTACACCATTGCAAGCAATTCCTTTTCCGTAGTAGTGTAGTTCATTTGAGTCTCTATGAGTGTTTTGCTTGCATAATATATGGCGTGAAACACCTTGTCTCGTCTTTGGCCCAAAACAGCCCCAACCGCATAGTCGTTTGCATCACACATAAGTTCGAATGGCATTTTCCAGTCCGGTGCGACTATCACGGGGGCTGTAGTTAATTTCTTCTTCAATAAGTCAAACGCAGACTTACATTCCGCAATAAAACTTAAAATGGCATCCTTCTTTAAAAGACTGCATAGAGGTTTTGCAATCTTAGAGAAGTCTTTTATGAACCTCATGTAGAACCCAGCATGCCCCGGAAAACTTTGAATACCCTTAACTGAGCTCAGTGGAGGTAGTTTCTCGATCGTATCCAACTTTGCTTTGTCCACCTCCAATCCTTGAGCCGACACCTTATGGCCCAAAATTATGCCCTCTTCAACCATGAAGTGGCATTTTTCCCAATTTAGTATGAGGTTTGTGTCCTTACATCGCTGCAATACCATGACCAAATTCTCTAGGAAAGTGTCAAAATTGTCTCCATAGACCAAGAAATCGTCCATGAAGACTTCAACATTCTTCTCCACCATATCTGAAAAAATAGCCATCATACACCGTTGGGAAGTTGCAGGTGCGTTGCATAGCCCGAATGACATCCTTCGAAATGAAAATGTGCCATAAGGGCATGTAAATGTCATCTTCTCTTGATCCTCAGAAGCGATGGCGATCTGATTATATCCCGAGTATCCATCCAATAAACAGTAAGACTTTTGTCCCGCTAACTTGTCTAACATTTGATCAATAAAAGGTAGCAGGAAATGTTCCTTTCGGGTTGCCTTATTCAATCTCCTATAATCGATGCACACCCTCCACCCTATTACTGTCCTTGTTGGAATTAACTCATTGTCCTCATTTTGTATCATTGTCATTCCCCCTTTTTTAGGCACACAATGAATCATACTTACCCATTTACTGTTGGAAATTGGATATATGACATCGGCATCCAATAATTTTAGAATTTCCTTCTTGACCACTTCTTTCATGATTGGGTTAAGTCGACATTGATGCCCCACCGATGGACTTTCATCATCCTCCATCACAATCTTGTGCATTCAAAATGATGGGCTAATACCTTTTATATCCGCAATCGTCCATCCAATTACAGATTTATGATCCCTAAGCACCCTCAACAACTTTTCTTCCTGCAATTCGTTAAGTGCAGCAGAAATAATTATAGGTAAAGAATTTGAATTGCCTAAATATGCATACCTGAGATGTTTAGGGAGTGGCTTAAGTTCCAATATTGGTGGCTCCTCCAATGATGGTTTCAATTTTTCTGTAATTGTCCCCTCGGTGTACAGAGGTTCAACCGGTGCTCTGAGTCTGCTAACTCATGGCAACGAGTCTAGCATCTGTAATAAATCCACAAATTCTGGGTCGTCTTTTTCTTCATCCCCCAATAAAGTTTTTTCTAATGGATCGTTGATCAAACTCTTGCTCATATCTTCGCTGGTAATTTGTTCAATTAAATCTATTCAAAAACACTCTTCCTCGTCCGTAGGATATTTCATGGCCTTGAACACATTGAATTTTATTTCTTGGTCTTGGACTCTCATAGTAAGTTCTCCTTTTTGCACGTCAATGAGTGTCCTTCCCATAGCCAAGAAAGGTCTCCCTAGGATGATCGGGATGTTCTTATCTTCATCGAAATATAGTATGATAAAGTCCGCAGGGAATATAAACTTATCCACTTTTACCAGAATGTCCTCTACAATTCCTCTAGGATATGTGACTGACCTATCCGCCAACTGCAATGAAATATTCGTAGGCTTTGGCGCGGGCAAACCCAATTCTGAGTACACTGACAATGGCATCAGGTTTATACTCACCCCCAAATCACACAAGCATTTGTTAAACAACATCTTCCCGATCGTGCTCGGGATAGTAAAGCTCCCCGAGTCTATGAGTTTTGGTGGTAGCTTCTTCGGTAACACTACACTACACTCCTCTGTTAGTGCCACTGTTTCGAATTATTCCCATTTCTTCTTCCTCTATAGAATTCCCTTCATAAACTTCGTATAACTCGGCATTTGCTCTAGGGCCTCTGTGAATGGGATGTTAATCTGGAGTTTCTTGAACACGTCTAAAAACTTTACGAACTGCTTATCTGATTTCTGTTTTTTGGACCCTCTGCTGAAACGGTGGTGGAGGATAAACAAACGGCTCACTGTTTAACTTTATTTGCTTGATTTTGTTACCCTTCACTGCATTACTGTCATCAACCTTTTCCTCCGATGTTGCTGAATTTTCTGCACTATTCCCACCGAGATGTTTTCCACTTCTCAACGTAACTGCTTGACATTGCTCCTGATTAACCTTAGGATTTCTCTCGGTGTCGCTAGGTAATGTTCTTTGTGGTCTATTATTCAATGCCAATGCAATTTGACCTATCTGATTCTCTATATTTTTGATAGCAATAGCTTGATTCTTCATATCTAAATCATTGCTAGTCATGTACCTTGCCCATATTTCCTCTCCGTCGGATTTCCTATCCTGATGTTGAACCTGTTGTGGATGACTATGAAAACCAAGGGGATATGATGGTCGTGGAGCTTGAGTTTGCTGATTGTTGCTCCATGAAAGGTTTGGGTGGTTCCTATTCCCCTGGTTGTAGGTGTTTTGGTAAGTATTTTGTGGAATTCTATTGTAGTTGCCTATGAACTGAACGGATTCTGGATTTATTGCACACTGATCTGTCGTATGATCACCCGCACACAATTCACATACTACCATAACCTGCTGAACTTGTTGAACTTGAGCCCCTGTCATCGTATTTACCCTCTCATTCATCGTATCAAACTTCATGGATAGTGCAAAAAGTTGTGCTTGTATAACTGTTACTCCATCTAATTCTAAGATCCCAGCCGCATTTGCCTGTGTCATTCTTGTTGTGGGCCACTGGTAGTTATTTGCCGCCATTGTTTCTATCAAATTGTATGCGTCCTCGTAACTTTTAGCCATGAATACACCGCCCGATGCCGCATCAATGCTGGTTCTGACATTTCCATGTAGCCCGTTATAGAAGGTGTTCATTTGTAACCACTTGGGCAATCCATGATGTGGGCACTTTCTGAGTAATTCCTTGTATCTCTCCCATGCCTCATATAGTGACTCCCCATTTTGCTGCTCAAACATTGTGATGTCATTCCTCATTTTCGCAGTATTCGCCGGTGGGAAAAATTTGGCAAGAAATTTTTGAGCCAAATCCTCCCACGTAGTGATCGAACCCGGTGATAAAGAATGTAATCAACTCTTCGCCTTGTCCTGTAAAGTGAATGGGAACAAACGAAGTCTTACTGCCTCATCCGACACCCCATTGTACTTGAACGTGTCGCACATTTCCAGAAAACTAATTAAATGCTCATTCGGATCATCTTTTGTCATTCCCCCAAACTGACATGAGTTCTACATCATCTGAATGGTCCCAGGCTTTATTTCAAAAGTGTTTGCAGCTATAGCAGACCTAGTAATGCTCAACAGCAGATCAGTCACCCTAGGTGTGGCAAAACTCCTCAACACTTTCAGGTCTTCGGCAGCCATCGTTCCTTCCTTATCAGAATTTTTGAATTCGTTCCTCGTTTCCTCAATCCACTTACTCAACTTTTGGAATCGTCTGTCAATGTCTTCCTCAAAAGGAAGCAAGTCTGGATGTTTAGATAGTGTTTGCATAAACCAATGTCGAAAACCTGAAATAGAGAAAACAAAATAAAAATGTTTAAGTAAAACTGGACTAATTAAACTGATATCGTAAAAAATATTAAAATCTCGGCTAAATTGTCCCCGGCAACGGCGCCAAAAACTTGTTGGGTAAAATCAATTCGCTTAAAAAAACACGCAAGTGTACGTGGTCAACAAGTAATATAATAGTGAATAAAGTATCGTTCCCACGAGGACAAAATATCAAGAGTTTTAACTTCACAATTATCAATTTTGTATTAACCCTAATTTTATTAAACTAATCAATTCAATGGTTTTAAATTATATAAAAAAACTAAATTAATAAGGAAATAAACTATCACAAAACAGTCACCAATAACGAAATCCAGAATTTCAAACAATTAATGGAGAATTAGACTTATGATTTCACCCTAAGCTTCACTCTGATTTTCAAACCTTTATTCCAACTCAATTTAATATCCCAGTTTATTAATCAAGAACACGAACATAGTAAGAGCCACCTCTCGATGCACTAATACCATATTAACATCAATCCACAATTAAGATAGAAATCTGTTAAACACCTAACTTAACCAACTCACTATATCTCTATGTGAACTGCAATTAAAGAAGGTTTAAGTTTAAGCTCTCTACCTTAACAATAATCACAAATCTGCTATCGACAAAATTCATGACACATGCTATATTAACTAGGTCTAGATTCGAATCTCCTCTCTCGATTCCTTTCAAATCCACAAGAACTGTTGATCAGGCAATTCATAAATTCACACTCAAATTAACATAGATAAACTGAAAATATCTTATTGAATTGGAAATCAAAGTTATAGAATCATCGTTTCGCCCAAAGATCCATCACAAGTCTAATAAGTAAATTAGTTCATAACAAATGAATTAAAAACTGAATAATTTGTTGAAAACATCCTTCCAGTTACAAATAAGACTAAAGAGAAGAAGAATAAAGAAAACCCCTTCACGTAGCCTTGATTCGCAACCGTTGCGACAATCTTTGAAAATTACTCCTCCAACGTTTGCTCTTGAATCCCTAGAAAATCCCCTTGAATTATGCTTCGTGTTGTATGATATGTCTCTCTCGATTCTCCAAACTCAGCATAAAAAGATATTAAATCAACTCCACACTTATCCTAATCCAACTCTAACTCCCCAACTAAGAACCCAAATGGAGACATGAAACCTTTTCAAAATCAACCACACATTGATCAAAGACTCCCACACATACACTCCTACTACTATCACATTACATAAAAATTATTAATTCCCAGCATAGCCCAACTTCTAGCCAAATAGCAAAGTTCGCCCAGCAAATCCCGACGCATTGGCGCTATGCTACACGCACAAGCAGCGTGGCCCACGCTCTCGACCCAGTAAATTTCCTCACTCCAGCGCGCCCCGCGCTATAATTCCATGCAGCACAGCGCGCCCCGCACTATGTAGTCAGAAACATTCAAATTCCTTGAAATCTTCCTCCAATTACCACATTTTGATTAAGCCCATGCATTATCCTGCAACAAGCAAACAACCTATCAAAAGTAACATGAAATTACCAAAGACTAACAATATATAAGCTAAACGAACATAAATCGTAGGATAAAAACCTACTCATCAATACTCGATCTTTTCTCCTATAAAGTGCTGTCTGGGGGTGGATATATTGGGTCCATTGCCGAAAGCTAAAGGTTAGGTCAGTTTTGTCATAGTTTCAATCGATTACATGACCAAATGGGTAGAAGCAAAGCCACTTAGGTTCATAACGGAATAAGAGTGTTTAAAGTTTATAAAGGAGTCAGTAGTGTTTCGTTTTGGAATTCCTAAGGCAGTGATATCAGATAACGGATGCCAGTTTGTGGGGTCGAAGTTTGAAGCATTTTTGAAAGAGTTGGGAATTCAGCATAGGAGGACTTCGGTAGCTCATCCACAGTCTAACGGGCAGGTGGAGGTAACCAACAGAACACTTCTGAATGGGATCAAGCGTAGAATGGATGAGGCTAAACGAAGATGGATAGAAGAGCTGTTCAGCATGTTATGGGCTTATCGGACTACACCGAGGACTACAACGGGAGATTCACCTTTCAGGCTGGCCTATGGTACTGATTCCTTAGTCCCAGTTGAGAATGGATCTATAAGTCTTTGGGTCAGTCAGTTTAAGGAGATATACAATGAAAAAGGGATGAATGTCAATTTAGATTTACTTGAAGAAGTCAGAGAAACGGCTTTGATAAGATTGGCAGCCTATCAGCGAAGAGTGTCTAGGTATTACAATAAGGGGGTAAAGCTTCGAAGGTTTGAAATAGGAGATTTCGTCCTTAGGGAAGTTGAATAATCTACGCCTCAGAATTTGGGATAGTTGATGCCGAACTGGGAAGGACCTTATGAAGTTGTTGAAGTACCAAAGCTAGGGACTTATCGGTTGAGGGCATTGGATGGATCAGAAATAAAGAATACTTGGCATGCTAGCAGGCATCGGAAGTATTTTCAGTAGAGAAGTGTCAGTATACCGAAAATCTGTAAATATTTGAATCGTCATCAATAAAGATCCTTTTTTTTCAATTCATCTTCTGTTCATTGCTGCTAAACTTCATTGGTGTAAGGAGGTTCGGGTGGACTCGCTGACCATTCGATGGTAGCCTTATCGGCAGGTGTGTCCTTATGAATTTGTTAGGCCCTGCGTGGTAAACAAACTTCATTGGTGTAAGGAGGTTCGGGAGGACTCGTTGACCATTCGATGGTAGCCTTATCAGCATGTGTGTCCTTATGAATTTGTTAGGCCTTGCGTGGTAAACAAACTTCATTGGTGTAAGGAGGTTCGGGAGGACTCGCTGACCATTCGATGGTAGCCTATTTGGTAGGTGGATCTTATGAATTTGTTGGCCTCTTTTTCAGGCCAAGGCCGAGTTTAGGATGGCGTTCTCTCTCTGGGAAGCGTCCTCTTCAGCTTCAAATTCTTTATATCTGGGATGGAGACGCCCAAAGACAGCGTTTGCCTGTACATATTCAATATTAATCAAAAGTTCTACAGTATAAAGCAAAGGCATAAACGACTAAATTATTGATAAGTTTACCTTGGCCTAGTACTTCATTACTTCATCGATCAGATCCGTGATAAAACTGTTGCAGAACCGATGGTCATCGGTATCACGGACAAAGGAAAAAGAAAAAGGTTCGTTGATATCGGGCCATAGAGTGGGAGACTCTGATGCCCCCAAAACAGGTATACATCACCCATCTTGAGTCGCCAAATACATGGTACAAAATCAAATACTAACTTCTTTTATACAATACGACAATAGCGTAGTTTAGAGTTTTTACACGAATATTGTCTCATAGACAGTATTCAAACTCAAATGAAGTCCTCATTACATTTATTATCACACTATTTCATAAAATAGTGAGGACTATTATAGCCACTATCTCGGGTCGTCACTCTGTTCCCCGACTAGTCCCAGTTACGTTCTCATTTCCTGAAGAGTAAAAGAAAGCAAAAGGGTGAGCTCAACTAGCCCAGTAAGAAATATTATGACTAAGATAATGCAGAATAAACAACTGATAGAATACAATAGACAACAAGTTTTAGATCAACAACTGCAGCAGAATAAGCAATCCATTAGAAGAGTCAAGTATAACATAATGTCTACTATCTCCTCTACATTAAAAGTCCATTGTTAATATTTCATTCATGTAATACTCATCAACAGTTCTTTGTTATACCCAAGACAAAAAAATTCTTATTACATGTCTTCACCTGAACCACCAACGATTATAGTTAAATCCACAATTCATATTTATAATCATGTAAATCAACAGATTCTCTTTGCCACAAAGGCTTAATAGAACGTTTACTCAATATCCTTACCCCAAAGGCTAAAGATATTCAAATGTAATAACAATGATCATATCAATCAGTTGTCTATCTTTGCACTATGGGCCAAAGATATTCAACTATAAAACCAATGGTCATGATTATACCAATCAATTGTCTGTCAATGCACTACGACCAAAGACATTCAACTGTTAACTAATGGACATGATTTTGCCAATCACATCATCAAATTATCCATGCACTACGGCCAAGGATATTCATTAGTATCACCAGTGGTCATGATCATGTCATACACATGTTTATCTTTGCACTACAGGCCAAAGCTATCAATCAACAGTTCATCTTTGTACTACGACCAAAGATATCAATCAACTGTTCTTCTTTACACTACGAGCCAAAGACATACAACTGTAAAACTAATAACCAACAGTTCGTCTATGCACGTAAACCAAAGATGACTTTCATCACAATATAAGCATAAGAATGATGACAATGATATAAGCATTAATCAAAACAAATCAAGGATAAATATTAAAGACTTTAAATTTATCCAGAATTTAAAAATATCCAAATTGTCAACATGATACTGCTTTGTGGAGTAAAATTCAAGAATAATATTCATGTACCAAAAATAATTTGGACAAAAAAGAAATATATTTTTTGGGTAAATAGTACCCCATGAATAGTACCCTGTGAATAGTACTTCGGGAATAGTACCTCGTGAATAGTACCCCGGCATGAAAAGTACCCCAAATACCCGAGTGAATAATATTCGAGTGAATAGTAATTGGGTGAATAGTAACTCGTGAATAGTACTCCGACATGAAAAATATCCTGAATACCCGAGTGAATAATACTAGAGTGAATAGTAATCTGTGAATAGTAACTCGTAAAAAAATACCAAAGAAAATGATATTCTGTGACGAGTACAAAAGAAATGATATCTCATACGAGTATAATAGAATATTCGAAACTGCAAATGGATTTTTAACTGTCATGCGGTAATCCATGTAGACAGATCATTTCCATAATTTAATAAAGAATAAATACAAAGGATCATTCACCATGTATGCGGTAACCCACATAGACAGGTTATTCCAACAGAATAATAAAGAATTGAATAACAGAAGAATTCATCAGGTTTGCGTAATCCGCACAGACAGGTTATTCCAACAGAATAATAAAAAATGGAACCAGGTCATGTGTAACCTACACAGACATGATATTCCAACAGAATAATAAAGAATGGAACCAGGTCATTCGTAATCCGCATAGACAGGATATTCCAACAGAATAATAAAGAATGGAATAACAACAGAATTCACCAGGCATGCGATAGACCGCACAGACAGGTTATTCCAACAGAATAATAAAGAATGGAATAATAGAAGAATTTCACCATGTATGCAGTACTTCGCATAGACAGGTTATTCCAACATAATAATAAAGAATAGAATAACAACCCTTACAAGTATTGAAAGAAAATAACTCTCTTCATGAATACGAAAGAATAATACCCATTACTATAATAATAATATCCATTACCTTAGAAGAAAACTGGAATAGTGAGGTAGCAGACTTCTGTTCTCCTTTTTCTCTATAATTTCTCTCTATAATAATTGCTCTATAGCTTTAGTGAATTGGTGAAAAATAATGAAGGAATGAGCTTCTATTTCTAGGAAAATATAGTTTCAATAATTGCACGTTTTGGGGCTCGAAATATTACAGTATAATACCTTTCTCTTTTCCTTTATTTTTAATTTAGTACTGCAAGTATTATCAAACTTGCACCACCTCCCCTAATAGTAAATCATGTGAATCAATAGTAAATCATGTGACTCAATAGTTCTAATCATGTGAAAAAAAATAATTACATTATAGTACCTTCATCTATACCTCTATTTTTAATTTAGTCATGCAAGTATTATCAATCTTGCACCAACTCCCCTAATAGTAAATTATGTGAATCAATAGTACACACATTTGAGCACATAGTTATAAGCATGTGAATTAATAGCAATTAATTGCTCATTTATCCGGTGAATTTCCCGATTGGTCAATATAACCTCCAGACATCAATTATTATCAAAATAAATGATGATTTCCACTAACACTAATAATTCCCACACAATGGAACTATCAATTTCATCTTTAATCAACACGAACTTATTCATCATTAATATTATAACTCAAAATATTTAATAATCAGGTCGTTCCCAGGAAAGAGGGGGCTTTCCGATAAGGATTTCTCCTTATTGGTGCGCAATTAGGTGACCAAACCTCTCCTTGACAGAACTTCTAGACATTATCAATATTACAAATAATAATATGAATAACTTTGACGTCTCAATTATTGATTTAGTAATATATATTATGCAGATGATAATGTGAAAATAATTGAATCAATAGTATGAGAGATATGATGCAGCAATTACTGTAGCAATAATTGAGTATAACTGAGTGACTTCTTACGTAAGAATCAATAATCAATACTGTGTGTTACTATGCAACCATGCGTATTACTGTACTTTTACTACCGAGTATTTTATGACAACTTTCTTACTTTGAAAAATTTTCACACATCACCCTTAACTTTAACCTTTTATCAATTTAACAATTTACTAAATAGAATAATTATAAGAAAATTGAATACTTTCATTTCATAAAATTTAGGGTCTCATAGAGACCCCATCACTGTAGGTCTGGCCTCGGGTGAAGAAGGTCGAGATGGGGGAGATTTGGGTTGTTCAAGAGGAGGTGGAGGTTGAGTAGGAGGAGGTCCAGTAGGTGGCGGGGGCTGGTCATTGGAAGGTTGTTTCCTCTTCCGGGAAAGGAGAGTGATTGTTTCATCTTGCTCCTCAACTTCGATTTCTGACTTGTTGATCTCAATCGGAATCACTTGGGGATGAGGGACTTTCGGGAGGAGGTGACCGAAGCTCTTCAGCGGTTAGCGGCGTTATGGTAGTTCTCCTCTTTTTAATGCGAATGACTCGCATCCTTTCGTCCAAAAGAAGGTCGAGGAGACCTGCGTTGAAGGTTGGTGGGGGAGCTGAGCCGAAAACTGGAGGAGGGACTGTTCTGAGCTTCCGGGAAGCCCTTTACTTCAGTCGAGGTTGGTTGGATTCCTCGACGTTGGTAAATTCTGTTGTTTGAGCTTCGGCCACCTGAGGTTCAGAAGTAGAAGGCTCTTCAGTTGGTGCTTCAGTGGTGGTCGGCGAAGATGTACCCGAAAGGAATCTGTCCAGATCCCTTCGGTCAATCGACGTTGGTTTGATCAGAGATACTGTAAAAAAGAAAGACCTTCATTCAGAACAATTTGTCAAAGAAAATTTAGCAAGTTATGTAATTAATATGAGTTCAGAACTTACGTTTATGGTCGTATAACCATGCTTGTTTTGTGAGAAGACCGTGGCTCCATTCCTTCTTTGGGAAGTTGTCCAAAAGCTCGATCATCTCCTTGACATGCTCTTCAGCGATATCCCCAAAGTCCACAGAGACTTTGTCTAATGTGGTCCAATCTGGCAGAGAAGCGATTTCGGGCCCCTTTACGAAAAGCCACTCCTTGTGCCATCCTTTGTTGCTGGAAGGGGTGCTGATCAGGGAACGCCTCTCACAGTTCTCTCTGGTCTTCGAGGCTATTTTCTCAGAGCTTTGAATCCCTTCTCTCGGGATTTGGTGATGGTATAGATGGAGAAGAAAAAGTCGAGGGTAGGGGCAACGCCTACCTCATGACAGAAGACGATGAACGCCAAGATGTGGATGTAGGTGTTCGGGGCGAGTTGGGCGAATCCAACACCCACAAATCCTAGCAGTGTTACCAGAAACACGTGCAAGGGGAATCGAACCCCTTTCTCCAAGAGGGTGAGGGGCATGGCGGTCCAACCCTCTGGACACTGGTACATCCTCTCGGTGGCGGATGGTCATCGGAGATGATGGGTTTCCGGTATTTGGTACCGTTCTCGGGCATTTCAGATGTCCTTCTCAGATAGAGCCGATGGAGTGTTGGCATGAGGAAATTGTTCTTCACTTTGAAAGAACGCAGAAGGGTTTGGAAGCGGCTTTGTCGGCGTGTTCTTGCTTGGAGTTGCAATGGGGTTTGGGTTTGACCCCGAAGCTATTTTGGTGGGGCTTGGGGAAGGAGGAACATTAGAAATTGGAATTGCAGGTATCAGAATGGTGTTATCGGAACTTTGGGAGGCCATGGATGGAAGTTTGCAGGCAGAAAGAGAAATCGAGAGGAAGAAGAGAGCAAAAGGCGTCTGAAATTTGAAATGGCAAGTAAAATTGTCGAAATTGGGGGAAGAGAGCTTTTATACTAGCGGTCTTTTCAACTTTTCACGAAAAACGAAGGCGGCTCATTAAATGAAGGTAATGATGAGGGTGAACTTGAAGAGGTAGCGTCCGGATATGGTCTTAAGATACTAACCAGATTGGGCTTCTCGAATGGGCTTATGGTTTTATTTAAATTGTTGGTTGATGTTTATCATTTGGGCTTCGGTGAGCTTCATTTTGGACCTCTTTTAATTCTGTTATAATTCCTTTCATCATGGGCATGTGATATATATACTCTTTCATTAAACATCTTGTTTAATAAAAGATTGGGGGACAATGTTGGGCCATGATACTTTATGTACTGGACCGGACCGAATGGGCACATCCCTTGGGTTATATTTATTGTGTCTTGAACGTGTTGGGCCGGATCGTTGGATTGACCCATCAGGCAAACAATATCTATACTTGCCTTTGAACGGTAATGATGAAAAAAGGTAACAGTGGATTGTTATTTCTGTCATCTCCTGCATGACATTAATGAGGATGTGACTGTATTAGCCGGCGGTGGACAAAGATGATGGGAAGAGCTGGTGAGCTATCGGTAGTGGGTGATGTCAGGGGATTCGGTGGCACGGGAAATCGGATTTTGAGTATATGAGGAAAAGATCACACAGAGAACTAAGGTAACTGATCATTTTCTCTCTCAATACACTAGAAATTTTATTCCTCCATTGTTAACCTTGTGATCGTCTGTACTGACTCTTATGCCGGAGCTATCCTCTGACGGTCCAAACCGTCAAGCTTCTGGTATTGATTTGTTGAACTGTGCAGGATAAAACGCGTGTTACGTGATTGAGGCGCGTGGAAAGATCATGTCGTTAATAGAAAAGATTTCAAAAAAAATTAAGTTTCAAAACAGACTTTTCAACAACAAAAGTAAAATGATTGACTTAATATTACTAATCAGCTTTGATACTCTAATATACTCCAATAGAGGTCTTAAATTGTATAGAAAATAACAAAAAAAAAAACGAGGTTCAAACTCAATAAAACATAAACTTTTGAGTAGACAGTCGATTTGCACATGCTGAACTAAATCAGTAATAAGTACTTGTAAAAATTAGCAATTAAGGAACCGTTTATTTTTGTTGAAAAGTAGATTTTCATATCTTTCCAACCATATATTTTGTAAATCAGTAATAAGCACTTGTAAAAGGATTTGCGGTGATGGTGTCTCCTTCGTTCAAGTTTGATGCCTTTATGCAATTATTATTGGTTATAATTAAGGATGTAAATGAACTGAGTCAAGCCGCCGGATATTGAATTGTTCAGACTTGTTTCACAAAATATATCGAGTACAAAATAAAGTTTAATTGAAGTTCATTTAGCTACCAAGTCTAGCACGATCCCGAATCGAGCCAGAGCAATTTGAATTTTTCGAACGAATATGATCCGAATATCAATAGGAAATTGTAATTTGAAAAGGTTCGAGTAATTTATCGAACTTTAAAATTTGCTCATATTTGACTCATTTATATTTCGAGTCGAACTCAAATCGAACTTTTAGTCGAGCGAGTACAAATCGAGCCGAAACTGTTTGCTCATTTTATATTCTTAATTATAATGTACTCCCAAGTTTGATGCCTTTATGCAATTATCAGTGACTATATTTTGTGCTCCAATATTATTCTGAAAGCTAGATGTTTCTTACTGTATATTGATATTTATAATGCATAATAGTGTGAGAGCAATAAATATTGTTTTAAAGTATTAAAAATGGTGTATTTAATAAAGATTTTTAAATATATTTTTTAAGTTATAGATTTTTGTAGAGTTTGTGAATTTTTAATAATTTTTAAAGACTTTTAAAATTACTTTTAAAGACTATGAAATAAGTGACCGACTTTTATAGACTTTTTACCAAGAGTTTGATAAATTTTTGTATACTTCTAATATCCGGACCCAATTTTTTTTTTTTTGTAGAACAACTAAAAAAATAAAATTATGGAACTAAAATTTTTCCATAATACAGTGTTTTGGGTGTGTTTTTAATACCTATACCAACCAATGTATGTACAGTCTGCCCAGACTGTACAGAAATGTTTTGGTATAGGCATCCAAATCACGCCAAAAACACTGTATTATGTAAAAAATTTAGTTCCATAATTATTATTTTTAGTTATTTCAAAAAAACAAAGTCTGGATTTTGATCAGGTCCAGGAGTCCGGACCTGATCCGGACTCCCTTATATTAATTGTTAAAAAATTAATAAAGATCATATATTTTAGATGAAATGAGTGCGATAGTAAATAATATTAAAATATTTTTACCATGTCACAACCTAATTTGAAATAAAAGGCATTGTTGAATTTGAATTATTTGATCATACCCAGTCTATTACAAGAAAATGTCATATTTCATAATTTTTATGTTTCATAAAAAAAGTAATTTTCTACTAACAATAATATAAAATAAAAATTTCGATTTTAAAATTATTCATTGTCATTTTCCTATCACGCCATTATTACTAAACTAACAATTTGTAATTTTCAACAAATAACAATTTTATTACTTTTAAAAATAAACATAAAACAAAATATCTTCTTAATACTTACAAATATAATAAATGAGATTTTTTTTATGGAAGAGAAGAAATATAAAATGATATTAAAATATTTGTTATCTCCATTTATACCTGTTGGGCCTTGATATTTCTCCTATATTGGGCCGGGTACATTGGGCTCGCTTATTAATTAAGTCATTGGGCTCATTGGGCCCAATCATTATATTGACTTCATTAAATCCTATAGAAACCGGGCTGGGTCAATGGATCAACCCATTGGGTCATTTAATATCTATTACTTTGACTTGTAATGATGATATAGTATGACAGTTGACCAAGATACCTGCCATACATTAATGTGGATGGGATTATAGCCGGCCGGCGATGTGAACAGCAACAAAAAGCAATGTACAGGTTTCATGCAGCCGGCAGAACCCATCAGATCATGGGGATATGTCAGATGGTAGTAGGTGACACAATATTCCAGGCAAAGATATTATTTCCCACCGAGTAAGTCTTCATGAGAGAGGTATGTATTACACACACACGACCATAGATTAACACAATTCATACTCACATTACACTGGACTTTCTCCTCTTGAGTTAACCTTGTAAACAGACATACTTACTCTCACGCCTGAGCTATCCCCCGGCGGTCCGGCCGTCAAGCTTGTGGTGTTGTTGTGTTTACTGTGCAGGATCAGGACGTCTTTCGTGATTGGGACGTGAAGAAAGATCTTGGCGTTAACATTGGCGCTAGAAGGAGGGCCTAGTTCTAGTGTCCTGAGTATTTTTCAATCACTCATCGTGTTTTATTCTATCCATTTTTCATGGGGAAGAGTAGAACGTCTACACCCGAAGGACAGCCGATGGCTGTCAGCGATTCAGTACCACGAATATCTGCCAAAGATCGTTTGGGGCCAACTATAAGCGCTCATGCTAGCACAGCATCCAAACGATCGCCCGAAGATTCTCGACCGAAGGCGGTGGGCAAAGCAAAGCGCAAGCTAATATTCCCCGCGGAGAAAGAACCTGGCCATGGTCGGAAACGAGTAGAAGGCACCTCGCCTAGAACTCGAAACCGAGATGACCAGGACGCAAAAGCCTCTCGGTTGGCAAAAATGGCAGATGAAGCGGATAAGGCTATGGAAGCACTTATGAAACAACGTCAGGATATAGCCGAGCAAATGGCTCGTGTGGCAAAGTTACGAGATGAGGAGCTCAGTTATGTCCGATCTGAAGAGCGAGGGCATCGGAGTGGAAAAGAACCTGCTCACTCAGTGCGAGAGTCTCTAGGTCGAACTAGGGAAAGAAGGAGGTCTCGGAGCCCTACTCCTCAGAGATCGAAGAGGGTATATCTCCCTGTCGAATCTGTTGAACAGGGACGAAGCCCACAAAGAGGTCGATCTAGAGACCACAATCCGGAGCATGCAAAGAGAGCACTTGTCATTGCACATTCTCGTCATAGTGCCCGAAGTCAGAGACGAAGTATATCCAGAGGGCATACTCCCGAGAGTCTACTGAGGGTATCCCGCCCTGTAGATACTCGTCATAGGAGAAGCCCCTCTAGGATAGAAGGTTCTGTTGAAAAGATCCGATCTGCTCACAGGAAGAAAGAATTGCCAGAGAAGGAAGCATCATCTCAACCAGAAGGTGTGGAGTATCTGGTTAAAGAATTGAAAGAGCTTCGGAAGCAACTTGCCGAAGTGCAGAAAACCAAAGACACTCCGGGAAAGAAGGAATCCCCTTTTTCCGCGGAAATTCTTAGTGAAAAGGCTGATCCCACCAAGAAGTTGCCCCACATCGAGAGTTATGATGGATCGGGGGACCCTTACGACCATAGTCAGGCATTCGATCGACTCATGGACTATTATGACTTTAGCGATGCGGCTAAATGTCATACTTTTGTCACAACACTTAGAAAGGATGCCCGACAGTGGATGGGGATCTTACCCTCGGATTCTATCTCGTCCTGGGAAGATATGTGCAGTAAGTTTCATGCTCGTTTTGGGAGCAACAGAAGAAGAGGAAAGCCAACTGGTTCATTGGCTCAAATCCGACAGTCCTCTAACGAGTCTTTGGGCCAGTACGTGAAACGATTCCGTGAAGCAGTCGGCCAAGTGGCAGATCTGAATGATCTACAGGCTGTAGGACTGTTTCAGAATGGTTTAGATCTGGTCAAATCGGAAAAGTTGGTGAAAAAACTTATGTTTAACCATCCGAAGAGTCTCGCCGAAGCCTTTGACAAAGCCGAAGGTTATATCGTGGTAGAAGAAGCCATGAACAGTCTCAAACGTCCTTCGGATCGGTTCAAAGAGACAGATGGGGATAAGGCCGATGCGGACCAGAAGAGACATGAAGGGAGTAAAGACCGCCACGAAGGCGGGTCAAAGAGATACAACAACTGGAGGCAAGGTGGAGGACGTTCGTCCGCTCCACCTCAAAGAGTGAATAGAGTTTACACAGCACTTAATGCAGATAGGGCTGTTATCTTGGACCAAATCAAAAATCAACCTATCTTTGAACCGCCTCGAGATAACATCAAGCCCGGAAAAGGTAACCCTCGCAAGTATTGTGATTATCATCAGGCCTCGGGTCACGATACGAACGATTGTGCCAGTTTAAAAGAGTTTATCGAAAGAAAGATACAGGGTGGATCTTTAGTTCAGTACATAGCTGCCAGGGATAATCAACAGCAAGGTCAGACACCCGTCCAGGCAGCTCAACCAGTTCAGCAGGCGTTACCAGCTACGGGACAACCTGCCAGACATGTGATCGATGTCATCACCGGGGGTACTTCTGGAAGGCTAGTTGGAAGAAAGCGCCGAAGTCATTTGGATTCGGTAATGTCGGTGGCGGGTACCTTCCCGAAGACCGACAGACCTTATCCGAATACGGTAATCTCTTTTACTGATGAGGATTACCCTTCGGAAGTCATCGAACCACACGAAGGGTCATTGGTATTAACTGCACAGGTAGGTTCGGTGGACATGAAAAGAATGATGGTGGACAATGGATCTTCTGTGGACATCCTATATGCTCATGCTTACCAAAGAATGAATCTGGAGGGACAGAAGATGGGGATAGGCCAGGAGGCTCCTCTGTATGGTTTCAGCAATGATCCGGTTAAGGTGGCCGGAACTATTGAGTTACCGGTCATATTTGGAACCGCCCCCCAACAGGTAAAAATTATCTGCAAGTTTTATGTTGTGCATGTTGATTCTGCTTATAATGCTATTTTGGGGAGGCCTACCTTAATTGCTTTGCAAGCTATAACATCAATACCCCATTTCAAAATCAAATTTCCCACTGCTCATGGGGTCGGTGAGGTGAAAGGAGATCTGGACCTGGCCAGAAGGTGTTATAGAAATGCCGTTATCACTTCGGGAGTAGGGGTATCGAAGCAGCAGCAAACCATGGCGATTGAGGTCGAACCCTTCACCGAAAGCAGTTCCGAACCGTTGGTCACACCAGCTGAAGAAACAGAAGAAATAGAGCTCATTCCTGGCAAAGAGGACAGAACGGTAAAAATAGGTTCGGGCTTGTCGGAACCTCTCTGGACGAACCTCATAGAACCTCAGGACATGCCGGGAGTAAACAGGAATATTGCGGAGCATCGATTGGAGGTGGACCCGTCAAAGAAGCCAGTGCGGCAGAAGAGAAGGATCTTTGCACCAGAGCGTCAACGGATTATTGATGAGGAGATTGCAAAATTGCTGGCAGCTGATTTCATCTTTGAAATCGACTACCCGCAGTGGATGGCTAATGTGGTTCTGGTCCAGAAGCATAATGGCAAATGGCGAGTCTGCATTGATTACAGTGATCTGAACAAGGCCTGTCCGAAGGATTTCTACCCGCTACCCCACATTGATCAGCTCATTGATGCCACTTCGGGGTATGCTCTATTAAGTTTTATGGACGCATTTTCTGGGTATCATCAGATCTCCATGTGTAAAGAGGATATACCGAAGACGGCGTTCATTACGCATCGTTCGGTATATGCCTATAAGAAAATGACTTTCGGCCTCATTAATGCCGGAGCAACATACCAGAGAATGATGAACCATATCTTCAGATATCAGTTGGGCAGAAATATTGAGGTATATGTAGATGACATGATTGTCAAGAGCATGTTGGTACATAAGCATTTGGATGATTTAGAAGAATGCTTCCAGACCATTCGTCAACACAACTTGAGGCTGAACCCCACTAAGTGCACTTTTGGTCTGGGTGCTGGCAAATTTCTGGGTTATCTCGTCAGTCGTAGAGGAATTGAAGCCAATCCGGAGAAGATTCAAGCGATCCTGGACATGAAGACTCCTCAGTCGTTTAAAGATGTTCAACGTCTGACTGGAAGGATTGCAGCTTTGCGGAGGTTTATGTCCAAGTCAGCAGAAAGATGTTTACCGTTCTTCAACACATTGAAGGGGCCAAAGAATTCAAAAACATTCCAATGGACTTCAGAATGTGAAGACGCCTTTCAAAGCATCAAGTCCAATTTATCTTCGGCGCCTTTGCTGGTGAAACCCGTCCCTGCCGAGCCTCTATATTTGTACCTCGCAGCTAGTCCGATGGCAATAGGAGCTGTTTTGGTACGTGAGGTTGGAGGCAAGCAACATCCAGTTTATTATGTGAGCCATGTCCTTCGAGATGCTGAAACCAGGTACCAAAACATTGAAAAGTTTGCTTTCGCTTTAATAACTGCTAGTCGAAAGCTTAGGCAATACTTCCAGGGTAGACTGGTAATAGTATACACGGATCAACCTTTGAAGAAGATTATGAGCAGACAGACCAGAGGTATCAGGGAGATTGGCTGCATGGACGATGGAATTATCTCAATTCTTCATTGAATATCATCCCCGAACCGCCATCAAGGGGCAAGCTTTAGCTGATTTTATGATCGAATGCTCGTTCTCTGAAGCTGATGAAGTCATGGTCGAAGCTGAAGCATCTGACAGGACAGTGGTCGTCCTTCACCAGAAGGAGAGTTCGTGGACGCTGTTTGTAGATGGGTCTTCTACTTCAGACGTCAGTGGAGCAGGGATTATTTTGACAAGCCCGGAGGGATTCAAAGTGCAGCAGGCTATCCGGTTTCAGTTCAAAGCTACAAATAATGAGGCAGAATACGAAGCAGTTTTGGCTGGTTTGCGATTAGCAAAGAGTCTTGAAGTACAAAGAATAGTCATTTTCAGTGATTCTCAGTTAGTCGTTAAACAGTTTACTGGGGAATACGAAGCCCGAGGTCCAAGAATGATCAAATATTTGAAAGAATTAAAGGATCGGCTTCAATATTTCTCATCCTATGAATTTCAGGGGGTCGAACGTAGCAACAATTCCATTGCTGATGCACTCGCCAAACTAGCTACTACGGATGTTAATGTTTTTGAAGGATCAGTATACCTGGAAATTCTACAACATCCTAGTGTTCATCATGAAGTTGTAACGTGCATTGACCGAATCAACTGCTGGTTGACTCCCTACATAGAATATTTGGCTGATGGCGTCTTACCTTCGGATCGGATGCTTGCTAAGAAAGTTAAGTACAAAAGTGCTAATTTTGTTCTGATTGATGGGGATCTTTTCCGAAGGGCCTTCTCGTCTCCGCTATTGAAATGTCTGACTCCAACAGAAGCTGAGTACGCTCTCCGAGAAGTGCATGAAGGCATTTGTGGCGACCATATGGCTGCCAAATCATTAGCATATAAAGTACTTTGTCAGGGGTACTACTGGCCTACAATCTTCAAGGAAGCTACCGAATATGTAAAGAAGTGCGAGAAATGCCAGCTCAACAGTCCAATACCGCATCAGCCACCTGAAGAGCTATACTCGATCTTATCTCCTATACCCTTCGCTGTCTGGGGGGTTGATATATTGGGTCCACTACCGAAGGCAAAAGGTCAGGTCAGTTTTGTTATAGTTGCCATTGACTATATGACCAAATGGGTAGAAGCAAAGCCACTTAGGTCAATAACGGAACAGGAATGTTTAAAATTCATGAAGGAATCAGTTGTATTCCGTTTCGGAATTCCTAAGGTGGTAATATCAGATAATGGCCGTCAGTTTGTTGGATCAAAGTTTGAAGCTTTTCTAGCAGAATTGGGGGTCCAGCACAGAAAGACCTCGGTGGCTCATCCTCAATCAAACGGACAAGTCGAAGTGACCAACAGAACGCTATTGAACGGGATCAAGCGCAGACTGGACGAAGCTAAAGGCAGATGGCCAGAAGAGCTGTTAAGTGTATTATGGGCCTATCGAACTACACCGAGGACTACGACGGGGGATTCACCTTTCAGATTGGCCTATGGTACTGATGCCTTAGTCCCAATTGAAATTGGATCTCCGAGTCTTCGAGTCAGTCAATTCAATGAGATCTACAACGAAGAAGGACTGAAGACCAATCTTGATCTGTTGGAAGAAGTCAGGGAAATTGCCTTAATCAGATTGGCGGCGTATCAGCGAAGAGTGGCTAAGCATTACAATAAGGGGGTAAAACTTCGCAGATTTGAAGTAGGAGATTTTGTTCTCAGAGAAGTCGAAGCGTCTACACCTCAGAATCTGGGAAATCTGATGCCGAATTGGGAAGGACCCTATGAAGTCACTGAGGTTCCGAAACCAGGGACCTATCGTTTGAAGGCATTGGATGGCTCAGTAATCAAAAACACTTGGCATGCTGGCAGACTTAGAAAATATTTTCAATAAACTTGTTGTCAACACGTCAGAAGTCTGTAAACATCTACATCATCATCAATAAAAGATCATTTTTTCCCTCAAACAAATTTTGTCTTTGTTGCTGCTCAGTCTATGGGAGTTAGGAGGTTCGGGAGGACTTGCTGACCATTTTGATGGTAGCCTCTTCGACAGGTCGCCACTATTTGGCATTGTCAGGCCCTTCGGGGTAGGCAATTGTCGCCACTATTTGGCATTGTCAGGCCCTTCGGGGTAGGCAATTGTCGCCACTATTTGGCATTGTCAGGCCCTTCGGGGTAGGCAATTGTCGCCACTATTTGGCATTGTCAGGCCCTTCGGGGTAGGCAATTGTCGCCACTTAGACCTAGTCAGGCCCTTCGTGGTAGGCAAGTGTCATCTTTTGGTTATGATAGGCCTTTCGGAGTAAACCAAGTCCTAATAAAGCAGATCTGTCTCGATCTTCGGTAACTGATAAGTATCCCTTTACTTTATCACTTGAATCTTTTCTAAGTGTTGAGTTCGGAATGTCTCGATATTTAACTTCACTTTGTCTATCATATGATTTGCTTAATTATTAATCAACTACTTGAATTAAATCCTCGAAGGAGTTTTTTACACATTTGTCCGTATTAATTCATATTGAAATATTGACAGAAAGAAAACACACTGGAGTCATAAGAAAGAAGATCATTTTTCATTAATATTCTATTTAGTTAAAAAAATAAGGAAATTACAAAAGATGTCATTTCAGGCAGCTCCATCATCATCTGAAGAGTCGAGCAAGTGTGGATCTAAGTTGGCCTTGAACAACTTATCCTTGCCACGAGTTCGGCAGAGCGTGTAGCTTTCTGTAAAGATCCTCATTATCTCTCCACTTATTTCGTCCGAATTCCGATACTCTTCACAGATTTCTTTGCGAAGAGCATCAGTCAAAGGAGGCCCTAAGTCCCGGAGAGCCTTGAGTTCTCGATTTTCTTGCTCGAGCTGCTGCCGTATGTTCATCTGACGGGTTCCTTCATTTTCCAGATCATGGATCGTCTTGGTCAAAACCTTAGCGTCAGACTTCAGATTATTGATCTCATTCATCCTTATTTCGCTCCTCAGAACCAAGTCGACGTTCATCTTGACGATCTCGGCGTGTTGAACCTTAGTCGACTTCAGCTCTTCATTGGAGATCTTCAAATCTTCCTTGGTTCGGGCCAAATCTTTATGAAGACCTTCATTTGTATGAAGGATACCTTCGCGTTGAGTCCTTTCCCGAGCCAAGGTTGATTTCAATATGGCATTCTCCTTCCTCAGCCTCTCCTCTTCGGATTCGGCTTCAAGAGATCGCGGACGCAGACGCCCGAACACAGCATTTGCCTACACATGTTCAACATTATTCAAACAGTTCGAGATACACGAATACAAACATAAGTATGAAAAGGAAGGAAAGAGTTATTTACCTTCGCCAAGTAGCTCATGCCTTCGTTAAGCAAATCCCCATTCGAACTGTTGCCGAATCGATGGTCATCGGTCTCGCGAACGAAGGCCTCGAACAGTTGAAAGGGGAAGTTGGCATTGAATTGAGGCCATATGGTAGGCGAGCCCATGGCATCCTGTCGAAATTCGGTAGTCGTTTGTCTTGAAGGGGAAGGCACAGGCTGACTGCAAACCGGAGATGGATTCGCAGGTATCGCCTCTGGGGGAGGATATCGAGCAGTTGGAGGCTCGGGAGCCGAGGAAGGGGCAGGAGGGGCCTCGGAAGTTTGTGTTGTGGTTGGAGGGATAGTTGATGTTGAAGGAGGAGGGACACGAAGTTCTTCGGCCGTAAGAGGAGTTATTTTTGATCTTATCTTCTTTGCACGAAGAACCTTTGCCCTGTCTTGGGGAGGTATATCCAATAAGCTCCTCTTTTTCGGGTTTGGGTTGGAAGGTGCAATAATAATGGGCTCGGTTGAAGGAGTTGATTGAGGGATTTCTTCAGGAGGGATCGTTTGTGGATTTGCTTCGGGAAGAATATCCTCGTCACTTTCAGGATCAACCTCGCGTTGGGTAGTCCTGACCTTTTTGACAGCTTTCTTCTTTCGGCGGGGTCTGAGAGTTTCTTCAGGATTGGTAGGCTCCTCAGCTTCAGGCTCATCGTTTTGAAGGAGGACAATTGGTGGGTCGGAGGCGGGAGGGTTTGTTTGAGAAGAGTTTTCAACGGGAGGCTCCTCATGGGTCTCCGAAGTCTTTCCCGCCAGAAAGTCTTCTAAACCTTTCACTTCCGAAGAAGTTGGTTTGATCAAAGACACTGCAAAAAATCATGTATTAAAGTCCACATCACATACATATCTCAAGAAATTACTCCACAAAATCAGTCGAACTTACATTTGTGATCGTACAGCCAGGCTTGTTTGGTCAGAAGAGTGAAACTCCACTCCTTCGGAGGAATCTTCATCAAGAAATCTCCCATTTCCCTTATGCGTGCTTCGGGAATATCTCCGAAATCGGCAGAGATTCGATTTGAAGTAGTCCAGTCTGGAAGAGAAGAGATTTCTGGTCCATTGATGAAGAACCACTCTTTGTGCCATCCTTTGTTGCTTGAGGGAGTGCTCATCAGAGGCCTCCTCTCAAATTTGGAGTTCGGACGCGGAGATTGTTTGCTTATCATCTTAAACCCTGGTTCTCGGGATTTGCCGGCTGAGAAAAGTGTAAAAAACATGTCCACAGAGGGGGTAATCCCTAACTCGTGGCAGAAAGCGATGAATGCCAATATATGGATATAGGAGTTGGGCACCAGTTGTGCGAATCCCACTCCTATGAATCCTAACAGGGTAACGATGAAGGCGTGGAGGGGTAAGCGAATCCCCTTTTCTAGAAGGGTAGCAGGCATGGCGACCCAACCATCCGGTCGCTGGTACATACGCTCTTCGGGAGCGGGAGCCCTTAGATCATATGTTTCCGGAATCCGATATTGAGTTCGGAGGAAGCATACCTCCGATTCTGTGATGATGGATTTAGTGTTGGCATGAGGAAATTGTTCCTCATCCTTGAAGAAGTCAACAGGATGTATGGGGTTTGCACTCGAGCCTTCTGGGTTAGGCTTTGAGTGTGAAGAGCTTGAAGGAATCTGGTTTGGGTTCACCATTGTTGAGATCTGAAAAGCTAGAGAGAAATTTTCTGAGAAGCAAGAGAAAGCTCAAAGGTTCGAATTTCAAATTAGCAGGTAAAACCGTCAAATTGGTAAAGTTAGCTTTTTTATACTAACGGTTGCACAGGAATCAAGGCCAGCGCATTAATTATCAGTAATAATGAGAATTCGAATGAGGCGTGTTTGGATGACCTTTGAATATCTTATCCGATTGGGCCAAACTATTAAGTTTCCGGTATTGGTCCATCCTGTTCAAATTCAAATCCTATATCAGAATGGGCTTGTTATTCCGGGCATCCTGCCATCCCTTATCCTATGTCACACATCAAAGTGGGTATGTTACAATTACTTCTTATTTTTGGACCTTTATTAAATTTTGATATCATGGACCAATTATAGTTTTCTATTAAACGTCCTGTTTAACTAAAAAACTAGGGGGTAATGTTGGGCCTTGATATTTCTCCTATATTGGGCCGGGTACATTGGGCTCGCTTATTAATTAAGTCATTGGGCTCATTGGGCCCAATCATTATATTGACTTCATTAAATCCTATAGAAACCGGGCTGGGTCAATGGATCAACCCATTGGGTCATTTAATATCTATTACTTTGACTTGTAATGATGATATAGTATGACAGTTGACCAAGATACCTGCCATACATTAATGTGGATGAGATTATAGCCGGCCGGCGATGTGAACAGCAACAAAAAGCAATGTACAGGTTTCATGCAGCCGGCAGAACCCATCAGATCATGGGGATATGTCAGATGGTAGTAGGTGGCACAATATTCCAGGCAAAGATATTATTTCCCACCGAGTAAGTCTTCATGAGAGAGGTATGTATTACACACACACGACCATAGATTAACACAATTCATACTCACATTACACTGGACTTTCTCCTCTTGAGTTAACCTTGTAAACAGACATACTTACTCTCACGCCTGAGCTATCCCCCGGCGGTCCGGCCGTCAAGCTTGTGGTGTTGTTGTGTTTACTGTGCAGGATCAGGACGTCTTTCGTGATTGGGACGTGAAGAAAGATCTTGGCGTTAACAATACCATTGGTTCTATTTGAAACCCTTAATTTTTCTCTCTCCTCACCTGGTATATATAATAACTCTTTTTCCTTTTGGGATTTTTATTTTGAGAGGACTGAGATAGAGAAAAAAAGTGAGAACTATATATATATAAATATATATATATATATATATATATATATATATATATATATATATATATATATATTGTTTTCTTCTATCGTCTTTGTTTGATCTCCTCTATCTCTATCTCTTTTTCTTTCTCTTTCTCTTTCTTCTTTGTTCATCTTCTCCCTTTTTCAAATATTTGAAAGTTTTTTGAAAGTCTTTAAAGATGAGGTCGGACTTTAAATATGAGTATCTCTTCTTCTAAAGTATGTTAAACTCTTGATAGAAATCTGAAAAATATATGACTTTGTGAATACTAAAATATTTTTATAGACTTTGTAAAAGTCTCAATTCAATACCACTTAACATATAAAGACATTATAAAAATTGTAATTGAATACCAGTAAACTTTTATAAACTCTTTAAATGTCTTGATTGAATACAACCAAACTTTTAATGTCTTTAAAAATCTTAAAAATCTTAATTGAATACACCCTCCTAAATGTTATTAAAACAAGTGCAAAAGTATTGTTATATATATATATTACGTTTTTTTCCGAATTACAAGATCTGTATTAATTTCTTTAAAGTCTATTACAGACATTTTAAAATTAAAATTTGACATGAATTTATTTAGTTTATATCAATAAAATTATAAATATCACACATAACCGAAAAAATATTACTAATTATAATATTTATTATTTTCAAAATTTAAATAAATCATATTAAATTTAAATTTGAAAATGTATATCGTGTCAATTACAGACATTTTCCACCATATTCGGTGGCACTTTAAAAACAATAACATCATTAATAATTATGACTAGGAACTTATATGCACTGTCCTCAGCAATATGAATTTTTACGAATCTTTAGCAAAAATACATGTACATTTGCGCCACAACCATCAACAACAATTCTACAGGAAATAAATACTTAAAATAAAAGGCATCCTTTTTCTTGCCCTAACACCAAACTGATCTTATTATAATCTTCAACACAACATAATATTCTTCAACATCATAGACTTATCCAGGCACAGTGTCACTTTATTAAATCCTCACCCTAATGCTCTATCATGATTGACCTGAAATTGAGAAAGATTTCTTTTAATGTCAACATTGTTTAACAAATTTAAAATCTAGTTCTCCGGCATGGAGTTAAAATCTATTTTTACGGCACTGTCCCTTCCGCAGTTGACGAAAATCTGCATGCATTTAAATATTTCATATGGTATCTTAACCAAGTTCAATCTGACTTTGTCCGAAACAGATGGCATCTGGATCTTTAATCAAAGACCCTGATGCTCAAAAACCTTGTGATCCTCCATGTAAGCTGGATATCTATTATGAGCAGCTTCTGTTTTGAAGTTATGACTTTGCTTTAAGGAGAATAGAAGAATATGGAGCTACATTGTAAGAATCTCTGATTCCAGGTACACCATCGCGTATGAAATCATTAGGTGACTCGAGATTAGTGTCTACCTGAAATTCAAAACATTGACAGTCACAGATCTCAAAGAAGAACAAAACATATACCAGAACAGACTTTTCCTAGCAATTGTTCAATGGCGAGGAATAAGGCTGTCCACCTTATCTACTAGTCAAAGTGAAGTTTGCACCAAGGAAAATAGAGCTGTAAACAAACTAATACCCCCCACCCGGTTAAACAAAAATAGTCCCATTTGACAAAAAAAAAAAATTGTTCCGCCGACACTTTTTAGTGATAGTAGTATAAAATGACACAATGCCCTCAAGTTTGCCATCATAATTTCATTACTATACCACAATACTAAAATAACAACTTATTATGTTAGGGGTATACGTAAAATAAAGCTTGCACTAAGGGTCAATTGATGAGTCGAATTTGAACATGATCTGAAGTTCAGTTGATTAAATGAGCAAAACTCGTCTCAATGCACTTATATAAGCTTGACTAGGCTCATATAGGGCTTAATTACATGTAAATTATATAAAATTATATTCACTTTGGATACAAAAGTTACATACAACTAAAAAGGTGAGGAATTTGCAGAACTATTAACTCTAGTGAGGAAGTTTGCCTTGTATCTGATAAGGTAGTTGGATTACTTGCTTGTTATGTGAAGATTGTCTTATATCTTATATTAGTAGATGTCAAACGCATAACCAAAGGACTTCGATCCAATGGTTACCCTCTTTCCCGTTACCGGAGGTCTAGGTTTCAATTTCTGTTGCGTACTTATTTCATAGCCCATATGAGGGCCAATTCTTATAGGTTAGGTACTCTGTCCCCCTCGCCCTCGCCCTCACCCACCTTGATAATAATTATATAAAAAAAGGTTACAAGGGTTTGAAGTTGAAGCAGACGTCCTGGTGTCTTCGTTGATGAAATTCATTCCTCCCTTTTTTAAAGTATCAAAATTCTTTATTTATTTCAGGAATTGATTTCAGATATAACAGAATTGATAACACTGAGAAACTCCTTTTTATTGCTTGTGTGCGTTCTTCCAACTCCTTTTGTATACAAAGGAAAACTGCTTTATCCACCATCCAACTTCAACCTACAGCCCGGCTCCAGCCAGACCCTTTATTCAACCTATATAAGGGCTTTTCACCTCCGTTTGGGCGTGCTGCATTTGATGTATCATGCACTCGTCCGATGCAGCAGGATGTAAAGTACAAGGCCCCTATTCTCTCCATTAATGTCCTTCATGAATTTTGAGTAGGGAACAGAGTAACAGAGTGGTGGCTTATTTGGCTATATATTGCAATTCATTCATTCTTGTGCATTTGCTGTTCAGGAAACGTGGGACATCAGTTGGCAGTGGGAGTCTTACATCCGAACAAGAGATTTGACCAATTCAACAATAGTTTCAACTCAATTATATTCGACAAATGAGCTAAAGGGATCAACCTCCAACAAGCCCTAATGAGCTAAAGTCAAATCCGAGTACGCTTCGACTCAAAAAGAACATTAAATGAGTCTAGTTCAAATATAAGGCCTCTAGGGCTGCAAACGAACCGAACTGTTCACAAACATGGTTCAATAAGGTTCGGTTCGACCTAATTGTCGAGTTTGCACAAGGTTTCGAGTTCGATTGATCGATCAAACATATTCACGAACAACCTCAACAAAGTTCACAAACAATTCGAGATTCAGTTTGAACGGTTCACGAACTGTTCGAGTTTGATCGATTTTTTTACATGTTTATTTATTTAAAACCTCTCCATGTTGGTTAAATGAGTTAGGTATTACATATTTGGTTTCAAAATTTTACTATCAATCCTTGTTAAATTTGTAATAACTTTTATTTTTCACTTTTTAAATATCATTTGTTTAATTACAAGTGATTATGATAAATATATTAATAAATAATAATGTACATTTCTCCACCCCCAATTATTTATTATGAAAATAATTTATTATTTTGAGCTCAAAAGCAAAACGTTTAAATTTATAACTTCAAATTGTATTGTAACTATAAAAAGTAATAGTGTTGAACAATTACATAATAATTTAATAGTATGATAATATAATCATTTTCTGTCTTATATAAAATTATAATAGTAATTGTTATTAAGATATGTACAATCATAATATCATATTAAATCAAGTATACAATAATTTACCTGAGTTGCTGAAATCTTCAAATCTAGATAGAGATTACTAGATTAGAAATATTAAAAGACTGATACTTTCAGTCCAAACTTACACAGGGTGTATTTCAGTTGTGAAAAAGACGGTCACATAGCTCGATTTTGTCCTGTAGCGAAGTCAAGTCCAGCTGGGACGGTGACACCAAAGGCGGCTACGGACAAAACAAAGTCGATGGTTCAAGGAAGAGCGTTTGTCGTGACTTCTCAAAAAGAAAGGAACCTGAACGAAGTTATCACGGGTAAGCTAATCATAAACTCTTGCGAAGTCTATACCTTATTAGATACTGGTTCTACTCATTCTTTTATTTCACCTACTTGTGCTCAACGTTTGAACTTGACTCCTGAAAATTAGACTTTGACTTATCTGTTGAAACTCCATTAGGAGAAACCTTCATTACATCCACTGTTTATAAATCTTGCTTGATTCAAATTGACACCATCACATTACATGTTGATCTCATCTCTTCGAAAATATTTGCATTTGATATGATTTTAGGGATTGATTGGTTAACTACTCATCATGCTAAAATTGATTGTTTTTGTAAGGTTGTTAGTTTTTATATTCCTAACCAACCTGTTATGCGAATTCAAGCAACCAAACCACTAAAATCAATTACTATCATATCAAGCCAAAAAAGACATTCGTTTATTGAAAAACGGATGTCAATCTTTCTTAGCCCATTTCATGGATTTAAACAAAAATACGTCAGATTTGAATGATATTTATGTTGTTAATGAATTTCTTGACGTATTTCCTGAAAAACTTTTTGGCCTACCCACAGAACGTGAAATCGAATTTTGTATTGACCTTGAACCCGGTACAAAACCCATTTCTAAAACCCCATATTGAATGACTCCTATTGAACTTTAGGAGTTAAAAACCCAACTACATGAACTGTTAGACATGGAATATCAGTTGACCCGACAAATATTGAAGCAATACAAAGTTGGGAGCAACCTAAGTCAGTAACCGAAGTACGTAGCTTTCTGCGTATAGCTGATTATTATCGGAGATTCGTTGAAGGAATTTCTCGAATCGCTACTCCATTAACTCAGCTGACTCGAAAAGATACAAAGTTCAGATGAAGCGAGGAATGTGAGAAGAGTTTCCAAGAACTCAAGAAGAGACTCATTTCAGCACTTGTTCTGACAATACCATCAGGTTCGGAGGGATTTGTCATCTACAGTGATGCTTCAAGCAGAGGTTTAGGATGTGTTCTCATGCAACATGGAAAAGTCATAGCATATGCCTTACGACAACTCAAAGAATATGAGAGGAATTATCTTACTCATGATCTAGAGTTGGCAGCAGTCGTTTTCGCGCTAAAGATCTGGAGACACTACCTATATGGGGAGAAAGTGGAGATCTATACAGATCATAAAAGCCTAAAATATTTCTTCACCCAAAAGGAACTCAACATGCGGCAACGACGTTTGCTCGAGCTGTTGAAAGATTACGACCATACCATTCAATTCCATCCTGGAAAAGCGAACGTGGTAGCTGACGCGTTGAGTAGAAGATCTTATGCGGGTACGAGTGCGATGTTGTTAACACAAAAACCCATTTTGTATGACTTACAAAAGATGAAGATAGAGTTAAAGACTCTAAGTATCCACGTGATGATGTCAAATATACGAGTAGAACAGACTTTAATCGATAAAGTTAAAGTTGCTCAAGCCACAGACCCGGAGCTAATGCGTATGAAGAAGAAAGTACAAGAAGGTGCTATTCCAGAAGCAAGAATCGATGAAGAAGGAATACTCCGAGTCAACTCTAGACTTTGTGTTCCTAACGACTCTGAATTGAAGTATAAAATCATGATGGAGGCACACAACACATCGTTTGCAATCCATCCTAGAAGTACCAAAATGTATCGTGATCTTCGACATACATTTTGGTGGAGCAAATGATAAGAGAGATCGCAGAGTTTATTTCAAGGTGTTTAACTTGTCAACGTGTCAAGGCGGAGCATCAAGTACCAAAAGGTCCATTGCAACCACTTGAAATTCCAGAATAGAAGTGGGAGCACATCAACATGGATTTCGTTACTGGTCTTCCCAAGGTTTCTCAAAGCATAAATGCAATTTGGGTCATTGTCGATAGATTAACCAAGTCTGCTCATTTTTTGCCTATACGAGAAACTTATTTACTTGAACGTCTTGCTCGTATGTACATAAATGAGATTGTGAGGTTGCATGGTATGCCAGTATCTATTGTTTCTGATCGAAACCCAAGATTCACTTCACGATTTTGGGTCAGCTTGCAGAAAGCTATGGGCACTGATCTACTATTCAGTTCTGCATATCATCCTCAAATGGACGGGCAATCAGAAAGGACTATTCAAACTCTTGAAGATCTATTGAGACTCTGCTTTCTAGACTTCAAAGGAAGTTGGGACAAATATTTACCATTGCTGAAATTCTCCTACAACAACAGTTATCAAGCAAGTATAGGCATGGCTCCATTCGAGGCGTTGTATAGACGAATGTGTCGTTCTCCAGTATTCTGTGACGAGGTGGGTGAAGCAACGTTGCTGAGACCAGAAATGGTACACATGACTACGGAAAATATTCAAATGATCCGACAACGTATACAAAACTCACAAGATCAACAAAAGAGTTATGTTGATCTTCATCGAAGGAACGTGGAATTCAATGTTGGAATATTGTAATGTGTTGCTCCATGGAAAGGAGTTAGGAGAATCGGAAAGAGAGGAAAACTCAACCCTCGATTTATTGGTCCATTTGAAATCCTCAACCGAGTAGGAACTGTGGCCTATAGACTCGCCTTACCACCAAGTATGTCTCGTGTTCATAACGTTTTTCACATATCCATGCTACGTAAATATATGGAAGACCCGAACCACATTATTGAAGTAGAACCAGACGAGATAGCAGAAAATTTAACGTATGAAGAGGTACCTGTTAAAATCTTGGATAAAAAGGAACATATTTTACGCTCAGGTTATACCTCAATTCAAAATTTTATGGAGAAACCACGATATTGAGGAAATGACCTAAGAGCTAGAATCTGAAATGAAAACAAGACATCCTCACCTCTTCGACATACCACGTACGTACATCAATTTCGAGGACGTACATCAATTTCGAGGACGAAATTTCATAAAGAGGGGAGGTTGTAAGACCCCAACTTTTTATGAATAAAGATTTAAATTCTCTAATAATTATTTTGAATAAAAAGGTGTTAATTTGATTTAATGTTTTAGTTATGGGTGATATGTGCAAATTTTGCAAAGTAAGCAAGTGGTTATATAATATTCATTTGGTCGGGGAATATTCTTTTTTTCGGGGAATATCCGTACGACGGTGGAATCATTGGTGGATCACATAACAGAATAACTGTCGGAAATAGAAAGCGGCAGAAATAACCTTTTTATAAAAATAACAACAAAACTTTTACCGTTAACTGCCCGGTGATAAAAGTACAGTAATACACGTGGTTGCACAGTAGCACACGGTATTGCACATTATTTCTGATTATTGATTCTTAAGTAAGAAGTCAATTAGTTTCATTCAATAATTACCACAATAATTGTTGCATAGTATCTCACTTGATTGAATTTTTATATCATTGTCATCATTCTCATGTTTATATTGCGTGAAAGTCATCTTTGGCCCGTAGTGCAAAGATGGACTGTTGATTGGTATGATTATGACTAGGAATTGTGTATTGGTATAATCATAACTTTTAATGTTACAGATAAGGTTTGTGCTGAAAGTCCTCTTTGGCCCGTAGTGCATAGATGTACAGGTGTTTGGCATGATCATAACCACTGGTGATACAAACGATTATCTTTGGCTGGTAGTGCATAGATAATTCGTTGATTGGAAATATTTATTGATTGGTGTTACAGAGATAAAATATTGATGATGTGCTTTTAAATCATAAAAGATAGTAGATATCATGCTCTACTCGACTCTTCTAATGGATTGTTCTTTCCGCTGGAGTTGTTGATCTAAAACTTGTTGTTTATTGTATTCTATCAGATTTTTCCCTGTTGAGGACCAAGGATAATTTGTTCAACATTATCTTAGTCATAATATTCTTTACTATGCTAGTTGAGCTCACCCTTTTTCTTTTGGTTCCATTGTTCTTCTCAGGAGGCGAGAATGTAGCTGGGACTAGTCGGGGAGTGGAGTAATGGTCCAAGATGGTTATTTTAGTAATCTTCACTATTTTGTAAAATAGTGTGACAATAATTGTAAAGAGAATTTTATTTGAGTTTGGATATTGTCTACAAGACAATATTTATATTAAAACTCACAGCGTATGTTTTATCGTATTTTACACGACAATTAATAGTTGTATAAATGAAGTTGTATTTGAATTCCGTACCATGTATTTGACGATTCAGAATGGGTTGTGTGGACCTATTTTGGGGGCGTCAATAGCCAGACGACTTGTGGCTCTAGTAGTATGTAGTTAAATAAAGACTAAAAGACAATTTACACCCCAAACTTTACACCGTTGTTGACTTTTGCACCCCCAAACCGAAAAAGATGTCTAAGTACACCCCAAACTTCATTATACGTAACAAAACGCACACTTTCTTCACTTAATCGGTCAAAAGTGACCGACTAAGGCTGTAACACAAGTTTGGGGTGCAAATTGTCTTTTAGTCTTAAAAATTAGCAAAAATAATTAATTTTAAATAAAATAAAATAATTTTAAAATAGTTAATTTTAAATAAAATAATTAATTTTAAAAATAAAATAAAATAATTAATTTTAGGGTTAAGTTCAGATGACCACCTAGAGTTTGAGCGGTTTTCCACTTAACCACCTATAGTCAGTAAAGCTACATTTAAACATCCGACCTTTTGAGTTAAAGTGAAAACGTCACATTTTTCATCCAACTTAACTATGCGTGTATGTCACACGCCAAAAGCGCGTGAAAAGGGCTGTAACAGTAAACAAAAAGGTAGTAAATGTCTAAAATACCCTCTTCTTCCTCATTCTCTTCCTCATTCGGTACGAGAGAGAGAGAGATGAACAGAGTATTTGATCTGATTTTATTGGTAGAAATGAAGTACTCCCCAAACATCCAAAAACAGATTGTCGCTACGCCGAGCTTCCGGATGAGGCCCCGGAGCAATTGGCGCTCGACTCCGGTGATTTTCTCCGAAAATTTCATCATGCCCTTTTGGAGCTCCATCTCGAAGAGGGCGCCCTTGTTTGTCCCGAAATTGGCCGGAGATTTCCGGTTAATAAGGGGATTCCGAATATGCTTCTTCACGAGGATGAGGTCCGAGTGTTGAGTTAATTTGTTTTATGGATTGATTTTTGTGAGGGTGGGGCTTAGGGTTATTAAGTGGGTTTGTCTGGTTTTTGTAATTTGGTTTTATGAATTCAATGGTTTAAATGAAAAATAGGTATTGGAATGTTAGGATTTATGTTAGTTGTTGGATGTTTTTGTTGCACTAAATTTCATACTAATAATGTGCTCTTTTGGTTTGTGATGTTTGATATGCTGACAGAAATGTAGGAAATGATGGTGGATATTAGGGATTTTAATTGGTTATCTTCTTTTTGAAATGGGTGGTATGAATATTAGGATTTTTCTTTGTTGTTGAATTTGTTTGTTGCACTAAATTCATATGAGATGTGATCGTTGGTTTATCACTCATCTCAACCAAAAACACAACCCTATTGAAGATATCTAACCTTCCTTCCTTATGGAGTGTTTCCCCTTTTTTAGCTTTGCATAAACTCCTGCTTGAGCTAGCTCGGCTAACTCTGGTTTTGTTAGTACAGTACAGTACAGGAAGTCCTTGTTTGATGATAGCATCTAGAATGTTTGTGGTTTTATAGCTGCAATTAAATCTATTAGAAACTTTTTTTCTGCTGTGGCATTTTGGACTTTGCCAAAATAAATGACTCAATTATTTTCTTGAGATGTAGGAAATCAGATTACTGTGTTATATCATTTTTGGCTTCTCAATTCATAGGCTGAAGCAAAGAAAGCTGTTTCAAGAGATGATCATCACATCATGAATAGAAACTCCAATAGTATTCAAGGATTTTATAATGTATACATTGATGATGTTAAGAGGGTGATTTTGATATCCTCATTTGCTTTTTGGGAATTTATATGAGCTCTTGTTTTTTGTTTGTTAGAAAAACAGAGAGAGAGGATGAACAAAAAAAGCTCTCTGCAGTGTACCACATTTTGTTGAGTCCTTTGATTTATAAATGAATGTTAAATTTTAGCACCAGATTTTTTTCAGGATTATGAATGATGGACCGAATATTACTCAAGATTAGCTTAAGTTTTTTCTTCATAAGAGGGGGAGGGGGATTCAAGCAGTTCTGTATTCTTTTTTCTTCTGTTCTTTATATATTAGGAGGGTAATTAAGTCTTTATACAATGTTTTAACTAACAGAGTTATGACAGAAAGCACTTTTTCACTTTAACTCAAAAGGTTGGGTGTTTAAATGTAGCTTTACTGACTATATGTGGTTAAGTGGGAAACCGCTCAAACCCCAGGTGGTCATCTGAACTTAACTCTTAATTTTAAAATAAAATAGTTAAAAAAATAAAACAGATTTTTTTTGTAAAAAATTCTGTTGTCACAAAAAAAATTCTTTTTTAACAAAAAAAATTTAAAAAAAATTTGTTTTTACAAAAATTGTAAAATACAATTTTTTATAAAAAAAAATCTGTTTTTACAAAAATTGTAAAATAAAATTGTGTTTAAAAATAGAATTTTTAAAAAACTTGTAAAAGCAGATTTTTTTTTCAATTTTTTGTAAAAATAGATTTTTTAAATTATTTTTTTTTGTAAAAACAGATTTGTTTTTGTGAAAATAGAATTTAAAAACAGAATTTTTAAAAAAAAAAAAATTTGTCTAAAAACGTTACAAACTTTTTCAAATTTTAGACACTTTACAAATTTTCAAATTTTAGACACTTTACAAACTTTAAAAATTCTGTTTTAGACAATTTTTTTTTTGAAAAAATTCTGTTTTTAAATTCTATTTTTACAAAAAAAAAATCTTTTTTTACAAATTTTTTTTTTTAAAAATCTATTTTTACAAAAAAATAGAAAAAAAATGCTTTTACAAGTTTTTAAACACAATTTTGTAAAAAAAATTGTATTTTACAATTTTTGTAAAAACAAATTTTTTTTTACTTTTTTTTTGTAAAAACATAATTTTTTCTGTAACAGAATTTTTTACAAAAAAAAATCTGTTTTATTTTTTTAATTATTTTATTTTAAAATTAATTATTTTATTTTTACTTTTAAAATTAATTATTTTATTTAAAATTAACTATTTTAAAATTATTTTATTTTTTTTATTTAAAATTAATTATTTTTGTTAATTTTTAAGACTAAAAGACAATTTGCACCCCAAACTTGTGTTACAGCCTTAGCCGGTCACTTCTGACCGGTTAAGTGAAGAAAGTGTGCGTTTTGTTACGTATAATTAAGTTTGGGGTGTACTTAGACACCTTTTTCGATTTAGGGTGCAAAAGTCAACGGTGTAAAGTTTGGGGTGCAAATTGTCTTTTAGTCTTAAATAAATATATTTTATTGATACATATTTTTGTATGGGTGTAGATTATATATATATATATATATATATATATATATATATATATATATATTATCAAGTCTTGTCAAATCAGTATGCCTACACATCACTCCACCTGTTTCAAAATTAGAGATATAATTTAACTTTTGAGATCAAACGACGACATATTACACTTCAAGCTGATGTGAATTTATTTAATTTTAGTCGATACAATTATTATAATTGTATAGTATATAAAAAAATTATTAATCACAAAATTTATTTCATTCAAAACTTTTATGAGTCATACCAATTTTGAAGTTTAATATGTAATAGTCAAACTGCATCTCTAATTTTTGAATGGAGGGAGTATATAATTAGGTATGACTCATATTTAAGTTTTGGATTAGTAACAATAAAAATAAAAAATAAAGTAGTTTTAATTTTATATATATTATATTTCAGCACCTATATTTATAAATTTCAAAAAACTTATTATATTTTCAAGTATAATAATAAATTGCAAATTCAACTAAAATTAAGATTATTGTGTAAAAGATTTGAGTATAATAATTTTTCACTTGTTCAAAATTTATATTTATGACGTGTTCAGTTATTAATTTCGTGTTTCGCAATATCTAGGTAAGTGGTTTTTTGAACTGTTTAGTTTTTGAAACTGTCTTTTATTTATTATGTTTCTGCAAAAAAGAAACAGAGATAACCTTTTCGTTAGTCCCCAAACTATAGTTATTTTTCACGTTTAGTCTCCTAACTATTTTTTCGCATATCTCATAATTAAACTATATGTTCCTTTCATGTAATTCCCCAAAATATAATATCTTTTTAACATTTACTCCTCAAAGTGTGGTGGTTGTTCACGTTTGGTCTTCAATCTATGGTTGTTTTTTCATATTTAATACCCTTCAATTGCTCTATTTTTATAAGGTTGGACAAATATTACAAAAATAATAAAGACCGAGGACGAAATAAGTGGAAAAATAGTTTAGGGACTAAACGTGAAAAACAACAATAATTTTGGGGACTAACAAAAAAGATTATCCCACTGAAATATTATGAGTTATGTTTTCAATTATGAGTTATGTTTTGAAAATTATTATCTTTCTTTAACACTCCCGTTTTTATAAAAATGTTAATATCTTATTTAAAATTCAGATCCAAGTATTTATTATCGATATAGTCTTTTAAGATTATATGATTTTGAACTGCGAAACAAATTTAGTTTTGAACATTGATAAGATTCTGAAACCTTTTTGAAATCTTCGGTCCCACTAAATATAGAACTCGTTAGTGTTTAGGCTTAGTTCCGAAACTAGACATAAATACCTTATTAAGGCACACACCTTTTAAATGTCTTTCAGGTAGCGTGCACTTTATAGATATCTTAGTAGGGGGCGTGATCATTGACATTATCAAACTTTTGGGTTGTGTTACAAAGTTATTGTAATCTTAGTCGATAGGGTTATGGATTAAAATATATCTTTACACATTGATATCATTTAAGATTAAATTAGAATGTTATGGTTTACTATTGGTTTTTGACAACAAAGTTACTATTGATATAAATATTCCTTTTGATAGAAAAATATTTTGCAAATTATACTTGATCCACCTAAATAGTAAAGATCGCCCACTTGAGATTTATAGTTCACCCCTTACAATAATTTTTTTACAAGTTACATTGTTGATGGCTGAGCTTTTGTTTGGCATATTATGGATGGATAGACTTTTAGTTTTAAGATGTCAATTTTTATTTGCCATGTGAATTTTGACAAAACTATTTAATTTTAGGGAGTTGCATCTCCATTTTACATTATCAGTATTTCACATTATTGGTTTGAATTTGATTTGGAAGATGTTATAAATTGGGTTTTGTTTTGGTTTCATTGTTTTTAGTTTGTTTTATTTGTTTGGACAGCTTTTCCGATATTGTTGCCTTGCGAGGCTTTGAGCTTGTGGTGTGTGACACTTTGGGCTTGTATCGGGTTCGGGGTGTTACAGTAAACAGGAAAGATACAATCTAATAACATGTGTATCTTGAAGAGAAAGTAGGCAGCTCCATTGTACTTATTCGCAGATAATGCAGGTTGACAGAAAAGAAGTTATGTGCCTGATTCAGGAAAGAGAACTAACCACTCGGAACCATCGTCTTTTTGGTGGAGGTGAAGGTATTGCAACTTTAATAAAATAGTCATGTGCATTGAACGCCAAGTAGATGTCTCCTCCATCTCTGTCATGAAGTCTGCAAAAAATGGTTCAGTAAGGTGCCTCTTGTTATCAATGATCCAAATGACTAATTCTTTCAATTAAAAGATCAAGTTAACAAAAAGAAAAGATTTTAGCTTACCCAAGTACTTTCAAATCATTTCAACTTATCATGCACAAGAATGTAACATCCTATAATCTATCATGTAGTCAAATTAATTGTTTACTCAGTTATGGAATGCTAATGAAAGTAGTACAATCAGAATCTTGAATCCTTAAAGTCAGTCAACCACCAATGATAATCAAGCTCGGACTATAGGTAAAATGCGTATGAATTTAAAATTATGTCAAATGGACGTTAAAAGCATTGCATGGAAGACTCCAGGTGCAGCGAGTGCGAAATGATGGATTACAAATTCAAAGATTCATACTTCAGGTCATATGGTATGTTGTTTTGGTATTGTACATTGTCCATGAAAGCTATTGAGGAAAAAGAAGACCACATAACATCTGAAAGCTAAGTAACAAAGGTTGCGACTGTGCATGTAAAGTTGTAAACAGATCAGATGCATACACAATTTAAATGGCAACCATCTGATTTGAACTTACGTAAATGCAAGGAACTTGCTCTCATAATTATCCCAGTTGTTCTCATGCCATGTCACCTCATTCTGCACAAAAGAAAATGGTTCACGCAGATCACAAGAAACCATGCATGAAGGCAAAAAGGACGTATAAACAGTTAGAAAGTATACCTTGCCAATAAAAGTTTCTTGCCGGAATACAGTATGAGATTGGCGAAACTTTATCACCTCAGAGAAAAACCTAAAGTGACTACTCCTCCTCTCATCCAACTGTAGTGTGTATTCCATTAGCTGGGATATCTTTTATAAAAGTATAGAAAAAATAATTGGAATATTCTGTCATACTTGTTTCCACTGGAAGTGGTTAATAGCAGTATCATGTCCATAACTATTGTTGTTTCCATAACGAGTGTGCCCATATTCATCTCCCATTAACATCATTGGTGTTCCCTAGTTTGGTGAACCACAAGAAAACCTTTAAGCTCAAAAGTTCAATGGAAATCTCAAATGGATGAAGTTGAAAGGGATGGAAAAGTTATCCAAAATTACGTATTGAGGACAGGAATAGAGAAAAGAAGAAAACACATTTGTTTATTGAAACACAACAGATAATCCAGCAACAAACAGAAATCAAATAATGGAATTTAAATTGGTCTAGCATACAAAACTAAAAAAATACACCACATTTATGTAAACATCCATTCTTAAGCCAGGATAGTCTATGGTGATAATTGAGAGAGAAAACAGAGGGAGAATCAAAATCAAGGTTAGAAAGGAACTTTCAAACAAGGAACCCCCAGTATGTGCAAAACTGAAAATGAAAAGGAAAACATGTCTGCAACTGCTACAGTAAGACATATATTAAGGAAGTTATCAACTCTTTTAAGATTGAGAACATACATGTTGATGTTCAGTATAAATACGTAACTTAGGCCATTTCAGTCAAGAAAAGGTTCAGCTCCTGCATTAGGAGGTCTTTCTTATTTTCTTATTATTTACTCCCTCCGTCCCAGGATAAAAGTCCTGATGGACTTTTCACGCATATTAAGAAGATAATGAAATGACAAAATTGCCCATAATAATGTCATTAAATATGGAGAGAGAATTAGAATAAGAAAAGTATGAGATATTTAATGCTACGGGTATAATAGGAAAATATGTGTAAAAGTTTGGTTATTAAAGGAAAATAGACATTTAACATGGGACTACCCAAAATAGTAACAAGGACTTTTATCATGGGACGGAGGGAGTAATAAAATGTTCTAGGAAAACCTGAGCCCTTCTCTTGCAGCTGACAATTAAGAAATTCAGCTATAATGATAAACAGTTCAATTGAGACCTATATATTTCCTTATAGGAAAAGGAAAAACCTTTTAGACCAATGTTACCTAGATCGCAGTTCATATTGTTGGCAGAAGGGAAACGGGAAAGGAAAACGTTACTTTTAATTATGCGAATTACAATAGGGATAGGTTTGTTCGGGTTGCTCAGTCGGTACTTTATTCGTTTATCACATGATACACTATGATAACTTTTATAAAAAATAATTGTTAAATCCGGCTGAGTATCACAACAACTGTGGAAGGCTATATCATGTCAGCGCCTACAGGTTACAAGGCACTCAGTAGGTGACACTAGTTGACATTTTTTAGTATTTTCTTATACATACTAGGGTTTTTAATAGCATTTTAGATTAATCTATGCTAATTATACTTTACAAATATCCTATATACTTTAAGGAATTTTGTACTTGATCTTAGCCCTCTATTAGATTTGTCCTAGTCATTGGATGGCCCAATGTTTATATGAAGATGCCACTCATTTGCAAAATCCTAAAACAAAACCATAATCTTTCTTATAGAATAAAAGCTTACATCCTCTTTTGTTACTAAATACGAAAGAGTTTCGGGTCGCTAGATTTAGTATTTTGGATCCAAAGAATACCATGTTTTGGAACATTCGTACCAAAACGCAATTTACTACCATGTTATTAGAGGTTAATCAGATTAAGTAGAGAAAAAAAAATTCTTAGTTGATCAACTACAGCTAAAGAGGGAAAGAGAAAATTTAGTTCACTTCATTCTTCATATTGTAACGTATTTGATTACATCTATAAATTGGCGGAACCGGAACATTTTTAGAGGGGGGTAAAAATACATCAGTAAAAAAAATTATTTATTGACACTTGGAGTGCTTCTTTCAAATTCATTTTGCTCAATTATAGTATTTCACAACATCATATTCCAACCCTTTTCAACCTTTGAGTTGTGAGTCTAATGGCTTTAAATGCATATTAATCAAACTGATTAGCTACTTTTATAGATAAATTGCAAATTATAATATTATATATTCAAAACCTTACATTGTGGTTCATGGAATTAATTAGCTTAAAAGAAGGAATTCCAGCAATAAAAACAAAAAAAAAATAGAAGAGAGATTTAATAATCTTGATATGATAGAACCATGGTGCACTTATGGTTACTATCGTGGGATCCAAAAAAAATTGTTTTATTTCTTTAGCTTTTTATTTTTAATTAGTTTACAGAGAGAATTGCTACCACCTTTTTTTGCCCCACTTTGATGATAAAGCAAAATCAAATAGAAAAGCAAAGGAGAAAAGAAAATACATAAAAGAAAAAGGAAGGGAAAGGAAAATAAATAACCCCCGAATAGCGTGAAAGCACGGTTAGTCCTAAGCTACCGTGAAAGCACGGTTAGTCCTAAGCTACCAAATGACCTACATTGTTAAAACTAATATGTTAATAAAATAGTGTCGTAGGAGCTGTCCAAGGTGCTGCTTTGATCTGCCTTTCTCTTATTCTTGGTTCTTTGTAGAGTATTCATCATAACCCTTCTACAGTTAGACAATTTCTCAATATTTTCTACAAATACAATTTCGTCATTGACTACTATAAATCATGTCCTACGAACCTCATTTTCCAGTTTTCTTGGTTTAGTGAACAATCAATCGTGTGGACTAGGTAGTGATATATTATGGTAAGTAAAATGCAAAAAATTAAGATTATTGAATACATATCCGATTATTTATATATCCTTTTATGTAGCCCACATGCCTCCGGTTATTTTATATATCCTTTTATGTGGTCCACATACCACTTAATATTTATTACTTTATATATACGACATCCGCTCCACATAAAAATAAGTCTCATTTGCAAATTTTGCAAAAATATCAAGGATGTATTTTGTTCCTTGTTTTCAATTAAAATAATAAGGTGCTAGTTTAGAAGTGGTAACATGATAATAAAATTATGATAGCAAACTGAGGCAATTGTGTCATTTATACAACAATCTAATAAAAGAGAACTTTTTTTGTAGAACAAAAAAAATTGCAAATGGGACTCTTTTTATGGAACATATGGAGTATTTATTGTTATTTTATTTTAATAAATGGAGTGATAATGTTAAGGCCCAATTACTTTAAGAATAAATCCCGATATCACATGTACTTGATGGAAGGGGAGGTGATAGGGTTAATTGTAACCGACTTAAAAGGGGGGGGGGGGGGGGCTAACCTAGCCTATAAATATGCCAATGTTCAATAATTCAATCTGAAAAGCTATCAAAGAAATGGCTATAGGTCAGAAGACTCCTGTTCTTTTCTGGGGTTTCAAACAAAAATAAACTTCAAGTATGGGGGTAAGTTACATTAATTTTTTCCGCTGTGTATGATCAGAATAATTCTAACAGTAATCTGGTAAACTCCTCCCAGCAATTCACATTGATAAGACCAGCTGTGTAATGTACTGTCCAAATGATTGTAAAACTCAAGTAATAATAAACTGAAGTGGTTGGTAATAACGCCATCTTTTAAAACATTGAATATTAAATCTTTAATGACTGAACTTAGTAGTCCTGCTTTCAAGTATAGGCCACAAAGAACTCAATTCATCCAATTGCATGAGGAAATTATGGTACCATAATGAAATCATCTATAGTCCATTTAAAAAGAATGTATTGGAATTCAACTCCTGAAAAGCAATGTCCAACCAAAACACGAAATATGCAAACAGATGATAAGAAGCAAATGTATATGTTCAACAAAATTCATCTCAGATATACCTGGGAAATCATTAATGCTAGATGGAAGTTCTTCATTTGCCGAGAGCGTAGAGCCTTGATTTTTGGGTCGGTGGTTTCTCCTATCCAGGTGATACAGAAGAAATTATTTACATTACTGACTAGAGATATTGGAAAAGGAATACATTAAACACTACTGCAAACCTCCCCAAAAAGACCCTATAACTATAATATAAACTGCTCATGCCTTACAGATTTGGGGTTTAGTTTTGTGACCCATCATTGTCTCAAAAAATTCCTTGCCAACAAGTCTGGAAAAATACCCAGTATATTACCTACCCACCTCCCAACCACCAAAAAGAACTCCCAAACAGCCTAATATACACAAAAATAAATAAATAAATAAATAACAATTGAAGTAACCAAGTATTGAGTATTAATTATAAACTTTACATCAAGAAGTAGGATTAAGAAATATTTTTATGTATTTATCTTAAAGCTTTGCCCTTCACTTGCCTCAAGGACTGTCATTTATAAGCTAAAGTCAACTCAGAAAAAGAGAAACGAATAAAATCTGGATGTCAGGAAATATGCAACATGAGGAGGTCAACTAAGTGATAAGTAGGTCTACTAAGTGATAAGCTAACGGGCATTTCATTATATTACTGGTATTACTCCATACAAAATGAGGGTAGAAACAAGTTCTGGTATAAATCATAGCTTGACTGCCAAGCACGAGAAGGTTCAAGTACAAGGACGCATTTTAATAGGCAGATTCTCTGATGGCCACTCTAACAATCCGGCAGTGTCAATTAACACAATCCTACAATGGGGAATCGCCTCAATTATGTGCCCACAAAATTAAAGAATCAATTTTCCTTCTTGGTTGGGAAAAAATAGTTCAACTGGGTTAACTGACAAGTATTAACCCCTACATATTATATCAAAGGTCCAAATGAAAAGGGGGGGGGGGGATTTGAAGCAGCTTTTGGGTTTACCTTCATGTCTACAATTCCAGCTCAAATTGTCATTGCTTCCATCATTGCCACCTTCTCCATTTGCATCGTTATGCTACAACAGAGAACAAACAGACAATGACACAGCAGTTTTGGCTTCAAAGGAAAAAATGTGTGAAGATAAACTGAAATTCAGGCACTACCTTAAAATTGTATGACACGAGATCGTACAGAGTAAACCCATCATGTGCTATGATAAAATTGACACTGTGAAATGGCTTGCGCTTATTTACCTGTATAAATGAGTAACAACACCATACACAAATCAATCTCAAATTCTGGGAACACTGTCTAAAAATGCAGCAGTTTTGTCAATAAAAGGAGATTGGCAATGGAGCTCAATGTCTATTACTAGTTCTGAAAATAAACCAATCTTGATAAATTATTGCACAACAAAACCCATAATTTGGAATGGACTAAAAGGAAAATTGTAGAAACTAATATTAGGTTAGAGAGAGACGTCAGAAAAGTGGTGAATGAGAGGTAATTGATTACACTTAAGGAGTAAAAATCAAGGCTAAAATCAAGTTACGATACAATCTATATATTGCATCCAACTCAAAACCAATTGGCAATGAGTGGAGTAGCCTCTCAAGTTATATATTAAATCTCCATGTCTTAGTTACCCGATGTGGGACTTTATATCTCAACATGTCCCCTCCCCTCACGTGTGGTGTAATTTTGAGAACATTTGGATAATTTTAAATGGATGACGTAGAGCATGTGGGCCATTGGGCCTGCACATGAATGGTACCTGCTCCGATACCATGTAGAAACTAATATTAGGTTAGAGAGAAAAGGTAGAAAAGTGGTGAATGAGAGGTAAATTCCTTCTCATCATATCATTGTATTTATACTATCAATTGGTTACAATTAAGGAGCAACAAGGCTAAAATCAAGCTATATAATCCTAAATTAGTTACTAACTTAGATGTAATTAGCTGTATCTAGGCTATCTATTTACAATTTTAACAGGGTTATCTATTTACAATTCTAAAAAAATGTATCTCCCTCCATTTCATAATTAGTAGATCGCGATTCAAAACAAAGCGAATTTAGTAAATTGCAATTTACAACAAAGCCAATAGTATGCCCATAAAGTGTAAACGAGGTTCTCACTCTCGAGAGAAATCAAAACGTAGCTTAAAGAAAACTCTAAGGTAATATAGCATGTCTAAGTCCTAGCCTATACTAAGAAAACCTCTTGAAGCCTTAGGCCAGGGAAAGAAATCTACAACATTAACACCTATACTAAGAAAACCTCTTGAAACCTTAGATTATAGGCATTAATGTAAAAGGAAAGCCCAAAAAAAGCTCAAAACCAACATCTATAAGATATAGAAATACTAGGATAAAAATATTTATGAATAGTAAATTTATGTTTTTATAAGACAATTATCATTATGTGGATGAGGGGGACATAGAACCTTACCACGACCCTACAAGAACGGGACCCCTTATGGGCCATGTAAGAAGTCCTTTTGAAAATATCTTGTCCCTTACAGGATTTGAACCATATACATCCTGTTAGGGATGAGAGGGGTACCAGAGCTAGAACTCATTGGTGACTCCCAAATTATACCTATAATAATAAAAATTAAGTATAGAAAACAGATTTATTCTATTTTTCTTAAAACTTTTCTTTAATGCTAGACTCGAGAGAGTATTCATTCCAAGAATTATGGTAATAATGAAGTTCACTACTAAATCAATTCTGTAGGTGCCTCAAAAAATTCAGTTAAACCAAAGTAATAGGCATAGAGCATAATCTTCCAAAAATAAGCCCATATCTACTTGGACAAGTGTCTAGCATAAAATTTTGAAACGAAAGAAATTTGGGAGTGGGGCGGGTGGAGAAAGTAAAGGAAAAAACATATGTCATTTGAAAGATTCTTGATGATTACTTTGTATAAGTCAGCAGAACCAGAAACTCTACTTGCAAAACTTCCCTTCATACCAGCATCACCCTGTGTTTTGATCATTCATAAGAAATCAGTCAAAACAAATAAGGTAATAAATTCTACTACATAACTGAAATTTCCACAACAACAAAAACATGATTGTCGTTAATAATATAATGCATCAAAGAAACAAACATACAAATCCAGCATTGAAGAAACGCCAGAACCAAGATACATTAAGAAGAAGAAAGTGTTCCTCTTAGAATATCCTTGTGTTAAGGTTGGAAAAGTAATAGGCAATCTCCTTAACTTTATAAAACTTAGAAAAAACGGAATTAACTTCGCTACATGAATCATGTAAACTAATGGGGATCTTAATGGACTCGATGCTGTTGGGATATTTCACATGAATCCCACATTGGATAAATTCAAGAGTGTAGATAAGTTAATAAGTATGGTAGAGCCTCAACCTAATAGGTTAACCTTTTAGGTAAGGAGGTGGTCCAACATGCTTATTGGGCCCGTCTACACAGGTGTGCGCTGCTAGGTGATGAATTAATGTGGGATGGATCGTACAATTCCGCTACAAAATGGTATCAGATCCCATGGTTCGATGGGCCCAAGTAACAACTCCAAGGTGCGATGGGAGTGCGAGGGTAAAATTCGCAGGCCTCGTGGGAGTCCCAAGTATCAACTCCAAGGTGCGAGGGGAGTGTGCGAAGGTACAATTCGCAGGCCTCATGGGTGGAGTAAATAGAGTTAAATCAGGTGGAGCACGGGATAATTTGAGTCGGGTGGAGCGGGCTTAGGAAGACTCTAGGGAAGTTGCTGAGACACGTTTGTCCCGGACGTGGTGGAGTAATATTAAAGTCAAGCAAAGCTCTTGAAGGACTCGAAGGTGAAATATTTGAATCAGGTGGAGCAGGGCTCGAATGGCTCTAGGAAAAACTGCTGAGACACACGTTTGCTGCTGGCGTGGTGGAGTAGTATTAGAGTCGAGCAGAGAACTCTTGAAGGATTCAAAGAAGGTGTGCTTAATGATGAGAATACTCTAGATATGATACTTGTGATGGGTATTCAAGTGAAAGGTGGAGATTGTTGGGATATTTCACATGAATCCCACATTGGATAAATTCAAGAGTGTAGATGAGTTAATAAGTATGGTAGAGCCTCAACCTAATAGGTTAACCTTTTAGGTAAGGAGGTGGTCCAACATGCTTATTGGGCCCGTCTACACAGGTGTGCACTGCTAGGTGATGAATTAATATGGGATGGATCGTACAATTCCGCTACAGATGCACCTTGCAGAAAATTGGTGTCGAGATAAGCATAGACTCTTATCTAGGCCCAATGATTATAGAATGGCTTTGTTGATGTTATTAGGAATTTAGTAATTAAGTAATTAACTATTATTTTTTTAGGACTTCTAGTATCTTGGTGCCTAAGATTTTTCTTCTCTCTCCGTTTTTCTTTGCCTATATAAAGGATTTAAATTGTAACTACTCATTGCTTTTGATGAATTGAAATATTGATATTGATTTCTCCGCCAAGTCTCTGTTTTTTTCCTATTCTCCTCTATTCTCCATTTTTTGTTCTTCCTCCTGTCTTTTCATCTTCTTGAACTGAAATATTGATATTGATTTCTCCGTCTCCGTTTTTCTTTGTACTCTCCTCTTCTCCAATTCTTCTTCTTTCTGTCTCTTAATCTTTTTCTTCCGCTTCTCTTTTCTTCTTCTTCTCTTTATCTCTTTCATCTTTCTATCACTTCAGTCCTGTATCAGGCTTTATAGACCCATATTATCTGTTACACTTCACATCTACAAAATTTCTCCAAGTCTATTGCTAGCTCCACAACAATCTCATGTATGCATTCATTTCTAACTTTTTCTAAGACATTTATATGATTATATTCTTACCCACTTCTAGCATGCTTAGAGCATTCAAAACAATTTTCTTATCTCTATCCTTACTCTGCAGTGCTATTGAGTCATTCTGTAAAATAGGGATTCAATTTTTTCACTATGTACGCAAGAGGTTCCTTATATTGATTCTTTCAATAATGAAATTTAAAAGTTAAAAAAATTTGAAAGTTTCAACAATCAAAGCATCAAATTAATAAAAATCTTATAATTTATAAGAGAGTATAATTTATCAATTGTATTCCACTGCAAAATAATTTTTATTTTATTTTAAATTTTAAGTAATTTATGGAGCGAGTATTAAATGGATTGTAGCTGCAAATGTACATAAGATAAATATTAACTTTTAAAAAGTTAATTTGTGATATTTTAAATTTTAAATTAATATGATTCATTTAAATTTTGAAAATAATAAATTTTATAATTAATAATACTTTTATAATATTTATAATTATATTGACATAAATTAAATAAATTTATATTAATTTTAAATTTGAATACATTTGAAATTAATTTTTAAAAAAATAAGTCTATTTATTTTATAATTTGAAAATGAAGTAATAAAAAAAATGTCAAGATGTCTCTGATTGACGAGTTGTCCACTTAAATGATGGCGTAAAATGTCATTTTGCATATACAGGGAACGGTTTTTTGACTCCCTTACATTGGGAAGTAAAATCTTATATATGGATTAAAATACAGAGTCAAATAAGGATAAAAAAACTGTTGGATAATGATTTATTGATGTATTCTTCAAAATTGGGGATATATAGTTAATTGGAAAAACTGTTATGAATGCTCTTACAACTTATAGTCAACATTAGATTTTTTAAGTTCAGCAATATTGTACATCTCCATTGATGCGGTACGGGTTGAAGAAATTCAAGAAGTTTTTTATTAATTTGTATTGTTATTTAGAGATAAATGTTAGATTATTAATGTAATTATTTAGTAAGATATTCTAGAATTTTTAATTATGGTAGTAAATTTTAATTAGGAGATTGTTTCCTTTTTAAATTAGGGATTTTAGTTAGTCCCCAAGTATCGGGTTTTTTATTTAAGCATTGTAATATTTTATTATTTTATAGATATTAAATATATTGATTTGAAATTAAAGCTTTGTGCTTTTGTGTGTTTCTCTACCGAATCTCTGTAGAGATAGGTACTTTTTTTTTCACTTCGTCCTACATCATAATTGTATCAAGAACCAAAATTCCTAATATCTTTTGATTTCACCCAATTTCTTATTACCAAAATTTTATTGGCCTCCACCAAATTGTCAAAATCGCGATCCATATAGCAGGAATCGTCGTTGCCATAGTTTCCATCCATCCCGAGGAAAAAAAACCAGCTTTATTGTTGGTGTGCTGTTCATCATCAATTGCCAAATTACATTTTTGTACCCCAATGTTAATGAAATTTTCAATTTAGCCCCGAAGCTTCTGAATTTTTTCGATACAACCCCCAAAGTTTTTGAAAATTTCAATTTAACCCCCAAAGTCTCTGAAATGTTCAATTCAGCCCCTCTACTTATATACATTGTCTTCTCCAAAATTTCTTTGGGCTTAAGATAAAACAACTTGAGCATCAACCTTTTGTCACATACGAGCAACTTAAAAGGTATTGTGTCCCGTATAGTACCGAGTATTGGAAATTATGCGATGAGGTATCAGTTTTTGAAATAAGTCTTGCAAATTTAAAGGCACGTTACGAGTACATAACCACATGCTATGTTAGTCCATATTTTGTTCAAACGCAAAAAAATGTTCATCATAATAGTGTTTGTTCAACTAAAGTTATGCATTCACATGAGGAGACCTGCAAAGCAAATTGTTGCAAGACAATTGATAAATTTTTCACAATACTTAAACGTATCAATAACCAATATGAATTTGGCAAGGTTAAAGAAGAACAAGTACTCTCACATATTGATACTTGTGAGAAACATGAAAAAGTGTTAAGCATGTTGACCAACTTGCAGATTCAAAAATGGTGCGTAGTGAGAAAATTGAAGTTAAGATTGACCCCAAATGCGAAAACATGAAGGAAGATAAAGTTGAGGTCAACCATGTTGATTTTCTTTTTCCAATTGATACCTTAAAGTCCCAAGGTACTTCTAATTTCAATATTATGTCGTTCCTGAAAATTGTGTCCATGACATTGAACGCGTTCGGATGCCCATGTTTTGTTGGAAGGCATCTCTCGGACTATGATTTATTATTCTTTGATATTTCAAAACTAGAGGACGAGTTTTTTTTCAAATGTGAGGAGAATGATGCGGTACAGAAGAAGAAATTCAAGAAATTTCTTATTAATTTTGTATTTTTATTTAAAGATAAATGTTGAATTATTAATACAATTATTTAGTAGGATATTCTACAAATTTTAATCATAGTAGTAGATTTTAATTAGAAGAGTTTTAATAATTGTAGTGAATTTTAATTAGGAGATTGTTTCCTTTTTAAATTAGGATTTTACTTTGTTCTATTTAAGCATTGTAATATTTTATTATTTTATAAATTATTGAATATATTGATTTGAGATTAAATCTTTATACTTTTGTTTGTTTGTCTACCGAATTTCTGCGGAGATAGGTACTCTTATTCCTACTTTCCACTTTGTCCTACATCATCCATCTTCTCTGATTTTCTTTTAATAGATATGGATTAAATTTTGCTACCATATTTTTCATCCTGTCGATTTGGTGTTATCAAAAGTTTATGTCATCAATTATGACTTGAAACAAGTTGAGCTTATCATTGACAGCTTGGTGTTTGGCTCAGTTAAAGCTCGGCTCAATCGCGTAAACAAGCCAAACTCAAATTTTTGGATAGCATAAATGAGCCAGCGTCAACATTGGAAAGCTCAGGTTCAATGAGTTTATGAACATACAAGTATTTAATATAAAAGAATTTGATAGCTTAGTAGCCTAAGAGCAGAGCTCAGGTTGAACGAGTTCACGAACATACAGGGCTTGTTTAAACTAATACATTTTGTTAAAATATTTAAGTCGAATGTTTATACTTTTATAAAAAAAGTACTATTTTGATATTATAATATTATCAAGATTAAATGTCATTCTGACTTGAACAGGGGAATTTCTTTAATATGGCTTGATCTTTCCCTGTTCACTTTTGGGGTTCTTAAATTTTTTTGAACAATTATAAGTTTCACCGTCCAAGTTAAGTAGGAAATTGTTTTTGTTAATTGGGGCAGTCACTTACACTTTTCCTTTTTCGTTTCCTAATCCATGAATTACTTGCAGCTTTTATCTAGAATTTTGGACATGCAAATATAATATTAACAATTCCGCATGAGCTGCAAATTTTATCTGAATCACAACACCTTTATATATCTTCGGAGGTCATCACGATACTTTGCATTCCATTCTGCCCACCTGCACATCAGAATCAGGACCTGCTTACCATCTCAAACTAATATCATTAAATTCAAAAGCAAAAGAGAAAATAAGTTTATAACATGGTTCAACGTTTACAACATACATCCACCGTAAAGAGTTGATAAATATTCTGCGTAACTAACTACACAGCCACGCACGTATGTAGAGTTAAGTAGACACAAGAAATGTGTTACTCCCTCAGTCCCATTTTAGTTGAACTCCCTATTTTGGGATATCAAAATTGATATCCCAAATTAACTGACCGTACCATATTACCACAATGGTTAAAAGGTCAAAAGGAGAATTTGACAATTTGACTTATTCCATGTATCATTGCACTATTTAAGGATTTAATGGGATTAATTTTAAGCCTACGGCTATCTGTTTTCTCATCATTATTTTTTATTCTTTTCATCTCTGAGAAATGATTAACCATCACATAGTGATTCATACATGCACTATCGCCAAGAATTATCGTTGGCTGTCAAACGGAAAACAAATTATCTCACTCCAGCACATTATGTAGCTAACCCTTTATTTATCATAACTATATATCCAGAAGTTGGAGTACAGTAGCAGAACAGTGACAGAAAAGGCCCTCAAACCAATTGCATAAAGAAACCTTCCATGCCAAGGGAGGTATGTGAACACTAGGCCACAGTAACCTAAATCTTTAGACAATGGGAAAAGGTTTTGGCATACAAATCAATTCAAAACTCAAAACTGGCCACAAAAATAAAAAAAAACAGATCAGAAACAATTTTTTATTGCTGTTAATACATCGTAAGTACAAGTCCAAGCAGATGCCTCTACTTTATGGTCTAACACAACTGTGTAGGCTGATATCTCTAACCTTGATATTATGGAGAGCAGTATATAGGCTCAGTTTCTGTATCCAAATGTATATTTTTCTTAGTAAAATTCTTTAATTATGTTTTTATAAAGTATATTAAGCTCTAAACTAGTAGCCAAGTCAGTCATCCAATTTCTACAATGGAATTTAGAAGATATTCAGTATGGAAATGTTAAATGGCAACCACTAATCAATGACTGAAATGGTGAACCCGCTGAACATTAACCCATTGTAAACACCTATTTCTATATCTGAATTTTCAAAGAGCTTAATGCATATTAATGTATATTGAAGAAAAAAAATCAGAAAGAAAAAAAGAGAACGAAAAATTAATCAAAAATAGCAAATCAAACAGAACTTACCGGTCCCAATTTGGAAATTTGCCAACAAGATAAAGACCTCCACAATCCCAGGGTTCAGCAATAATTTTACACCTTGATAGAATACCATCTTTTGCAATTGCCTGCTCCATCAAAGAATAACTTCATTCATGTTAAAGGTTCTAATAAAATTTCATTCGTTATTAATTTTCAGAATTTAGTGCAAAATTAGGTTATATTTATCTCCAGGTACTTTCATAGAGTTGATTCAAGCTTTCCGGTGGCACACGCGTTGTGTAAATAACATAGGTATAAAATAGTAAATTTATAAATTTCATAAGACTAAATAAGAAGATACATAATTTTAAGTTAAAACGGACAAAATAGTAATACAATTAAACTTGTTCATACAAAAGAGGAAAAAAGTTATTGCGAGCCAGTTACAACAAGTATGACGTCAGCGGCCCATGACCCCTTTATAATATAGATACAACAAATGCAGATCAAGTGGATTTTGTTCTTAATTCCAAGAGCTTCATAACGCCAACAAATAATGCAATTTTTTCTCAAATTCCACAATAAATTTTAAGGAAAGAATTCGCGACCACCATTAATAAGCGCTGCTCTTAAATCCCTATGTAATTCTTCATATACACTCGAGTATTCTAATTAATCTGGCTATTAGCTGTGCGGAAAGGAAAGGAATGAGACAGGATATCAATTATATTAACACCACATGCCATGACATGTAACATGTATTCTTCATATATCTAATTTTTTTAGATAACATTCTATGTTCTCATCTTACAATCATGCAATATTTGGACGATTGAATTCTGGTGACTTACCCTTATAAGTGGAGGTGCATTAAGCGGAGAACCATCTGTTCCCCGACAAAGAACACTGGCAAGATCAAAGCGAAATCCATCCACATGATATTCCACGACCCTTCAATAGGTGAAAAGGAAAAAGAATTAAAAAACAACTTAGGATGTGATATTTGACACCCTTCAGTAGGCCTACGATAAAGGAATTAACAAATCCAGAAACTATGAAGATTCAACAACCCTTCTGTAGGTTAAAAGAAGAAAAAAAAAGATTAAGCAAATCCAGAGATTGCAAATTGTAAATCAACAAGATATTTAAATTAAAAAAATGTTATGCAACAAGGAAAGCAATAATTGCATGTGCAGGGTGTAGAGTAACACAAAAGTGGACTATTATTTGGGTACGTACACAAGGTCACATCACCAAAAGATAAAAACTGTTGCATATAGACCAAATGGGCATATGCAACAAGTACAAAGAAAATGAAGGGAGAAAAATAGTGCCTACAAATCCCATTAATTATGCATTTTCATTGTGATTCTCAAGCATTAAGAAGAATTCAATGCAATGTGAATTATCGTATAAAAGAATATCAAAGGCATACAAGTCATCTAGAAATACCAAATCAGTCAAGTGTTTCCAAGTGATCAACTATCTTTACTACTTAATCTTCTGTCGCAGTCTAGCATTAAGCTCTTCCAAATTCCCCTTAAAACTGAGAAGAAAGTACACTTCCACAGAATTTGAGGACCGTTCTTTCTTCCATACCCTCAAAAACAAGTTGACAATTGATAAATGAATGAACTACAAAATCATATTCAAAACGTTGGCAAGTGTCTCTAGAGAAGAGTTCCATACCAGTGCCTCAAGCTGTCAAGTATAAGCTCCATGACCACAGGATGGTTACAATTTAACGTGTTACCTGGTTAGCAACACAAAACTTTATCTGAAAGCACTTTCTAGGTTCATAATGAAAATATCAAATTTTAGTTACAATTAAGGTAATAACAAGGGAAATTTCAGTTACCTTATCACAACAATAGGATAAGATAATGTATTCTTAATTGTCAAAAGAATTCTCTCAAACTAGGAGTCTACTAAGACTCATCTTTAGACTCTAAGTTTTATAAAAGGAATATAGTATCAGGTTCTTCAAGAAAATATTTTACAACAGCTGTCCAACATGAATTTATCTTCTTTCCCAATTTAAGAGTTTTCTCTTCAGACGTCTGATTTTCCAAACTAAGATTCTGTTTTACAAAACCAAGCAATACCTAATGATGTTACAGTCAATCTTTATCATGTAAGTTACACATTGCTATGCAAATGAAGATGCAGTGATTTATATTACTTTAAAATAAGTTACATCTATACATATTACAAAGCGGGGTAAAAAAGTTGGCAGTTAATCTTGTGTAAACAAAATATAGTGAAGCCTTTTTTACTTTCTTATTTTACCCTTTAAACTTTCTTTACATAGGTCCCTTGTTTACTTTTTCACTTTTCTCTCTCCCATTATCTCTCACCTCCTATCTTTTAGCATCCCATTTTATCCCTTTTAACACACATGTAGTGTGTGCCATGTAAACTAGTTTCAGTAAAATGTATTTCATTTTCCTTAAAAAATTACTTTCGAGTGTCGACTCTTTGCTGTTGGGTTAAAAGAAAAAATAAAATACAATGACAATTACACCCTCCGTCCCAACATAAAAGTCATTCATTGACTTTTGTGGTCAAATTGACCATTTTTCAAATTAATATATCTTATTATTCTTTTATATATATGCAAAAAACCTATAAACATTATATAGTACATACAATTTAGTACATATCTCTATGTTTGTTTTTTTGAAAATCAAAATATATATGCTTAATTATTAATTTCAAAAATGGTCAATTTGACCACGAAAGTCAATAGAGGATTTTATCTTGCGACAGAGGGAGTATTAAATAAGTCGGTAAATACTCTGGAGAGGGAGGATTTGGAGAGAGTAGTCAATATTACCACAGCCCGAGAAGTTCAATAATTGGCCGCTGTTGTTTGGATCCATCATGTAATATACCTATAGTGACATTTGTAGGTAACATCAGTAGGGAATGTAACAAAACTAACTAAAAATTATCATTGGAGAAATAATCAAAAGTGAAACTGGGATGCTTCTGTCATATAATAACAGAACATTAACAAACATGCTTTCTACGGAATAAAAAGACCATGTGTCATTTTAAATTTCCAACCATACCTTCATAGATTTATAATTTCTTCCTTCTGAACCAATATTCATAAAGGAAACTATAATAAACTACTAATTCCCTTTATGTGACTGCAAAGTTTACTCACAAGTCATGTCTAGAAATTTAGCAAACACTTGTATACATCAAACACAGATAATTCAATAAAATCATGTCACCGATTATTCTCACATGGGAACCATGAATTTGTGTAAATGGAGAGGAAAAATTGTCCAGTGATCCTAGATTCACTTTTTAAATTTTGGATTTTTCGTTATTTAAATTATTTTTTTCCGTCACTTGTAGTGATAAAAGTCTGGGTTTACCTTGTTATCTATTCCACGAAATGAAGTGGTATAAGGGTTGGCATCATCAGCCTCATTGGTATGGTTATACACAACATCCAAAATGACCTGTAGAAAATAATAATGAAGTGGCCATCAAATTTTTTGTGCAAAAGAACAACACAGAAAATTATAGCAAAGAAGAGAACAAACTTTATAAAAGCAAGTTGAAGCAGCACATAGCATACCTCAATTCCAGAATTGTGCAAGGCTTTAACCATCTCTTTTAACTCTCGAGAAGCATGAATAGGTCCTCCCCAAGAACTTGCATAGCGACTCATAGGAGCAAAGAAATTTATTGTTGAATAGCCCCATGTATTGATCTTAATGTAATATACCAAACAAGAGGAATAGTTACTTATGTCATGAGAGTGCTGAAGACCAAATCTTTTTTTGCAAGTCTATTCATATGGAGATGTGTATAATAGCAGTAATTGGTCAAAAGATCTATGACAATTTTAAAGATCAAATAGCAGACTCTCCATCCAACTTTCCACTAAAATGGTACTCAAATAACGAGTCTCACTTCTAGGACAATAAAACCAAAATTATTGACGAGAGAGAGAATAGATGATGCATAAAAACTTTTAAGAAGGAATTCTAGAGAATAGTGGAAAACTTTTCATTCTCAGACCAATTTTAATAAATATTAGTAGGAAGTTGGACTTTACCATGTGATCTCTAGGATTAGGGCGTCTTTGGAGCTCCATCTCATCAAACTCAAAAACAGGCAGTAACTCAACTGCATTGATGCCAAGCTCCAAAAGATGGGGTATCTTCATATGAAAAGGAACGTCATGAGTATGATACAATGTACAATGCTTATTTTCATTTAAGTGCGAGCAGATAAAAGTATTAAGGTGCAACATCCTAATATTAGTGCATCTTAATAATTTTAAACTCTAATAATTGTTAGTTATACATGGACTAAAGTTCGTTAAATACCAGCATATACAATGATATTAAATAGGTATTAAGTGACTCACATTAAATTATAAAAAGACATATTAAAACTTTAATTAATAGCCCAAAAATTATCATTTACTAAATACTAAGCACAAATGCACAATAACGCATCAAAAGCTAAATTGATGAGCAAGTGATTAGCTTATAAATGTCAACAAAAGGAATGCCATGATACTAGAATTGGCAGCTCCATATTTTGTCAATCATTTTTAAAAAAAAAAGTATGTAAGGGCTAAGGCTGTGCTACCACTATACATGAACCCGGATATGTTTATTGATGAAACAATTTCTTCACAAGAATATATCAAACAAAGGAGTACAAGATACACTCAATTTGTAGCAACCGATGAATATGGCAATCAGAGTATTAAGGGAATATCGTGCTTTATAATGAATATGAACGAGATTATTTCTGTAATGTCAGAAAATTCATCAATCTGATCTCACCATCTAAGAAACGTGTGCATTATGCCCAAATTAATTATAATTATAATTTGATTGTTATTAACAATACAGAATATTTTGAGCCGTGACTTATAATCTGCTTCAATTAACGTGCACCGCGTTGAGTCTATGAGAGGAAATTAACCCCCTTACTTTGTCAGAAGAAATAAATTTAGCACTACAGAAAGTTTATACTTTCCCATAATATATTATTTAGAGGATATTTTCATATCATAACCCCCCTCCCACTCTCTCTTTGAACCTTTATGACACTTACTTTTTAGCTTTATAATTCGAGTATTCCATTTTGTACATTTTGATATTCTAAAATTGGAGGATTTATATTTAATAATTTTAAGATGTAAAAGTTTTAAATACATTGTTGGACAATATTATTGGCAATCACGATAATTAACGTTAAGAATAAATTCTTTTGATTTGAAGAGTTATTAGCATAGTTGTCACGGCGCCAAGGCGAGACGCGTTGCGGTGGTAGTTGACCGCCAGGACACCTAGGCGGTAAGGCGCCCATCATGGCGTCCATATGGTGACAACTCATTAATAATGTGCAATTTATACATTATTTATTTTACTTCAAAAAAATATATTGCACAATAAAATTTTATATAGATTAAAATCCAAAACATAATAACTAACACTATGGAAAAGTCTCCCCTCTCTACTCTAGTCTTTAGTTATAGTTCAAGAAAAGTCATCAACTATGAAGTCATTTCCATCTCCCTCACGAGCATTACTCATTCAAAGCATTATGGTCATCGGTTGGGTAATTGGGAAAGTCCATGGGTTATGATGAGTCATGGCTAAAAAATGATTTAATCACTTAACTTGAGCCAACTAACAATACGTGAGCCTTGGCAGCTCGGCATCCAACGCCATGACAACTATGGTTATTAGAGTTGAATTTTCAATGTGTGTGAAATTATTCTTTTGACGAGAATATTTTAGTTGTACTAACTAGTAAAAGAAAATTGATGCCAATCTAACAAAGAATTGCTCATAAAAAAGAGATTATCATGACAAAGGATGTCATAATTCCAAAATGGCGCTTAGAGTTCTACACATTTTTTCTGTAGATTCACATTTAGTGTCAGTAAATAGTTGAGATTGTTAATAGTTGACCTCCTAAAGATAATTTTCTGGCCCTGGCTGAATGAAGTCAGGTTCAGGAAGCATCCACTTTGCATACATTCACCATTACTGGAATTTAAGATAAGGTAATGCAATTGCTAGAACTTTCAATTCAAGAAGGACAAAGGGGGAAAAATAATTGAGAAAAAGAAAAAACAAATTCCAAATAAAGTTATGCAAAAGTGCTTGCAGACCATTGTTTAGATCCAATTTAGAAGTCATCACCTTATCAATTACACCAACGTAGCTTCCACGTATGTTTGGATCCAATCCACTCGATTTATCAGCTGTAAAGGCACGGACATTCATTTCGTAGATGACAAGATCTTTCTGAAAAAATATGAGTGAAAGAAGCTCACAGTTAGGTATGTTATAATCTTACAAGAGAGGTTGTGAAGAATTAAGCATTTTCATGCCTAAACAGAAATTAAGCTATTTAAACAATTAACAAAATTTACCTCGGGTATATTTGGAAGCTTGTAGTTTTCTCCCCAATCAAATGGCAAGCTATTGAAATCATAAGTTCCAAAAAATTTACACAACTTGTTACTGACATCTCCGAAAATCCTACGACCTTCAACTAATTTTGCATAAGGATCTATTAGTACTATGTTGCTGTCAAATCGATGACCTTGATGCCAAGCTTGAGGACCATCCATGCGATAACCATAGAGGACGCTGCTCCTGGGTATATCCTACAGTAAAAATGAATTATTTCAATATCACTATAAAGGCATAAAATAGGAAAAGCATCCAGGGAGAAAAAGATCCTGGTATAGGAATTGCAGATGTATCCTCAATAATAGCAATAAAGAAAATTGTTGGTTGAACATTCATCTGGGAAATAGTTGAAATATGTTAACTGAAATAGTCTAGTAGTCAACATGTTGCCAAAATTTGGCATGGTACTTCAACATGAGCACAAACATTGATATTATGCTTGATATGATTACCAAAACCTCGAAGTGGTATAGAGTTTTTTGGCATAGTCTAGTAGTCAACATGTTGCTAAAATTTGGCATGGTATACATTAAGGTCCATTGGAAAGATAAAATTAGTTTCATAAACTAGAGAACAAGATTACCTCAACACTTATGTGCCATATGTCTCCAGTTCTATTCACACGAGGATCCAAAGTTACCTCAATCATTCCACCATCAAGCAAGTCATGCTCTTCCCTGAGAAGAATATTATATTGGATAACAAAAAGTGGCGGATGAAAACAGATAGAAAACTAAAATAGCTAACTGTACTTCACATATTAAAAGAGATACAGACTACACACACAGACACACATTCACATTATATATATGTTAGTATGTATTTATTACTGGTGACTCATTATCTATATCATGTGACTACAGATTCACGGAAGAAGGTAAGGCCATTCAAATGTGGCGCATAGTTCACATCATCAAAGCTACAGCTGGCTATCATGTGTTTTTATGAACTTCAAGTCTATCATTCACCTAAATTTTGGTTGAAACTGGATTCAAGGGCCAAAGGTTATATCTAAAATAAAGTAGCATATAATATTCTCCAGTAGTAAGTGAAAGAACATCAAGTTGAGAAACCAGTTGTTCGAAACATTGGCTGATAGACATGATACTTGGAGTATGTTTGGGATTGCTTAAAAAATGTGATTTCTGATTATGATTAGTGCTTTTGATTATAATCAATTATAAAAAAGTAGTTTGTGTTTGGTAAATAAAAAGTACTTAAATTAGTAATAAGTGAAAAATGTTTGGCATAAAAAAATTTGTTACTCACTTATTTCAAGTGTAAATTACTAAAAATGAATATTTTGAAAACTAAATATGAGTAATGGTTGAAATTACTAAAATAAATAGGGATAGATTAGTAATATACTTGGTCAAACCTGATTATTAGATTTAGCAAATAATTAGAAGCTCCAAAATGGAGCTTCTGATTATTTCCATAAAAAGTGATTATAAACAGTTTAAAAATCAATTTACCAAACACTTTTTGCCTCTTGAAACTGATTATAAGTAGGTTTGACTACTTATAAGTGATCCCAAACACCCTCTTACCTCTTAGATCTAGTCCTAAAGTCTTTTCTGACTGAACAGGTTAGTGTTGCTATTGTGTCAAACCAAACTTACCGGCTTTCCAATATCCTACGAAGTGGCTTTGGGGTCATCTTAATCTTTGGGATTTTGGGGTGTTTGGAGGCACAGTGATGCAGGACAAGGTTTTGAAAGGGATTAGGGAAAGGATAAAAGAGAAGAAAGAAAGGGGGGAAGGAAGATGAACCATGCCCAGGGGCCAGAAATGGCGTAAGCCATTTCTTAAATCAATATTCAATTCTAAAATCCAACTATGGGAGATTATATCACTTTGTGTAGGAAACAAAAAGCCATAGTTCTAGTATAACTGGGAAACGTAAGTCAAGAAGAATATAAACTTCAAGGAAATAATCTCCTAATTACAACTTATAATTAAAAGATCTTTTCGAATGAAGATGATGAAAGTAGTATGCACACAAGCCAATCATATTTGATACGATAAAGCATATACTTTATAACAATCTTATTCATTTATTAATAAAAGAATTTTTTAATTAAAGGCTTTTATTTTATCTACATGGTGTTGTTATTATAATATGTGATAAACTCATAGTTTTGAGCAATACTTTTAGAATCTAAATTTTAGATATAGCTCACAAACTAAAATTCTTCCCAGTCGTTGGATTACTAAAAAAGGGATTAGTGAATCTGGATAGATTGATACTTACGTTGCTTGCTCATTGGATGAGGATGATTGATCTCATGATCATTTGTGTGGAGACACTAAAACAAGTATGTAAGTGCTTATTGGAGAATAAGTTCACTGAACGTGACTTGCTAAGTAATACATAATGGAGTTTTATTTGTCTGTCAATAGGAATTCCTGTAGTGATAGTAGTACAAGGATCCTTAGACTATCATCATAGTATCTTGTGTATGATGAGTTATACTTTGACATGTCCCTTAAGACCCTTAGGGTATATCAAAGAGTATGCTTTGGTGTAATAAGTTGTACATGGAGATAATGAATGATCAACAAAGAATCTACCGCTTCTAGTAAAAGAAGATAATGTCCTATTTGATTCGATAAATGACAACTCAGTAGTCCTTAATGAAATTAGAAAAGAATTTCTAATTTACATTATTTGGAGTTGTGCATTTAAGAATCGAAATACATAGAATTAAATAAAATAAGACTTGACAGTAATTTCATGTCTTATATTTAATTGAGACATTGTATGGTGGAATGATTGAATTGTACGGTAGTTATTTACTCAAAGGTTCATTTATGATTAATGTTAAAATCTATATTATATAGAAAGTCGATGATCGTTAAGGAGACTTATCCTTATTGTAGAATAAATGTTATTTATTTAAATAATATTAAAATTGTTCTAATTGATTTATTCACAACCGGTCTAATATGGAGAACCTAAAGGGTCACCCATAAAAGGAAAATATTTATTTAGGAAATAAATGGCATAATCGTAATAATAAGTTAAGTATATTTAATTTAATCTATGGTGATAGAATAAATTAATAGCTTAATATTTATTATTTAATATTTAATATTTTAGAAATATTAAATATAAATTAATAGAAGGATTATTATTATTATTATTATTATTATTATTATTTAATTCCTAAAAGAGTTTGGAAATTAATTAATAAAAGTACTCTCATTAATTTCTAATAAGATTAGGAGCCTAATTAATTAAAGAAGTTTAATTAATTAATATGAAACCTTATTCCTAAATTGTTTAGGAGGTTACCTACATCTATAAATAAGAGTCTTATTATAGAATCTGGAGTTTTATCAAACATATCTTCTAGAATACTTGTTCTTCTTTGGTGGATCACCTCTAGAGGCCAAACACTTGGGTGGCTAATGTTGATCAAAGGAAGGAATCCAAGAACGTGAAAGGAATTGGAGGTGAACTCGTACATGAGGAAGTTAGTTTCTACAAAGGTATGAATCTGATCTTCATCTCTTTTCTATTGATTGATAATTGAGCACAAAGTATGATCATGGTGATGGTTTGTATGAAAATTTTAAATTTCTATTTTATCGCGCTTCGGCACTATTTATGTAATTTGATTGCATGGTCGCACTATATACAAACCTAACAATGGTATTAAAGCCTAACTATGTGTTCATTATCGATATTGATGATTCCATGCAAGTATGGTATGCGATTGGATCGGATTTTCTGGGCAAAAAAAAAATTCTGATTCTGCTACACGGCGCGGCCGTGCCCTAATCCAGAAAACGTTTCTGGGGTTGCAGCGCGGTCGTGCCGTGTCTTAGTTCATTTTGGGCGCGATCGCGCCCAACACCAGAATTTGAAAATTTTATTTAATTTGTTTTTATTTATTTTAATTAAGATAAAAGGTTTATTTTGAATTGAAATATGATTAAAAATAAAAAAAATTAAGCTTAAATATAATTTACTACCTTAAACTCTTGACCATATTCCACTTCAGTGATCCACCTTTCAATTTTGTCAATTAGATGATTGAACTATTAATTTTTTTCAATTCTAACAAATTGAGTTTGCCACGTCAGAAATTGCTGACGTTGCACTCTAGTGGGATTTTGCTCAACTGATGTGTAATTAAAAAAATGTTATTTTTAATATTTATAAATATTCATTGTTTAGTTAAGGGTAAATTCGTCAAACCATAATAACAAAACCAAAAGCATTTAATAATTAAAATAACAATTATTAAGCAAAAGAATATTGAAAAAATATAAGAAAAATATAATCACTGATACTCTACGCCTCTTTCTTCTCTCACCTACCCCGCCGAGATGCCTCTCCGGCTACAACTTCGTTATCCTCGCCATGGAGCACGACCATGGCGACTGCTCCGACGTTCTCTCTTGTCTCCACGCCCTCGCCGCCACCCAAACCCCCCCATCCTTCGTCTTCCAAAGTCGTGAGCCACCTGGGCTAAGACAGCCCTCGATTTGGCCCCCGCAGATCATATGTTCCTTATGATCGACAACTCTAAATTGGCCTGAAAGGTCGTCTCCTACTGCCGCTTCCCATCCAACGGAGTTCTCTACTAAATTATTAGTGAGTGCCTACATACAGATCTATCATTCTCTTCTGAAAGAAAAATGTCTTGTTGTGGAGGAAATTGTGGCTGCGGATCTACCTACAAGTGTGGCAATGGCTGTACTGGGTATCAACCCTCTTTCTCCCTCTCTCTATATATATATATCTCTCTATATATATATGTATTGTTTAAAAAAATTCTTTTAATTATTTATAAATGATTGTTGTTGATGGAAGAAAGAATAGGGCTTTCCTGATGTCTAGGTGGTGACAGATGATATTTTATTCTCTGAATGACGACGATTTGAAAATTAATTGTGCTGATTTTGTATATTACTAAATGAATATTTTATGCTACTGATTTGAGAATTAAAGGGTTAAATTTGTAAGTTAGTTTTAGTCCAAAGATTTCATCTTTTAATTGAGGATGTATGTTTTATCTAAAAATAAAATGACAGTGTGTTAGTGGGATGATGATGAAATTATGAACTTAAAAATGTTATGGCATTTCATCTTGGTGTGATGGCATAAGAAACGAGTGATGGTTAATTGTGCAAGATGTACCCTGACGTGAGCTACTCCGAGAGAACCACAAGTGAGACTGGTGTTTGACTGATTTTGCACTGCAGTTGATATTGGTTTGTTTAGGGATGCTGCCATGGAAGATGTAAGGAGTCGAGCTTGGTGGGTGTAAGATCTGAATCTGTGATGATGATGATGATGATGATGATGATGATGATGTGAAAGTGGTTGACGATTTTACCCTTTAATATATCAAAAATGTTTAATAACAAAATAAAAAGTTATTTTTTTAAAACACATCAGCTTAGTTATGCCCCACCCATACAGCCACGTAAGCAATTTCTGAGGTGGCAGACACAATTGAATATAATTGAAAAAAATTAATAATTCAATCATCTAATTGACAAAATTGAAAGGTGGATCACCGAAGTGGAATATGACCAATAGTTTAAGGTAGTAAATTATATTTAAGCCAAAAATTTATATTAACTTAGAATTGGATTTCACGTTAACTTGAATAAAGGAGTTTATTCATATATGAAATAGAATTCCATGTTTCCTAGAATAAAGAAGTTTATTCACATATAGAATTTTTAGGATTCAATGTTTTCTTAAAAAATAAAGACGTTATTTTGATAGGGACTAAGATTCAACATATTTTATTTTTCCAGCAATTTTTAGTTAAAAATAAAGGAGAGTTTATTTTGTACTTGAAATTGGATTTCTTATTAATTAAAATAAATGAGTTTATTTTGTTTTGAATTTTGATTAAAAATAAAGGAGTTTTTTTAATTCAAAATTGGATAAAATAAAATAAAGAAGTTTATTATGATTTAAATTTTGATTTAATAAAAGAGTTTATTTTGTTTCAAAATTGAATTTCTAGTTAATTTTTAATTGCCCATTAAATTGATATTGATGCATATATGAAATGGATTTATTATTCACGAGATGAATGTTATTTATTGATGCATATGATGATATATATGATAATAAATGGGATTGCTTATGGACTATTGACCAATGAGATTGTATTTTATTTTAGTTGGATGCATGAATGTTTGGATTTTATTAAATGGGGTATGCGTACCTCGTCTTCTCTAGTTTTTCTTGATGTAATTTCTATCTCCCTCCTATGTATTTCCTCTTGACTGCTAATCAAGGTTTCAATTTAATGTAAATAGTTTATGTAATAGGATTAGTTAGAATTACTTGAAGAACCGGAGATCAAAGAGCAAGGAACGCTTGAAGACCCGTTTACTATGTTAGTCGGACTCGGGTGCGGGTACGAATCTAGGTGTCACACACGTGAAGCCAAAAATAGAGGATACGCGGATATGGATCCGAATTTGGACACGGATGCGGGAATATGGTACGTTATGATTTTTTAACAATAATGTTTCTAATTATAACACCAAGTTTTTTTGCTCTAGGGACTAAAGTGCAAAAATATAAAGAAACGGGCAGAAATGAAAAAAAAACTACAGGGACTGATATGTAATTTTCAGGGGCTATTTTGAACTTTAAGAAAATATGGGGGACTAAATTAAAAAACTTTAAAAACTATGAGATACCTAACTATAATTTTCCAGGGGATATTTTATACCCCAGATCTGATCTGATCTCACTCCTTTCTTCTTCCTTCCTCCTCGACAGACGGCTCTTCTTCATCCTCCTCTCGCGTCTCTTCTTCAACTTTCCAAACAGTCGTATCCGGATTTCTGTGGCTGAATCATGTACCCGTGTCGTGTCGTGTCGTGTCGACACGGGTACTCCACCAAAAATAGCGAGTCCGAGTAACACAACCTGTTTCTAATGAAGCTCGGGTTTAAATGTAATAGTTATATTTAAATTCAATTCTTGCACACTAGGGTTTGACTTTTCGGTTCACTTGGTGGCTCTAGTGAACCAAACTAGAATAAAAGTTCATAATCATTCCGGGTAAAATATAGTATTCTATGTGCATGCTTATACTATATATATATATATATATATATATTATATATCATGCAACATGCTTCGCATGTAAAATAATATGACGCGTATTATATATATATATATATATATATGTATATGTATGTGTGTGTCTCTGCATGCGCGCTAAACAAGATAAGACAATTAATAACAAACCTCTCAAAGAAATTATATTAAGTTGTAATGTTCAAAGATATTTGGAATATCAAACGCCGCCTTCTAGCATCATAAAACGATAGTGTCAATTAATCATTATAAATTTGTTGTGTCACCACAAGACTTGTCTTAATTTTTTGAGATGTATCACATTTAATGCTTATAAATAGATCGAACGATGTTTTGTTATGTCACCATAAGGATAATGTTTTTCTTTTAAATATATGGAAGTGTTAGGTTGGACTTAACTTGGATATTTTGATTCGGATGTCACACTTGATCAAAATAATCTAAGAGGCAAAATACAAAGAGTTACATGGTGATGTAATTGACAAAAGTTGTCTACCTGTTTATTTATATATAGTTTGTTGTGTTACACAAGGCTATATACATTTGAAAGAGGATCCTTATTCTCACTAGCAAATCTTTAATTAGATTGTGCCCAACTATATACTGAGGGTAATATAGTTTGAAGAAAATAATGGAAGATACCAATTTAAAACAAGACCTAATTTATTTTGGTAATTAATAAAATGAATGTATGCTATAATGTTGTTAAATTACAAATTCATTTAGAGAATTTTACAATGTCTAAATTACTATCACTGCGGAGCATATTAGATGTTAATTAACCGAACCGAATTAAACGAATTAGTTAATGAATTTGAGAATAGTTATCAAAGCTGAAAAGCTATCTTATGTTCTTAATACGCCTATCCCTGCAATGGTTACAGACAATGCATCTGATGAAGAGATTGCTACTTTTAAAAAGTGGCAAGATGATGGCTCAATGCATCATGCTCGCATCCATGAGTAACGAGCTTCAGCGTCAGCACGAAACTATGGATGCTCCTACTATATTCCTGCACATCAAATAGTTGATGATGAGGAAAATAGGACTGATAAATATCATATATCTAAGGAGCTCTTCCGATCTAGATTGACCGATGACACTACAGTACAGACACATGTCCTAAACATGATCAATTTGATTGAACAACTAGGACAACAAGGTTTTGTCAAGTTGAGCCAAGATTTGATCTTGCAGTCATTCCCAGACTCCTTATCACAATTGTTGTGAATTTTCACATAAGCAAGCTAGATGTCAGCCTGGCTGATTTTCTTAACATGTTGAAAACTGTTGAGAGTCACTTTCCAACCAAGAAATACTAAGTCTTACCGGTAGGGGCCAAATGATCTTCTGAAAAGAAGAACGATTCAAAGAAGGTAGATAGAAAGGCAAAAACAAAGGATAATAAGAACAAAACTGATAAGGATAGCAAAGGAGTTTGCTTCCACTGCAATAAGTCTGGACACTGGAAAATAAACTGCGAGAAGCATCTTGCAGAGGTTAACCATCAGAGGCTAACCAAAAGAAGCTTAGTGAAACTTCGGTTACATATACAGGTTTGTTCATGGGGTATTGGATACCAGAAGTGGTTCTCATAAATACAAATTTATGAAGGGACCAAGCAGAAGTAAAAAGCTAAACAAATGAGAAGTACTCCTACGTGTGGGGAATGGAGCAAAGGTTGATCCATTAGCTGTAGGAACTTATTGTTTAGCACTGCTTACGGGCAAGTCCATTAGTTTAAATAATTTATATTATTTTCCAACACTTATAAGAAATATTCTTTCAATTTCTGTATTGGATATGGATGGTTTTGATATTATAATAAAAAACAGCAGTTGTTCTATTTATAATAAAAAAATTATATGGTGTTGGCAATTTACTAAATGGACTTTACATACTTGATTTACATAAAAAATAATTTTGCAAATTGAACAAACTAGTAAAAGAAAAAAGGAGATGATTATTCAAAGAGTTGAATGCAAGTATTTGATGAAATACAAGTCTAAATTATTTGAAAGGTTCAAAGAATTCAGAAGTGAAACAAATTGGCAAAATATTAAAAATATTTAATCAGATCGAGGAAGGGGTAGTTGTGCAATAAGTTTCTGGATCATCTCAAATAGTATTTTTTTCACAATGAATGCTTCGTGATACACAATAATTGATTGGTATATCTAAAAGAAAAAATCGTACCTTGTTGGACATGGTGTGGTCCATAATAAGTTTTATCGACATTCCAGTATCCTTCTGGGGTCATGCCCTAGAACTAGAAACGACTACATATCTACAAAATAAGGTAACCTCAAAATCCGGCCCCAAGACTCCATAAGAGTTATGAACATGGAAGATTCCTAATCTTTAGTATGTTAAGATGGGTTGTCCAGCTTATGTGAAAAGGTTTCAAAAATGATAAGCTTAGGACAAGATTTGACAAGTACAGATTTTTGGGACATCCTAAAGTAAGTTTAGAGTAAATGTTCTATAATCCTACTTAGCAAAAGATGTTTGTTGCGAAACACGTTGTCTTTTAAGATAAAAGTGTTTATCATTAAAGGGGCTAGTGGGAGGATAATTCAAGAACCACAAAGCACTATAAGTCAAAAAGGAGGAACCAGTAGATAGACATTGTACCACAACCGAATCGTAAATCTGGAATAGTACCAAAGATACCTGGGAGGTATGAATTCATCATAGATGATGATGGGGTACGCATCATAAAGATGATGATCCAGTTACATACGATGAGGCTAAGAGTTGTAGACACTCAAAGAAATAGCAGATGACCATGAAATCCAAAATGGATCTTTGAAGCTAATGGCAAGGTGGAGACCTATAAAGCTAGACTGGTTGGTAAAAGGTTTCAAATAAAGTCAAGGAGTTGACTGTGATAAAACATTATTACCGGTAGTAATGCTCAAAATCCATTTGAATTTTACTTGTGATTGCAGCTTATTATTACTAAATAAGGCAAATGGACGTGGAGACGCCCTTCCACAAATATAAATTATCAGAGGAGAATGTATGTATGATACAGCAAGATGGACTTGTTTCAATGGTTAAAGAAAATCATGTATATGAGCTACAATAATCCATTTATGGATTGAAACAAACTTCTCAAAGTTGGAACATTCGTTTTGATGAGACGATCAAAAGAGTTTAATTTTATAAAAAAGGATAATGAACCTAGTGAGTACAAAAGGGTCAGTGAGAGCGCCGTAACATTCCTAGTTTATATGTTGATATACTACGGATAAGGAATGACATACTAATGCTACAATCAGTAAAGATAATGTTGTCTAAACATTCCTCCATGAATGATTTGGGTGGAGCATCCTATATTTTGGGATATAGATCTATATTGATAGATTTATAAGGATGTTTGACTTGACCCAAGGAACGTATTTTCATTCGATGCTAAAAGGGTTTAGCATGGCAAACTCCAAGAGATGTCTCATGTTGATGAGTCATGGAGTGTATCTCTCTTAATAGTCCCCAAAGACTCCTAAAAAGAGAGATCGCATGAGTAACTATCATGTATGTAATGAAATGTACGAGACTTGATGTTGATCAGTCATATTCTAAAGAAGTTCACTGTAAGATAGTGAAAAATATCTTAAAAGTATTTAACCGGTACTAAGGACGTGATCAAAATTTATGGTGGGTCTGAATTAAAACTATAGGTCTAAACAGACTCAAGTTTTTCAGACTGACCAAGACGACAACAAATCCACTTTAGGGTAAATCGTTACCTTAAACGGTGGTGCAGTGAATTGGAAAGGTTCCAAACAGCAAAGAGTTGTTAGTTTAGTGACAAAGACAAAGTATATAACTGTAAATGATGATGCAAGTTGATTGTTTAGATGAAAAGTTCATTACAGAAATAGGAATAGTTCATAAGTCTCATCTTGGATCAAAACATGTGTTGCAACACTTTCATTTTATTAGAGAATCATTGAAAGAGGGAAGTCACTATAGAGATAGTGGACTCTCAAGAACATTACATATCAATTTACTGAAGCTTATCCAACAACATGATGATCGTCACTTAGAGAAGAAGGGTATTAGATGTCATGACGATTGGCTTTAGTGCAAGTGGGAGATTAAAAGTAGTATGCACATAAGCCAATCATATTTGATATGAAAAAGCATATACTTTGTAATAATCTTATTCATTTATTAATAAAAAAATTGTTTAATTAAAGGATTTTATTTTATCTACATGGTATTGTTATTATAATGTGATAAACACAATTTTGAGCTATGCTTTTAGAATCATGATGATGATCATGCTAATGAGATCTAAATTCTAAATAGCTCACAAACTAAAATTGTTCCCAATTGTTGGATTACTAAAAAGGGGATTAGTGAATCCGGATAGATTAGTTAACATACGTTGCTTGCTCATTGGATGAGGATGATTGATCTTATGATCATTTGTGTGGAGACACTAAAGCAAGTATGTAGGTGCTTATTGGAGAATAAGTTTACTGAATGTGGCTCGCTAAGGAATACCTAATTAAGTTTTACTTGTTTGTCAATAGGAATTCCTGTAGTGATAATAGTACAAGTGATCCTTAGACTTGAGATCATCATAATATCTTGTGTATGATGAGTTATACTTTGACATGTCTCTTAAGACCTTTAGAGTATATCAAAAGTTATGCTTGGGTGTAATAAGTTGTACATGGAGATAATGAATGATCAACAAAGAATCTACCACTTCTAGTAAAAGAATAGAATGTCCTATGTGATTCGATAAATGACAACCCAGTAGTTCTTGGCCAAGGCAGAATGAAATTAGAAAAGAGTTTCTAATTTGCATTATTTGGAGTAGTGCATTTAAGAATTGAAATACATAGAATTAAATAAAATAAGACTTGACAGTAATTCCATGTCTTATATTTAATTGGGATATTGTATGGTGGAATGATTGAATTGTGCGGTAACTATTTACTCAAAGGTTCATTTATGATTAATTTTAAAATCTATATTATGTGGAAAGTCGTTGATCGCTAAGAAGGCTTATCTGTATTGTAGAATAAATGTTATTTATTTAAAAGAATTAATAATTTAATTTATTTATTTAAATAACATTAGAATTGTTCTTATTGATTTATTCACAACCGGTTTAATATGGAGAACCTAAAGGGTCACTCCATAAAAGGAAAATATTTATTTAAGAAGTAACTGACATAATCGTAATAATAAGTTAAGTGTATTTAATTTAATCTATGGTGATAGAATAAATTAAATAGCTTAATATTTATTATTTAATATTTTAGAAATATTAAATATATAAATTAATAAGAGGAATCTTATTATTATTATTACTATTATTAATATTTAATTCGTAAAGGAGTATGGGAATTAATTGATAAAAATACTATCATTAATTCCTATTAAGATTATGAGCCTAATTAATTAATGAGTTTAATTAATGAATATGAAACTCTATTCCTAAATTGTTTAGGAGGATTACCTACATATATAAAGGGTTAAATGCAAAATCGACCACTGAACTTTTCTGATATTTGGGTATTGAGCTCCTTTCTTCCGGTCAACGCAAACTGAGCCCCTTTCTATTAAAAAATTTGGACTTTGAACCCCCAGGCGCCACATGTGTGTTGACCTGCTGACATGGCACACGTGGCGCCTACGTGGCACAGCTGACGCGGCATTTTATATTTAAATTTGACACGTGGCAGATGTGATAGGGCTTCTTTATAATTTTTTCCAAAAAATTGTCTCCCCCAAGGTTTGAACTCGCAACCTAAAGTGTGAAACTTTAAGTATCTAACCACTAGGCCACCATATGTTACTATTAATATTTTGGAAGGACTAATCTTTATATCACAACATTTCATTTTCCCCAAAAAAAATTAAATTACTACACGGTTACTAAAATTTTAATATAATAATAATTATAATAATAGTAATAGTAATAATAATAATAATAATAATAATAGTAATATTAATCGTAAAAATAATAATAGTACTAATAAAAATAATAATAATAACAATAATAATAATAAAAATAATAATAATAACAATAATAATAAAAATAATAGTAGTAGTAATAATAATAATAATAATAAAAATAATAAAAATAATAATAATAACAATAGTACTAATAAAAATAATAATAATAACAATAATAATAACAATAATAATAATAACAATAACAAAAAATAACAATAATAATAATAATAATAATAATTATTATAATAATAATAATACTATTATTATTTTTATTTTATTTTATTTATTTCTATTTTATTTTATTTTCATTTTCATTTTTATTTTTATTTTTATTTTTATTATTGCTTATGCTATCTACAAGCATGTTAACATAATAATTGGTGGATTATAAGCAAAATAAAGTATCTGATTTTGGACCTCTGGTAGTCTGTCTTATGTTCACCTTGGTTTTTGTTCCAAAAACAATGCAACTCAAAAATAGGAATTAACAATAACAATGCAACACTGAAAGGCGTGAGCTATCTACAAGCATGTTAACAATAACAATAATAATAATAATAATAACAATAATAACAAAATAAAATAAAATAGTAATAATAATAACAATAATAATAAAAATAATAATAATAATAATAACAACAACAATAATAATAAAAATAAAATAAAATAATAATAATGATAATAGTACTATTATTATTATTATTTTTATTGTTATTGTTATTATTATTATTTTTATTTTATTATTAGTACTATTAAAATTTGGACCTTTAAATTAATCAAGTCCAACGTATGATTTTGTAGTAGTAATTCTAATAAAATGACACAAGCTGACTGTTAGGAATAAAACCAAGCAACAGAGATGGTAAGTTTAATTAATGGTATGTAGTGAAGGAGAACAAAGAAATATATTGGGAAAATCTCATGTTTTAATATTAATATTAATCCTTGCAAGATATTAATAGTTAAGTCATGTTGCTCAAGCGGTCATTTGATCAAAATTCCATACAAGAGGTTTCAAGTTCAAATCCTTGCAAAGGCAATTTTTGGAAAAAATTCAAAAGACGTCACGTCAGCAGCGAATGTGTCAACGCAAATGTGGCGCCTGGGGGCTCAAAGTACAAATTTTTGAATAGAAAGGGGCTCAGTTTGCGTTGACCGGAAGAAAGGAGCTCAATACCCAAATATCAGATAATTTCAGTGGTCGACTTTGCATTTAACCTCATATATAAATAAGAAGAGTCTTATTACAGTTAGGGTTACACAAGTTACACACTTTATTCCAAGAGTTGGGAGAGTACGTATAATTCTATAGAGATAGAATCTAGGGTTTTGCAAACACCCATCTTCTTGAATACTTGTTCTTCCTTGGTGGATCACCTCTAGAGGCCAAACACTTGGGTGGCTAACATTGATCAAAGGAAGGAATCTAACCTGGTGAATTCGAGGATATTGTGAAAGGAATTGAAGGTGAACTCGTACCAGAAAAAGCTAGTTTCTACAAGTGTATGAATCTGATCTCCATCTCTTTTCTATTGATTGATAATTGAACACAAAGTATGATCATGGTGATTGTTTGTATGAAAATTTTAAATTTCTATTTTATCGCACTACCTCACTTTTCATGTAATTTGATTGCATGATCGTGCTATATACAAACCTAACAGATGAACCATGCCCATGGGCCACCAAATGGCGTAAGCCATTTCTTAAATCAATATTCAACTCTAAAATTCAACTATGGGAGATTATATCATTTTGTATAGTAAACAGAAAACCATAGTTCTAATATAACTAGGAAATGTAAGTCAAGAAGAATATAAACTTCAAGGAAATAATCTCCTAATTGCTACCTATTATAATTAAAAAAATCCAAAAGATATTTTAGTACTAACTAAAATACCTAAATCCCTTATAGTTCTCTAACCTAATTACATTAATTCACCCACCAATAATATAACAAAATAATTTACTAAACCCTTTCAATTTTCATTAGTTTTCTTTTTTGTTCATCCGTGATTAAAATCTTTGGAGAACTTGAAAAAAGCTCAAGACAAAGACACACTCCAGTAAATAAAATCAAAGGGCTTAACCCGGACTTTGGTTTCTTCGGTGCCAGCCATCTTTAGATCTTTAATCGCTCAACAGCCTTAAGGAGTGGACTATTTTTCCCATTTGATCCATTGGACTTTCTTTCCCTTCACAATCTTGAATGAGGGTAGTTAAAAAACACGTGAAGTTTCTTGTCCTTGCTTTCCCTTTTTGTTAAAAACGAAAGTCCAGGAGAGTTGTCGCAATTCTTTCAGACCACTTATTTGTTTCCCCAAGAGCTTTAATAAAGACTAAGCTTGCTTCACAGTTTCCTCTTCCACTTTAATAGAAGCCTCATGTTTGCCATTTACTTCCATAACATTCACCATGATTACCTAAAAGAAAAGTTTTCCCCCTTTTTGTAGGGACTTATTTTTCTCTTTTCCTGCTTTTTCTCTTTTTTCAAACTTCTGAGCTTAATGAAAGAAAATAAACAAGAGACGGTGCTGGAACCTGATGAATGTTGGTAGAGGAGCAACTGAAATTAGATCTAGATGAATCACTTGAGTTTTTTTTTTCCAATATGTGCAGAAACTTTTTTTCGATGAACTTTTTTCTCCTGTTTTAAGAAACAATATGAATCTAGGTGTGTTAGAGGTTGATAGAACCAGTAGGTAGTGGTCTACAATGATATGTGGAGATTGGATTTGGGTAATTTGGGTCTTCGGAATGAAGTTAGGCTGCAGAATGATTTTCTTAATACCAGGGCTGGTTTGGGGTCTGACTTATGATGGGACCCATGTTTAATACCATTTTTATTTTATTTTTGAGGTTGTGTGCCTCACTGTGATGAGGCGCAAACCTCGCCGTGTGCCTTGCATTTTCCACCTAAGTTGCCAAGACCTTTGCACCTTGGTGCTCCTATTGGCTTTGATAACTGTGAAAAGGAATTCAACAAGGTAATAAACTTCAAAAAATTACATACTAGCTACAATGATTAAAAGATCTAAAAGATCTACTATTACCGGGCTAAAATTCCTAGATCTCATATAGTTTCATAATCTGAGTACAACCAATTTATCTATAAATAAGAATACTAAATATTTTACTACTGCATTGCAATGTCCATTAGCCTTCTTTATATGTGTTGTACTACAAAGGGATACTGAGATTCTTTTGAGTTGTTGTTTAGATATTTTTTATGAGGTATACGGAGTTAGAATTTTTTATATACCCGTCTCTAACTTCCTCTTCTTTGGAAAGGGTTTCATTTCTAACATTGCTTTGGGCTTCGAGTCTTCGACTATGGAAACATTTAGATGAGTTTCTATTTCAGATCTTCATAGAGAATAGTGGCAGTACGTCATTAGTTTTTTCCTATTTTCCCACTTGTATCTCTTTGGAGCAATCCTTGTCCTCTCTTTCTATACTTATCTCCCATCTAATTTAACTACTTTGATCCAAAAGTACTTCAAATATTATTTCCAAACCCTTCTTGATCAATGATCATGAGTACAAGAAACAATTGCAGATCAGACCAAACAATATCTTATTTTATCTAAAAGAATCGTACTGATATAACTACGCACACATTGAGAAAAATATTTTTTAAGGAACTAAACTATTTTATGTATTGTAGGATATCTTAGATAGAAAAGCAAACTAAATGAGATTTAACTTTTATAAAACAGTGAAAATATGTATGAATAAATAAAACATGAACTTTTACTCATCAACTAAGACAAAATGCATTATAAGTTTCTAACCTCTCGGGAAGGGATAAGCAAAGCTTGACAGAAGTTGCGTGCTGTGAAAAAATAGCAAAGTTGATTCCATTTTCAACTTCTGATACTCCAATTGGGTATGCCTGACCGGGGGAAACCTTCAATGACAGGCTGGTCTCTAGCATTTCAGGGGCTTTTTCCTAAAACACATGCACACTAGGCATATCAGAATCATAAAATTGTTTTGTACCAACATTGGGAACTCATCGACTCCAAATCGAAAGACATATTTTCTTTTGCCAGAATATTCACAAAAATGGAACATCTAAAAGACATACAGAAATGATTGCAAGGTTCGTCACAAGCAATTGGAAAGTAAGAGAACAAAAATATTTTTTGGTCTCTAGGTTAACATGATTATTTGATTAATTTTTGCTATGATGCTAACTACTTTTCAAATTTAAGTTGGTGTCATTAGATTTTAGTTTATTACTTGTTAGAAGATATGACAGGATATACCATAATTGTAGCTTCCTTAATCAGTGTGTACACATTAATGTAATTTAGGAATTACCATAACTGTAATTAGGATGTTTTATGTATATATATCAATAGAAAGAAATAACTTGAATGAAATAAGCTTCTAAATTTCTACATGGTATCAAAGCTTGGTCCATATCAGACCTGTTCTTAAATTTTTTCCATTCTCTGTTTTCGCTGCCGACCATAAAATCTAGTAGAAACCTTGCAAGATCAGTTGGTTTTGAGAAATTGAGGCCATATTAGGGTTCTAAAGCGACATGTAATCTAACCGGAGTTTTTAATTTTCAGACCCACCGTCGCACGTGCCGTCCCACTCGCCGGTTGTTGACGCCACGCGCTGCTCTCTGTCGGCACGTGAGATATTATCCGCTTTTTTCGGCGCGACTTCATCCAACTTGGTCGATTCTCTCTCCTGTTTCCATCTACAGTGGTATTGAGGTGTTTTGATAACGTTTACACCCTCTTATTCTCTTCAATTCACTTTCTTTGCAAGGCATCTTCGTCTGTTTTCAAAATTTGGCTAATTGAACCTAAATTGGAGGATTATTTCTTCAAATATCTACTTGGTTTTGTTGTTGTTTCTGTTATTGATTGATTCCATACTCGTTTGGGAACACTAATCTTGCCAAATGATTTTTGGACTTTGAAAATTTGGGGATGCACTCAAGGTGCTCGACAGTTTGCCTGAGTGGGATTAGCTTCGTGTTTGGCTTTACTATTCAGTTTGGGTCTTATAAAGTGAATTCTAAGAGTTCAAATTATCCTTGTTTTAGGACTAACTCTGCTTTTTTTGAGCCTTTATCCTTGTTGATATTTCTTGGGTATTCTTGTTGCTCCTTTACATCATTATGGCAGAATCCAGTACCATTAATAATGTTGGTACTATTTCTCATTTTGCACAATCAGGTATAAACTCTTGTGCTCTTAATGTCTCATCTACTTGTCCTAGTTAGATTATAGACACATGTGCCTCTGAGCATATGACTGGGTCTTTCAATCTCTTTATTTCATACACGCCCCGTTCTTGAAAAAACAAGGCTCGAGTAGCTGATGGCTCCCTGTCTTCTCTCTCCAGGAGTGGTTCTATCGTTTATACCCCTTCATTAAAATTATCATATGTTCTCCAAATCCCTTCATTTACTGCAAATTTACTATCTGTTCAACGTCTTTCTGAATCCTTGTTTTGTTACCTTTTCCCAACTCATTGTGTTTTTCAGGACTTGGAGACAGGGAAGCGGATTGGCAGTGGTAGTGCAGTTGACGGTCTTTACTATTTAGATGTTCCCTCGTCTAACTTGCCCTCTATTCAGGCTCTTCACTCTACTTCTCACCCATGCTTGACCTCTCTCCATCAATGGCATCACCGTTTGGGACATCCTTCTTTTTCAGTATTGGAGTCTTTATTTCCATCCTTAGTTAAGCATTGTAACATAACTCAGTTTTGTGTGAACCATGTGAAATGGGTAAACACAAACGTTCTACTTATTCTGCTACTAACAGTCGACATTCTGAACTTTTTGCCATTATCCATACTGATGTGTGGGGACCCTCTCGGGTTGTTTTCTGTTCTGGTCATAGATGGTTTGTTAGCTTTATTGATTGTCATTCTCGTGTCACTTGAATTTATCTTCTTCGTTCCAAAGATGAGGTGTTTGATTGTTTTCAGGAATTTCATAAAATGATTCAAACCCAATGTGAAGCTAAAGTAAAGATTCTCCATAGTGATAATGGTTGTGAATATAGTAATAATAATGTTTTTTGAATCTTATCTCTCTCGGCATGGCATTATTCTTCAAACCTCGGGTCAAAACTCCAAAACAAAATGGAGTGGCGGAAAGAAAGAATCGCCACTTACTAGAGGTAGCCCGCACTCTTATGTTCACTATGAACACCCCTAAATTTCTTTGGGGAGTGGGGAGATGCTGTTTTGACTGCTGCTTTTTTGATAAATCGACTTCCTTCTAAAATTCTTGGGAACAAAAGTCCAATCTCTTTGCTTCAATACACAAGTCCTTCTCCTTCGCCTCGAGTCTTTGGTTGTGTGTTATGTTCATGATAAATCTCCCACTCGGGGAAAATTAGATCCCAAGTCTCTTCGGTGTGTTTTCATTGGTTATTCTCCAACCCAAAAAGGGTATAAATATTATCATCCTCCTTCACACAAAGTATTCATCACTCGGGATGTCACCTTTTAGGAAATGAAACCTTTTTATTCTTCTTCACCTTCTCCTCAAGGGGAGGATGTTATTGATGAGGAGAAGCTTCCTCCTGAGACTGGCATTACAAGTTCTATTATACCCTCTTTTCTTGTTCCATCTTCCCTTGTTCCTGTTGATGTTTCTGATAATTCTACACAGGGGGAGTTACAGAATGAGCCTGACTTGAGAACCTATGTGCGAAAAGGCAAGCATAAGGTCATCATTTCTGCACCACTACTCCAACCCTGCTCAGAACCTAGTCTTGATAATACTAATGGTGAGAATCCTAATCCTACTTGTTCATCTGATGATACTGGTATTCCTATTGCTCTTAGAAAGGGGGTTAAAGCTTGTACTCAACATCCTATTTCTAATTTGGCCTATGATAAGTTATTTGCATTCTATCTCTCTTTTGTTTCTTCCTTGTCTTCAATATCTGTACCTCAATGATGGAAAGAAGCAATGAGTGATGAAAAATGGAAACTGATTATGATAAAGGAGATGAATTCCCTGAAAAAGAATGATACATGGGACCTAGTCTTACTTCCTTACGAAAAAAGATCAGTTGGTCAATGTTCGAAAAAGCTAAAAGCGGTACAAAGCGTTTTTCTTTGAACAAGGCGAGGCGTAAGCCTCGAGGCGAGGCGTAAGCCTCGAGGCGAGGCGTAAGCCTCGAGGCAAGGCGAAAGCCTCGAGGCAGAGCGAGGCGTAAGCCTCGATTTGAAAACATATGTTATTGATAAATATTGAATATATACAAATTTTGAGGTGATGAATAATTTAGAGAAAAAGATTTAGTTATCAACACAAGATTTTTTTTTTTTGGCTCTAAGAACTTGAGTGCGGGAAATATAAAGAAACAGGGGCTGAACTGAAACTTCTGAAACTTCATGGGCTGAAATGAAAGAAAATGAAACTAAAGGGGCTGCTATGTAAAATTTTAGGTGTTATTTTGAAATTTAAGAAAACTTTTGGGATTAAACTAAAAATTTATAAAGACTATGGGGTACCTAACTATAACTATCCATAAAATATTTAGTCCATGTTAGATCTAATGACAGATCTGATAGTACTTTCTTTTCCAAAACAACAGAAGGAAGACACTTCACAGAGTCGCACGAAATAAATGACTAGGCTCAAACGATCTGTGAAGAAGAAGTGAAGAAGAAGAAGAAGAAGAAGAAGAAGAAGAGAAGAGAGAGAAAGAGAAGTCGCACGAACCTATTTTTTGCTTCAAATCAAGGCGTAGGCCTTGTTACGCCTCGAGGCGCAAGGCGACGAGGCACACACCTCAGTCAAATAAAGTCCAAGCCTCTGAATTTCTCAGTAAGGCGTAGGCCTCGCCACATCTAGCTCCCGCCTCGCCACGAGGCGCACCTCGATCGCAATTTCAAACAATGCAGTTGGTTGCAAATGGGTATATACAGTCAAACAGAAGCCGGATGGGACAGTTGAGCGACTCAAAGCCATGTTAGTTGCAAAAGGGTACACTCAAACTCATGGGATTGATTACCAAGAGACATTTGCTCCTGTGGCAAAGATGATATGTTCGTATCATAATCTCATGTGTAGCAAATTTCGGCTGGGACATTCAACAGTTGGATGTGAAAAATGCATTCCTTCATGGTGACTTGGAGGAGGAAGTATATATGGAAATATCATTTGGTTTTGCTTCATCTGCCACCAAGGGTAAGGTTTGTAAACTGCGAAAGGCTTTATATGGTTTGAAGCGATCTCCCAGAGTTTGGTTTGGTAGATTCCACAAAGTAATAATAAGATTTAGGTACAAGCAGAGTAGAGCGGATCATACTCTATTTGTCAAACAGACAAACGGTAAGACTACTATTCTTATTGTTTATGCTGATGACATTGTGGTGACAGGGGATAATATAGAAGAGATAGTTAATCTCAAAGCAAGTTTGGCCAAAGAATTTTAGATCAAAGATCTTGGTCCTTTGAAATATTTCATTGGTATTGAAGTTACAAGATCTACCAGTGGGATTTTGCTATCCCAAAGGAAATACGTCCTTAATCTTTTACCAGAAACTGGCATGGGATGTAAGCCTGTTGATTCTCCTATTAAAGTTAATCATCATCTAGTAGGTGGCACAGGACCTACGGTTGATAAAGGAAGATATCAACATTTGGTGCAACGATTGATATATCTTTCTCATACTAGACCTGATATATCTTATGCTATGGGAATAGTGAGTCGGTATATGCATGATCCTCAACATTGTCACATGGAAATTGTTTACAGAATTCTGAGGTATCTCAAGTCTGCTCCCGAAAAAAGGTTATTGTTTAGTTTTATTGCATGTTTCATGTGTGTATGAGCTTATTAAGGTGTTTAATGATTTCAGGAAAAAATGGAGCTAAAATGAGGAAAAAGAGAAAATTGCAGGGTTTTTAGCATTAAGTTGAATGCATGGTCATGGCTTGGGACTTAGATTTTATTATAAAGCTCTTCCTTAGCTTTTCGGAACATCTTGAATCGTCCCAATCGGAGTTCATATGAAAAAGTTATGATTTTTTTATCAAACGGACGTTGAACCTCAAAGTTTGGAGTTGCAATTTACATAGCAGTCACTTGGAGCCCAATTTCGACCTTGATCTAGCCAGAATCTGTCAATTCTCAAAGAATGAAAGTTGTATATCTCGTCGAAAGCTTCGATTTTATAGGTAGCAGGCCCCAAAACTCCTCTCAGATCAAAAGTTATGACCATTCTACCAAAGGATGTCGCAGCAGGAAATGGGATAGCGAATTGAGCGGGAAAATCTTGAAAATCTTAATTAGATTTTTGAAAAGTTTCTAAAAGCAGATTTTGGCAGCTTTCTACATGGAATAGGATTGATATTTCTATTAGAATTAGGATATCTTTAGACTGATATTTATTTCCAAATTGGATTCTATTTCTTTATGGAAACTAGAGTTGTAATTCCTTTTAGTATTTGGATTTCTAGTTCTCATAGGATTTATGATTTTGTCTAGCACTATAAATAGATGTAATAGTCAGGGCTTCTTTCATTCTATCATTCTATTATTCATCATCTACTACATTCTCTCATCTACAACATTGGAGGATTGAAGACATGAGCTAAGTTCTTTTTATTCAGTTCTAAGGGATGTTGAACCTTATTTATAATTAATAGTTAATTGAGTATTCATTATTTATTTCTTCTCACATGAAATTCATTCTTGATAATCTGATTTAATTTCTAAATGCTATTTGGCTTAATTGATTTGATTTCTGCAGGATTGAGTTGGTTAACGAATATCATATGCTAGATCAAGGAATAATATTACGTGTAATTGATATTGTTCCTAATCACAAGTAGTAATTAGTAATACCTAATTGTGAACAAGCTTTTGAGTATTGCTATGATTATCAGAAGACAAGTTAAACAATCCGAGCTTATGTGTTTGTTGCTTGGAATAGTCTAATTCCCTAATTCTTAATGCTACTGTTATATTAAATCTAGAGAGCTTGTTCTAGGTTATATAATGGTTAGAATCTTGTGAATAGCTTGTTTCATTGAGTGACAATCTAAGGGGAGTTTCGGGTAGCAGAGCTTGTTGTTACCTAGGGCTATTAGTTTCATTGAAGGGTAAATAATGTTATACTATTAATCTATTGTTGTAAAAAGGAGATATTGAACTGAAGAACTGAAACTTTTTATTCATTGTTTATTCTTATTAGTTTATTCTTGTTAATTTAGTTAATTAATTCAAAATTCCCATTTCATTAGAAATCATAGGATAAATATAAAACAAATCACTCTCCTTGCTAACTACTGCGCTAATTGTTTGAATTTGTAAAGTGAAAGTGAGGTTAATTTAGGAGTGTAAACGACAGCTCCCAGTGTGGGCATCTCAGATCCCTTACGAGGTGAGAACTCTTCTTCTTCTTCCCCCTTTCTTAACCGCGAGTTTTATTCTAAATCACGAAAGAGCTAATTTGTGTTGGCTGGCCTCCAAACCAACACACCGATAGATAAGGAGGAGTCAGGTTTCAGGTTCTAAAACGAAAAACCATTTCCCTTCATGGCTAACATTCAAAAGTCCTCCTTATAGTCTTCACTTGTATATTAAATGACAATTCATAAGGCAGTATTATGTTGGAGAAAATGATACATTAGCCATTATAGTTACAGATATCGTACATATCAAACGCAGTGGATTTTATTATTGCAAGGTTGAAGAAGATATGACAAACAAACTAAGGTCAAATTTATAGACACTATCAAAACACTAGAAAAATGAAGTACATTTTAATCACATATACCTCAAGCACACGTTCTCCCGCATGCCGACCGTGTACGAAGGCAGCCTTACTCTCCCCTTGTCTAACCTATGCAATATCCAATTCATGTCATTCGTGAGGAGGAATTTAATGCTTAAAACAATTTGTAGGACAACAAAAAAAAATACCTTAGTGGAAAATCTTTGCCTAGATTTGCTACCTGATGTTCTTTTACTCCACTTCAGGCTGTAAACGGAATCCAAAACTTTGTCAAAATGCGTCTTCAAATCAAGCAAAAGTCACAGAAATGATCACTTCTTACTTGAATAAAATGCAGTTTATAGAGCTTAGGACTACCCATAAGTAGCTAGTTAGATTGAATAAGAACACTAGTAAACTAATTTCACGAAAATCGTCAAATACAAAAATTGCATATTTTATGAAGAATCTTGATACGGTTAAACATACTGGGAGCGAAATGGAAATTGATATGGAAGTAATATATAACTACATATGAACTCAGACATTATGGATACAAATTATAATACTCCCTCAGTTCCAAACTATAATATTATTGACTTTTGATAGTCAATTTGAAATATTTTCAATCTCAAAATTGAGATGATTCCTTAACAATATAAAACAATAAATTATACAGTATACATCATTACATTGACTAAAATTGTTTGAATTTATGTCAATTTTGAGTTTGAAAATGATTCAAATTAACTTCAAAAAGTAACTAATGAGCTTATATTTTGCAACAGAGGGAGAGTGTAAAACTTAAAATTAAAAAGATGATGAGGAGCTAATTTTGAAACTAATAACAAAAATCAAAAAGATGAGGAGCAGTAGTATAAATTTAAAATATAAAAAAAAGCGATTAGCACTGGAAATGGCAAGTAAACATATAACTCAAGCCAATTTAGAAACTAATAACAAGAATCAAAAGATGAATTGAAATTAATAATAAAGAATATGATTTGAAATATGATGATTCATTAACAATTAAGAAACAATAAATCATACAATTCGTATTATTTATCAGATAGCTTGCAATATACGGATTTATGTCAGTTTTGAGTTTGAAAATGTTTGTAATTAACTTCAAAAGGCCGAAAATAATCTTATATTATGCAAATGAGGGAGTATTAAAAAAACGATTAGTACTTAAATGCAAAGTAAAACATATAATTCAAGCTAATTTAATTTAGAAACTACTCCCTCTATTCCTTAATATAGGTCATTTTAGAGTTGTACACAAGTATTAAGGAAATGATTGTATAGCATTAACTATAATATCAATTGTCTATATTGCTCTTGTATTGAAAGAAGAGATTGTTATTTATTGAATAGCGAGAGAATCAAAGTTATATTTAATACTTGAGATAATATTGGAAACTAAGCTATCAATGTTTACTTGAAATTGTAACGACTTATATTAAGAAACAAAAATATTTCTCTAAAACGACTTATATTAAAGAACAAAGTCAGTAATAACAAGAATCAGGAGATGAGATGCAGTAATACACAAACATTGAAATTAATGACCAAGAATATGAAAAGTTTACCCCATGTATGAGGAAATGGAGGAGCGATTGACATAACTCGAAAGAGTAGGAGAACAAGTGTAACGAGGAATTAGCTTTGTTGCTGTTGCTGTTGCTGTTGCCGTTGCTGTAGTTGAAGAAGAATCGCATAAAGGTGAGTGAATCATCTTTTTCTGAATTTATTCCTTGCTGTATTGTGATCAATCAAAGCAGAGCATCCATTTATATATATATTATATATATATATATATATATGTATATATATTGTCGATATAGAGAGAGAAAATGATAGTGGAGGAAGTAGTTAAAAGTTGTTTTTGGGAGTAGAAAGTAGGGAGTGATTAATTGATCTTTTTGGGTTGGGGGATGTGATTGAACTTTTTGGGATGCTGAAGGCGTGATTCCTCCTTTGTCTATGTCTGCCACGTGAACGGATACGTGAATCCATCTCTTCTTTAACTCTTGCACACGTGTTATCTATGCTATTATAATAATCTGCAACTCAAGCTACTGGTAATATATCTGTTTGGCAAGCTGGTGTAAATATTTGCCAAAAGTATTTTAAAAAAAAATCGGTTCTAGAATATAAATTATTATTTATTTATTTTTTAACGTAAACTTAAAATATTTTAAAATTGATATAAATTCTTTTAATTTTAATTAATATAATAATAAATTTATTATTTCATAATTTTTAATGAATCATTTTTCATAATTTTTAATGAATCAATTCTAAACTTTCTTCTAAAACTCATAATCAATCTTTCTCTTGAATAAAAAAAATTAAAAACACTCATTCTATCATTAAAATTTGTCTCCCAAAATGAAAAATTATAGTAAAATCAATTTCAATATTTCTCTCTTTTTCCCTCCGCATACAAAACAGAGGGAAAAAAAATAATATTTTTAGCTTTCTCTCTATGTTCAATTGGACCCCTAATATGAAACTAATGTAATTAACTGAAGTTCATACACAATAATATGAAACTAATGTAAGCAAATAAAACGAGAATGGACAAGTTTTGTAGCAATGATCAAACTTGAAAAAAGAGTTGATAGTCTTGAGCTACTCTCTGCTCTAGTTTAAGGTAAAACTATTTTTCTCTCAGTCTCACAATTAAATCTTAATCTCTCATCTATTTCTGGTCTTTAATCTCCTAAATTGTCATTTCTATTAGTTGTTTTTTGTTGCCCACTACCTGTTTGTTGAAATGTCAAAACGAAAGCTTTAATTTTTCTTTTCAAATCTAATCTTGAATTATTTTCTTCTTTTTCTTTTTCTTTTTACGGTACCTATCTTGCTAAATTTAATCAAATATAATAATTTTGTTAGAATTTGAACTTAATTGAAGTGGGTTTAATTAACTATTTGAGATGAATCCACATTGTTCTACTTTATGAGTAGATTAAAATCAAGTACTTGGAAGCTCAAATCAATAGGATAATGAATGAAAAATTAACTTCAAAATATCACTCTTGAAAATGTTAATAAATACTTGTGGGAAGATAAGTCTCACATCGAGTAAAAACTAAACATTAAATGAGTATAAACACAATTACATTGCTCTTGGGTTTGGGCCTCAAGGGGCATCCCACTTTTGTGGATGGAAGAGGACCTAGTTAAGGCTTAGTTTGGTTTGACCATGTGCGTCATCGACCGTTCAGACTGGGGCTCATGGGTTTGGGTCATTGTATATACTCTTTTTGGACAAAAAATATTTATAATTTTGTGTTGTTTAATTTTTTATTTATTAACATTTGAAGCAAAAAGCAAGAAGAAGTCAGGAGATCAAGCGCCGCAACACTCAACTCTAAAGTCGCGGCACTCCACGGCGCGCTCGCTTGAAGAGTTGCTTGCTTTCGCCTAATTTGCTTCGCCCCTATTCAGCCATCAGTCATGCCTCTTTATTTGCATCAAAACCATTTCAAAGGGACACGACCAATCTAAAAAGTCATTAAGTTCACCCTATGAATACATGATGAAGTCAACCATTTGAATCATCCAATCATTCAAGCATCTAAGTATTCTCAAGACATTCGAGTCTTAATTTATTAAGTCATTCATATTATATTTTGCGAGAGAGAAAAGATCATTTCTTTGGTTCACCAAGTGTGTTATTTGTAGTGTTGTTATAACACATGTTGTCATTGTATCATGGGAGATAAGTGCTATTATACTGAATAATCACTGGTCATAATCATACCAAGTCCATCTATGCACCTAAGCCAAAGATGACTTTAATCACAATATAAGCATGAGGATGATGACAATGACATAATAATTCAATCAAACAAGTTCAAGGATAAATTTTAAAGATTTATAATTTAATTTATCCAGAAATCAATAACGTCCCAATTGTCAACATGATACTGCTTTGTAGAGTAAAATTCAAGAATAATATTCATGTACCAAAAATAATTTGGACATAAAAGAAATATAAATTCCGGGTGAATAGTACCCCGTGAATAGTACCCTGACACGAAAAGTGTCCCGAATACCCGAGTGAATGATACTAGAGTAAATAGTAATCGGGTGAATAGTAACCCGTGAATAGTAACTCGTGAATAGTACTCTGACATGAAAAGTGTCCTGAATACCCGAGTGAATAATACTAGAGTGAATAGTAACCGGATGAATAGTAACCCGTGAATAGTTACTCAGAAAAGAAAAATACCAAAGAAAATGATATTCCATGACGAGTACAAAAGAAATGATATCTCATACGAGTATAATAGAATATACGAAACTGCAAATGGATTTTCACCCGCCATGCGGTAATTCACGTAGACAGATCATTTCCACAATTTAATAAAGAATGAATACGAAGGATCATTCACCATGCTTGCGGTAATCCACATAAACATGTTATTCCAACAGAATAATAAAGAATGGAATAACAGAAGAATTCACCATGCATGCGGTAGTCCGCGTAGACAGGTTATTCCAACAGAATAATAAAGAATGGAATAACAGAAGAATTCACCAAACATGCGATAGACCGCACAGACATGTTATTCCAACAGAATAATAAAGAATGAAACCAGGTCATGCGTAATCCGCACAGACATGATATTCCAAAATAAAGAATGGAACCAGTTCATGCGTAATCTGCACAGACAAGATATTCCAACAGAATAATAAAGAATAGAATAACAACAGAATTCACCAGGCATGCGTTAGACCGCACAGACAGGTTATTCCAACAGAATAATAAAAAATGGAATAATAGAAGATTTTTACCATGTATGCGGTGCTTCGCATATACAGGTTATTCCAACATAATAATAAAGAATGAAATAATCACCCTTATGAGTATTGAAAGAAAATAACGCTTTTCATGAATACGAAAGAATAATACCCCTTACCTTAGAAGAAAACTAGATACTGGAATAGTGAGATAGCAGACTTCTCTTCTTCTTTCTCTCTATAACTTCTCTCTATAATAATTGCTCTATAGCTTTAGTGAATTGGTGAAAAATAATGAAGGAATGAGCTTCTGTTTATAGAAAAATGTAGTTTCAATAATTGCACGTTTTGGGGCTCGAAATATTACAGTATAATACTTCCCTCTTTTTCTTCATTTTTAATTTAGTCCTGTAAGTATTATCAAACTTGCACCACCTCCCCTAATAGTAAATCATATGAATCAATAGTTCTAGACATGTGAAAATACGAATTACAGTATAGTACCTCCATCTATACCTCCATTTTTAACTTAGTCATGCAAGTATTATCAATCTTGCACCAACTCCCCTAATAGTAAATGAATGTGAATCAATAGTACATACATGTGAACAAATAGTTATAATCATGTGAATCAATAGCAATTAATTGTTCATTTATCCGATTAATTACCCGATTGGTCAATATAACCTCCAGACATCAATTATTATCGAAATAAATGTCGATTTTCACTAACACTAATAATTCCAACACAATGGAACTATCAATTTCATTCTTAATCAACACGAACTTATTCATTATTAATAATATAATTCACAATATTTAACAACTAGGTCGTTCCTAGGAAAGAGGGGGCTTTCCGATAAAGATTTCTCCTTATTGGCGCGCAATTAGGTGACCAAACCTCTCCTTGACAGAACTTCTAGACATTGTCAATATTGTAAATAATAATATGAATAACTTTGTCGTCTCAATTATTAATTTAATAATATAAAATATTATTCAGATGATACTATAACAATAATTAAATCAATAATATGAGAGATATGATGCAACAATTACTATAGCAATAATTGAGTATAACTAAGTGACTTTTCACGTAAGTATCAATAATCAATATCGTGTGCTACTATGCAACCATGCATATTACTATACTTTTATCACCGATTATTTTATGACAACTTGTTTACTTTTAAAATTTTTGACATATCACCCTTAACTTTAACCTTTTATTAATTTAACAATTTACTAAATAGAATAATTATAAGAAAATTAAATACTTTCATTTCATAAAATTCGGGGTCTCACACAATCTACCTCAAGGAAGCCAGAGAGCATTCACCAAATGGCTTACAAGCAAACAAAAGATCAGAGTACCAATTCAATCAACATCTTGATTGAGTATTGTCGTAGTTAGAAAACGACAGAATTATCTTTTTATAAAAACAACGGCAAAAGTTTTACCATTAAACTGTTGAACTATCCGGTGGTAAAAGTACAGTAATACGCGTGGTTGCATAGTAGCACACGATATTGATTATTGATGTTTACGTGAGAAGTCACTCAATTATTGCTACAGTAATTGCTGCATCATCTCTCATATTATTGATTCAATTATTGTCACAATATGTAAGACCCCAACTTTTTATAAATAAAATCGAATTTCCTCTAATTATTATTTTTGATTAATAAGGTGGTAATTTGATATAATGCTTTGGTTATGGGTGAAATGTTTAATTTTTGCAAAATAAACAAGTGTTTATTAAAATATTCATTTATGTCGGGGAATATTCGTTTGGTCGTGGAATATTCTTGTTGTCGGGGAATATTCGTACGACGGCGCAGCCATTTGTGGGCCCCATACCGAAAAACGGTTGGATAAAAGAAAACGACAAAGATTGAGTTTTATAAATAACGACGTAAATTGTTACCGTTAACACTGTTGTGTTACCTGGTGGTTAAAATATAGTAATACGTGTGGTTGCACAGTAGCACATGGTATTGCACAGTATTGTTGAATTATTGATTCGTACGTAAGAAAGCACTACTCAATAATTGTTACAGTAGTTACTGTTCATTATTTTATTATATTGATTCAATAATTGCTGCATTGTTAGTTTATATTATTATTATTTCAATAATTGTCACTGCACAGTATTTCTCATTATCAGATCAATAATTCATATTATTTAAATAATATTATCAGATAATATTATTGGCAATATCTAGAAAGTTCTATCTAAGGAGAGGTTTGGTCACCTAATTGCGCACCAGTAAGGAGAAATCTTTATTGGAAAGCCCCCTCTTTCCTGGGAACGGTCTGGTTGTCATAATTGTGATTCTGTAATATTTAAGAATAATTAATTATTGATTCATATGATAAAGAAATATTTATTTGGTGTGAATATAATTGATGAATATATTATTTTATGTGGATATAATTGAAGGAATTAATGCTGAGGATATTTTATCAGTATTTTGTCGGACTGGAAGAATTAAAAATCATCCGTTTGTGGATTTTAGATAATTTCTGTTTGGAATTTGGAAAAATTTCTTCTGCAAAGTTGTAGAGAATTGAAATTCCTATAAAAAATCGCGAGATTCGAATTTTCTGACAAAGGGACTATTTATTGTGAATTATTGAAGTTCCAGGGTTCCGAAATAATTGATTTTTGAAAGTTTAATTATTTTTTTATTTCAAAAATGTTTTTTTTATTTTTTTTCTAGAAGGTGGGCATGTGGGAAATGCTAAAATCAGATTCCTTGGTGGTGGGCTTGAATATTCGGTAAATATTAATATTTTATTAATTTAGTCTCCTTTGGCGTTTTAGCATTTTCCTATAAATAGAGAGCTAAGTTAGAATTGAAAATCACACCAGAAACAAAGTTTTCTCTCTTTCTCTCTCTATATTATCGAGCGTATTCTTGTGAGTATACTTTGAGTGTTGCTATACGGTGCGAGTTTCTGTCAGCACTATACCGAAATTCAGTCAGAAGTACGGTTATTTTGAGGTAAGGGATGTTATTTTCTTCTTATATGATATTATTTTCTTCAATATCATTATGCCGAAATATTGGTGAACTTTTTAATCAAATTTGGAACTTGTTGTGTAGGGGTTACTATTCACGTATACGGCACTATTCACGTATACGGCACTATTCACGTATACGGCACTATTCACCGAAAAATAAAAATTTTCCTTTTTGTCCAAGATGTCCATTTTGGCTACTATCTTTGATTGTATCCATGTTTTGATCGTTATTTTTGAATTCTGCTTCAAAATCGGTTATTATGAGGTATTATTGATCTTGGATAAACTGTTATACGAATCCCTAATATTTGTCCTTCTATCTCACTGGATTCGTTCTTAAAAATATTTTTTTCATCATCCTCAGTCCTTAATGATGATATTATTGAATATCTTTGGCCTGTAGTGCAAAGATAAATGATTACTGATGAATATGTTTGGCCCGTAGTGCAAAGATGAACAGGTGTTGAGATGAACATGACCAACATGTGATATAAATGAATATCTTTGGCCTGTAGTGCAAAGATGATTAAAGATATATATTGATTGTTGTTACAGGGATAAAATATTGATGATGGACTCTTAAATATTAGAAGATAGTAGAATTCATCCTCCACGTGACTCTTCTAATGGATTGTTGTTTCCGCTGCATTTGTTGATCTAAAATTGTTGTCTATTATATTTTATCAGATTTTTCCTCGTTGAAGACTAACGATAATTTGTTATATATTATCTTAGTCATAATATTCTTTACTGGGCTAGTTGAGCTCACCCTTTCCTTTTTGTTTCATTTTTCTTCTCAGGAGGTGAGAACATAGCAGGATCGAGTCGGGGTATGGAGTGATGGTTCTAGGAAGATGTTTTAGCAGTCCTCACTATTTCTATAAAATAGTGTTTGAATAATTGTAATGAGGAATATTTGCGTGTGGATATTGTCTAGAAGACAATATTTGCATTTAAACTCACAGTAGGTATTGTCGTATTTCACACGACATTTGTATTATTGAAGTTGTAGTTTGCTTTATGTACCATGTATTTGGCGACTCAGAATGGGTGTTGTATACCTATTTTGGGGGCATCACAGTTGGTATCAAAGCTTAGGGATATGGTCTCTGGCGGAGATCGGGGAATAGAACTAGGAGGGGAGAGATGAGTAAATCCTTTGCTAGTGTGTCCTACTAAGCTTATTTGTTGGTTGGTCATAATATAGGGATATTATGTGATATGTTTAATTAACCCTTGTTTTATGGCAGTATTTAAGAATGGCTGCTGAGAACGTTAACTATGGAGTGTACGAGACTGTGGAGCAACCTTTAGTCACAAACCAGGAGAATGTGCAACAGGAAGGCAATATTCCTCCTGTAAACAACACTACCGAGCAAACGATGAACGATGGAATGTTTAGGAGCTTTTTGCAGTTCATGCAAAATCAGACGAGGGAGACTCGTGTACAAAATACGGGTGAAAATGATGGCAACGCGCGGTCTATCACAGCCAAGCAGTTTAAGGAGTTGGGACCACTAGAATTTAAGGGAAAACCGAATCCGATCATGGCAGAAACATGGGTCAAGCAAATTACCAAGATATTCGATGTCTTGGGATGCACGGAGGAATAGAAGGTTCCATTCGCTACCTTTATGTTTCGTGGTGAAGCAGATTACTGGTGGGAATCTATGAAGCGTACCCAACCAAATGCACTCAACATGTCTTGGGAAAGATTTCAGAAACTTTTCAATGACAAGTACTTTCCTAAAAGTATTAGTCATATGAAAGAGGTAGAGTTTATTAGACTCGAACAAAACAACATGACGGTGTCTCAGTACGAGGAAAAGTTCTCAGGTTTATCCAGGTTTGCACCTCATTTGGTGGAGAATGAGGAACGTATGACGCAGATGTTTCTGAGAGGTCTAAAACCCGAGATTTGTCAATACCTTATATCTCATAAATTTTTTGTGTATTCAGATGTTGTAAACAGGGCTCAATTGTTAGAGCGAGATAGTGAGTATACTTAACCGAGGGACCACAACCAGGGTCATATCGGTGACAGCAGTCATCAGAACGATGAAACCCAGCGAGGAAGGAAGGATACGGACAAAGGCGGTAACCACTCAGGTGGTAATCGTGGCCATGATAATAGAAGAGGTGACTCAAGTGGAAATTTCAGAAAGAAAAGATTCAACAACGACGGGAAGACATCAGCAGCAGCACCAACACTAACAACAAATTCTAGGGGAGGAGAACGACCGCCAGTTAGATGTTACAAATGCGGGAAGGAGGGACATATCAGCCCAAACTTTCCACAACAATCCAAGGTATGTTATAACTGTGGAAAGGAAGTTCACATCGCTCGAGATTGTACTATAGCGAAACCAAGTTCAGCGGGAGTGATGATTCCAAGGGCTGTCCCGGATAAGTCGAAATCAGCGGTTCCTGGAAGAGCGTTTGTCGTGACTGGCCAAAACGTGAGGAACCCAAACGAAGTGATCACGGGTAAGCTAATCTTGAATTCTTGCGAAGTTTATACCTTACTAGATACCGGTTCTACTCATTCTTTTTCTCTTCTGCTTGTGCTCAACGTTTAAACTTGATTCCGGAGAAATTGGACTTTGACTTATCTATTGAAACTCCGTTGGGTGAAACCTTCGTTACATCTACAGTTTATAAATCTTGCATGATACAAGTTGACACTATCACATTACCTGTTGATCTTATCTCTTTAAAGATACTTGCTTTTTGATGTGATTTTAGGAATTGATTGGTTAACCACTCATCATGCCAAAATTGATTGTTTTCATAAGGTTGTTAGTTTTTATATTCCTAATCAACCTGTCATACGAATTCAAACTACTAAACCACTAAAATCAGTTAATGTCATATCAAGCCACAAAGCTATTCGTTTATTAAAAAACGGATGCCAAGCTTTCTTAGCCCATGTTATGGATTTAAATAAAGACAAGTCAGATTTGAATAATATTTCTATGGTTAGAGAATTTCCTGATGTATTTCCTGAAGAGCTTCCCGGTCTACCCCCGGAATGTGAAGTTGAATTCTTTATTGATCTTGAACCGGGTACAAAACCCATTTCTAAAACCCTATATCAAATGGCTCCTATTGAACTTCAGGAGTTAAAAACCCAACTATAGAAGTTGATACCCGAGCCTCTATCTTATGACTTCCTTTGTGGAATGCACCGAAGCCAAACTCTCCGTAGGGGACGCCATATTCGTGCGATAGTAAACTGATAGGTGCTATTGTGATGTGCTATCCAAGATTGGGATATGAGTCACAGTTGAGAGCAACCTAAGTCAGTAATCGAAATACGTAGCTTTTTAGGCTTAGTTGGTTATTATCAAAGATTCGTGGAAAGATTTTCTTAAATTGCTACTCCATTAACTCAGCTGACTCGTAGATATACAAAATTCGAATGAAGCGAGGAATGTGGGAAGAGCTTCGAAGAACTCAAGAGGAGACTCATTTCGGCACATGTTCTGACCATACCGTCTTAGAAAAGCGAACGTGGTAGCTGACGTGTTGAGTAGAAGATCGTATACGAGTACGAGTACGATATTGTCAAAGACTCATTTCGTATAACTTACAAATATTAGAGATGGAGATAAAAACTCTAGGTACCCACATGATGATGGCGAATATACGAGTAGAACCAACTTTAATTGATAAAGTTAAAGCTGCTCAAGCTACGGACCTGGGGCTGATACAAATGTAGAAGAAAGTGCAAGAAGGTGCTATTCCAGAAGCAAGAATCGATAAAGAAGGAATACTTCGAGTCAACTCTAGACTTTGCGTTCCTAACGATTCTGACTTGAAGCATAGAATCATGATGGAGTCACACAACACCCCGTTTGCAATCCATCTTGGGAGTACCAAAATGTATCATGATATTCGACATACATTTTGGTGGAATAATATGAAGAGAGAGATCGCGGAGTTTATCTCGAGGTGTTTAATTTGTCAACGTGTAAAGGCGGAGCATCAAATGCCAAAAGGCCCATTGCAACCACTTTAGATTCCGGAATGGAAGTGGGAACACATTACAATGGATTTCGTTACAGGTCTTCCCACGGTTTCTCAAGGCGTAAATGCTATTTGGGTTATTGTTGATAGATTAACCAAGTCTGCCCATTTCTTGCCGATACGTGAGACTTATTCCCTTGAACGTCTTGCTCGTATGTACGTGAATGAGATTGTGAGATTGCATGGCATACCAGTATCCATAGTTTTGGATCGTGACCCAAGATTCACTTCAAGATTTTGGGTTAGCTTGCAGAAAGCTATGGGCACGGATTTACGATTCAGTTCAGCATACCATCCTCAAACGGACGGACAATCAGAGAGGACTATTCAAACCCTTGAAGATCTATTAAGACTCTGTGTTCTTGATTTCAAAGGAAGTTGGGATACGTACTTGCCACTGGTGGAATTCTCTTACAACAACAGTTATCAAGCAAGTATAGGCATGGCTCCATTTGAGGCGTTGTATGGACGAAAATGTCGTTCTCCAGTATGCTGGGACGAGGTGGGAGAAGCAACGTTGTTGGGACCATAATTAGTACGCATGACTACAGAAAAGATCCAAATGATTCGATAACGTATTCAAACTTCACAAGATCGACAAAAGAGTTATGCTGATCTTCATAGAAAGGACATGGAATTTAATATTGGGGATCATGTACTGTTACGTGTTGCTCCATGGAAGGGAGTTACAAGATTTGGAAAGAGAGGAAAGCTCAATCCAAGATTTGTTGGTCCATTTGAGATTCTTGACCTAATAAAAAACGTGGCCTATAGACTCGCGTTACCTCCAAGTATGTCTCGTGTTCACAATGTATTCCACATATCTATGCTTCGTAAAAATGTGAAAGACCCGAACCACATTATTGCGTTAGAACCAGACAAGATAGCTGAAGATTTAACGTACGAAGAGGTACCTGTTAAGATCTTGGATAAGAAAGAACATGTCCTACGCACCAAGATTATACCACAAGTTAAGGTTTTGTGGAGAAACCATGAAATTGAGAAAATGACATGGGAGTTGGAATCAGAAATGAAAGCGAGGTACCCTCACCTTTTCGATACACCAGGTACGTACGTCAATTTTGAGGACGAATTTTCATAAGGAGGGGAGGTTGTAAGACCCCAACTTTTTATAAATAAAATCGAATTTCCTCTAATTATTATTCTTGATTAATAAGGTGGTAATTTGATATAATGCTTTGGTTATGGGTGAAATGTTCAATTTTTGCAAAATAAACAAGTGGTTATTAAAATATTCATTTATGTCGGGGAATATTCGTTTGGTCGTGGAATATTCTTGCTGTCAGGGAATATTCGTACGACGGCGCAGCCATTTGTGGGCCCCATACCAAAAAACGTTTGGATAAAAGAAAACGACAAAGATTGAGTTTTAATTCACTTGGAGACAGTGGAGATAGTCATATGCCAAGAGAAGACTCACCATTGGAAAGAAGATGATAGTAATCTTCTCGTTTTTCTTTGGGGTCTATTGGGTCAACCAAGGATAATTCTGTGGCCATATGATATCTATTATAACCTAGACGCATGACCTCCCATGTACGAAAGTTTCCTTGAGCACTTCCCAAAGATTTTAATTTCTAAATCAGTCTTTGACTATACTTTTATGTAAAGTACCATTGTAAGGTTATGGTCAAGGCACCATGAGAGTTACATACATTTGTATTAAAACTCACAGTTAACTGTGGTCGTATTCTATACGACAGCTCAACAGTTGTGTAAATGAAGTTGTATCTGAATTTTGTACTATGTATCTGGCAACTCAGAATGGGTGATGTATACCTAATTTTGGGGGCGTCATACTTACCTTAGAAGAAGACTGGATACTGGAATAGTGAGGTATCAGACTTCTCTTCTTCTTTCTCTCTATAATAATTGCTCTATAGATTTAGTGAATTGGTGAGAAATGAAGGAAGAATGAACTTCTATTTATAGGAAAATATAGTTTCGATAATTGCACGTTTTGGGGCTCAAAATATTATAGTATAATACCTTCCTTTTTTTCTTCATTTTTAATTTAGTCTTGCAAGTATTATCAAACGTGCACCGCCTCCCCTAATAGTAAATATTGTGTATTAATAGTTCATTCATGCGACTTAATAGTATAATCATGTGAAAAAACTAATTACAGTATAGTACCTTCATCAATACCTTCATTTTTAATTTAGTCATGCAAGTATTATCAATCTTGCACCACCTCCCCTAATAGTACATGAATGTAAATCAATAGTACACACATGTGAACAAATAGTTATAAGCATGTGAAATAATAGCAATTAATTGCTCATTTATCTGATTAATTACCCGATTGGTCAATATAACCTCCAGACATCAATTGTTATCGAAATAAATGTCGATTTCTGCTAACACTAATAATCCCAACACAATGGAACTATCAATTTCATCTTTAATCAACACAACTTATTCATTATTAATATTATAACTCACAATATTTAACAACCAGGTCGTTCCCAGGAAAGAGGGGGCTTTCTGATAAGGATTTCTCCTTATTGGCCTGTAATTAGGTGACCAAATCTCTCCTTGACAGAACTTATAGACATTGTCAATATTGCAAATAATAATATGAATAACTCTGTCGTCTCAATTATTGATTTAATAATAATAAATATTATGTAGATGATACTGTGACAAATAATTGAATTAATAATATGAGAGATATGATGCATCAATTACTGCAGCAATAATTGAGTATAACTGAGTGACTTCTCACGTAAGCATCAATAATCAATATCGTGTGCTACTATGCAACCACGTGTATTACTGTACTTTTACTACCGGGTAGTTCAACAGCTTTAACGGTAACACTTTCGCCGTTATATTTATAAAAAGATAATTTTGTCATTTTCTAACTACGACAATACTTTCGTTGTGGGGTTCACTAATGATTGTGCCGTCGTACGAATATTCCCTGTTAAAACGAATATTTCCCGACCAATCGAATATTATATAACCACTTGCTTACTTTGCAAAATTTATAAATATTACCCACAATTATAACATTATATCAAATCCACACCATAATATTAAAAAATATATTTCAAGAAAATTATTCTTTATTCATAAAAGTTAGGGATCTTACAACCTTCCCTTCTTATGAAATTTTATCCTCAAAATTAGGGTGCGTACCTGGTATGTCGAAGACGTGAGAATACCTTGATTTCATTTCAGATTCTAACTCCCAGGTCATTTCCTCAACATCGTGGTTTCTCCACAAAACTTTGACTTGTGGTATAACTTTAAAGCGTAGAATATGATCCTTCTTATCCAAAATTTTAACAGGTAACTCTTCATACGTTAAATATTCCTCTATCTCGTCTGGTTCTAATTCAATAATGTGGTTCGGGTCTTTCACATATTTACGTAACATAGATATGTGAAAAACATTATGAACACGAGACATACTTGACGGTAAGGCAAGTCTATAGGCCACAGTTCCTACTCGATTGAGGATTATAAATGGGCTAATGAATCAAGAATTGAGCTTTCCTCTCTTTCCAAATCTCGTAACTCCTTTCCATGGAGCAACACGTAACAACACATGATCTCCAATATTGAATTCTACGTCCTTTCGATGAAGATCAACATAACTCTTTTGTCGATCTTGTGAGATTTTTATACGTTGTCGGATCATACGTACCGAATTCGGTCCCCAACAACATTGCTTCACCCACCTCATCCCAGCATACTGGAGAATGACACTTTCTTCCATACAACGCCTCAAATGGAGCCATGCCAATACTTGCTTGATAACTATTGTTATAGAAAAACTCCACCAATGGTAAGAACTTGTCCCAACTTCCCTTGAAGTCAAGGACATAGAGTCTTAATAAATCTTTAAGAGTTTAAATAGTCCTTTCTGACTGCCCGTCCGTTTGAGGATGATATGCCGAACTAAATCGTAAATCTGTGCCCATAGCTTTTTGCAAACTAATCCAAAATCTTGAAGTGAATCTTGGGTCTCGATCAGAGACTATGGATACTAGCATACAATGCAATCTTATAATCTCATTTATGTACATACGAGCAAGACGTTCAAGTGTATAAGTTTCTCGTATTGGTAAGAAATGAACAGACTTGGTCAATCTATCAACAATGACCCAAATACATTTATGCCTTGAGAAACCTTGGGAAGACCAGTAACCAAATCCATTATAATGTGCTCCCACTTCCATTCTGGAATTTCAAGTGGTTGCAATGGACCTTTTGGTACTTGATTCTCCACATTGACTCATTGACAAGTTAGACACCTTGAGATAAACCCCACTATCTCTCTCTTCATATTGCTCCATCAAAATGTATGTCGAAGATCACGATACATTTTGGTACTCCCAGGATGGATTGCAAACGGTGTGTTGTGCGCCTCCATCATGATTTTATACTTTAAGTCAGAATCGTTAGGAACACAAAGTCTAGAGTTGACTCAAAGTATTCCTTCTTCATCGATTCTTGTTTCCAAAATAGCACCTTCTTGCACTTTTTTCCTCATACGCGTCAGCTCCAGGTCTGTAGCTTGAGCAGCTTTAACTTTATCGATTAAAGTCGGTTCTACTCGTATATTTGCCATCATCACCTGGGTCCTTGGAGTCTTTAACTCTATCTCCATCCTTTGTAAGTCATATAAAATGGGCCTTTGCATTGACAATAATGCACTCGTACCCGCATATGATCTTCTACTTAATGCATTAGCTATTACGTTCGCTTTTCCAGGATGGTATTGAATGGTATGATCGTAATCTTTCAATAGCTCAAGTCATCGTCGTTGCCGCATGTTGAGTTCCTTTTGAGTGGAGAAATATTTGAGGCTTTTATGATCCGTATAGATCTCCACCTTCTCTCCATACAGCTAATGCCTCTAAATCTTAAGCACAAAAACGACAGCTGCCTACTCTAGATCATGAGTAGGATAATTCCTCTCATATTCTTTGAGTTGTCGTGAGGCATAGGCTATGACTTTCTCATGTTGCAGGAGAACACATCCTAGCCCTTTGCCTGAAGCATCACTGTAGATGGCAAATCCCTCCGAGCCAGATGGTATTGTCAGAACAGGTGCTGAAATAAGCCTCCTCTTGAGTTCTTGAAAACTCTTCTCACATTCCTAGCTCCAACTGAATTTTGTATCTTTTTGAGTCAGCTGAGTTAATGGAGTAGTGATTTAAAAAAACCCTTCTATGAATCTCCGATAATATCCAGCTAGGCCGAGAAAGCTACGTACTTTTGGGAGCTGTCGTTTACACTCCTAAATTAACCTCACTTTCACTTTACAAATTTAAACAATTAGCACAGTAGTAAGCAAGGATCGATCCCACAGAGAGTGATTTGTTTTATATTTATCCTATGATTTCTAATGAAAAGGGGATTTTGAATTAATTAATTAAATTAACAAGAATAAACTAATAAGAATAAACAATGAATAAAAAGCTTCAGTTCTTCAGTTCAGTATCACCTTTTTACAATAATAGATTAATCAAGTGTAACATTATTTACCCTTCAATGAAACTAATAGTCCTAGGTAACAACAAGCTCTGCTACCCGAAACTCCCCTTAGATTGTCACTTAATGAAACAAGCTCTTCACAAGATTCTAACAATTATATAACCTAGAACAAGCTCTCTAGATTTAATATAATAGCAACATTAAGAACTAGGGAATTAGACTATTCCAAGCAACAAACACATAAGCTCGGATTGTTTAACTTGTCTTCTGATAATCATAGCAATACTCAAAAGCATGTCCACAATTAGGTATTACTAATTACTACTTGTGATTAGAAATAATATCAATTACACGTAATATTATTCCTTGATCTAGCATATGATATTCGTTAACCAACTCAATCCTGCAGAAATCAAATCAGTTAAGCCAAATAGCATTCAGAAATTAAATCAGATTATCAAGAATGAATTTCATGTGAGAAGGAATAAATAATGAATACTCAATTAACCATTAATTATAAATAAAGTTCAACATCCCTTAGAACTGAATAAAAAAAACTTAGCTCATGTCTTCAATCCTCCAATGTTGTAGATGAGAGAATGTAGTAGATGATTAAATGAATAAAACTCTGACTCTCATCCCCTATTTATAGTGCTAGACAAAGTCCTAAATCCTATAGGATGTAGAAATCCAAATCCTAAAAGGAATTACAAATCATAACTAGTTTCCATAAAGAAATAGAATCTAATTTGGAAATAAATCTTAGTATAAAGTAAATCCTAAAGCTAATAGAAATAATAATCCCATTCCATGTAAAAATCTGCCAAAATCTGCATTTAGAAACTTTCCAAAAATCCAAGATTTTCTAATTTTCGCGCTCAAATTCGCTGGGGCGAATTTCCATTTTCTGTTGCGACGTCCTTTGGTAAAATGAGCATAACGTTTGATCCAGGAGGAGTTACGGGGCCTGCTACCTATCAAAACGAAGATATCGACGAGATCTACAACTTTCATTCTTTGAGAATTGACAGAATCTTTCAGCATCAAGGTCGAAATCTGTCTCCAAGTGACTGCTGTGTAAATTGCAATTTCCAAACTTTGAGGTTCAACGTCCGTTTAGTAAAAATATCATAACTTTTTCATATGATCTCCGATTGGGACGATTCAAGATGTTCCGGAAAGCTAAGGAAGAGATCTACAATAAAATCCAAGTCCCAAGCCAAGAACATGCATCCAACTTAATACTAAAAATCTTGCAATTTTCTCTTTTTCCTCATTTTAGCTCCAATTCTTCCTGAAATCATTAAACACCTTAATAATCTCATATACACATGAAACATGCAATAAAACTAAATATAATGGAATCAAAATAAATGATTAATATGCACTCATCAACTTCAGTCACTGAATTAGGTTTCTCCCAGCTTTGAATTGCTTCAATCTTTGCCGGGTCAACATATATTCAATGATTTGATATCACGCGCCCAAGAAATGCTACTTCCTCAAGTCAGAACTCACATTTCTTCAACTTGGCATATAACTTATTTTCACAAAGCTTTTGGAGTATCAGCCTCAGATGTTGCTCATGATCTTCACGGCTTTTGGAGTAAATGAGGACCTCATTAATAAAGACGACCACAAAGTGATCCAAATATTCTTTGAATACTTGGTTCATCATATCCATGAAGGAAGCAGGAGCATTAGTCAATCCAAAAGACATGACTAGGAATTTGTAATGCCCATACCGAGTTCTGAAAGCAGTCTTTGGAATGTCATCAGTTTTAATCTTCAACTGATGATATCCGGAACGAAGATCAGTCTTTGAAAAGAATTTGGCTCATTGCAACTGGTCAAACAGGTCATCAATGCGAGGCAACGGGCTATTTTTGATGGTGACATGATTCAACTCCCGATAATCAATACAAAGTCACATACTTCCATCTTTTTTCTTCATGAATAGAACAGAAGCACCCCAAAGAGACGTACTAGGACGAATGAAACTGATGTCTAACAATTCCTGCAGTTGGGTTTTTAACTCCTGAAGTTCAATAGGAGCCATTCGACATGGGGCTTTGGAAATGGGTTTTGTATCGGGTTCAAGGTCGATACCAAACACGATTTCACGCTCCGGGGGTAGGCCAAGAAGTTCTTCGGGGAATATGTCAGGAAATTTATTAACAATAGAAATATTATTCAAATCTGACGTATTTTTGAAAGTAATATGCACACAAGCCAATCATGTTTGATGATAAAGCATATACTTTATAACAATCTTATTCATTTATTAATAAAAGGTATTAATTTATTAAAGGCTTTTAATTATCTACATGTTGCTGTTTTATAATATGTGATAAACCCGCAGTTTTAAGCAATGCTTTTAGAATAATGATGATGATCATTCTAATGAGATCTAAATTCTTTGAAAGCTTAAAACTAAAATAGTTCCCAATCGTTGGATTACTAAATTGGGGATTAGTGAATCCGGATAGATTGGTACATACGTTGCTTGCTCATTGGATGAGGATGATTGATCTCATGATCATTTGTGTGGAGACACTAAAGCAAGTATGTAGGTGCTTATTAGAGAATAAGTTCACTGAACGTGACTCGCTAAGGAATACCTAATGGAGTTTTACTTGCATGTCAATAGGAATTCCTGTAGTGATAGTAGTACAAGTGATCCTTGGACTTGAGATCATCATAGTATCTTGTGTATGATGAGTTATACTTTAACTTATTCCTTAAGACCCTTAGGGTATATCAAAGGGTATGCTTGGGTATAATAAGTTGTACATGGAGATAATGTATGATCAATAAAGAATCTACCACTTCTAGTAAAAGAAGAGAAATGTCCTATGTGATTCGATAAATGACAACCCAGTAGTCCTTGGCCAAGGCAGAATGAAATTAGAAAGGAGTTTCTAATTTGCATTATTTGGAGTTGTGCATTTAAGAGTCGAAATACAAATAATTAAATAAAATAAGACTTGACAGTAATTCCATGTCTTATATTTAATTAGGACATTGTATGGTGGAAGGATTGAATTGTACGGTAACTATTTACTCAAAGGTTCTTTTATGATTAATGTTGAAATCTATATTATCTGGAAAGTCGTTGATCGCTAGGGAGGCTTATCCCTATTGTAGAATAAATATTATTTATTTAAATAAATTATTAGTTTAATTTATTTATTTAAATAAGATTAGAATTGTTCTAATTGATTTATTCACAACCGGTTTAATATGGAGAACCTAAAGGGTCACACCATAAAAGGAAGAATAATTATTTAAGAAGTTAATGGCATAATCGTAATAATATGTTAAGTATATTTAATTTAATCTATGGTGATAGAATAAATTAAATAGCTTAATATTTATTATTTAATATTTTAGAAATATTAAATATAAATTAATAAGAGGAGTCTTATTAATATTATTACAATTATTATTATTTTAATTTCTAAAAGAGTTTAGGAATTAATTTAATATAAGTACTCTCATTTATTCCTAACAGGATTAGGATGGAAAATTAGTTAAATGAGTTTAATTAATTATCCCTAATAAGATTAGGGAGCCCATTTAATTAAAAGAGTTTAATTAAATAAATAATACCTTATTTTAAATAGGGTTACTTGATATCTTTATAAGAGGAGTCTTATATCAGATATCACATATACGTCATTCTAATTGTTGGAGAGTACGCCCCTTTTTCTATAGAGATAGAAAACTAGGGTTTGAGCCAAATACCCATCTTCTTGAATTTTGTTCTTTCTTGGTGGATCACCTCTAGAGACCAAACACTTGGGTGGCTAACGTTGATCAAAGGAAGGAACCCAACCCGGTGGATTCAAGTTGAACGCGAAAAGGATTGGAGGTGAACTTGTACCTGAGGAAGCTCGATCTTCAAGGGTATGACTTTATTCTTTATCTTTTCGTTTAATTAATAATTATGCATAAAGGGTGATCCGGGTTTATGGTTTGTAAAATTTTAAACTCTGATTTTACACGCTTCCGCATATTTTTGCAATTTGATTGCGATCTTGAATGTTACAAACCTTACAGTGGTATCAGAGCCAAACCTTTATGCAAATTATTAATTGTTTTAATTTAATATGTATATTGATATATGTTTAGAACAATTTATTTGGGCATAATTTATTGTATAAAATTTAATAATACAAATAAAATAAAATATCGCAAAACTGGTATTGTGATTCGCAAATCTGCATTTTTTTTTTGTTTTCCGTGTAGGACTAAAGAATATGTGAATACTTGCTTTCCGTGTTTTCGTGAATTACTTACAAGGAATAAAGTGTAGTCTTTGTTTTATTCTGACATGGTAGCTCACGAAATTTAAAAAAAAAAAAAAAAAAACGTGGCTAGCATTCATAAAGTATCAGGATGTCAAAAGGAAATTAAGGAGCATGATTATATATATATTCGGTTATATATATATATATATTATATATAATAGTTATATTATATATATATATAACGGTATATATATAATATTTTTATTATTTTATTATTAAAATAAAAGTTTATTTTAATCTTAAAATAAAAGGTTTATTTTAATTTTAAAATAAAAGATTTATTTTAATTTTAAAATTAAATTTCCTACTAACTAATTAGAGTTGGAATTGGATTCCATGATAACTAATTGTAGTTGAAATTGAATTTCATGTTTTCTAAAATAAAGGAGTTTATTTGTTAATAGGAAAATGAATCCATCTTTCCTTAAATAAAAGAGTTTATTTAGATATGAAATAAGATTTCATATTATTCAAAATAAAGGAGTTTATTTATGAATAGGAAAGAAAATCCTAATTTCCTTAAATAAAGGAGTTTATTTAGATATGAAATAAGATTTCATATTATTCAAAATAAAGGAGTTTATTTGTGAATAGGAAATTAATCCGTCTTTCCTTTGATAAAAGAGTAATTTTTTTTTACATGGAATTGGATTCCATAATTAATTAAAATAAAGGAGTTTATTTTGATTAAAGATTTTGATTAAAATAAAATAGTTTATTTTATTCAAAATTGGATAAATTAAAATAAAATAGTTTTATTTTGATTTAAATTTGGATTAAAATAAAGGAGTTTATTTTGATTCAAAATTAGATTTTATACTAACTAAATTTTGCCCATTAAATGATATCAATATATATATTAAATGTTTATTATTCATGAGATGAATGTTATTTATTGATGCATATGGTGATGTGTATGATAATAAATGGGATTGATTATGGACTATTGACCAATGCGATTGGATTTTATTTTAGTTGGATGCATGAATGTATGAGTTTTATTAAATGGGGTCTGTGTACCTCGTCTTCTCTAATTTTTCTTAATGTAAATTCTAACTTCCTCCTATGTACTTCCCCTTGACTGCTGATCATGGTTTCTATTTATATTAAATAGTTTTGTAATAGGAATAGTTAGAATTAATTTTGAAGAATTGGAGATCAAGGATCAAGGAGCGCGTGAAGACCCGTTTGTAATGGAGCCCGGATTTAAATGTAATAGTTATATTTAAATATTAATTCTTGCACCCCTAGGGTTTGACCTTTTGGTTCACTTGGTGGCTCTAGTGAACCAAACTAGAATAAAAGTCCATAATCAATCCAGGTAGAATATAGTATTCTATATGTGCATGCTTTTACTATATATATATTATATATTATGCAAACATGCTTAGCATGTTCATTAATATGACGCGTATTTTATATATATATGTGCATGCGCGCTAAACAAGATGAGATAAATTAATAACAAACCCCTCAAATATTTTATATTAAGTTGTAACGTTCAAAGATATTTGGAATATCGAACGTCGCCTTCTAGCATGATAGAAACAATAGAGTATTGAATATTTAATATGAGTTTGTTGTGCACACACAAGGCGAGTATTAAATATTTAAGATGTTGTTTTTATTACATATGATGTTTATAAGAAATTGAACATTACTGCTTTGTTGTGCACACACAAGGGCTGTAGTTTTCTCTTCACTTATATGGAAATGCTGGGTCTGACTTAACTTAAATCATTTTAGTTCGGATGTGCACACACTTGACCATTATGATTTAAGAGGCAAAATACAAGGAGTTACATAGTTGATGTAATTGACAAGAGTTGTCTACCTATTTATTTATATATAGTTTGTTGTGCACACACAAGGCTATATACATTTGAAATGGGATCCTTATTCTCACTAGCATATCTTTAATTAGATTTTACCGAACTATATAAGTGAGGGTAATATAGTTTGATGAAAATAGTGGGAGATACCAATTTAAAACAAGACCTAAATTATTTTGGTAATTAATAAAAGAATGTATGTTAAAATGTTGTTAATTACAAATTCATTTACAGATTTTTACAATGTCTAAATTACTATCACTGCATAGCATATTAGATGCTTATTTAACCGGACCAAATTAAATGGATTGGTTAAGGAAATTGAGATTAGTTCTCATGGCTGAAAAGCTATCTTATGTCCTTAATACGCCTATCCCTGCAATGGTTGCAGACAATTCCTTTGAGGAAGAGATTGCTACTTTTAGAAAGTGGCAAGATGATGCACAGTTGGCTCAATGCATCATGCTCGCATCCATGAGTTACGAGCTTCAGCGTCAGCATGAAACTATGGATGCTCCTATTATATTCCTACACATCAAGTAGTTGATGGCGTGGAAAGTAGGACTGATAGATATCAGATATCTAAGGAGCTCTTCCGATCTAGAATGACCGATGACACTACGGTAAACATAGAAGTCCTTAACATAATCAATTTGATTGATCAATTAGGACAACGGGTTTTGTCATGGATGGAGAGTTGAGCCAAGATTTGATCTTGCATTCACTTCCGGACTCCTTTCACAATTGTTGTGAATTTTTTATATGAACGAGCTAGATATCAGCCTCGCTGATTTGCTTAACATGTTGAAAAATGTTGAGTCACTTTCCAACCAAGAAATACCATGTCTTACTGGTAGGGGCCAAAGGATCTTTTGAAAAGAAGAACGATTCTAAGAAGGTAATTATAAAGGCAAAAACAAAGGAGAATAAGAACAAAACTGATACGAATAGCAAAGGAGTTTGCTTCCAATGCAATAAGCCTGGACACTGGAAGGAAACTGCAAGAAGCATCTTGCAGATGCTAACCAAAGAAGCTTAGAGAAGTTTTGGTTACAAATACAAATTTGTTCATGATTTAAATAAATTTTTCTTTAAGTCAAGATTCTACTTGGGTATTGGATACCGACTTTGGTTATCATAAATATAGATTTATGAAGGGACCAAGTAGAAGTAGAAAGCTAAACAAATATAAGTAAACCTATGTGTGGGAAATGAAGTAAAGGTTGCTGCATTAGCCATATGAACTTATAGTTTAGCAATGCCTACGTGCAAGTCTATTAAGTCAATAAGTTGTTATTGTATTCCAGTTCTCGTTGGAAACATTATTTTCATTTTATTGTTGGACAATGAAATCTTTGGTATTATAATTAGGAACAATTGTTGTTCTATTTATAATAATAATGTTTTGTATAGAACTGAAATATTACTTAATGGATTTTGTATACTTGACTTACATGAAAAATATATTTTTCAAATTGAACAAACTAGTATAAGAAAAGGAGATGATCATTCAAAGAGTTGAATGTATGTATTTGTTGAAATACAAGTGTGAATTATTTGAAAGGTTCAAAGAATTCAGAAGTGAAATAAATCGACAAAGTATTAAGATTCTTTGATTAGATCAAGGAATAAATACTTGTGCAATAAGTTTCTAGATCATTTCAAATAGTTTTCTCATAATGGACACATCCTAATACGCAATAATTGATTGATGTATCTGAATGGAAAAATCGTACCTTGTTGGACATGGTGCGGTCCATAATGATTTTACTGACATTCCAGTATCCTTCTAGGATCATGTCCTAGAAATGGCTGCATATCTACAGAAAAGGTAACCTCAAAATCCGGCCCCAAGACTCCATAAAAGTTATGGATATGGAGGATTCTTAATCTTAAGTATGTTAAGATAAGGGTTTGTCCAACTTATGTGAAAAAGGTTTCAAAGGATAAGCTTGAGACAAAATTTGACAAGTACAGATTTGTGGGACATCCTAAAGTAAGTTTAGGGCATATGTTCTATAATCCTACTTAGCAAAAGGTGTTTGTTGCGAAACATGCTGCCTTCTAAGATAACGGTGTTTATCATTGAAAGGGCTAGTGGGAGGATAATACATCTTGAAAAGTTCAAGAACCACAAAACACTACAAGTCAAATAAGAGGAACCAATAGATAGACCTATTGTACCACAACCGAATCGTAAATCTGGAATAGTACCGAAGATACCTAGGAGGTATGGATTCATCATGGATGATGATGATGAGGTACGTATCATAGAAGATGATGATCCAGTTATATACGATGAGGTAAGAGTTGTAGACACTCAGAGAAATGGATTGAAGCAAGTTTCTCAAATAATGGAACATTCATTTTGATGAGACAATCAAAAGAGTTTGATTTATCAAAAATAAGAATGAACCAAGTGTGTACAAAAGGGTCAGTGGGAGCGTCGTGACATTTTTGGTATTATATGTTGATATAATACGGATAAGGAATGACATGCCAATGCTACAATCAGTAAAGATAAAGTTGTCTAAACATTACTCCATGAATGATTTGGGTAGAGTATCTTAATTGGGGATACAAATCTATATAGATAGATTTAAAAGGATACTCGACTTAACCCAATGAACGTATATTCATTTGATGTTAAAGTTGTTTAGCATGGCAAACTCCAAAAGATGTCTTATGTTGATGAGCCATGGAGTGTATCTCTCTTAATAGTCCCCAAAGACTCCTGAAAAGAGAGATCGCATGTGTGACAATCATGTATGCAATGAAATATACCCGACCTGATGTTGATCAGTCGTATTCTGGAGACGTTCACTGTGAGACAGTGAAAAACATCTTAAAGTACTTAACCAGCACTAAGGATGTGATATAATTCATGGCGGGTCCGAATTAAAACTAGAGGGCTTAACAGACTCAAGTTTTTCAGACAGACCAAGACGACAGAAAATCCACTTTAAGGTAAAGGGTTACTTTGAACGGTGGTGCAGTGAATTGGAAAGGTTCCAAACAGCAAAGAGTTGCTGGTTTAGTGATAAAGACAAAGTATATAGCTATAAATGAAGCTGCAAGTTGATTGTTTGGATTAAAAGTTCATTACAGAACTAGGAATAGTTCCTAAGTCTCATCTTGGATCCAAACATGTGTTGTGGCACTTTCATTTGATTATAGGAATCATTGAAAGATGGGAAATCACTATAGAGATAGTAGACTCTCAAGAACAACATTACATATCCATTAACTAAAGCATATCCAACAGCAGGATAATCGTCACTTAGAGAAGAAGAGTATGAGATACCATGACGATTGGCTTTAGTGCAAGTGGGAGATTGAAAGTAATATGCACACAAGCCAATCATGTTTGATGATAAAGCATATACTTTGTAACAATCTTATTCATTTATTAATAAAAGGTATTAATTTATTAAAGGCTTTTAATTATCTACATGTTGCTGTTTTATAATATGTGATAAACCCGCAGTTTTAAGCAATGCTTTTAGAATAATGATGATGATCATTTTAATGAGATCTAAATTCTTTGAAAGCTTAAAACTAAAATAGTTCCCAATCGTTGGATTACTAAATTGGGGATTAGTGAATCCGGATAGATTGGTACATACGTTGCTTGCTCATTGGATGAGGATGATTGATCTCATGATCATTTGTGTGGAGACACTAAAGCAAGTATGTAGGTGCTTATTAGAGAATAAGTTCACTGAACGTGACTCGCTAAGGAATACCTAATGGAGTTTTACTTGCATGTCAATAGGAATTCCTGTAGTGATAGTAGTACAAGTGATCCTTGGACTTGAGATCATCATAGTATCTTGTGTATGATGAGTTATACTTTGACTTATTCCTTAAGACCCTTAGGGTATATCAAAGGGTATGCTTGGGTATAATAAGTTGTACATGGAGATAATGTATGATCAATAAAGAATCTACCACTTCTAGTAAAAGAAGAGAAATGTCCTATGTGATTCGATAAATGACAACCCAGTAGTCCTTGGCCAAGGCAGAATGAAATTAGAAAGGAGTTTCTAATTTGCATTATTTGGAGTTGTGCATTTAAGAGTCGAAATACAAATAATTAAATAAAATAAGACTTGACAGTAATTCCATGTCTTATATTTAATTAGGACATTGTATGGTGGAAGGATTGAATTGTACGGTAACTATTTAATCAAAGGTTCTTTTATGATTAATGTTGAAATCTATATTATCTAGAAAGTCGTTGATCGCTAGGGAGGCTTATCCCTATTGTAGAATAAATATTATTTATTTAAATAAATTATTAGTTTAATTTATTTATTTAAATAAGATTAGAATTGTTCTAATTGATTTATTCACAACCGGTTTAATATGGAGAACCTAAAGGGTCACACCATAAAAGGAAGAATAATTATTTAAGAAGTTAATGGCATAATCGTAATAATATGTTAAGTATATTTAATTTAATCTATGGTGATAGAATAAATTAAATAGCTTAATATTTATTATTTAATATTTTAGAAATATTAAATATAAATTAATAAGAGGAGTCTTATTAATATTATTACAAATATTATTTTTTTAATTTCTAAAAGAGTTTAGGAATTAATTTAATATAAGTACTCTCATTTATTCCTAATAGGATTAGGAGGGAAAATTAGTTAAAGGAGTTTAATTAATTATCCCTAATAAGATTAGGGAGCCCATTTAATTAAAAGAGTTTAATTAAATAAATAATACCTTATTTTAAATAGAGTTACTTGATATCTTTATAAGAGGAGTCTTATATCAGATATCACATATACGTCATTCCAATTGTTGGAGAGTACGCCCCTTTTTCTATAGAGATAGAAAACTAGGGTTTGAGCCAAATACCCATCTTCTTGAATTTTGTTCTTCCTTGGTGGATCACCTCTAGAGACCAAACACTTGGGTGGCTAAACGTTGATCAAAGGAAGGAACCCAACCCGGTGGATTCAAGTTGAACGCGAAAAGGATTGGAGGTGAACTTGTACCTGAGGAAGCTCGATCTTCAAGGGTATGACTTTATTCTTTATTTTTTCGTTTAATTAATAATTATGCATAAAGGGTGATCCGGGTTTATGGTTTGTAAAATTTTAAACTCTGATTTTACACGCTTCCGCATATTTTTGTAATTTGATTGCGATCTTGAATGTTACAAACCTTACAATTTTTGTTTAAATCTGTGAAATGCGCTAAGAAAACATGACATCTGTTTTTCAATAAATGAATAGCTTTATATCTTGAGATGACCGTAACTGATTTTAATGGTTTGGTCGCTTGAATTCGCATAATAGGTTGATTAGGAATATGAAAGCTAACAACCTTACGAAAATAATCAATTTTAGTATGATGAGTAGTTAACCAATCAATCCCTAGAATCACGTCAAATGCAAGTATTTTTAAGGAAATAAGATCGATAGGTAATGTGAGGGTACCGATTTGAACCAAACAAGACTTATAAACAATGGATGTAATGAAAGTTTCTCCCAACAGAGTTTTAACAGATAAGTCAAAGTCTAATTTCTCCGGAGTCAAATTTAAACGTTGAGCGCAAGTAGGAGAAATAAAAGAATGGGTAGAACCGGTATCAAATAAGGTATATACTTCGCTAGAGTTTATGATTAGTTTACCCGTGATGACGTCGTTCGGGTTTCTTGCTTTCTGGGAGGTCACAACAAACGCTCTCCCTTGAACTACTGGTTTTGACTTGTCTGGGAAGGCATTTGGTGTCACCGTTCCAACTGGACTTGGCTTCCATGTACGACAAAATCTAGCTAGGTGACCTTCTCTTCCATAATTGTAACACGTTTTGGACTGCTACGCACAGTTTGGACTGATATGTCCCTCCCCTCCGTATTTGAAGCATATGATAGGTGGTCGTTCTCCTTCCTTAACCATGGGTACTGATGCTGATGTCTTTCCATCATTGTTGAATCTTCTCTTCTTGAAATGTCCATTCTTATTGTCTTGGCCATGATTACCACCGAAGTGGTTACCATTTCTGGCATATTGATTTCCTCCACGTTTGTTGTCACCGCTTCAATGACTGCTACCACTGGTATTATCATTTTGCCGGCTGCTTTCTCTTGGTTGAGTTGACTCATTATCGCACTCCAATAACTAAGCCCTATTTACAACATCTAAATACAAACACAGTTTATGAGAAATTAGATATTGACGTATCTCGGGTTTCAAGCCTCTTAGAAACATCCGCGTCATTCTCTCCTCATTGTCAACCAAGTGAGAAGCAAACCGGGACAACTTGGTAAACTTAGCTTCGTACTGCGACACGATCATATTGTTTTGCTCCAACTTGATGAACTTTACCTCTTTCATGTGACGAATACTTTCGGAAAAGTACTTTTCATTGAATAGTTCTTGTAACTTCTCCCAAGACATCTTCAGTGCGACAGGTTGAGTACGCTTTACCGATTCCCACCAGTAATCTGCCTCTCCTCGCAACATAAAGGTGGCAAAGGGAACCTTTTGCTCCTCGAAGCATCCCAAGACATCAAATATCTTGGTGATCTGCTTTATCCACGTCTCCGCCTTAAGTGGTTTTGGCTCTCCAATAAACTCTGGTGGTCCCAGCTCATTGAACTGTTTAGCGGTGACCATCCAAGAGTTGCCAGTGTTTCTACCTACATTTTGGACAGGAGTCTCTCTTGCCTGATGTTGTACGAATTGCAGAAAGCTCCTAAACATTCTGTCGTTCGCCATTTGGTCGGTGTTGTTGTTCACATGAGGATTATTGCCTTCCTGATTCACATTATCCTGGGTGTTGATCTGTGGTGACTCAACAGTCTCCTGTGTTCCATTGCTATTCTCAATATTTTCGGATGTCATTTTCAAATACTGCCACAAAACAAGGGTTAATTGACATATCACATATTATCCTTATACTCTGACCGACCAATTAAATACCAAATAAACTTAGGTAGGTCATACTAGCGAAGGAATTCCCCGTCTCTCCCCTCCTAGTTCTTATCTCACATCTCAGCCAGGGATCATATCCCTAAGCTCTGATACCAACTGTGATGCCCCCAAAACAGGTATACATCACCCATCTTGGGTCGCCAAAAATATGATACAAAATTCAAATACAACTTAATTATACAATTGTCGTGCAAAATACGACAAAACATAATCTAAGACTTTTAATAAGAATATTGTCATCTAGACAATATCCACACTCAATGGAGTCCTCATTACATTTATTGTCACACTATTGTATAGAATAGTGAGGACTACTAAAACAACCATCTGGACCGTCAATTCGCTCCCCGACTCGTCCCAACTATATTCTCATTTCCTGAAAAGAACAGTGAAAGAAAGGGTGAGCTCAACTAACCCAGTAAGAAATATTATGACTAAGATAATGCAGAATAATTAATCGTTAGCCTTCAACAGTGTTAAACTGATAAAATATAACAAACATCAAGTTTAACTGCAGTGGAACAAACAATCCATTAGAAGAGTGAAGTAGAGAATAAAATCTACTATCTTCTATGATTTAAAAGGTTTTTCATCACTTTTATCACTGAGACTCAGCTTAATAAATAAACCACATCATCCCTGCACTACGGCCAATGATATTTATTAGTATCACGACCACAAATTATCCATGCACTACGGACCAAGGATATTCGTGTATTCATTAATGATCATGATCATGCCAACAACTGTCCATTAATGCACTATGGCCAATGAGGACTTTTACCACATCATTTGTAACATTACGGTCATGATTATACCGAATAATCCCTAGTCATAATCACACCAAGTCCATCTATGCACTACATGCCACATATAACTTTCAACATATTATAAACATGAGGATGATGACAATGATATAAGAATTCAATAAAACAAATTCAAGGACAAATTTTTAAAGATTTATAATTTAATTTATCGAGAAATCAATAACGTCTAAATTGTCAACATGATACTATTTTTTGGAGTAAAATTCAAGAATCCTCAGAAGAATATTTCCATGAAAAGATACTGGATGAAGCGCAAATATCCAGAATATTCTACTAATTTCATGGAGTATAGAAGCCAAAACTTTAACCAACTGAGTATAATAGAATATATGAAACTGCAAATGGATTTTTTCCCGCCATGCGGTAATCCACGTAGACAGATCATTTCTATAATTTAATAAGGAATGAATACGAAGGATCATTCACCATGCATTCGGTAATCCACATAGACAGGTTATTCCAATAGAATAATAAAGAATGGAATAATAGAAGAATTCACCAGGCGTGCGTAATCCGCACATATAGGTTATTCCAAAAGAATGATAAAGAATAGAACCGGGTCATGCGTAACCCGCACAGATAGGATATTCCAACATAATAATAAACAATGGAACCAGGTCATACGTAATCCGCACAGACAGGATATTCCAACAGAATAATAAAGAATGGAATAACAATAGAAATCATCAGGCATGCGATAGACCGCACAGACAAGTTATTCCAACAGAATAATAAAGAATAGAATAACAGAAGAATTTCACCATGTATGTGGTACTTCACATAGACAGGTTATTCTAACATAATAATAAAGAATGGAATAACAACCCTTACGAGTATTGAAAGAAAATAACTCTCTTCATGAATACGAAAGAATAATACCCCTTACCTTAGAAGAAGACTGGATACTGCAATAGTGAGATATCAGACTTCTCTTTTTCTTTCTCTTTATAATAATTGCTCTATAGATTTAGTGAATTGGTGAGAAATGAAGGAAGAATGAACTTCTATTTATAGGAAAATATAGTTTCGATAATTGCACGTTTTGGGGCTCAAAATATTACACTATAATACCTTCCTCTTTTTCTTCATTTTTAATTAGGTCTTGCAAGTATTATCAAACGTGCACCGCCTCCCCTAATAGTAAATAGTGTGAATTAATAGTTTATTCATGTGACTTAATAGTATAATCATGTGAAAAAACTAATTACAGTATAGTACCTTCATCTATACCTTTATTTTTAATTTAGTCATGCAAGTATTATCAATCTTGCACCACCTCCCCTAATAGTACATTATGTGAATCAATAGTACACACATGTGAACAAATAGTTATAAGCATGTGAAATAATAGCAATTAATTGCTCATTTATCCAATTAATTGCCCGATTGGTCAATATAACCTCCAGACATCAATTGTTATCGAAATAAATGTTGATTTCCACTAACACTAATAATCCCAACGCAATTGAACTAGCAATTTCATCTTTAATCAACACAACTTATCCATCATTAATATTATAACTCACAATATTTAAGAACCAGGTCATTCCCAAGAAAGAGGGGGCTTTCCGATAAGGATTTCTTCTTATTGGCGCGCAATTAGGTGACTAAACCTCTTCTTGACAGAACTTCTAGACATTGTCAATATTGCAAATAATAATATGAATAACTTTGTCATCTCAATTATTGATTTAATAATAATAAATATTATGCAGATGATACTGTGACAATAATTGAATTAATAATATGAGAGATATGATGCAGTAATTACTGTAAGACCCCGAATTTTATAAAATAAAAGTATTAAATTTTTCTTATAATTATTATTCAGTAAATGGTTAAATTGATAAAACTTTAAAGTTATGGGGGAATATTCGTTTGGTCGTAAAATATTCTTTTTGTCAGGGAATATTCGTACGACGGCGCAGCCATTTGTGGGCCCCATAAAGGATAACGGTCGGATGAAGAAAATGAAAAATTTGAGTTTTTACAAATAACGGCGTAGTTGTTACCGTTAATACTGTTGGAATACCCGGTGGTTAAAATACAGTAATACGCGTGGTTGCACAGTAGCACACGATTTTGCACAGTATTTTTGAATTATTGATTCTTACGTAAAAAGGCACTACTCAATAATTGTTACAGTAATTACTGTTCAATATTTTATTTTATTGGTTCAATAATTGCTGCATTGATATTTTATATTATTGTTGTTTCAATAATTGTCACTGCACAATATTTCCCATTATGAGATTAATAATTCATATTATTTGAATAATATTATGAGATAACATTATTGGCAATGTCTTGAAAGTTCTATCAAGGAGAGGTTTGGTCACCTAATTGCGCGCCAGTAAGAAAAAATCCTTATCGGAAAGCCCCCTCTTTCCTGAGAACTGCCTGGTTGTCATTATAGTGATTCTGTAATATTATTTATGAATAATTAATTATTGATTTATATGATAAAGAAATATTTATTTGATGTGGATATAAATGATGGATTTATTTATGTGGTTATAAATGAAGGAATTACTGTTGAGGTGTTTTATCAGTATTTTGTCGGATTGGAGGTATTAAAAGATCAAATCACTCTTCCTAAGATATATTACGTGAGTTATAATTTTTAATCTGACCATTGGATCGTTGTGATTTTTGGATATGTTATACATATATAAGTTGAGTATATGTCCACAAATTTTGAACCGTTAAAAATGAACGTATAATTTGTTATGAATTTTAAGAGGTGACTGATTCAGAAATTAGGTTTATAAATGATTTTGGTGGTAAATTCTAGAATTAAGTGGGCCCCACTTATGGTTGATAAAGAAATTTGCTGAATTTTATTTCAAATGTGGTGGGTGACAATAGTAGCAGGTAATGCCATCAGGTAGCAGGTCAAGTCTGCTTCGGCGTGCTAATATTTTCCTATAAATAGAAGGCTAAGTTAGAATTGAAAATCACACCAGAAACATAAGCTTTCTCTCTTTCTCTCTCTATATTATCGAGCGTATTTTTATGAGTATTTAGATACTTTGTGAGTTTCTATTTATCAGTGCAAGTTTCCTTCAGCCTTATACTGATATTCCGATCAGAAGTACTGTTATTTTGAGGTACGGGATTTTAAGGGTTATCATGTTTTCCTATTTCGTACCTTTTTTGACCATCAAAAATTCTGAAAAAATTTGAAATGATAATTTGATGAGTTTTCTAGATTTTGTCCAAAAATGAAGATTTTTGGATGTATAGATTAAGAGTTATGAATTTTATAAGAAAAGACTATTTTAAAAGTAAACCCTTATAACTCTTTGTGGTTAACTCCAAAATTGATGAAATTTTTATTGGGAGTACATGTATATGATAGAAGTATACTCTGTAAATTTTGGAATTTTTGGATAAAAGTACAATTTATGATAAATATCTAAATATTCGACAGTTTTGGCCATATGAAAAATAGTAAATAAATTTTAAAAATTCTGAGAAAAATATATGTTCAATATGGAACTATATTCTGATAAATCCCAAAAAAGAAAATTTGTTTGTACTGATTTGGTATTTTTTATGAAAATAGACTAGTTATGAGTAAATGAATTAAATATGTTATGTGAAGTAAAAAAATTGAAAAATAGAATTTTATGGCTTGAGAATCCTATATAAGGTATATGCAGATTTTTGATGAGAGTTTTGGTTATTGGTGATGAAATCTTATGAGTTTGGCATTTCAGGATGATTAAATACATTATTTAGTAAAGTATAAACAATTAAAATAAATTGTTTATAAGTTTAAGAAATGTTATTCTTTCAATATCATTATACCGAAATATTGGTATGAATTTTATTGTGGAATTTCTACCTTTTTCATGTCGGGGTTACTATTTATGAATTACTATTCACGAGTTACTATTCACGAGATACTATTCACGTCAAAATTGGTTTATTTTTCTGACCAAATTATCGTTGATTTATGAATCTTACTCTTGAAATTAAATGCAGTTGTTGATCATATTGTTTTTATTGTCATATATAACATTTTTATAATCCTGGTGAAGAAATTTCTCTTTGACTTGAGTGTAAATATGGGTAAATTATTGGTATGATCGTGACTATGAGTTCTCTTTGGCCAGTAGTGCAAAGTTGAATCGTTGACTGGTATGATCATAACCATTGAATTTATAATTGAATATTTTTAGCTTAAGTGCAAAGGTGAATTGATCAACATGGTTATAATTATGGTTTATATAAAGTCTGAAATGATTATGTATTTCTTTGAGATATGAATATCTTTGGCCCGTAGTGCAAAGATGACCTGTTGTTGAATATCTTTGGCCCTTAGTGCAAAGATTACCAGTTGTTGAATATCTTTGGCCTGTAGTGCAAAGATGAACTGTTAACGAATATCTTTGACCTGTAGTGCAAAGCTGAATTTTTAGTATGATTATGAACATGAACTGTGATTTGTTATAACCGTGATCTATGATGTTTCAGGTAAAGACAAGTGATGAAAATTATCTTTGTCCTGGATGAGAAAGGGAATTTAGAACTATAATTATGATTATGAGTTATTCACATGATTGTGGACAAGAACTGTTGATTGATGTTACAGGGATAAAACATTATTGGTGAATTTTTAACATGGAGAAGATAATAAACTTTATGGTCTATTTGACTCTTCTAATGGATTGCTCGTTCTGCTACAACTATGGTTGAAATTTTTTATCATCTACCATATGTTCTAAATCTCTGATTTATTATTGTTGAAGGCTATTGATAATTTATTTATCTTTAGTCATGATATTCTTTACTGGGCTAGTTGAACTCTCCCTTTTGCTTCACAATTCCTTTTAGGTAATAAGAGTGTAGCTGGGTCGAGCGGGGATAACAGGAGAATAGAACGATGGTCTTTAGTTGTGGAGGTTCTATCTAAATAGTATAAAAAAGTGTATTATATTTTATACATCATTTAGTAGTTATATTTGGTGAATCAAATAGGGTGAGGTGAACCCAACGTTGAAATGGTGTTTTGCCATTATCATACAAGATGTCTAATGACATGCGACTTCGTGTTATCATAAGACAGGGTTGTGCACATCCACTTGCTGAGTATATCTACGAGCACTACCTATATAATCTTGGTGTTTGGTTGAAATATAACTCTCAATTAGAGACAGTGGAGATAATGATATGTCAAGAGAAGACTCACCATTGGAACGAATATGATAGTAATCTTCTTGTTTTTCTTTGGGGTATATTGGGTCAACAAAAGGATAATTCTGTGGACATATGATATCTATCATAACCTAGATGCATGGGCTCCCATGTACGAAGGTTTCCTTGGGCACTTCCCAAATATTCTAATTTCTAAAACAGTTTTTGACTATACCTTTATGTAAGGTGCCATTGTGATGTGTTATCCAAGGTTGGGATGAGAGTCACAGTTGGTATATATTTGTATCAAAATTCACAGCATATGTGTTGTTGTATGTTGCACGACAATGGTTGTTATAAAGTTGTAGTTATTTTCTGTACCATGTATTTGGCGACTCAGAATAGGTTGGGTGGAATGGACCTATTTTGGGGTTGTCACAGTTGGTATCAGAGCTTAAGGATATGGTCTCTGGCACAGATCGGGTGTAAGACCCCGAAAATTTTTTAAATAAAAAGGAATTTCCTTTATTTATTTATTTATTATTTTTAAATAGTAAGGGTGAATTTGATTAATGTGGTTAGTTATGGGTAAAATGCGCAAATATTTATAAAATATTCATTGTTGTCGGGAAATATTCGTTTAGTCGTGGAATATTCTTGCTGTCGGGGAATATTCGTACGACGACGCAGTCTTTTGTGGGCCCCATAACGGAAAGCGATTGGATAAAGAAAACGACAAGTATAAGTTGTTTATAAAAAACGACGTAGTTATTACCGTTAATACTGTTGGAATACCCGGTGGTTAAAACACAGTAATACGCGTTGTTGCACATACTGCACACGGTATTGCACCAATTATTGATTCTTACATAAGAAGGCACTACTCAATAATTGTTACAGTAATTACTGTTCAGTATTTTATGTTATTGATTCAATAATTGCTGCATTGATATTTTATATTACTGTTGTTTCAATAATTGTCATTACACAGTATTTTCCATTATCGAAGTAATAATTCATATTATCTGAATAATATTATTTGATAACATTATTGGCAATGTCTAGAAAGTTCTGTCTAAGGAGAGGTTTGGTCACCTAATTGCGCGCCAGTAAGGAGAAATTCTTATTGGAAAGCCCCCTCTTTCCTAGGAACGGCCTGGTTGCCAGTACTGTGATTCTGTAATATTATTTGTGAATAATTAATTATTGATTTATATGATGAGGAAAATATTGAATTTATGTGGATATAGATGGAGAAAATTTTTAATGTGACAATTGTTGAAAATTAATATTTTATCTTTTTCTGATAAAATAATTCATTTAAATATATTATTTTAATAATATATTGACGATGATATTTTTATAATGAATGTGGGATATATGAGTATATGAGGAGGAAGAGTATTTTTGTGGCATTAAATGTTTAACACATATTTTGTGTGTTGGTGGACACAATTATTGACTGAAATTTGATTATAGTTTGTAAAATCGTCCGTTTATGGATTTTGATCAATTTCTGTTTAAAATTTGGAAAAACTTCCTTCTGCAAAGTTGTAGATAATGGAATTTCCTATCAAAACTCGCGAGATTTGAATTTTTTGGCAAAAGGGATATTTATTATGAATTATTGAAGTTTCGGAGTTCCCAAATAATTGATTTTTGGAAGTTTAAAATATTTTATAAAAGAAAAACATTTTTTTTTTATTTTTTTTCTAGAAGGGAGCATGTGTTCAGTGGCTGAAAATCAGATTCAAGGGTTGGCGTAGAAGATTATATATATATATATATATATATATATATATATTAATATATATATATATATATATATATATATATATATATATATATATATATATTAATATTATATTAAATTTTCTGCTTTGGTGTTCTAAGCAATTTCCTATAAATAGGTGCTTAGGTTAGAATTGAAAATCACACCAGAAACTGAAGTTTTCTCTCTCTATATTATCGAGCGTATTCTTGTGAGTATTTTGAGTATACTTTGAGTATTGCTATACGGTGCAAGTTCAAGTCATAGCCTATATCCGGTGTTTCAACCAGAAGTACTGTTTTTCGAGGTAAGGAATGTTATTTTCTTCTCAAATGATATTATTTCTTCAATATCATTATGTTGAAATATTGGTTGGAACTTTTTATCAAATTTGGAACTTTTTCATGTCGGGGTTACTATTCACGAGTTACTATTCACGAGTTACTATTCACGAGTACTATTCACGAAGCGTGATGATGTTTTTTTGTGAAATTTCTATCTTTTGGTGTCGGAGTTACTATTCACGTATACGGCACTATTCACGTATACGGCACTATTCACGAATACGACACTATTCACCGAAAAAATGAAATTTCTTCTTTTTGTCCAAAATATCTATTCTGGATACTAGCTTTGATTGTATCCATGTTTTGATCATTCTTGAATTTTACTTCAGTATGATTATTTATGAAGTATTTTTGAACTCGGATTGTTTAGAGTACGAATCCTTTATACTTGTTATTTTGTTTCACTGGATTCGTTTCCTTTAAAATATTTTTCATCATCCTCAGTCCTAAATGATGGTGTTACTGAATATCTTTGGCCTGTAGTGCAGAGATGGTTGATTTTGTTATGAATATCTTTGGCCCGTAGTGCAAAGATGTACAGGTGTTGAGATGAACATGAACAATTGATGAATATCTTTGGCCCGTAGTGCAAAGATGAACAGGTGTTTAGATGAACAAGACCAACTGATGAATATCTTTGGCCTGTAGTGCAAAGATGAATATTTGATTTGATTTGAGATATATATTGATTGATGTTACAAGGATAAAATATTGATGATGGACTTTTAAATTCATAGATGTTAGTAGATTTTATTCTCTACTTAACTCTTCTAATGAATTGTTGTTTCCGCTGCAGTTGTTGATCTAAAACTTGTTGTCTATTGTATTCTATCAGATTTTTCCCTGTTAAAGACTAAGGATAATTTGTTGTACATTATCTTAGTCATAATATCTTTTACTGGGTTAGTTGAGCTCACCCTTTTTCTTGTTGTTCTATTTTTTCTTCTCAGGAGACGAGAATGTAGCGAGTACGAGTCGGGGAATGTAATGATGGTTCTAGATAGAGTTGTTTAGTAGTCCTCACCATTTTTGTAAAATAATGCATCAATAATTATGATGGGGATTTATTTGTATGTGGATATTGTCTAGACGACAATAGTTTATATGTTGTAATAATAAAGTTGCAGTTATTTCTATACCATGTATTTGGCGACTCAGAATGGGTTGGATGGAATGGACCTATTTTGGGGGCGTCACAGTTGGTATCAGAGCCATAAGTAAAGAGCCCCGAGCCTCTATCTGGTGACTTCCTGTTGATGGGGATGCACCGAAGCCAGACTCTCCGTAGGGGACGCCGTTCTGCGGTGGCAAACTGATAGGTATCACTGGTGAGGTGCTGACACATGTTGGTGTCCGGTGTCACACTTGGTATCAGAGCTTAGGGATATGATCTCTGGCGGAGATCGGAGAATAGAACTAGGAGGGGAGAGATGAGTAAATCCTTCGCTAGTGTGTCCTACCTAAGCTTATTTGTTAGTTGGTCACTATATAGGGATATTATGTGATTTATTGATTTCCTTAATTAACCCTTGTTTTATGACAGTATTTGAGAATGTCGACTGAGAATATTAACAGTGGAGTAAATGAGACCGTGGAGATGCCTGTACTTACCAACGAGGAGAACATGCAACAGGCTGGCAATGTACCTCCTGTGAACAACGCCACTGAGCAGACGATGAACGACGGGATGTTTAGGAGCTTTTTGCAGTTCATGCAAAACCAGACGAGGGAGACTCGTGTTCAAAATACAGGAGGAAATAATAGCAATTCACGGGTGGTCACAGCCAAGCAGTTCAAAGAGTTGGGACCACCAGAATTTAAGGGAAAGCCCGATCCGATCATGGCGGAAACATGGGTCAAGCAAATTACCAAGATATTCGATGTCTTGGGATGCACGGAGGAACAGAAGGTTCCATTCGCCACCTTTATGTTCCGTGGCGAGGCAGACTACTGGTGGGAGTCTGTGAAGCGTACACATCTAGCCGCACTCAGCATGTCATGGGAGACGTTTCAGAAACTTTTCAACGAAAAATACTTTCCTGAAAGTATTCGCCATATGAAGGAAGTGGAGTTTATTAGACTAGAGCAGAATAACATGACGGTGTCCCAGTACGAGGCGAAGTTCGCGGAGTTATCCAGGTTTGCATCTCATTTGGTAGAGAATGAGGAACGTATGACGCGGATGTTTCTGAGAGGTTTGAAACCCGGCATACGTCAGTATCTCATTTCTCATAAATTTTCTATCTATTCAGATGTTGTCAACAGGGCTCAGTTGTTAGAGCGAGATAACGAGTACGTTCAACCGAGGGACCATAATCAGGATTATACCGAAGATAGCAGTCATCAGAATAACGATAACCAGCGGAGAAAGAAGAATATGGACAAAGGCGGTAACCACTCTGGTGGTAATCGTGGCCATGAAAATAGAAGAAGCGAGTCGGGAGGAGATTTTAAAAAGAGGAGATTTAACAACGACCATGTGAAGACGACAGTGCCAGCAACAACTGGTTCCAAGGGAGGAGAAAGACCACCGGTCGTATGTTACAAATGCGGGAAAGAGGGACATATCAGCCCAAACTGCCCACAACAGTTCAAGGTATGCTATAATTGTGGAAAGGAAGGACATATCGCTCGAGAGTGTACGGCAGTGAAACTAATTCCAGCGGGGATGGTGATTCAATAGGCTGTCCCAGAAAAGTCAAAGTCAACGGTTCCTGGAAGAGCGTTTGTCGTGGCCAGTCAAAATGCGAGGAACCCGAACGAAGTTAGCACGGGTTAGTTAATTATAATTATTCCGAAGTTTATACCTTACTAGATACCGGTTCTACCCATTTTTTTATCTCTCTTGCTTGCGTTCAACGTTTGAACTTGACTCCGGAGAAATTAGACTTTGACTTATCTGTGGAGACTCCGTTAGGAGAAACTTTCATTACATCCGTTGTTTAGAAATCTTGCTTGATTCAAGTTGGCACTATCACATTACCTGTTAACCTTATTTCTATAGAGATATTTGCTTTTGATGTGATTTTAAGGTTAACTACTCATCATGCCAAAATTAATTGCTTTTGCAAGGTTGTTAGTTTTCATATTCCTAAGCAACCTGACATTCGAACTCAAGCAATCAAACCATTGAAGTCAAACATTTTTATATCAAGCCATGAAGTCATTCGTTTATTGAAAAATGGATGTCATGTTTTCTTAGCCCATGTCATGGACTTGAACAAAAGTATATCAGATTTGAATGATATTTCTGTTGTTAGTAAATTTCCTGATGTATTTCCTGAAGAATTTCTTGGCTTACTCCTAGAGCGTGATATTAAATTTTGTATCGACTTTGAACCTGGTACAAAACTCATTTCTAAAATCTCATATCGAATGGCTCCTATTGAACTTCAGGAGTTAAAAATTCAACTGTAGAAGTTTGTACCCGAGCCTTTATCTTGTGACTTCCTTTGTGGAATGCACCGAAGCCAGAATCTTCGTAGGGGACACAATATTCGTGCGATAGTAAACTGATAGGTGTCATTGTAACGTGCTATCCAAGGTTGGGATATGACTCACAGTTGAGAACAACCAAAGTCGGTAATCGAAATACGTAGCTTTCTAGGCTTAGTTGGTTATTATCGGAGATTCGTTGAAGGAGATTCTCGAATCGCTATTCCATTAACGCAGCTGACTCGTAGAGATACAAAATTCGAATGGAGCAAGGAATGTGGGAAGTGCTTCGAAGAACTCAAGAGGAGACTCATTTCAGCACATGTTCTGACCATGCCATCCTGGAAAAGCGAACGTGGCAGCTGACGTGTTGAGTAGAAGATCGTATACAAGTACGAGTACGATATTGTCAAAGACTAATTTCGTATAATTTACAAATAATAGAGATGGAGATGAAAACTCTAAGTACCCACGTGATGATATACGAGTATAACCGACTTTAATCGATAAAGTTAAAAACGTTCAAGCTACACAGCGGAGCTGGTGAATATGAAGAAGCAGGTACAAGAAGTTGTTATTTGAAAAGCGAGAATTGGCAATGTGAGCAAAGCTCAAACCTTCGATTTATTAGTCCATTTGAAATCCTCGATCGAATAGGAACTGTGGCCTATAGACTCGTTTTATCGCCAAGTATGTCACGTGTTTATAACATTTTTTTTATGTACCGATGTGGACGAATCGAACCATGTTATTGAGTTAGAACCGGACGAAATAGCCGAAGACTTAATGTACGAGGAGGTACCTGTCAAGATGTTGGATGGGAAGGAGCATGTCCTACGCACGAAGGTCATACCACAAGTTAAAGTTTTGTGGAGGAATCATGCTATAGAGGAAATGACCTTGGAGTTGGAAACGGAAATGAAAGCGAGGTATCTTTACATTTTCGAAACACCAGTTACGTACGTCAATTTCAAGGACGAAATTTCATAAGGAGGGGAGGTTGTAAGACTCCGAAAATTTTTTAAATAAAAAGGAATTTCCTTTATTTATTTATTTATTATTTTGAAATAGTAAGGGTGAATTTGATTAATGTGGTTAGTTATGGGTAAAATGCGCAAATATTTATAAAATATTCATTGTTGTCGGGGAATATTCGTTTGGTCGTGGAATATTCTTGCTGTCGGGGAATATTCGTACGACGGCGCAGTCTTTTGTGGGCCCCATAACGGAAAGCGATTGGATGAAGAAAACGACAAGTATAAGTTGTTTATAAAAAATGGCGTAGTTGTTACCGTTAATACTGTTGGAATATCCGGTGGTTAAAACACAATAATACGCGTTGTTGCACATACTGCACACGGTATTGCACCAATTATTGATTCTTACGTAAGAAGGCACTACTCAATAATTGTTACAGTAATTACTGTTCAGTATTTTATCTTATTGATTCAATAATTGCTGCATTGATATTTTATATTACTGTTGTTTCAATAATTGTCATTACACAATATTTTCTATTATCGAAGCAATAATTCATATTATCTGAATAATATTATTTGATAACATTATTGGCAATGTCTAGAAAGTTCTGTCTAAGGAGAGGTTTGGTCACCTAATTGCGCGCCAGTAAGGAGAAATTCTTATTGGAAAGCCCCCTCTTTCCTGGGAACGGTCTGGTTGCCAGTACTGTGATTCTGTAATATTATTTGTGAATAATTAATTATTGATTTATATGATGAGGAAAATATTGAATTTATGTGGATATAGATGGAGAAAATTTTTAATGTGACAATTGTTGAAAATTAATATTTTATCTTTTTCTGATAAAATAATTCATTTAAATATATTATTTTAATAATATATTAACGATGATATTTTTATAATGAATGTGGGATATATGAGTATATGAGGAGGAAGAGTATTTTTGTGGCATTAAATGTTTAACACATATTTTGTGTGTTGGTGGACACAATTATTGACTGAAATTTAATTATAGTCTGTAAAATCGTCCGTTTATGGATTTTGATCAATTTCTGTTTAAAATTTGGAAAAACTTCCTTCTGCAAAATTGTAGATAATGGAATTTCCTATCAAAACTCGCGTGATTTGAATTTTCTGGCAAAAGGGCTATTTATTATGAATTATTGAAGTTCCGGAGTTCCGAAATAATTGATTTTTGGAAGTTTAAATTATTTTATAAAAGAAAAACGTTTTTTTTTATTTTTTTTCTAGAAGGGAGCATGTGTTCAATGGCTGAAAATCAGATTCAAGGGTTGGCGTAGAAGATTATATATATATATATATATATATATATATATATATATATATATATATATATTAATATTATATTAAATTTTCTGCTTTGGTGTTCTAAGCAATTTCCTATAAATAGGTGCTTAGGTTAGAATTGAAAATCACACCAGAAACTGAAGTTTTCTCTCTCTATATTATCGAGCGTATTCTTGTGAGTATTTTGAGTATACTTTGAGTATTGTTATACGGTGCAAGTTCAAGTCATAGCCTATATCCGGTGTTTCAACCAGAAGTACTGTTTTTCGAGGTAAGGGATGTTATTTTCTTCTCAAATGATATTATTTCTTCAATATCATTATGCTGAAATATTGGTTGGAACTTTTTATCAAATTTAGAACTTTTTCATGTCGGGGTTACTATTCATGAGATACTATTCACGAGTTACTATTCACGAGTTACTATTCACGAGTACTATTCACGAAGCGTGATGATGTTTTTTTGTGAAATTTCTATCTTTTGGTGTCGGAGTTACTATTCACGTATACGGGACTATTCACGTATACAGCACTATTCACGAATACGACACTATTCACCGAAAAAATGAAATTTCTTCTTTTTGTCCAAAATATCTATTCTGGATACTAGCTTTGATTGTATCCATGTTTTGATCATTCTTGAATTTTACTTCAGTATGATTATTTATGAAGTATTTTTGAACTCGGATTGTTTAGAGTACGAATCCTTTATACTTGTTATTTTGTTTCACTGGATTCGTTTCCTTTAAAATATTTTTCATCATCCTCAGTCCTAAATGATGGTGTTACTGAATATCTTTGGCCTGTAGTGCAGAGATGGTTGATTTTGTTATGAATATCTTTGGCCCGTAGTGCAAAGATGTACAGGTGTTGAGATGAACATGAACAATTGATGAATATCTTTGGCCCGTAGTGCAAAGATGAACAGGTGTTTAGATGAACAAGACCAACTGATGAATATCTTTGGCCTGTAGTGCAAAGATGAATATTTGATTTGATTTGAGATATATATTGATTGATGTTACAAGGATAAAATATTGATGATGGACTTTTAAATTCATAGATGTTAGTAGATTTTATTCTCTACTTAACTCTTCTAATGAATTGTTGTTTCCGCTGCAGTTGTTGATCTAAAACTTGTTGTCTATTGTATTCTATCAGATTTTTCCCTGTTAAAGACTAAGGATAATTTGTTGTACATTATCTTAGTCATAATATCTTTTACTGGGTTAGTTGAGCTCACCCTTTTTCTTGTTGTTCTATTTTTTCTTCTCAGGAGACGAGAATGTAGCGAGTACGAGTCGGGGAATGTAATGATGGTTCTAGATAGAGTTGTTTAGTAGTCCTCACCATTTTTGTAAAATAATGCATCAATAATTATGATGGGGATTTATTTGTATGTGGATATTGTCTAGACGACAATAGTTTATATGTTGTAATAATAAAGTTGCAGTTATTTCTATACCATGTATTTGGCGACTCAGAATGGGTTGGATGGAATGGACCTATTTTGGGGGCGTCACAGTTGGTATCAGAGCCATAAGTAAAGAGCCCCGAGCCTCTATCTGGTGACTTCCTGTTGATGGGGATGCACCGAAGCCAGACTCTCCGTAGGGGACGCCGTTCTGCGGTGGCAAACTGATAGGTATCACTGGTGAGGTGCTGACACATGTTGGTGTCCGGTGTCACACTTGGTATCAGAGCTTAGGGATATGATCTCTGGCGGAGATCGGAGAATAGAACTAGGAGGGGAGAGATGAGTAAATCCTTCGCTAGTGTGTCCTACCTAAGCTTATTTGTTAGTTGGTCACTATATAGGGATATTATGTGATTTATTGATTTCCTTAATTAACCCTTGTTTTATGACAGTATTTGAGAATGTCGACTGAGAATATTAACAGTGGAGTAAATGAGACCGTGGAGATGCCTGTACTTACCAACGAGGAGAACATGCAACAGGCTGGCAATGTACCTCCTGTGAACAACGCCACTGAGCAGACGATGAACGACGGGATGTTTAGGAGCTTTTTGCAGTTCATGCAAAACCAGACGAGGGAGACTCGTGTTCAAAATACAGGAGGAAATAATAGCAATTCACGGGTGGTCACAGCCAAGCAGTTCAAAGAGTTGGGACCACCAGAATTTAAGGGAAAGCCCGATCCGATCATGGCGGAAACATGGGTCAAGCAAATTACCAAGATATTCGATGTCTTGGGATGCACGGAGGAACAGAAGGTTCCATTCGCCACCTTTATGTTCCGTGGCGAGGCAGACTACTGGTGGGAGTCTGTGAAGCGTACACATCTAGCCGCACTCAGCATGTCATGGGAGACGTTTCAGAAACTTTTCAACGAAAAATACTTTCCTGAAAGTATTCGCCATATGAAGGAAGTGGAGTTTATTAGACTAGAGCAGAATAAAATGACGGTGTCCCAGTACGAGGCGAAGTTCGCGGAGTTATCCAGGTTTGCATCTCATTTGGTAGAGAATGAGGAACGTATGACGCGGATGTTTCTGAGAGGTTTGAAACCCGGCATACGTCAGTATCTCATTTCTCATAAATTTTCTATCTATTCAGATGTTGTCAACAGGGCTCAGTTGTTAGAGCGAGATAACGAGTACGTTCAACCGAGGGACCATAATCAGGATTATACCGAAGATAGCAGTCATCAGAATAACGATAACCAGCGGAGAAAGAAGAATATGGACAAAGGCGGTAACCACTCTGGTGGTAATCGTGGCCATGAAAATAGAAGAAGCGAGTCGGGAGGAGATTTTAAAAAGAGGAGATTTAACAACGACCATGTGAAGACGACAGTGCCATCAACAACTGGTTCCAAGGGAGGAGAAAGACCACCGGTCGTATGTTACAAATGCGGGAAAGAGGGACATATCAGCCCAAACTGCCCACAACAGTTCAAGGTATGCTATAATTGTGGAAAGGAAGGACATATCGCTCGAGAGTGTACGGCAGTGAAACTAATTCCAGCGGGGATGGTGATTCAATAGGCTGTCCCAGAAAAGTCAAAGTCAACGGTTCCTGGAAGAGCGTTTGTCGTGGCCAGTCAAAATGCGAGGAACCCGAACGAAGTTAGCACGGGTTAGTTAATTATAATTCTTCCGAAGTTTATACCTTACTAGATACCGGTTCTACCCATTTTTTTATCTCTCTTGCTTGCGTTCAACGTTTGAACTTGACTCCGGAGAAATTAGACTTTGACCTATCTGTGGAGACTCCGTTAGGAGAAACTTTCATTACATCCGTTGTTTAGAAATCTTGCTTGATTCAAGTTGGCACTATCACATTACCTGTTAACCTTATTTCTATAGAGATATTTGCTTTTGATGTGATTTTAAGGTTAACTACTCATCATGCCAAAATTAATTGCTTTTGCAAGGTTGTTAGTTTTCATATTCCTAAGCAACCTGACATTCGAACTCAAGCAATCAAACCATTGAAGTCAAACATTTTTATATCAAGCCATGAAGTCATTCGTTTATTGAAAAATGGATGTCATGTTTTCTTAGCCCATGTCATGGACTTGAACAAAAGTATATCAGATTTGAATGATATTTCTGTTGTTAGTAAATTTCCTGATGTATTTCCTGAAGAATTTCTTGGCTTACTCCTAGAGCGTGATATTAAATTTTGTATCGACTTTGAACCTGGTACAAAACTCATTTCTAAAATCTCATATCGAATGGCTCCTATTGAACTTCAGGAGTTAAAAATTCAACTGTAGAAGTTTGTACCCGAGCCTTTATCTTGTGACTTCCTTTGTGGAATGCACCGAAGCCAGAATCTTCGTAGGGGACACAATATTGTGCGATAGTAAACTGATAGGTGTCATTGTAACGTGCTATCCAAGGTTGGGATATGACTCACAGTTGAGAACAACCAAAGTCGGTAATCGAAATACGTAGCTTTCTAGGCTTAGTTGGTTATTATCGGAGATTCGTTGAAGGAGATTCTCGAATCGCTATTCCATTAACGCAGCTGACTCGTAGAGATACAAAATTCGAATGGAGCAAGGAATGTGGGAAGTGCTTCGAAGAACTCAAGAGGAGACTCATTTCAGCACATGTTCTGACCATGCCATCCTGGAAAAGCGAACGTGGCAGCTGACGTGTTGAGTAGAAGATCGTATACAAGTACGAGTACGATATTGTCAAAGACTAATTTCGTATAATTTACAAATAATAGAGATGGAGATGAAAACTCTAAGTACCCACGTGATGATATACGAGTATAACCGACTTTAATCGATAAAGTTAAAAACGTTCAAGCTACACAGCGGAGCTGGTGAATATGAAGAAGCAGGTACAAGAAGTTGTTATTTGAAAAGCGAGAATTGGCAATGTGAGCAAAGCTCAAACCTTCGATTTATTAGTCCATTTGAAATCCTCGATCGAATAGGAACTGTGGCCTATAGACTCGTTTTATCGCCAAGTATGTCACGTGTTTATAACATTTTTTTTATGTACCGATGTGGACGAATCGAACCATGTTATTGAGTTAGAACCGGACGAAATAGTCGAAGACTTAATGTACGAGGAGGTACCTGTCAAGATGTTGGATGGGAAGGAGCATGTCCTACGCACGAAGGTCATACCACAAGTTAAAGTTTTGTGGAGGAATCATGCTATAGAGGAAATGACCTTGGAGTTGGAAACGGAAATGAAAGCGAGGTATCTTTACATTTTCGAAACACCAGTTACGTACGTCAATTTCAAGGACGAAATTTCATAAGGAGGGGAGGTTGTAAGACTCCGAAAATTTTTTAAATAAAAAGGAATTTCCTTTATTTATTTATTTATTATTTTGAAATAGTAAGGGTGAATTTGATTAATGTGGTTAGTTATGGGTAAAATGCGCAAATATTTATAAAATATTCATTGTTGTCGGGGAATATTCGTTTGGTCGTGGAATATTCTTGCTGTCGGGGAATATTCGTACGACGGCGCAGTCTTTTGTGGGCCCCATAACGGAAAGCGATTGGATGAAGAAAACGACAAGTATAAGTTGTTTATAAAAAATGGCGTAGTTGTTACCGTTAATACTGTTGGAATACCCGGTGGTTAAAACACAATAATACGCGTTGTTGCACATACTGCACACGGTATTGCACCAATTATTGATTATTACGTAAGAAGGCACTACTCAATAATTGTTACAGTAATTACTGTTCAGTATTTTATCTTATTGATTCAATAATTGCTGCATTGATATTTTATATTACTGTTGTTTCAATAATTGTCATTACACAATATTTTCTATTATCGAAGCAATAATTCATATTATCTGAATAATATTATTTGATAACATTATTGGCAATGTCTAGAAAGTTCTGTCTAAGGAGAGGTTTGGTCACCTAATTGCGCGCCAGTAAGGAGAAATTCTTATTGGAAAGCCCCCTCTTTCCTGGGAACGGTCTGGTTGCCAGTACTGTGATTCTGTAATATTATTTGTGAATAATTAATTATTGATTTATATGATGAGGAAAATATTGAATTTATGTGGATATAGATGGAGAAAATTTTTAATGTGACAATTGTTGAAAATTAATATTTTATCTTTTTCTGATAAAATAATTCATTTAAATATATTATTTTAATAATATATTAACGATGATATTTTTATAATGAATGTGGGATATATGAGTATATGAGGAGGAAGAGTATTTTTGTGGCATTAAATGTTTAACACATATTTTGTGTGTTGGTGGACACAATTATTGACTGAAATTTAATTATAGTCTGTAAAATCGTCCGTTTATGGATTTTGATCAATTTCTGTTTAAAATTTGGAAAAACTTCCTTCTGCAAAATTGTAGATAATGGAATTTCCTATCAAAACTCGCGTGATTTGAATTTTCTGGCAAAAGGGCTATTTATTATGAATTATTGAAGTTCCGGAGTTCCGAAATAATTGATTTTTGGAAGTTTAAATTATTTTATAAAAGAAAAACGTTTTTTTTATTTTTTTTCTAGAAGGGAGCATGTGTTCAATGGCTGAAAATCAGATTCAAGGGTTGGCGTAGAAGATTATATATATATATATATATATATATATATATATTAATATTATATTAAATTTTCTGCTTTGGTGTTCTAAGCAATTTCCTATAAATAGGTGCTTAGGTTAGAATTGAAAATCACACCAGAAACTGAAGTTTTCTCTCTCTATATTATCGAGCGTATTCTTGTGAGTATTTTGAGTATACTTTGAGTATTGTTATACGGTGCAAGTTCAAGTCATAGCCTATATCCGGTGTTTCAACCAGAAGTACTGTTTTTCGAGGTAAGGGATGTTATTTTCTTCTCAAATGATATTATTTCTTCAATATCATTATGCTGAAATATTGGTTGGAACTTTTTATCAAATTTAGAACTTTTTCATGTCGGGGTTACTATTCATGAGATACTATTCACGAGTTACTATTCACGAGTTACTATTCACGAGTACTATTCACGAAGCGTGATGATGTTTTTTTGTGAAATTTCTATCTTTTGGTGTCGGAGTTACTATTCACGTATACGGCACTATTCACGTATACGACACTATTCACGAATACGACACTATTCACCGAAAAAATGAAATTTCTTCTTTTTGTCCAAAATATCTATTCTGGATACTAGCTTTGATTGTATCCATGTTTTGATCATTCTTGAATTTTACTTCAGTATGATTATTTATGAAGTATTTTTGAACTCGGATTGTTTAGAGTACGAATCCTTTATACTTGTTATTTTGTTTCACTGGATTCGTTTCCTTTAAAATATTTTTCATCATCCTCAGTCCTAAATGATGGTGTTACTGAATATCTTTGGCCTGTAGTGCAAAGATGGTTGATTTTGTTATGAATATCTTTGGCCCGTAGTGCAAAGATGTACAGGTGTTGAGATGAACATGAACAATTGATGAATATCTTTGGCCCGTAGTGCAAAGATGAACAGGTGTTTAGATGAACATGACCAACTGATGAATATCTTTGGCCTGTAGTGCAAAGATGAATATTTGATTTGATTTGAGATATATATTGATTGATGTTACAGGGATAAAATATTGATGATGGACTTTTAAATTCATAGATGTTAGTAGATTTTATTCTCTACTTAACTCTTCTAATGAATTGTTGTTTCCGCTGCAGTTGTTGATCTAAAACTTGTTGTCTATTGTATTCTATCAGATTTTTCCCTGTTAAGACTAAGGATAATTTGTTGTACATTATCTTAGTCATAATATCTTTTACTGGGTTAGTTGAGCTCACCCTTTTTCTTGTTGTTCTATTTTTTCTTCTCAGGAGACGAGAATGTAGCGAGTACGAGTCGGGGAATGTAATGATGGTTCTAGATAGAGTTGTTTAGTAGTCCTCACCATTTTTGTAAAATAATGCATCAATAATTATGATGGGGATTTATTTGTATGTGGATATTGTCTAGACGACAATAGTTTATATGTTGTAATAATAAAGTTGCAGTTATTTCTATACCATGTATTTGGCGACTCAGAATGGGTTGGATGGAATGGACCTATTTTGGGGGCGTCACAGTTGGTATCAGAGCCATAAGTAAAGAGCCCCGAGCCTCTATCTGGTGACTTCCTGTTGATGGGGATGCACCGAAGCCAGACTCTCCGTAGGGGACGCCGTTCTGCGGTGGCAAACTGATAGGTATCACTGGTGAGGTGCTGACACATGTTGGTGTCCGGTGTCACACTTGGTATCAGAGCTTAGGGATATGATCTCTGGCGGAGATCGGAGAATAGAACTAGGAGGGGAGAGATGAGTAAATCCTTCGCTAGTGTGTCCTACCTAAGCTTATTTGTTAGTTGGTCACTATATAGGGATATTATGTGATTTATTGATTTCCTTAATTAACCCTTGTTTTATGACAGTATTTGAGAATGTCGACTGAGAATATTAACAGTGGAGTAAATGAGACCGTGGAGATGCCTGTACTTACCAACGAGGAGAACATGCAACAGGCTGGCAATGTACCTCCTGTGAACAACGCCACTGAGCAGACGATGAACGACGGGATGTTTAGGAGCTTTTTGCAGTTCATGCAAAACCAGACGAGGGAGACTCGTGTTCAAAATACAGGAGGAAATAATAGCAATTCACGGGTGGTCACAGCCAAGCAGTTCAAAGAGTTGGGACCACCAGAATTTAAGGGAAAGCCCGATCCGATCATGGCGGAAACATGGGTCAAGCAAATTACCAAGATATTCGATGTCTTGGGATGCACGGAGGAACAGAAGGTTCCATTCGCCACCTTTATGTTCCGTGGCGAGGCAGACTACTGGTGGGAGTCTGTGAAGCGTACACATCTAGCCGCACTCAGCATGTCATGGGAGACGTTTCAGAAACTTTTCAACGAAAAATACTTTCCTGAAAGTATTCGCCATATGAAGGAAGTGGAGTTTATTAGACTAGAGCAGAATAACATGACGGTGTCCCAGTACGAGGCGAAGTTCGCGGAGTTATCCAGGTTTGCATCTCATTTGGTAGAGAATGAGGAACGTATGACGCGGATGTTTCTGAGAGGTTTGAAACCCGGCATACGTCAGTATCTCATTTCTCATAAATTTTCTATCTATTCAGATGTTGTCAACAGGGCTCAGTTGTTAGAGCGAGATAACGAGTACGTTCAACCGAGGGACCATAATCAGGATTATACCGAAGATAGCAGTCATCAGAATAACGATAACCAGCGGAGAAAGAAGAATATGGACAAAGGCGGTAACCACTCTGGTGGTAATCGTGGCCATGAAAATAGAAGAAGCGAGTCGGGAGGAGATTTTAAAAAGAGGAGATTTAACAACGACCATGTGAAGACGACAGTGCCAGCAACAACTGGTTCCAAGGGAGGAGAAAGACCACCGGTCGTATGTTACAAATGCGGGAAAGAGGGACATATCAGCCCAAACTGCCCACAACAGTTCAAGGTATGCTATAATTGTGGAAAGGAAGGACATATCGCTCGAGAGTGTACGGTAGTGAAACTAATTCCAGCGGGGATGGTGATTCAATAGGCTGTCCCAGAAAAGTCAAAGTCAACGGTTCCTGGAAGAGCGTTTGTCGTGGCCAGTCAAAATGCGAGGAACCCGAACGAAGTTAGCACGGGTTAGTTAATTATAATTCTTCCGAAGTTTATACCTTACTAGATACCGGTTCTACCCATTTTTTTATCTCTCTTGCTTGCGTTCAACGTTTGAACTTGACTCCGGAGAAATTAGACTTTGACCTATCTGTGGAGACTCCGTTAGGAGAAACTTTCATTACATCCGTTGTTTAGAAATCTTGCTTGATTCAAGTTGGCACTATCACATTACCTGTTAACCTTATTTCTATAGAGATATTTGCTTTTGATGTGATTTTAAGGTTAACTACTCATCATGCCAAAATTAATTGCTTTTGTAAGGTTGTTAGTTTTCATATTCCTAAGCAACCTGACATTCGAACTCAAGCAATCAAACCATTGAAGTCAAACATTTTTATATCAAGCCATGAAGTCATTCGTTTATTGAAAAATGGATGTCATGTTTTCTTAGCCCATGTCATGGACTTGAACAAAAGTATATCAGATTTGAATGATATTTCTGTTGTTAGTAAATTTCCTGATGTATTTCCTGAAGAATTTCTTGGCTTACTCCTAGAGCGTGATATTAAATTTTGTATCGACTTTGAACCTGGTACAAAACTCATTTCTAAAATCTCATATCGAATGGCTCCTATTGAACTTCAGGAGTTAAAAATTCAACTGTAGAAGTTTGTACCCGAGCCTTTATCTTGTGACTTCCTTTGTGGAATGCACCGAAGCCAGAATCTTCGTAGGGGACACAATATTCGTGCGATAGTAAACTGATAGGTGTCATTGTAACGTGCTATCCAAGGTTGGGATATGACTCACAGTTGAGAACAACCAAAGTCGGTAATCGAAATACGTAGCTTTCTAGGCTTAGTTGGTTATTATCGGAGATTCGTTGAAGGATATTCTCGAATCGCTATTCCATTAACGCAGCTGACTCGTAGAGATACAAAATTCGAATGGAGCAAGGAATGTGGGAAGTGCTTCGAAGAACTCAAGAGGAGACTCATTTCAGCACATGTTCTGACCATGCCATCCTGGAAAAGCGAACGTGGCAGCTGACGTGTTGAGTAGAAGATCGTATACAAGTACGAGTACGATATTGTCAAAGACTAATTTCGTATAATTTACAAATAATAGAGATGGAGATGAAAACTCTAAGTACCCACGTGATGATATACGAGTATAACCGACTTTAATCGATAAAGTTAAAAACGTTCAAGCTACACACCGGAGCTGGTGAATATGAAGAAGCAGGTACAAGAAGTTGTTATTTGAAAAGCGAGAATTGGCAATGTGAGCAAAGCTCAAACCTTCGATTTATTAGTCCATTTGAAATCCTCGATCGAATAGGAACTGTGGCCTATAGACTCGTTTTATCGCCAAGTATGTCGCGTGTTTATAACATTTTTTTTATGTACCGATGTGGACGAATCGAACCATGTTATTGAGTTAGAACCGGACGAAATAGCCGAAGACTTAATGTACGAGGAGGTACCTGTCAAGATGTTGGATGGGAAGGAGCATGTCCTACGCACGAAGGTCATACCACAAGTTAAAGTTTTGTGGAGGAATCATGCTATAGAGGAAATGACCTTGGAGTTGGAAACGGAAATGAAAGCGAGGTATCTTTACATTTTCGAAACACCAGTTACGTAAGTCAATTTCGAGGACGAAATTTCATAAGGAGGGGAGGTTGTAAGACCCCGAAAATTTTTTAAATAAAAAGGAATTTCCTTTATTTATTTATTTATTATTTTGAAATATTAAGGGTGAATTTGATTAATGTGGTTAGTTATGGGTAAAATGCGCAAATATTTATAAAATATTCATTGTTGTCGGGGAATATTCGTTTGGTCGTGGAATATTCTTGCTGTCGGGGAATATTCGTACGACGGCGCAGTCTTTTGTGGGCCCCATAACGGAAAGCGATTGGATGAAGAAAACGACAAGTATAAGTTGTTTATAAAAAATGGCGTAGTTGTTACCGTTAATACTGTTGGAATACCCGGTGGTTAAAACACAGTAATACGCGTTGTTGCACATACTGCACACGGTATTGCACCAATTATTGATTCTTACGTAAGAAGGCACTACTCAATAATTGTTACAGTAATTACTGTTCAGTATTTTATCTTATTGATTCAATAATTGCTGCATTGATATTTTATATTACTGTTGTTTCAATAATTGTCATTACACAGTATTTTCTATTATCGAAGCAATAATTCATATTATCTGAATAATATTATTTGATAAAATTATTGGCAATGTCTAGAAAGTTCTATCTAAGGAGAGGTTTGGTCACCTAATTGCGCGCCAGTAAGGAGAAATTCTTATTGGAAAGCCCCCTCTTTCCTGGGAACGGTCTGGTTGCCAGTACTGTGATTCTGTAATATTATTTGTGAATAATTAATTATTGATTTATATGATGAGGAAAATATTGAATTTATGTGGATATAGATGGAGAAAATTTTTAATGTGACAATTGTTGAAAATTAATATTTTATCTTTTTCTGATAAAATAATTCATTTAAATATATTATTTTAATAATATATTAACGATGATATTTTTATAATGAATGTGGGATATATGAGTATATGAGGAGGAAGAGTATTTTTGTGGCATTAAATGTTTAACACATATTTTGTGTGTTGGTGGACACAATTATTGACTGAAATTTGATTATAGTCTGTAAAATCGTCCGTTTATGGATTTTGATCAATTTCTGTTTAAAATTTGGAAAAACTTCCTTCTGCAAAATTGTAGATAATGGAATTTCCTATCAAAACTCGCGAGATTTTAATTTTCTGGCAAAAGGGGTATTTATTATGAATTATTGAAGTTCCGGAGTTCCGAAATAATTGATTTTTGGAAGTTTAAATTATTTTATAAAAGAAAAACGTTTTTTTTATTTTTTTTCTAGAAGGGAGCATGTGTTCAATGGCTGAAAATCAGATTCAAGGGTTGGCGTAGAAGATTATATATATATATATATATATATATATATATATATATATATATATATATATATATATTAATATTATATTAAATTTTCTGCTTTGGTGTTCTAAGCAATTTCCTATAAATAGGTGCTTAGGTTAGAATTGAAAATCACACCAGAAACTGAAGTTTTCTCTCTCTATATTATCGAGCGTATTCTTGTGAGTATTTTGAGTATACTTTGAGTATTGTTATACGGTGCAAGTTCAAGTCATAGCCTATATCCGGTGTTTCAACCAGAAGTACTGTTTTTCGAGGTAAGGGATGTTATTTTCTTCTCAAATGATATTATTTCTTCAATATCATTATGCTGAAATATTGGTTGGAACTTTTTATCAAATTTAGAACTTTTTCATGTCGGGGTTACTATTCATGAGATACTATTCACGAGTTACTATTCACGAGTTACTATTCACGAGTACTATTCACGAAGCGTGATGATGTTTTTTTGTGAAATTTCTATCTTTTGGTGTCGGAGTTACTATTCACGTATACGACACTATTCACGTATACGGCACTATTCACGAATACGACACTATTCACCGAAAAAATGAAATTTCTTCTTTTTGTCCAAAATATCTATTCTGGATACTAGCTTTGATTGTATCCATGTTTTGATCATTCTTGAATTTTACTTCAGTATGATTATTTATGAAGTATTTTTGAACTCGGATTGTTTAGAGTACGAATCCTTTATACTTGTTATTTTGTTTCACTGGATTCGTTTCCTTTAAAATATTTTTCATCATCCTCAGTCCTAAATGATGGTGTTACTGAATATCTTTGGCCTGTAGTGCAAAGATGGTTGATTTTGTTATGAATATCTTTGGCCCGTAGTGCAAAGATGTACAGGTGTTGAGATGAACATGAACAATTGATGAATATCTTTGGCCCGTAGTGCAAAGATGAACAGGTGTTTAGATGAACATGACCAACTGATGAATATCTTTGGCCTGTAGTGCAAAGATGAATATTTGATTTGATTTGAGATATATATTGATTGATGTTACATGGATAAAATATTGATGATGGACTTTTAAATTCATAGATGTTAGTAGATTTTATTCTCTACTTAACTCTTCTAATGAATTGTTGTTTCCGCTGCAGTTGTTGATCTAAAACTTGTTGTCTATTGTATTCTATCAGATTTTTCCCTGTTGAAGACTAAGGATAATTTGTTGTACATTATCTTAGTCATAATATCTTTTACTGGGTTAGTTGAGCTCACCCTTTTTCTTGTTGTTCTATTTTTTCTTCTCAGGAGACGAGAATGTAGCGAGTACGAGTCGGGGAATGTAATGATGGTTCTAGAGAGAGTTGTTTAGTAGTCCTCACCATTTTTGTAAAATAATGCATCAATAATTATGATGGGGATTTATTTGTATGTGGATATTGTCTAGACGACAATAGTTTATATGTTGTAATAATAAAGTTGCAGTTATTTCTATACCATGTATTTGGCGACTCAGAATGGGTTGGATGGAATGGACCTATTTTGGGGGCGTCACAGTTGGTATCAGAGCCATAAGTAAAGAGCCCCGAGCCTCTTTCTGGTGACTTCCTGTTGATGGGGATGCACCGAAGCCAGACTCTCCGTAGGGGACGCCGTTCTGCGGTGGCAAACTGATAGGTATCACTGGTGAGGTGCTGACACATGTTGGTGTCCGGTGTCACACTTGGTATCAGAGCTTAGGGATATGATCTCTGGCGGAGATCGGAGAATAGAACTAGGAGGGGAGAGATGAGTAAATCCTTCGCTAGTGTGTCCTACCTAAGCTTATTTGTTAGTTGGTCACTATATAGGGATATTATGTGATTTATTGATTTCCTTAATTAACCCTTGTTTTATGACAGTATTTGAGAATGTCGACTGAGAATATTAACAGTGGAGTAAATGAGACCGTGGAGATGCCTGTACTTACCAACGAGGAGAACATGCAACAGGCTGGCAATGTACCTCCTGTGAACAACGCCACTGAGCAGACGATGAACGACGGGATGTTTAGGAGCTTTTTGCAGTTCATGCAAAACCAGACGAGGGAGACTCGTGTTCAAAATACAGGAGGAAATAATAGCAATTCACGGGTGGTCACAGCCAAGCAGTTCAAAGAGTTGGGACCACCAGAATTTAAGGGAAAGCCCGATCCGATCATGGCGGAAACATGGGTCAAGCAAATTACCAAGATATTCGATGTCTTGGGATGCACGGAGGAACAGAAGGTTCCATTCGCCACCTTTATGTTCCGTGGCGAGGCAGATTACTGGTGGGAGTCTGTGAAGCGTACACATCTAGCCGCACTCAGCATGTCATGGGAGACGTTTCAGAAACTTTTCAACGAAAAATACTTTCCTGAAAGTATTCGCCATATGAAGGAAGTGGAGTTTATTAGACTAGAGCAGAATAACATGACGGTGTCCCAGTACGAGGCGAAGTTCGCGGAGTTATCCAGGTTTGCATCTCATTTGGTAGAGAATGAGGAACGTATGACGCGGATGTTTCTGAGAGGTTTGAAACCCGGCATACGTCAGTATCTCATTTCTCATAAATTTTCTATCTATTCAGATGTTGTCAACAGGGCTCAGTTGTTAGAGCGAGATAACGAGTACGTTCAACCGAGGGACCATAATCAGGATTATACCGAAGATAGCAGTCATCAGAATAACGATAACCAGCGGAGAAAGAAGAATATGGACAAAGGCGGTAACCACTCTGGTGGTAATCGTGGCCATGAAAATAGAAGAAGCGAGTCGGGAGGAGATTTTAAAAAGAGGAGATTTAACAACGACCATGTGAAGACGACAGTGCCAGCAACAACTGGTTCCAAGGGAGGAGAAAGACCACCGGTCGTATGTTACAAATGCGGGAAAGAGGGACATATCAGCCCAAACTGCCCACAACAGTTCAAGGTATGCTATAATTGTGGAAAGGAAGGACATATCGCTCGAGAGTGTACGGTAGTGAAACTAATTCCAGCGGGGATGGTGATTCAATAGGCTGTCCCAGAAAAGTCAAAGTCAACGGTTCCTGGAAGAGCGTTTGTCGTGGCCAGTCAAAATGCGAGGAACCCGAACGAAGTTAGCACGGGTTAGTTAATTATAATTCTTCCGAAGTTTATACCTTACTAGATACCGGTTCTACCCATTTTTTTATCTCTCTTGCTTGCGTTCAACGTTTGAACTTGACTCCGGAGAAATTAGACTTTGACCTATCTGTGGAGACTCCGTTAGGAGAAACTTTCATTACATCCGTTGTTTAGAAATCTTGCTTGATTCAAGTTGGCACTATCACATTACCTGTTAACCTTATTTCTATAGAGATATTTGCTTTTGATGTGATTTTAAGGTTAACTACTCATCATGCCAAAATTAATTGCTTTTGTAAGGTTGTTAGTTTTCATATTCCTAAGCAACCTGACATTCGAACTCAAGCAATCAAACCATTGAAGTCAAACATTTTTATATCAAGCCATGAAGTCATTCGTTTATTGAAAAATGGATGTCATGTTTTCTTAGCCCATGTCATGGACTTGAACAAAAGTATATCAGATTTGAATGATATTTCTGTTGTTAGTAAATTTCCTGATGTATTTCCTGAAGAATTTCTTGGCTTACTCCTAGAGCGTGATATTAAATTTTGTATCGACTTTGAACCTGGTACAAAACTCATTTCTAAAATCTCATATCGAATGGCTCCTATTGAACTTCAGGAGTTAAAAATTCAACTGTAGAAGTTTGTACCCGAGCCTTTATCTTGTGACTTCCTTTGTGGAATGCACCGAAGCCAGAATCTTCGTAGGGGACACAATATTCGTGCGATAGTAAACTGATAGGTGTCATTGTAACGTGCTATCCAAGGTTGGGATATGACTCACAGTTGAGAACAACCAAGTCGGTAATCGAAATACGTAGCTTTCTAGGCTTAGTTGGTTATTATCGGAGATTCGTTGAAGGAGATTCTCGAATCGCTATTCCATTAACGCAGCTGACTCGTAGAGATACAAAATTCGAATGGAGCAAGGAATGTGGGAAGTGCTTCGAAGAACTCAAGAGGAGACTCATTTCAGCACATGTTCTGACCATGCCATCCTGGAAAAGCGAACGTGGCAGCTGACGTGTTGAGTAGAAGATCGTATACAAGTACGAGTACGATATTGTCAAAGACTAATTTCGTATAATTTACAAATAATAGAGATGGAGATGAAAACTCTAAGTACCCACGTGATGATATACGAGTATAACCGACTTTAATCGATAAAGTTAAAAACGTTCAAGCTACACACCGGAGCTGGTGAATATGAAGAAGCAGGTACAAGAAGTTGTTATTTGAAAAGCGAGAATTGGCAATGTGAGCAAAGCTCAAACCTTCGATTTATTAGTCCATTTGAAATCCTCGATCGAATAGGAACTGTGGCCTATAGACTCGTTTTATCGCCAAGTATGTCGCGTGTTTATAACATTTTTTTTATGTACCGATGTGGACGAATCGAACCATGTTATTGAGTTAGAACCGGACGAAATAGTCGAAGACTTAATGTACGAGGAGGTACCTGTCAAGATGTTGGATGGGAAGGAGCATGTCCTACGCACGAAGGTCATACCACAAGTTAAAGTTTTGTGGAGGAATCATGCTATAGAGGAAATGACCTTGGAGTTGGAAACGGAAATGAAAGCGAGGTATCTTTACATTTTCGAAACACCAGTTACGTACGTCAATTTCGAGGACGAAATTTCATAAGGAGGGGAGGTTGTAAGACCCCAAAAATTTTTTAAATAAAAAGGAATTTCCTTTATTTATTTATTTATTATTTTGAAATATTAAGGGTGAATTTGATTAATGTGGTTAGTTATGGGTAAAATGCGCAAATATTTATAAAATATTCATTGTTGTCGGGGAATATTCGTTTGGTCGTGGAATATTCTTGCTGTCGGGGAATATTCGTACGACGGCGCAGTCTTTTGTGGGCCCCATAACAGAAAGCGATTGGATGAAGAAAACGACAAGTATAAGTTGTTTATAAAAAATGGCGTAGTTGTTACCGTTAATACTGTTGGAATACCCGGTGGTTAAAACACAGTAATACGCGTTGTTGCACATACTGCACACGGTATTGCACCAATTATTGATTCTTACGTAAGAAGGCACTACTCAATAATTGTTACAGTAATTACTGTTCAGTATTTTATCTTATTGATTCAATAATTGCTGCATTGATATTTTATATTACTGTTGTTTCAATAATTGTCATTACACAGTATTTTCTATTATCGAAGCAATAATTCATATTATCTGAATAATATTATTTGATAACATTATTGGCAATGTCTAGAAAGTTCTGTCTAAGGAGAGGTTTGGTCACCTAATTGCGCGCCAGTAAGGAGAAATTCTTATTGAAAAGCCCCCTCTTTCCTGGGAACGGTCTGGTTGCCAGTACTGTGATTCTGTAATATTATTTGTGAATAATTAATTATTGATTTATATGATGAGGAAAATATTGAATTTATGTGGATATAGATGGAGAAAATTTTTAATGTGACAATTGTTGAAAATTAATATTTTATCTTTTTCTGATAAAATAATTCATTTAAATATATTATTTTAATAATATATTAACGATGATATTTTTATAATGAATGTGGGATATATGAGTATATGAGGAGGAAGAGTATTTTTGTGGCATTAAATGTTTAACACATATTTTGTGTGTTGGTGGACACAATTATTGACTGAAATTTGATTATAGTCTGTAAAATCGTCCGTTTATGGATTTTGATCAATTTTTGTTTAAAATTTAGAAAAACTTCCTTCTGCAAAGTTGTAGATAATGGAATTTCCTATCAAAACTCGCGAGATTTGAATTTTCTGGCAAAAGGGCTATTTATTATGAATTATTGAAGTTCCGGAGTTCCGAAATAATTGATTTTTGGAAGTTTAAATTATTTTATAAAAGAAAAACGTTTTTTTTATTTTTTTTCTAGAAGGGAGCATGTGTTCAATGGCTGAAAATCAGATTCAAGGGTTGGCGTAGAAGATTATATATATATATATATATATATATATATATATATATATATATATATTAATATTATATTAAATTTTCTGCTTTGGTGTTCTAAGCAATTTCCTATAAATAGGTGCTTAGGTTAGAATTGAAAATCACACCAGAAACTGAAGTTTTCTCTCTCTATATTATCGAGCGTATTCTTGTGAGTATTTTGAGTATACTTTGAGTATTGCTATACGGTGCAAGTTCAAGTCATAGCCTATATCCGGTGTTTCAACCAGAAGTACTGTTTTTCGAGGTAAGGGATGTTATTTTCTTCTCAAATGATATTATTTCTTCAATATCATTATGCTGAAATATTGGTTGGAACTTTTTATCAAATTTAGAACTTTTTCATGTCGCGGTTACTATTCATGAGTTACTATTCACTAGTTACTATTCACGAGTACTATTCACGAAGCGTGATGATGTTTTTTTGTGAAATTTCTATCTTTTGGTGTCGGAGTTACTATTCACGTATACGACACTATTCACGTATACGGCACTATTCACGAATACGACACTATTCACCGAAAAAATGAAATTTCTTCTTTTTGTCCAAAATATCTATTCTGGATACTAGCTTTGATTGTATCCATGTTTTGATCATTCTTGAATTTTACTTCAGTATGATTATTTATGAAGTATTTTTGAACTCGGATTGTTTAGAGTACGAATCCTTTATACTTGTTATTTTGTTTCACTGGATTCGTTTCCTTTAAAATATTTTTCATCATCCTCAGTCCTAAATGATGGTGTTACTGAATATCTTTGGCCTGTAGTGCAAAGATGGTTGATTTTGTTATGAATATCTTTGGCCCGTAGTGCAAAGATGTACAGGTGTTGAGATGAACATGAACAATTGATGAATATCTTTGGCCCGTAGTGCAAAGATGAACAGGTGTTTAGATGAACATGACCAACTGATGAATATCTTTGGCCTGTAGTGCAAAGATGAATATTTGATTTGATTTGAGATATATATTGATTGATGTTACAGGGATAAAATATTGATGATGGACTTTTAAATTCATAGATGTTAGTAGATTTTATTCTCTACTTAACTCTTCTAATGAATTGTTGTTTCCGCTGCAGTTGTTGATCTAAAACTTGTTGTCTATTGTATTCTATCAGATTTTTCCCTGTTGAAGACTAAGGATAATTTGTTGTACATTATCTTAGTCATAATATCTTTTACTGGGTTAGTTGAGCTCACCCTTTTTCTTGTTGTTCTATTTTTTCTTCTCAGGAGACGAGAATGTAGCGAGTACGAGTCGGGGAATGTAATGATGGTTCTAGAGAGAGTTGTTTAGTAGTCCTCACCTTTTTTGTAAAATAATGCATTAATAATTATGATGAGGATTTATTTGTATGTGGATATTGTCTAGACGACAATAGTTTATATGTTGTAATAATAAAGTTGCAGTTATTTCTATACCATGTATTTGGCGACTCAGAATGGGTTGGATGGAATGGACCTATTTTGGGGGCGTCACAGTTGGTATCAGAGCCATAAGTAAAGAGCCCCGAGCCTCTATCTGGTGACTTCCTGTTGATGGGGATGCACCGAAGCCAGACTCTCCGTAGAGGACGCCGTTCTGCGGTGGCAAACTGATAGGTATCACTGGTGAGGTGCTGACACATGTTGGTGTCCGGTGTCACAGTTGGTATCAGAGCTTAGAGATATGATCTCTGGCGGAGATCGGAGAATAGAACTAGGAGGGGAGAGATGAGTAAATCCTTCGCTAGTGTGTCCTACCTAAGCTTATTTGTTAGTTGGTCACTATATAGGAATATTATGTGATTTATTTATTTCCTAAATTAACCCCTGTTTTATGACAGTATTTGAGAATGTCGACTTAGAATATTAACAGTGGAGTAAATGAGACCGTGGAGTTGCCTGTATTTACCAACGAGGAGAACATGCAACAGGCTGGCAATGTACCTCCTGTGAACAACGCCACTGAGCAGACGATGAACGACGAGATGTTTAGGAGCTTTTTGCAGTTCATGTAAAACCAGACGAGGGAGACTCGTGTTCAAAATACAGGAGGAAATAATAGCAATTCACGGGTGGTCACAGCCAAGCAGTTCAAAGAGTTGGGACCACCAGAATTTAAGGGAAAGCCCGATCCGATCATGGCGAAAACTTGGGTCAAGCAAATTACCAAGATATTCGATGTATTGGGATGCACGGAGGAACAGAAGGTTCCATTCGCCACCTTTATGTTCCGTGGCGAGGCAGACTACTGGTGGGAGTCTGTGAAGCGTACACATCTAGCCGCACTCAGCATGTCATGGGAGACGTTTCAGAAACTTTTCAACGAAAAATACTTTCCTGAAAGTATTCGCCATATGAAGGAAGTGGAGTTTATTAGACTAGAGCAGAATAACATGACGGTGTCCCAGTACGAGGCGAAGTTCGCGGAGTTATCCAGGTTTGCATCTCATTTGGTAGAGAATGAGGAACGTATGACACGGATGTTTCTGAGAGGTTTGAAACCCGGCATACGTCAGTATCTCATTTCTCATAAATTTTCTATCTATTCAGATGTTGTCAACAGGGCTCAGTTGTTAGAGCGAGATAACGAGTACGTTCAACCGAGGGACCATAATCAGGATTATTCCGAAGATAGCAGTCATTAGAATAACGATAACCAGCGGAAAAAGAAGAATATGGACAAAGGCGGTAACCACTCTGGTGGTAATCGTGGCCATGAAAATAGAAGAAGCGAGTCGGGAGGAGATTTTAAAAAGAGGAGATTTAACAACGACCATGTGAAGACGACAGTGCCAGCAACAACTGGTTCCAAGGGAGGAGAAAGACCACCGGTCGTATGTTACAAATGCGGGAAAGAGGGACATATCAGCCCAAACTGCCCACAACAGTTCAAGGTATGCTATAATTGTAGAAAGGAAGGACATATCGCTCGAGAGTGTACGGTAGTGAAACTAATTCCAGCGGGGATGGTGATTCAAAAGGCTGTCCCAGAAAAGTCAAAGTCAACGGTTCCTGGAAGAGCGTTTGTCGTGGCCAGTCAAAATGCGAGGAACCCGAACGAAGTTAGCACGGGTTAGTTAATTATAATTCTTCCGAAGTTTATACCTTACTAGATACCGGTTCTACCCATTTTTTTATCTCTCTTGCTTGCGTTCAACGTTTGAACTTGACTCCGGAGAAATTAGACTTTGACCTATCTGTTGAGACTCCGTTAGGAGAAACTTTCATTACATCCGTTGTTTAGAAATCTTGCTTGATTCAAGTTGGCACTATCACATTACCTGTTAACCTTATTTCTATAGAGATATTTGCTTTTGATGTGATTTTAAGGTTAACTACTCATCATGCCAAAATTAATTGCTTTTGTAAGGTTGTTAGTTTTCATATTCCTAAGCAACCTGACATTCGAACTCAAGCAATCAAACCATTGAAGTCAAACATTTTTATATCAAGCCATGAAGTCATTCGTTTATTGAAAAATGGATGTCATGTTTTCTTAGCCCATGTCATGGACTTGAACAAAAGTATATCAGATTTGAATGATATTTCTGTTGTTAGTAAATTTCCTGATGTATTTCCTGAAGAATTTCTTGGCTTACTCCTAGAGCGTGATATTAAATTTTGTATCGACTTTGAACCTGGTACAAAACTCATTTCTAAAATCTCATATCGAATGGCTCCTATTGAACTTCAGGAGTTAAAAATTCAACTGTAGAAGTTTGTACCCGAGCCTTTATCTTGTGACTTCCTTTGTGGAATGCACCGAAGCCAGAATCTTCGTAGGGGACACAATATTCGTGCGATAGTAAACTGATAGGTGTCATTGTAACGTGCTATCCAAGGTTGGGATATGACTCACAGTTGAGAACAACCAAAGTCGGTAATCGAAATACGTAGCTTTCTAGGCTTAGTTGGTTATTATCGGAGATTCGTTGAAGGATATTCTCGAATCGCTATTCCATTAACGCAGCTGACTCGTAGAGATACAAAATTCGAATGGAGCAAGGAATGTGGGAAGAGCTTCGAAGAACTCAAGAGGAGACTCATTTCAGCACATGTTCTGACCATGCCATCCTGGAAAAGCGAACGTGGCAGCTGACGTGTTGAGTAGAAGATCGTATACAAGTACAAGTACGATATTGTCAAAGACTAATTTCGTATAATTTACAAATAATAGAGATGGAGATGAAAACTCTAAGTACCCACGTGATGATATACGAGTATAACCGACTTTAATCGATAAAGTTAAAAACGTTCAAGCTACACACCGGAGCTGGTGAATATGAAGAAGCAGGTACAAGAAGTTGTTATTTGAAAAGCGAGAATTGGCAATGTGAGCAAAGCTCAAACCTTCGATTTATTAGTCCATTTGAAATCCTCGATCGAATAGGAACTGTGGCCTATAGACTCGTTTTATCGCCAAGTATGTCGCGTGTTTATAACATTTTTTTTATGTACCGATGTGGACGAATCGAACCATGTTATTGAGTTAGAACCGGACGAAATAGCCGAAGACTTAATGTACGAGGAGGTACCTGTCAAGATGTTGGATGGGAAGGAGCATGTCCTACGCACGAAGGTCATACCACAAGTTAAAGTTTTGTGGAGGAATCATGCTATAGAGGAAATGACCTTGGAGTTGGAAACGGAAATGAAAGCGAGGTATCTTTACCTTTTTGAAACACCAGTTACGTACGTCAATTTCGAGGACGAAATTTCATAAGGAGGGGAGGTTGTAAGACCCCGAAAATTTTTTAAATAAAAAGGAATTTCCTTTATTTATTTATTTATTATTTTGAAATAGTAAGGGTGAATTTGATTAATGTGGTTAGTTATGGGTAAAATGCGCAAATATTTATAAAATATTCATTGTTGTCGGGGAATATTCGTTTGGTCGTGGAATATTCTTGCTGTCGGGGAATATTCGTACGACGGCGCAGTCTTTTGTGGGCCCCATAACAGAAAGCGATTGGATGAAGAAAACGACAAGTATAAGTTGTTTATAAAAAATGGCGTAGTTGTTACCGTTAATACTGTTGGAATACCCGGTGGTTAAAACACAGTAATACGCGTTGTTGCACATACTGCACACGGTATTGCACCAATTATTGATTCTTACGTAAGAAGGCACTACTCAATAATTGTTACAGTAATTACTGTTCAGTATTTTATGTTATTGATTCAATAATTGCTGCATTGATATTTTATATTACTGTTGTTTCAATAATTGTCATTACACAGTATTTTCTATTATCGAAGCAATAATTCATATTATCTGAATAATATTATTTGATAACATTATTGGCAATGTCTAGAAAGTTCTGTCTAAGGAGAGGTTTGGTCACCTAATTGCACGCCAGTAAGGAGAAATTCTTATTGAAAAGCCCCCTCTTTCCTGGGAACGGTCTGGTTGCCAGTACTGTGATTCTGTAATATTATTTGTGAATAATTAATTATTGATTTATATGATGAGGAAAATATTGAATTTATGTGGATATAGATGGAGAAAATTTTTAATGTGACAATTGTTGAAAATTAATATTTTATCTTTTTCTGATAAAATAATTCATTTAAATATATTATTTTAATAATATATTAACGATGATATTTTTATAATGAATGTGGGATATATGAGTATATGAGGAGGAAGAGTATTTTTGTGGCATTAAATGTTTAACACATATTTTGTGTGTTGGTGGACACAATTATTGACTGAAATTTGATTATAGTCTGTAAAATCGTCCGTTTATGGATTTTGATCAATTTCTGTTTAAAATTTAGAAAAACTTCCTTCTGCAAAGTTGTAGATAATGGAATTTCCTATCAAAACTCGCGAGATTTGAATTTTCTGGCAAAATGGCTATTTATTATGAATTATTGAAGTTCCGGAGTTCCGAAATAATTGATTTTTGGAAGTTTAAATTATTTTATAAAAGAAAAACGTTTTTTTTTATTTTTTTTCTAGAAGGGAGCATGTGTTCAATGGCTGAAAATCAGATTCAAGGGTTGGCGTAGAAGATTATATATATATATATATATATTAATATTATATTAAATTTTCTGCTTTGGTGTTCTAAGCAATTTCCTATAAATAGGTGCTTAGGTTAGAATTGAAAATCACACCAGAAACTGAAGTTTTCTCTCTCTATATTATCGAGTGTATTCTTGTGAGTATTTTGAGTATACTTTGAGTATTGCTATACGGTGCAAGTTCAAGTCATAGCCTATATCCGGTGTTTCAACCAGAAGTACTGTTTTTCGAGGTAAGGGATGTTATTTTCTTCTCAAATGATATTATTTCTTCAATATCATTATGCTGAAATATTGGTTAGAACTTTTTATCAAATTTGGAACTTTTTCATGTCGGGGTTACTATTCACGAGTTACTATTCACGAGTTACTATTCACGAGTACTATTCACGAAGCGTGATGATGTTTTTTTGTGAAATTTCTATCTTTTGGTGTCGGAGTTACAATTCACGTATACGGTACTATTCACGTATACGGCACTATTCACGAATACGACACTATTCACCGAAAAAATGAAATTTCTTCTTTTTGTCCAAAATATCTATTCTGGATACTAGCTTTGATTGTATCCATGTTTTGATCATTCTTGAATTTTACTTCAGTATGATTATTTATGAAGTATTTTTGAACTCGGATTGTTTAGAGTACGAATCCTTTATACTTGTTATTTTGTTTCACTGGATTCGTTTCCTTTAAAATATTTTTCATCATCCTCAGTCCTAAATGATGGTGTTACTGAATATCTTTGGCCTGTAGTGCAAAGATGGTTGATTTTGTTATGAATATCTTTGACCCGTAGTGCAAAGATGTACAGGTGTTGAGATGAACATGAACAATTGATGAATATCTTTGGCCCGTAGTGCAAAGATGAACAGGTGTTTAGATGAACATGACCAACTGATGAATATCTTTGGCCTGTAGTGCAAAGATGAATATTTGATTTGATTTGAGATATATATTGATTGATGTTACAGGGATAAAATATTGATGATGGACTTTTAAATTCATAGATGTTAGTAGATTTTATTCTCTACTTAACTCTTCTAATGAATTGTTGTTTCCGCTGCAGTTGTTGATCTAAAACTTGTTGTCTATTGTATTCTATCAGATTTTTCCCTGTTGAAGACTAAGGATAATTTGTTGTACATTATCTTAGTCATAATATCTTTTACTGGGTTAGTTGAGCTCACCCTTTTTCTTGTTGTTCTATTTTTTCTTCTCAGGAGACGAGAATGTAGCGAGTACGAGTCGGGGAATGTAATGATGGTTCTAGAGAGAGTTGTTTAGTAGTCCTCACCATTTTTGTAAAATAATGCATCAATAATTATGATGGGGATTTATTTGTATGTGGATATTGTCTAGACGATAATAGTTTATATGTTGTAATAATAAAGTTGCAGTTATTTCTGTACCATGTATTTGGCGACTCAGAATGGGTTGGATGGAATGGACCTATTTTGGGGGCGTCACATCGGGGAATAGAACTAGGAGGGGAGAGATGAGTAAATCTTTCGCTAGTGTGTCCTACTTAAGCTTATTTGTTGGTCGGTCATAATATACGGATATTATGTGATATGTGAGACCCCAGATTTTATGAATAAAGATTTAATTATCTCAATATAATTTTTAAATATTATGGTGTGGATTTGATATAATTTTATAGTTGTGGGTTATATTTATAAATTTTGCAAAGTACGTAAGTTGTTATATAATATTCGATTGGTCGGGGAATATTCTTTTTGTCGGGAAATATCCGTACGACGGTACAATCATTGGTGGACCCCGTAACGGATTTATTGTCGGATTGAGAAAACGACAAAAATACTTTATGAAAATAAACAGCGGAAGTTTTACCGTTAACTATTGAAACACCCGGTGTTAAAAGTACAGTAATACATGTGGTTGCATAGTAGCACACGATATTGATTATTGATGCTTACGTGAGAAGTCACTCAGTTATACTCAATTATTACTACAGTAATTGCTGCATCATATCTTTCATATTATTGATTCAATTATTGTTATAGTATCATCTGCATAATATGATATATTATTAAATCAATGATTGAGACGACAAAGTTATTCATATTATTATTTGCAATATTGACAATGTCTAGAAGTTCTGTCAAGGAGAGGTTTGGTCACCTAATTGCGCGTCAATAAAGAGAAATCCTTATCGGAAAGCCCCCTCTTTCCTGAGAATGACCTGGTTGTTAAATATTGTGAGTTATAATATTAATGATGAATGTTATTAAAATTGAAGTTGTGTTCGGAGTTGAATTTGGAGACGCGGATGTGATATTTGAGTATGGAACGATGAAATTAGTAAAAATAGTCTATAAATACAAAATTTTCCGGGATTCACTATTTGGTCAAAAAGTCAACAGTTGACTTTTTTGGGAAAAGTCCAACTTTGAAATTTCAAAATTTTTATTGTTGATAAAAATAGTTTCATTATGTTGGAATTGTTTATGTTAGTGAAAATCGACATCTATTCAGATGATAATTGATGTCTGGGGGTTATATTAATAAATCGGGTAATTTATCGGATAAATGAGCAATTAATTGATACTAATTCACATGCTTATATAACTATTTATTCACATGTGTGTACTATTGAATCACATTCTTGTACTATTAGGGAAGTTGGTGAAAAATTGATAATACTTGCATAACTAAGTTAAAAATGGAGGTATAGATGGAGGTACTATACTGTAATTATTTTTATCACATGATTAGAACTATTGAGTCACATGATTTACTATTGATTCACATTATTTACTATTAGGGGAGTTTGTGCAATTTTGATAATACTTGCAGGACTAAATTAAAAATGAAGAAAAAGAGGAAGGTATTATACTGTAATATTTCGAGTCCCAAAACGTGCAATTATCGAAACTATATTTTCCTATAAATAGAAGCTCATTCTTCCTTTATTTCTCACCAATTCACAAAAGCTTTAGAGCAATTATTATAGAGAGAAATTATAGTGAGAAAGAAGAAGAGAAGTCTGCTACCTCACTATTCCAGTATCCAGTTTTTTTTTAAAGTAGGGAATATTATTTGTTGTACTCGTAAGGGGTACTCTTTCTTTCTTATTTATGAAGAGAACTTCTGTTATTCCATTCTTTATTATTCTGTTGGAATAACCTGTATACACGGGCTACCCTATACTTGGTGAAATTCTTCTGTTATTCTATTCTTTATTATTATGTTGGAATAACCTGTCTATGCAAAGTACTGCATACATGGTGAAAATTTTCTAATATTTCATTCTTTATTATTCAGTTGGAATATCCTGTCTGTACGTTTTACGCCAGACCTGGTTCCGTTATTTATTATTCTGTTGGAATATCCTGTTTGTGCGTTTTACGCCGGACCTGGTTCCGTTATTTATTATTCTGTTGGAATATTCTGTCTGTACATTTTACGCCGGACCTGGTTCCGTTATTTATTATTCTGTTGGAATAACCTGTCTATGCGAAGTACCGCATGCATGGTGATTTCTTTTTGTTATTCCATTCTTTATTATACTCAGTTGGTTAAAGTTTTGACTTCTATACTCCATGAAATTAGTGGAATATCCTTAATATTTGTGCTTCATCCAGTATCTTTTTATGGAAATATTCTTCTGAGCATTCTTAAATTTTACTCTACAAAGTAGTATCATGTTGACAATTTGGACGTTATCAGTTCCTAGATAAATTAATTCTTGAACTTGTTTTTATTGAATTCTTATATCATTGTCATCATCCTCATTGGCCCGTAGTGCATTGATGGACAGTTTTTGGTATGATTATGGCTATGGATTCTCTTTGGCCGTAGTGCAAAGATGAATTGTTTTATGACATGATCACGACTGTTGATGAAAACATGATTATCTTAAGCCGTAGAGCATGGATAATTTGTGGTCGTGATACTAAAGAATATCCTTGGCCGTAGTGCAGGGGTGATTCGATGATGTGGATTATTTATTAAGCTGAGTCCCAGCGATAAATGTGACGAAAAACCTTTTAAATCATAGAAGATAGTAGATTTTATTCCCTACTTGACTCTTCTAATGGATTGCTTGTTCCGCTGCAGTTAAACTTGATGTTTATTATATTTTATAAGTTTAACACTATTGAAGGCTAACGATAAATTATTCTGCATTATCTTAGTCATAATATTTCTTACTGGGCTAGTTGAGCTCACCCTTTCTTTCATTGTTCTCTTCAGGAAATGAGAATGTAGCTGGGACTAGTCGGGGAACAGAGTGATGGTCCTAGATTGTACATTAGTAGTCACTATTCTGTGAAATTGTGTGATAATAATTGTAATGAGAACTCCTTTTGAGTTTGTATACTCTCTAGTAGACAATATTTGTATTCAAACTCACAGTTTATGTTTTGTCGTATTGTACACGACAGTTGTATTTGAATTCTGTACCATGTATCTGGCGACAAGATGGGTGATGTATACCTAATTTTGGGGGCGTCACATGATACGTTAATTTTTTTAATTAACCCTTGTTTTATGGTAGTATTTGAGAATGTTAACAATGGAGTGAATGAGACCGTGGGGATACCTACAATCACCAACCATGATAATGTGATGTTAGGCGAAGAAGTAATTAGTGATATTGTGAGACCCCGAATTTTATGAAATAAAAGTATTCAATTTTTCAATTTTGGTAAATAGTTAAATTGATAAAAGTTTAAAGTTAAGGGTAATATATGAATTTTTTTTTTGCAAAGTAAGCAAGCTGATATAAAATATTCGATTAGTCGGGGAATATTCTTTTTGTCGGGAAATATCAGTACGACGGTACAATCATTGGTGGATCCCACAACGAAATTATTGTCGGATTGAGAAAACGACAAAAATATATTTATGAAAATAACGGCGGAAGTTTTACCATTAACTGTTGAAACACCCGGTGTTAAAAGTACAGTAATACGCGTGGTTGTATAGTAGCACACGATATTGATTATTGATGCTTATGTGATAAGTCACTCAGTTTTATTTTATTGGTATTATTAATGTCACCCGGAGTCACTCCGATGACCATGAAATTTAAACTGAAAGCTCACGTTAACATGTGTAAGATCCTGCCAAAATTTGGGAATTTCTAGAGTTATCCTTGAGGTAGCTAATTTCTTAAGAAATTAATTAGAAATTGATTTTTGAAAAATAATAAATGAATTTTAAAAATTCTGAGAAAAATATATGTTCAATATGGGACTATATTCTGCTTAATCCCAGAAAAGAATAATGTTTGGGTCTGATTTGGTATTTTTCATGAAAATAGTTTAGTTACGAACATATGAATTAAATATGTTATGTGAAGTTGAAAAATTTGTAAATAGGATTTTATGGCTTGAAAATCCTATCTAAGGTATATGCATATTTTTGATGAGTAATTTGATTATTGATGATGAAATCTTATGAGTATGGCATTTTTGAATGATTAAATGCATTATTTGGAAAAGTGTAAACAATTAAATTAAATTGTTTATAAGTTTAAGAAGTGATTAATATATTGTTATAATATTAACAATATTAGATTATGATTTTATTAAGGGATTGATAATGTTTGGATAAATTTAAAGTTTTTAATATTTATCCTTGATTTAGTTTGACTAATGCTTATAATATTGTCATCATTCTCATGCTTATATTATGTTGAAAGTCATCTGTGGCCTGTAGTGCGTAGATGGACTTGGTATGATTATGACCAGGGATTATTCGGTATAATCATGACCGTAATGTTATAAATGATGTGGAAAAAGTCCTTATTGGTCC